>CM055127.1:382314702-382914702 GCA_029206835.1 Rana muscosa
CATTAAACACCAAATTCCCCTTCGTACCAAGACCCACGGACTTCGTGTCCATCTGGCTGATGGTTCCGTCATTAAGTCCGGACCTGTGACCCAGGAGACCACTCCTATACCCGCTACCATCTTTACCACCTCTGGAACCCACCAAGAATGCTTGTGTCTGGACATCATCTCTTCCCCGTTGTTTCCCTTGATCCTTGGTATGCCTTGGTTACAAGCCCACAATCCCACTATCAACTGGACTACGGGAATAGTTGCCTTTCCTTCTTCCTATTGCCAACAGTCCTGTGGCTCATATAAACCTCCTGGGCCGGCCTCGTTACTATGCATTGACACCGAAGATGGCACCCGTCAATCCATCCCAGAAGTTTACCACGACTTTCTTGACGTATTTAGTAAACAAAAGGCAGAGACTCTACCACCCCATCGGGCCTACGATTGCCCCATCGACCTACTTCCTGGAGCAAAGATTCCGTTCGGTAGAGTCTTCCCTTTAACGGAGGTGGAACAAGGGGCTTTAAAAAATTATGTTGATGAGAACTTGCAAAAAGGGTTCATCCGCCCTTCCACATCCCCAGCAGGCGCAGGCATCTTTTTTGTAGAGAAAAAGGACCACACCCTTCGACCTTGTGTGGATTACCGGGAATTGAATAAAATTACAGTAAAAAATCGCTACCCTCTCCCCCTGGTACCAGAGTTATTTCAGAGACTAGGTACTGCCACCATCTTTACCAAACTTGACCTCCGCGGAGCCTACAACTTGATCCGTATCAAAGAAGGTGACGAATGGAAGACCGCCTTCCGTACCCAGTATGGACATTTTGAGTACTTGGTAATGCCATTCGGGTTGTGTAACGCCCCTGCCACTTTCCAGTATTTTATCAACGATGTTCTACGGGACTTCCTAGACCTCTTTGTTATTGTTTATCTTGATGATATCTTAATTTTTTCTTCCTCCCTTGATTCTCATCGCAGACATGTCAAAAATGTGTTGGGTCGGCTCCGCCAGCATGGCCTGTATGCGAAGGCCGAAAAATGCGAGTTCGAGCAAGAGAGTATATCATTTCTGGGGTTAATCATTTCCAGCGAGGGCATCAAGATGGATCCTCAAAAGATTACCGCAATCCTGGACTGGCCAGAACCGGTGGACAAGAAGGGAATCCAACGTTTCGTTGGATTCGCCAACTTCTACCGCAAGTTCATCAGGGGGTTTTCAGCTATTATCGCACCCATTACTCAACTCACCAAGCAAGGAACACGTTTTCACTGGTCTCCTGAAGCCCAAGAAGCTTTTGAACGCCTGAAGGCCCTATTTACCTCAGCCTCTATCTTGAAACACCCAGACTCCTCACTACCATTCGTACTTGAGGTAGACGCCTCCGAAATAGCGGTAGGAGCAATACTGTCCCAAAGACAGGGAGTCAAAGCCTTGCTCCACCCAGTAGCCTTCTTCTCCCGCAAGCTTTCTGCAGCAGAGAGGAACTACGACGTGGGGGATCGGGAGCTACTAGCGATCAAGTCTGCACTAGAAGAATGGCGGTACCTGCTGGAGGGCGCGGCTCATCCGATCCTAATATTCACTGACCACAAGAACCTGGAGTACCTGAAAGCCGCGAGAAGATTGAATCCACGGCAAGCCAGGTGGGCACTCTTCTTCTCCCGGTTCTCTTTTCATGTTACTTATCGTCCTGGGGCCAAGAATATTAAGCCTGACGCCCTGTCTCGGATGTTCCATAAGTCCAAGGAGACTTCTCCGCCTGATACCATCCTTGCCCCCGGAAATTTCCTTCTTCTACAGGAGAACCTGTTCACTCAAATCAAACAAGCTTCCACCGGGCAGAGACAGTTCTCCGAGCCGGAATTGCAGGTTAAGGATGGACTATTGTGGTACCAAGACAGAATCTACGTACCTGAGAAACTAAGAGTAACCGCATTAGAACTCTGCCACGACCATGCCCTGGCCGGGCATTTTGGCGTTGCCAAGACCACTGACCTGGTACAGCGCACCTTCTGGTGGCCTCGAGTACGTGAAGACTGTAGGAGGTTTGTAGATTCTTGTACAACTTGTACCCGAAACAAGGGTTCCAGATCCAAGGCCTGGGGACTACTAAAACCCTTACCCGTTCCAGATAGGCCCTGGAGAATGTTGTCCATCGACTTCATTGTCGAGTTACCCCCGGCCGAGAACCATTCCACCATCTTCGTTATTGTGGACCGTCTGTCCAAGATGGCACACTTCATCCCTATGAAAGGGACTCCCTCCGCTCCTGAAACCGCACAGGTATTCATCAGAGAAATAGTCAGACTCCACGGGGTACCAGCCAATATTGTTTCCGATCGCGGGGTTCAATTTACCTCTCGATTCTGGAGATCCCTTTGCAAAACCTTGAAAATCGAATTATCGTTTTCCTCTGCTTACCATCCACAGACCAACGGACAGACGGAGAGAACGAATCAGACGCTCGAGCAATACCTGCGATGCTTCTCCTCTTTTGCTCAGGACAACTGGGTTTCCCTACTTCCGTTGGCCGAGTTTGCGTATAACAATTCCATCCACTCCGCTACCTGCCAGACTCCTTTCTTTGCAAACTATGGTTTTCATCCTACTTTTCTGCCTAACTCCCTTCCTGAGTGTCCTGTACCTGCAGTCCAGGAAAAGTTAAATTTTTTCTCGGTCAATAACCAGCTTTTACAAGAGACCATGACCAAGACTCAAGAACGCAACAAGACAATTTATGACAAGAAGAGACGGGGTGAATTAGTGTTGGTACCCGGAGACCAAGTATGGCTATCTACCACAAACCTAAGAATGGCATGCCCTTCTAAAAAACTGGGCCCCAAATTTTTAGGTCCATTCCCTGTTAAGAGGAAAATTAATGAAGTAGCTTATGAATTGGAACTTCCTGACTCTCTTAGAATCCATCCAGTTTTTCATGTCTCTCTCCTAAAACCCACAGTCTCTAATCCGTTTCCAGATCGGAAGCCGGATCACCCTGATCCGATCATTATTGACGGTGAGCAGGAATTCGAAGTAGAAGCTATCATGGACTTCAGGAGAAGAAATAACCAGAACCAATTCCTAATTAAATGGAAGGGCTACGGACCCGAGGAAAACTCATGGGAACCCGAGGAGAATATCCATGCCAGGAGTTTGATACAGGCTTTCAAAAGGACTCACCCTGGAAGGTTCACCCGGCTGGGAATCCGGAGGCTGCCCCTTGGGGGGGGCAATGTCATAGAAATCCTGTCAGCTACAGGATTCCTGGACTTCCTGATTCCGAATCTCGGGCACGTCCACGCGCGCGGGCACGCGCGCGCGCGATGGCGAGCACGTGCGCGCGCACGCGCTTAGCGGGGGCGCGCGCACGCTCCACAAAGCGCGCCAGAAGAGCTATTTAAACATGCCTGTGACAGACAGTCCCTGCTGTCTGCTCTACAGCGTGTAGTACCCAAAGAGACCTGATTCGTGTATTTACCTGTATCCGACCCGGCTTGCCTTGACCCTTCCAGTTTCCTGCCTGCCTCTGACCCCCGGCTTTGTTTGACCAATCTTCTGCCTGATCCTCCAGTACCTTGCCGTCAGCCAATACTACCGACCCGGCTTGTCCGACCAATCTCTCCAGTTGCTGTGTCCTGGTTCCAGTCCAGTCAGCCTCATCAGTTCCAGTCCAGCTGCTTGTTCCTAGTTCCAGTCCAGTTGCTTGTTCCTGGTTCCAGTCCAGTTGCTGTATCCTGGTTCCAGTCCAGCCAGTCTCTTCAGTTCCAGTCCAGTTGCTGTGTTCCTGGTTCCGGTTCAGCCTGCCATACTTCCTGGGTGCCTGGATCCGTCCCAGTCTTCAGACTCTACTCTACCTTGATCCATCCTGCCAGGCACTCGTACCCCTTCTACCTCCGTGCCTCCTGTCTTCAGTACCAGGGGCCGCCGGTGGAAGCCGTAAGAGAGGCCTCCCTCTGCAGATCCGGGCTCGTCACCGTCAGGTACGTGACAATATCTATACACAAATGTTTTGCCTTTTATTTCTATTTTAAAATAAATGGGTTGTTTTACAAGGTGATCGTTTACAGCTTCTTTAGGTCTGTTCACTCCAAGGTTTTCATAGCTCTGTCCCCTGTGTAGGGCTAGTGATGAGCCGAACACCCCCGGGTTCGGTTCGCACCAGAACCCGCGAACGGACCGAAAGTTCGCACGAACTTTAGAACCCTATTAAATACAATGGATGCGAACGTTCGAAATCTAAAGTGCTATTTATAATGACTAATATGCATGTTATTGTCCTAAAAAGGGTTTGGGAACCATGGGTTCTGCACCAGGGGACATGTATCAATCCAAAAAAAAGTTTTAAAAACGACCGTTTTTCGGGAGCAGTCATTTTAATGATGCATAAAGTGAAAAAAAAAAGTCAAATATTCCTTTAAATATCGTACCTGGGGGGTGTCTAAAGTATGCCTGTGAAGTGCCACGTGTTTCCCGTGTTTAGAACTGTCCCTGCACAAAATTACATTTCTAAAGGAAAAAAAGCCATTTAAAACTGCTTGCGGCTTTAATGTAATGTCTGGTCCCGGTAATATGGATGAAAATCTTTAAGAAAAATGGCATAGCTACCCCATCACAGCCCCCCCCCCCCTACCCCAGCCCATTACCAGCCCCTTTGGGTCTTGTATGGATATTAAGGGGAACCCCGCACACAAAATAAAAAAGGCCCTATATACTCTGAACAGCCGTATACAGGCGGTGCATACAAGACAGGGACTGTAGGTTTGTTCTTATGTAGAATCTGTTTGTAATTTTGAACAGGTACATTGTTTAAGTGTAGCTCCAGCCAAAAAATCTATTTGTAAGCTTTTTGGAAAACATAGGGAAGGGTTATCACCCCTGTAACATTTGTTTTGCTGTCTGTGCAGTGTGCACCTGTTCAGAACAGTTCACCTCACTTTCCGTCCTAATGACAAATGTGTTTTGAAAATTTGGGTTTTTTATTGAAACAAGAATTGGTGATAAAGCATCAGTGGAGAGGAGACACTTTTTTTCCTATATTAACTCTTACAGGAGAGAATTTCCCTTCCTAGGGGTAGATTTCCTCTCACTTCCTGTTGTATCCTTCTGTTTGAAAGGAGGAGTCGTTTGTAAGTTGGATGTTTGAAAGTAGGGGCCTGCCGTATATACTCAGCTGAAATTTGCCCCTTACATGTTGGTGTTGCCACAACACTGTGAGCCCTCACAGTTACTCTTGGTGGGCGCATGAATGGGCCCTCTTGTGAATTATTAGATCAAGAATTGTACAGTAATTGCATGCCCCTGTAGAACAGGGGCTGAAAAATTGGGCCTTTGGTGGTGGTGGTGGTGGTGGTGTTGACACAACACTGTAAGGCCTCACAGTTAGTCTTGGTGGGCGCAGGAATGGGCCCTGCTGTGAATTATTAGATCAAGAATTGTAATTACATGCCCCTGTTAAACAGGGGCAGAAAAATTGGGCCTTAGGCACTGGTGCCACAACACTGCAACCCCTCACAGATACTGTACTTGGAGCACAGCAATGAGCCCTGTTTCAAAGTATTGCATCAAAAATTGTAATTACACGCCCCTGTTAAACAGGGGCTGAAAAATTGGGCCTTAGCCACTGGTGGCGGCACCCAGAAACAAAAATGTTCTTCCAAGCTATCATCATCAATCGGATCATTGAGGAGGAGGAGGATAGTCAGTCAACATAACAGGACAGTCTCTCAGCATCAGCATCAGTCTTGAAGGGATGTGACATTTGAAAATAAATTAGTCTGTTATATCAGCTTCAGGTGTTTGGTAGCTGGTGGTGATCCAAGACTGGTTCATCTTTATGAAGGTCAGTCGATCAACAGAGTCGGTGGACAAGCGCACCCTGTGATCCGTGACAAATCCTCCAGCAGCACTGAATGTGCGTTCTGAAAGAACGCTGGATGCAGGACAGGCCAGTAGCTCAATTGCATACTGTGCATGCTCTGGCCAGTGATCCATCCTCAAGACCCAGTAAGCCAGAGGATTTTCGGTGGGAAAGGTGTCCAAGTCTGACCTTGCCCCTAGGTATTCCTGCACCATGTATATCAGACGCTGGCGATGGTTGCTGGAACCGATCATACCTTGGGGCTGCGGACTAAAGAATTGTCTGAACGCATCGGTCAGACGGCCACCTTCCCCACCGCTCCTTCTTTGACTGACCGAAGCCTCAGCAACTCGTTGTCCAGGACCAAGAGTTTGTAACCTCCCAGTCTCTGGGAACGCGTTGCACAGACCTTTCTGCAAGGCCTCCCGGAGTTGTCTCATCCTCTGCTCCCTCTACGACGGTAAGATAAGGTCCGCAACCTTACCCTTGTACCGTGGATCAAGGAGAGTGGCCAGCCAGTAATGGTCCCTCTCCTTGATCCGAAGAATACGAGGATCCTTCCGCAGACTTTGCAGGATCAGGGAGGCCATGCAGCGTAGGTTAGCTGAGGCATTCGGTCCGGAGTCCTCTGGGTCACTAAGGACGACATGATCCGCAGCCACCTCCTTCCAGCCACGTACAAGTCCACTGGTTTCTTGGGACTGTAAATCATCCCTAAAAGACTGCTGCTGATGATGCTGAGTGCCAGGCTCCACCTCCATGCTGACACAATCCTCCTCCTCTTCCTCCTCCTCCTCTTCTTCCTGTGCGATGGGTGGGACAGAAGGAACACTGTCTGGGTAAAGGGGGCCTTGAGAGGCAAGGAAGTCCTCCTCTTCCTGCCTCTGTTCTGCCTCAAGTGCCCTGTCCATTATTCCACGCAGCGTATGTTCCAACAGGTGGACAAGAGGTACAGTGTCACTGATGCATGCACTGTCACTGCTCACCATCCTCGTGGCCTCCTCAAATGGTGCCAGGACAGTGCATGCATGCCCTGATCATGCCCCACTGGCGTGGTGAAAAAAATCCGAGCTCCCCTGACCCTGTCCTGGTGCCGTAGTCACACAGGTACTCATTGATGGCCCTCTGCTGCGTGTGCAGCCGCTGCAGCATGGCCAACGTTGAGTTCCACCTGGTGGGCATGTCACACATAAGGCGGTTCTTGGGCAGGTTCAACTCCTTTTTCAGCTCAGCCAGGCGAGCACTGGCATTATAAGATCTGCGGAAATGCACACAGACTTTCCTGGCCTGCCTCAGGACATTCTGTAAGCACGGGTACCTGCCCAAGAACCGCTGCACCACCAGGTTAAGGACGTGAGCCACACAGGGCACATGGGTCAGTTGTCCCTGTCGGAGAGCAGAGAGGAGGTTGGTACCATTGTCGCAAACTACCATTCCTGGCTTAAGCTGGCGTGGCGTCAACCACCTCTCGGCCTGCCCCTGCAGAGCAGACAGAACCTCTGCCCCAGTGTGGCTCCTGTCCCCCAAACACACCAGCGCAAGCACGGCATGGCATCTTTTTGCCTGCGTACTTGCGTAGCCCCTTGAACGCCTACGGAGCACCACTGGTTCCGAGGACAAAGCACAGGAAGAGGCCATTGAGGAAGAAGAAGAGGAGGGGGTGGAGGACAGAGGTGTGTCACAACCAGTAGTAGCATTTTGGAGGCGTGGCGGTGGAACAATCTCCAACACTACTGCACCTTGTCCTGCATCATTCCCAGCTGCCAAAAGAGTGACCCAATGGGCCGTGAAAGAAAGGTAACGTCCCTGTCCATGCCTGCTGGACCATGAGTCAGCGGTAATATGCACCTTACCACTGACCGCCCTGTCCAGCGAGGCCAAGACATTGCCTTCCACATGCCGGTAGAGAGCTGGAATCGCCTTCCGTGAGAAAAAGGGGCGTTTGGGAACCTGCCACTGAGGAACCGCACATTGCACAAGTTCACGGAAGGGGGCCGAGTCTACCAACTGAAAAGGCAGCAGTTGAAGCGCTAGCAATTTAGCCAAGCTAGCATTCAACCGCTGGGCATGTGGATGGCTGGGAGTGAACTTCTTTCGACGGTCCAGCAGCTGGGGCAGGGAAATTTGCCTGCTAGAATCGTACGTCGGTGTACTGCTAGCAGAGTGCCCGCAAGTACTTGGCTGTGACACACCTAATTCTACACCTTCATTCCTCTCAGAGCAGGTTTCAGAGAGGACTGAAGGTATAGTGGGGTTGGAGATCCCAGCTGATGCGGTGCAAGAAGAGGTCCGCTTTGTTCTTTGGTGTTGGTCTTTAAGGTAGGCTTGCCAACGAGCTGCATGGCAGGTCAACATATGTCTGGTCAAGCATGTGGTGCCCAAGCGGGTGATGTTTTGGCCACGCGATATACGCTTGAGACATATGTTACAAACAGCAGCTGTGCGATCTGATGCACTCGACTCAAAAAAGGCCCACACCAAATAACTTTTTGAGTAACGGCACAGGCGGAGCTCTGCGGTGTGATTCCGTCGGTGTGCTGCCCTTACGCTGGCCCCCGAGGGCATCCTGCCTCGTTGGAGATGTGCCTCCTCCTCATCCTCCTCCTCCTCTCTCCTATTAGGCACCCACGTGGAGTCAGTGACCTCATCATCCCCTCCCTCCTCATCACTGGAGCCAATCTGGCAGTATGCTGCAGCTGCTGGAACATGACTGCCAGATTGGTGTCCTTCTTGAGCATCCCCTCTCTCTGCTCTCACGCTACTGCCTTCCTCTAGCTGGGTATCATCATCAGACCCTTCGAAACGCTGGGCATCCTCCTGGAGCATGTACCCAACACTGTGCTCAAACAGTTCGGGGGACTCCTCAGGAGGACATGGTTGGTCTAGGGAAGGAGTGACTGATGATGACATTGATACCAGGGAAGAGGACGCTTTGGCAGCTGTTTGCCAGTACCCTGAGCCTGGGTGAGAGAGGATGAGGAGGGCTTGGTCATCCACTCTACCAAGTCTTCGGCATGATGCGGCTAAACACGTCCAGCTGCCGAAAAGAAGGACAAGCGTGTCCCATGGCCACGTGCTGATGGCGATGCACCGCGTCCAAGACCAGCACTGTTGTCTCCTGACACAGAGCCTGCTTGCCCTCTTTTATTGGCTCCTGACTGTCTGCCTCTCCTTGTTTGCCTTCCAGACATTCTAATGGCCTGCAGGGAAATGGGAAAACCAGCAATAAGGCCTAGCTTCAGGAGTATATTTTGCAGGAATCACACTACGCCTGCTGTAGGTGCTGCAAATGCCTGTTGGTGTAACACACCAGGAAAAAGCAGCAATACAGGCTAAGTTCAGGTGTAATATGATCAGGAGGCACACTCTGCCCGCTGTAAGTGCCGCAAAATCCTGTTGGTGTAACACACCAGGAAAAAGCAGCAATACAGGCTAAGTTCAGGTGTAATATGATCAGGAGGCACACTCCGCCCGCTGTAAGTGCCGCAAAATCCTGTTGGTGTAACACACCAGGAAAAAGCAGCAATACAGGCTAAGTTCAGGTGTAATAAGATCAGGAGGCACACTCCGCCCGCTGTAAGTGCCGCAAAATCCTGTTGGTGTAACACACCAGGAAAAAGCAGCAATACAGGCTAAGTTCAGGTGTAATATGGTCAGGAGGCACACTCCGCCCGCTGTAAGTGCCGCAAATGTCTGTTGGTGTAACACACCAGGAAAAAGCAGCAATACAGGCTGACTTCAGGTGTAATATGGTCAGGAGGCACACTCCGCCCGCTGTAAGTGCCGCAAAATCCTGTTGGTGTAACACACCAGGAAAAAGCAGCAATACAGGCTAAGTTCAGGTGTAATATGGTCAGGAGGCACACTCCGCCCGCTGTAAGTGCCGCAAAATCCTGTTGGTGTAACACACCAGGAAAAAGCAGCAATACAGGCTAAGTTCAGGTGTAATATGATCAGGAGGCACACTCCGCCCGCTGTAAGTTCCGCAAAATCCTGTTGGTGTAACACACCAGGAAAAAGCAGCAATACAGGCTAAGTTCAGGTGTAATATGGTCAGGAGGCACACTCCGCCCGCTGTAAGTGCCGCAAATGTCTGTTGGTATAACACACCAGGAAAAAGCAGCAATACAGGCTAACTTCAGGTGTAATATGGTCAGGAGGCACACTCCGCCCGCTGTAAGTGCCGCAAAATCCTATTGGTGTAACACACCAGGAAAAAGCAGCAATACAGGCTAAGTTCAGGTGTAATATGATCAGGAGGCACCCTCCGCCCGCTGTAAGTGCCGCAAAATCCTGTTGGTGTAACACACCAGGAAAAAGCAGCAATACAGGCTAAGTTCAGGTGTAATATGGTCAGGAGGCACACTCCGCCCGCTGTAAGTGCCGCAAAATCCTGTTGGTGTAACACACCAGGAAAAAGCAGCAATACAGGCTAAGTTCAGGTGTAATATGATCAGGAGGCACACTCCGCCCGCTGTAAGTGCCGCAAAATCCTGTTGGTGTAACACACCAGGAAAAAGCAGCAATACAGGCTAAGTTCAGGTGTAATATGGTCAGGAGGCACACTCCGCCCGCTGTAAGTGCCGCAAATGTCTGTTGGTGTAACACACCAGGAAAAAGCAGCAATACAGGCTAACTTCAGGTGTAATATGGTCAGGAGGCACACTCCGCCCGCTGTAAGTGCCGCAAAATCCTGTTGGTGTAACACACCAGGAAAAAGCAGCAATACAGGCTAAGTTCAGGTGTAATATGGTCAGGAGGCACACTCCGCCCGCTGTAATTGCCGCAAAATCCTGTTGGTGCAACACACCAGGAAAAAGCAGCAATACAGGCTAAGTTCAGGTGTAATATGGTCAGGAGGCACACTCCGCCCGCTGTAAGTGCCGCAAAATCCTGTTGGTGTAACACACCAGGAAAAAGCAGCAATACAGGCTAAGTTCAGGTGTAATATGGTCAGGAGGCACACTTCGCCCGCTGTAAGTGCCGCAAAATCCTGTTGGTGTAACACACCAGGAAAAAGCAGCAATACAGGCTAAGTTCAGGTGTAATATGATCAGGAGGCACACTCCGCCCGCTGTAAGTGCCGCAAATGTCTGTTGGTGTAACACACCAGGAAAAAGCAGCAATACAGGCTAACTTCAGGTGTAATATGGTCAGGAGGCACACTCCGCCCGCTGTAAGTGCCGCAAAATCCTGTTGGTGTAACACACCAGGAAAAAGCAGCAATACAGGCTAAGTTCAGGTGTAATATGGTCAGGAGGCACACTCCGCCCGCTGTAAGTGCCGCAAAATCCTGTTGGTGTAACACACCAGGAAAAAGCAGCAATACAGGCTAAGTTCAGGTGTAATATGGTCAGGAGGCACACTCCGCCCGCTGTAAGTGCCGCAAAATCCTGTTGGTGTAACACACCAGGAAAAAGCAGCAATACGGGCTAACTTCAGGTGTATAATGTGCAGGAGGCTTAGCAACAATGACACTGACACTGTCCCCTGCCTATCCTTCTCTCTCCCTGCACACAAGGTTTATCAAAGTATATGACACTGACACTCTCCCTGCCTATCCTTCGCTCTCCCTGCACACAAGGTTTAGCAAAGAATATGACACTGACACTGTCCCCTGCCTATCCTTCTCTCTCCCTGCACACAAGGTTTATCAAAGTATATGACACTGACACTCTCCCTGCCTATCCTTCTCTCTCCCTACACACAAGGTTTAGCAAAGAATATGACACTGACACTCTCCCTGCCTACCCTTCTCTGTCCCTACACACAAGGTTTAGCAAAGAATAGATTTGACACTGTCCCTGCCTATCCTTCACTTTCCCTGCTCCGGAACACACTACACGAGGCCGCCGCGCTGGCGGCCTTTTATAGTGTGGGGCGTGTACTAAACCCCCTCAGCTATAATTGGCCACAGGCATCCTGCCTGTGGCCAATCATTGCTCTCCTCGCTGCCGGCGCTGTGATTGGCCAAGCATGCAGGGTCACAGTGCATGCTTGGCCAATCACAGCGCCGGGATTACACTGCTATGGCGCAGTGTATTGTGGGCCGTTCGCGTCACTCGAATTTGGCGCGAACGGCCCAAATCGTTCGTTGTTCACCGAACGCGCGAACAGCCGATGTTCGAGTCGAACCTATGTTCGACTCGAACACCGAGCTCATCCCTATGTAGGGCTATAAATACAAGGGGAGGCAGTCTCTCAGGGCTCTTCTTCCCCTTTCTCATGGAAACAAACATGTATGACATGGGCAGCCTGAATTAGTTAGAATGAACTGGAACTGTGTCAACAGTCTACTGTGAAATACTGTGATCTTTTAACACTGTACCTGAAATAAACTTTAGTAAGCAAAGGGGTGTATGTTTGTAGCGGGGTCTCCTTTAAGGCCCTATGGACTACGTTACCCAGAACCCCGCTTGGCACCCAGGGTGCATTTGGCCACCGCAGAGACTCATGGGTGGGGCTATAAAAGGAAAGAGTGAGGCTAAGCTCGGCCTCTTTGGACACCGCGCTGCAATCAAGGGGACTCCCTGTGCGGATCTGTTGCAATGCAAGGCCCAAGGCCTGGGCCTTGCATACCTCCCAAAGAGCCTTCCACCCCACTGCTGAGCCTGGGTGACACCTGACTTCTTTGAGTTGCTGACATCAGTTGGACCAGAGACCTGATCGTTGCAGGCACTGTGTGTGGAAACACAGCGGTGGAAGTCCCGGACTGGGATCACGTCCGGAGTGGTGAGCGAGCATCTGCTCACTTATTTAGCTTGTACTTTGATTAGGCCTAGTGACTGCCTTGGCCCATCATGCTGTAGTTATTATCCCGCCGGAGACTAGTGGCTGAACTGAGTTGTGTAGTCTCCGGTGAAGTGTTCTTCTTTTATTACCTGTTTATGGATTACAAATACTGTTCCTGAATGTGCACCACCGTTCATCTGCATGTGAAGAGTTGTTTCACTGTCTTTTAGCCAGTTTTCTATCCATTTACAAACTGATATTTCCAATCCTGTAGACTTTACCTTACACATGAGCCGTGTTTGCGGAACTGTATCGAACGCTTTTGCAAAATCCAAGTATACCACGTCCACCGCCACCCCTCTGCCCAAGGTTTTACTTACCTCTTCATAAAAATAAATCAGGTTTGTCTGACAACTTCTGTCTTTCAAGAATCTATGCTGTCTGTTGCTTAAATAGTTTTTTTCCAGCAAGAACTCCTCTATGTGGTCTTTTATTAATCTCTCCAGAGTAGAGACAGGAGTCTGCTTTACTTAATGAGAATCCCTCTCTGGTAAGTACCGTATTTATCGGCGTATAACACGCACTTTTTTCCCCTGAAAATC
Source organism: Rana muscosa (assembly GCA_029206835.1). Taxonomy (NCBI): domain Eukaryota; kingdom Metazoa; phylum Chordata; class Amphibia; order Anura; family Ranidae; genus Rana; species Rana muscosa. Next base: position 382,327,889 of record CM055127.1, read on the forward strand.
AGGGGAAAATCGTGGGTGCGTGTTATACGCCGATACCCACATCCCTGAGCAGTCTCCGCTGTCTGTGAGCGGAGCGGAGCGAGATACACATAGCCGAATGTACTCGGCTATACTCGGCTTTTCTCGGCTCCGCTCACAGTCACGCCCAGTCCCGCCATTGGACCTGTGTTATGTCCATCATAGGGCGGGACTCGGCGTGACTGTGAGCGGAGCCGAGAAAAGCCGAGTATAGCCGAGTACACTCGGCTATGTGTATCTCGGCGGCGGCTCCGCCCAGTCCCTGCGTCCCTGCGTTCTCGGCGGCAATTTTAAAATGTTGCACGGCGACTCTGGGGCAAGGCTGCACGGCGACTCTGGGGCAAGGCTGCAATGGACACTGACAAGGCTGCACTGGACACTGACAAGGCTGCACTGTGACAAGGCTGCAATGGACACTGACAAGGCTGCACTGTGACAAGGCTGCAATGGACACTGACAAGGCTGCACTGTGACAAGGCTGCAATGGACACTGACAAGGCTGCACTGTGACAAGGCTGCAATGGACACTGACAAGGCTGCATTTAAATGTAAGTTATTTTTCCTTAAACTTCCCTCCTAAAAGTTTTTTTCCCTGAAATTTCCTCCTAAACTTGGGGTGCGTGTTATACGCCGGTGCGTGTTATACGCCGATAAATACGGTACTTTGTTCACTTTCTCATTCCACATACTTGCATATTGCTTAAGACCGTAGATGCTCTTCTGAAGTTTACACAGAAGGTTGTCTCCTTGTTCAAACCCTGGTTGTTTCTCCATGTAGAGGTCTTTCTTAATATCTCCATATAGGAAAGCAGTTTTAACATCTAGGTATTTGACTTGCATGCTCTTTTTTGGTGCAACTCTAAGAAGCGATCTGATGGTGTAGTGTTTTTCGACGGAAGCGAATGTTTTATCATAATCTTCACTGAATTTATGGGAGTAACCCTTGGTAACTAGTCTGGGTTTGTATTTGTGGATATTCCCTTCTGTGTCTGACTATAATTTCAAAGTCCACTTACTTCCTATAGTTTTGCGATTAGGAGGGAGCTCTGTGAGTGTCCAGGTTTTATTTTCTTGAAGTGACTTTAATTCTTCTGCTGCCTTTCTCCATTTATTAAGTCTTCGGCATGTTGCGGCTCAACATGGCCAGCTGTCGAAAAGAAGGACGCGCGTGTCCCACGGCCACGTGCTGATGAGGATGCACCGTGTCCACGACCAGCACTGTTGCCTCTAGACACAGAGCCTGCTTGCCCTCTTTTATTGGCTCGTGATTGTCTGCCTCTCCTTGTTTGCCTTCCAGACATACTAATGGCCTGCAGTGAGATGTAGCTGCACAAAGGTGGGATGTATATATATATATATAGATCTATAGTGATTATACTGCAGCTAGCACAAACAACTGCCTGTTGTGGTATTAGTATGAGAAAAGCAGCAATTGTCTTCAGTTAGTTTTAGGTGCACACAGTGCAGAGGACACAGTACACTAACTGAAAATACTTGCAGCTCCCTGCCTGTGGTATTAGTTTGAGAACACCACCAATTGTATTCAGGTATTCAGCGCTCTGTTTTTTTGCGCACTGTGATTGGCCAAAGCATGCGGGTCATAGTGCATGCTTGGCCAATAATCAGCCAGCAATGCACTGTGATGCCACAGTGAATTATGGGCCGTGACGCGCCACTCGAATTTGGCGCGAACGGCCCATAATGGCCCATAATGTTCGAAACTCATCCCTAATGAAGACACAATCCTTGTGGTGAAGGTGAAGAAAAACCTATGTGGAGAAACCTAACTACTGGAGTGTCTGAGAGAAGGCCTCTGTTGATTTACCAACTTCTGCAGGGTTGAAATATAATTTTTTGGTGAGCGGTACCTAAAGAGTCCTTTCAACAAAATGCTGCAATCATAAAGTGCAGGTAGTGGTGCTCATACTGCAAAGGCCTCTAATATCCTGCAGTTACAGTTAGATCCTGGCCTTTTCTGACAGGCGAAAGCTCTACCCCTCCAACATTTTTTTGGTTTGTTTTTTCACCATCACTATGAAAAATGCTATGTCACTGCCCAAAAGGAATGTTGAGAAAACAGGGAGGGATAGGCAAGCTTTGGCATTATCATGACATGAAGAAGTTGTCTTTTGATAGGATGACCAGAAACTCAGTTACAATGGCGGATTTGGAGGCTGTTGCAGGTAGAGGTGCCTGTGGGTTATATCTACTGGGTTTTTGTTTTTAATGATAGAGTATTATTAAATTCATATAATTCAGCTATGTTATAAACATTTGATAGCTCAGTAAATTACTGAGGATTCATATATTGTGGATAGCTGTATGTACACGATAGTGTTAGAATTATCAATGTTATGCTAGAATGAAACAGGGGCTTGGTGATGAAGTCAATATACATTTATATCTATATTTATGTCCATGCACATGCAAACACACATACACACACATATTAATACACAGAATGACGGCTTTACTGTAAATGCACCTAGGAGTACTGCCCTTTGTAAAAAAAAATTATTCACATCCTTTGTAAAACTTATCTTGCAGAATTGTAATTGGGACTAAAAAATGTACAGTTATCAAAACCCCAACATAATATTAATGCATGATTATTATGTACAGTCTTTTAGCTGTGAACAGTCTGCTACTGGTTTCCTTAATTAAGGATACAAAGGGCTCCTTTATCTTTGCATATTCCCTTGCTAGGACATTGATACTCATTATTTCCAAAGTCCAAACGGCGAGGTTGTGTCAAGAATGCATTCATCACTAGACGGGTACGTACAGTCAGCACAAATTTCATTGGTGTCAGCAAATCCAGTCATTTGCAATTTCTATATGTTTGAGGTGTTTTATTGCTAAAGATCACTTTCAGATAACATGATCATGGGGCTGCTACTTACAATAGGTGAGAGTGATGTAATGGCAGTAATTAGGAGCCTGTGATTATCAGCCTCCTTAGGAAAAGTAGAAAATGTTTCAGTGTTAATTTACTTTGACAATCAGCAGCACATATAAGTAATGAATATGCAGTTCTGTCTGCTAAATTATGTTAATACTTTCTTTTACTGACAAAATAACTTGAAAGGGAAGGTAAAGTGTGATATACAGTATATACTGTATATATACAGCAATGTGCAAATGTTTTAGGCAGGTGTGAAGAATTTCTGTAAAGTAAGAATTCTTTCAAAAATATATAATTTAAGTGTTTATTTTTATCAATTTACAAAATGCAAATTGAGCAAACAGAAGAAAAATCAAATCAGTATTTGGTGTGACTACCCTTTGACTTCAAGCCAGTATCAGTTCTTCTAGGTACACTGGCACACAGTTTTTGAAGGAACTCAGCAGGTAGGTTGTTCCAAACACCTTAGAGAACTAACCACAGATCTTCTGTGGATGTACGCTGCCTCAAATCCTTCTGTCTGTTCATGTAATCTTAGACAGAGTCGATGATGCTGTGATCAGGGTTCTGTGGGGGCCAAACCATCACTTACAGGACTCTTTGTTCTTTGTTATGCTAAAGATAGTTCTTAATGGCATTAGCTGTATGTTTGGGGTAGTTTTTCTGCAGCAGTATAAATTTGGGGCTAATCACATGTCTCGGTGATGATATGGCATGATGGATATGTATCTGCCTGTATTTTTCAGCATTGAGGACACTATTGATAGAGTAACGTTGAGGACTGTAGACACAGCGGTCGCGCAAGGAAACTTAATGCAGCAGATGAAAAACACATCATGCCTACTGCCCTTTGACATCGGAAGATGTCCAGCACTGCCATCAGCACAGTAATGGTGGAAACCAGTGGGACCCAGGTACACCTATTTAATGTTTGAAGAAGTCTGGCCAGAAGTGGTCTTCATGAAAGAATTGTGGCCAAAAAGCCACACCTTCAATGTGGAAACAAGGTTAAGTGACTTAACTATGCACAAAAACATAGGAACTGGGGTGCAGACAAATGACAGCAGGTGCCATGGTGCTGTCAGCCGCTGCTGACTCCAATCCATGCTGTCCACCCACAGCACACATGTGTGCCCAGCTCACCTGCAGAGTCTTGGAGAAGCTGTTCCTCTTGGTCAGGTCAATCCATTGAGATGTGGGAATGGTATTTGTGGGAAGGGTGTGGTGGTCCTGGGAGGAGGAGGAGGAGGACTGGCCCTTTCTGATTTCTCACCTTTCTACAGGGAAGCCCGGAGATCTCCGGGACAACCAACACCTTGTCACCTTTGTCCCAGCATAGGGGCGCAAACAACACACCTCCCTGGGAGTCCCAACTTAGGAGGACACCTCCTTCCAGGGACACAACACTTCATTTCAGGAGCACAACACTTTATTCCAGGAGCACAACACTTCATTCCAGGGGCACAACACTTCATTCTAGGAGCACAACACTTCATTCCAGGAGCACAACACTTCATTCCAGGAGCACAACACTTCATTCCATTAGCACAACACTTCATTCCAGGAACACAACACTTCATTCCAGGGTACAACACTTCATTCTAGGGGCACACCATTTCATTCCAGGGACACACCATTTCATTCCAGGGACACAACACTTCAATCCAGGAGCACAACACTTCATTCCAGGAGCACAACACTTCATTCCAGGGGCACACCATTTCATTCCAGGGGCACACCATTTCATTCTAGGGACACACCATTTTATTCCAGGGACACAACACTTTATTCCAGGGACACAACACTTCATTCCAGGGACACTTAATTTCAATCCAGGGACACACCAATTCATTCCAGGGACATCAGGTGATCGGTGCTGCCAGCACAGAGGAAGGTATGCGGACAGTCTATGGGGGGAGGGGAGGGTCTAGGGATAGACAGATTTTTTTTTTCATGTTAGCGAGAAGTTAAACTTTTGGAGCTGTGACATTTATGCTAATACTGGGCTTTATTGACAACACTGTGAGCATGCTGTGTATTATAGGAGGTGGTGTATTCATATCCCAAATCATGAGTGACTGCTCCCTGGCTGTGTACATCTGTATGTATAACATTATTATCATCACTCAGCAGGAGGATTTATAGTTACCTGTTACACTCAAACAACTCCTGACTATCCATCCCATCTCTATGTCAGCTTCACATTACAGATGTTGAACTCTTTGACCCTGAGTGGTTTGCGCTCGCAGTGCACCTTTTATTTAAGCCTATTAGAGCCTATTGCTCTAATCAGGTGCATCAAATACACCTCCCCGCCGCTGTAATTCAGACGCCGGCACCCGAAAAAGGGTCGGACGCCTGAATGGGGGGTGGCTACAGCGCCCATGGATAGATTCATGCAATGCTTGAATCTATTCATAGTACATAGATGGGGTGGCTGGAGAGAGGGGGCGGCGTCAGAGCGCCCCTAATGGACGCACCGCCACTGGATCCTGGGGTCCTTTTTCTCCCATCGCAGGGCCCTTGATTTTGGTCCTGCAGCAGAACCCCTTCCTGGAATCTTATACACATGTGAACCAATCAGACCACCCATTGTTCTGTATGGGGAGGCGGATGTAAACAGATGTGTCCATTTACACCTGCCTGCATCCGCTCCAATGAAAACAGACAGATGGGGATCCATTCACCACCCCTCTAGCGGATTGAATGACAGTCAGTCCAGTCTATAGAGAACAGTGGGCTGTGTCTGTGTCCAGACATATCTATGTCCAGACCTGTCATCCACCTGCTCAGCGTGCCTCAGCAGGCAGATTCACTTGGCAGAGTCCGCCCATGTGAAAGGGCCCTAAGGGAGAGCTCTGTGGATTGTAATGTAAAGGGAGTCCCTGCTCACCAAAGCCCCCACTTACATCAGAATCCCCCTTTACATTACAGTTCACAGAGCTCTCCCTTACATAAGTGTGCTCAGAGGCTGGCGAGATAAGAGAGGAAGGGGGGGACACTTCACTCACTATAGATGGAGGCTTGGGCCCTGAAGTGGTCAGCCAACAAGGCCTACTAGCCTGTGCTATAGATACACATAGGCTGGCAGAGCATGCTGGGGCTTGTAGAGCACCACCCCAGGGAAACCCTAGTGGGCTGCTGTGTTTTTTAGAGGGGCTCTGGAGGTGACAACACTCTCTCTTCAGCCCCCTCAATGACTTACCCACCTGTGTGCGGATTTGTTTTTAATCACTGAGATGTTTCATTAGGAAGCAAGACGATTGGCTTTCCTGGAGAGCTGTGGATCCCCTATGGAGGGTTGTAGCATCCATAGTACAAGCTGGTCTTTCCTCCACTATCTACCTGCAGGCTGCTGGAGTTTCTCTTTGTGAAGCACAGAGCTGCCGGGGATTGGAATGTGGGTGAGGCCACGGGCAAACACACACAAGGAGGTGGAGAAGATCCTGCTCTGTTTATCTCTCTCCTCTTCTGTCCGTGCGAGGAGGGGGGGGTGGGCTGTCAGTGTGGGGTCTGGGCAGTGTGAAAGAGAGTGCATTAGACACTCTCTGCTCAAAGTTGCAGCCAGAAACCCTGAAGCCACATTCCGGGCTCTTGGGCCCCCCCACATGGGCAGAACTCCAGGGCCCAATTGCAAGTGCGCCTGTTGCAACCCTGGTAGTTCTGCCACTGATATGAAAACATTGTTTCATGTTGTACCTGTTCATATTCCAAGTTTTTAAAATGGTCTGTCAGTTAAAAGTGAAAATATCAGTCATTGTTTTCCCTCCCTCCCTCTCCTCTAACAATTTTTTTTTCTGGGAGCTGGTACCCACTCACTCCTACTTAGTGTTTTGCTTTACATTGTGTTTGTATATTACCTAAAGTGGATGTAAAACCTCACATATACTCAGTGAAGTGAACAGCCTCAGATGATACACAGAGATAGTTTTACATGTATATCTGCTGTCTTCAGCTTTATATATCCTTTAGAAAGTGCACATCATGTTACCGATTTTCTCTTCCTGTTTAGCACTGGGAGTGGAGTATTGGCATACAGCCAAGACAGCTGATTGGAGGAAAGGCACACGCCCCCACTCCTCATTGGCAAAGAAAGGAAGTAATGTGCAGAGCTGTGCTGTGAGAAGTCAAGCTCTCTGCTAATCTATTTATAGCAACCTCCCATGACACAGACTTCAGGCTGCTTTTATCTCCCATCTCGGAAAACTTGTCAGAAGTTATCAGGCTTATAACAGAGCTACCGAACAGAAGAAAGACATGGGACTTGGAGAGAGATAAGAAAACACTGCAGATATATGTGCCCAGCTCAAATTTCATGAATCGGGTTTACATCCACTTTAAGTGGAAATATGAACAAAGCAAATCCCTCTACAATGTGGATTTTTCTCAATTAAGAGCACCAAGTGTAATTTCTGGGTGCTGCTTCAATCCTCTGCTATCAGCATGAGCCACTTGTGACAAGTTTTCCTGAAATCAAAAGAAAAAAGGTGAAAGGGGAGGGATCTTCAGCTGATTGACAGCTTCAGTTTTATTCCTATGTGCTGTGTGAAGGGGGGGGGGGGTGTCCCTTTCTTGTTATATGCCCTGGCGGCAGAACCCTTGGCTATTGCCATTAGAATGAGCCCAGACGTGATAGACCTCAGGCGGGGGGACTCATGGGAAAAGATAGGCCTCTATGCAGATGACACCGTCCTTTATTTAGCTGATCAAGGTCCCTCGTTGCAAGCAGCATAAACCATTATAGAGACAGTGGGTAAATTCTCAGGCCTGCGGATTAATTGGGACAAGTCTCAAATTCTCCCTCCAGACCATTTTCCCCCACCTGCGGTGTTCCCAGAACTTCCCTTACAGAGAGTAGCGGAGATTAAATACCTGGGGGTGAAGGTCACCAGAAACCTACGGGACTATGTTTCTCTTAACGTGGAACCTTTGTTTGCAATCCTTAAGTCTAAAACCCAAACCTGGTCGAGACTACCCCTGGGGGTAATGGGTAGAATCAACTTAGTAAAAATGATCTCGTTGCCCAAAATCTTATATATGGTCTGGCATGCCCCTCTGTATATCCCGTTGAAGGTGTTCAAACAGATGGAAGCCATTTTAAATTCCTTTGTCTGTGGCCCAGGCAGGCATAAATTGGCATGGCATATTCTCAAAAACCCCACCCTTGAAGGTGGATGTTCCCTCCCTGATATACAAGACTACTATGTGGCTTCATAACTCTCACACCTATACTATTTTAACACCTCTGAGTCCCAGCAATATAGGTCCCTGGTATGTAACAAACCTGGGAGCCCGCTATACATCCCTATTCAGGCAGTTTTCCAAAAAGGAAAGGGCGGTCGCAACTCTTCCCACTTTCATTCAGGAATGCTGTTACACCACCAGAAAATATGGGATATAGCTCTTAGAAAGCAAAACCATTTGCATGTACATTCACACACCCCACTATGGTTCAATGGCCACCTGCTTGAGTTGAGTACTGTGCCTGATCCACAGCTCTGGGCAACATATGGTATACTTTACCTGTCCCAGGTCCTGACGGCGACTGGGCCTAAACCCTTTCAATCACTCAAGGAAGAATGTTCACTTCCGAATCACCTACTATTTCGGTATCTGCAACTCAGGAATGCGGTTAGAGCACAGGCTGCTTCGATCACTATTGCTCTTGACACTCCGCCAGTTCTTGACATTATCTTTGGAGCGGAATCGACCAAGCTCATCTCTAACCTATACTATATTCTCCGACTTCACAGGACACATAGGGTTTCCAAGACAGCTAAAATAACATGGGAACAGGATGTGGGATTTATTGACAACTCGGACTGGGAGGAAATACTGGAGGGGGTCAAGACAGCATCCCGTAAACTCTCGGACAGGTTGACACAATTGTATATTGTTCATCGCGCATATCTTACGCCCTTGAAACTGGTGAAGTTTCAGTCCACGAGAAGCTCCCTGTGCCCCATGTGCTCATTGGCTCCCAATACGTTTTATCATCTGATATGGAGATGCCCGAAAATACAGACTTAGTGGCTGCAGGTGATTCAGTTTCTACATGACAACATGGGCTCTCCAGTGGGCCTTGACACGAAATTGTGTCTCCTGGGTTTAATGCCTGACATTGATGTAGATAAATACCAAGCTATATTTATATATGAGACCCTATTTCTAGCAAGGAAAGTTGTGGCCATGGCTTGGATGCAGGCGGTACCCCCAACGCTACGGAGCTGAAAAAAATAAATCAACGATACCCTTCCATATACAATGATGATATATATTCATAGAGAACACCCACAGAAATGTTCCAGTCTTTGGGATAGATGGCTGGAGGACGGTAAGACTTGCACTGTGTGACCCGGCCCCTGGGAGGGTTAGTCACTAAGGAATGTATCCCACTTCTATGTGTATAGCAGATTTTCCTATAGCCTGTTTATGGATTTCTATGTGGTCTACTGTTGGAATGTTTCCTGTTGAAATGTATTCCCTTTGTTTCTCATGGTTCAGCTAAATATATATATGTATACCTTGTTTGCATCTCAATAAACTTTTTTTTTCTGGTTAAAAATAACCAGCTACATACTTCAGTATGTAGGAGGATCTGTTTCATCTCTGGGTATCACCTGAGGCCAGTCGCTTCACTGGGCATATGTAAAGCTTTACAACCATTTTAAATTTATAATAAACACTCAGTTTTAAAAGCACATTCAGCAGCTGATTTCATAATTTACTGAGCATGCAGCTTCTTTATCTGTTGATCTTTGCCTATGTTCATGTTTAAGCTGGTGTCTCCTTTCTCTTGCAGCAATCCATGGAGCCACCTTTGCATGCAGGGACTAGAGCTGTGTTTTGCTACACTGTGTATATCCATAAAGACACATAGCCCTGTAGCCTAGGATGGAAAAGCACCCCCCTGTTTTTCCTGCTTCCTCCCTGTTGTTCCACCTGGAGTCCCTCCCTTTTTATTGATCTGTATGGGTTATTTTGTCTGCATTATGTGGTTTGAATCAGATGGTGCAATGAAGACATTTCTATGTTTCAGTTTGAAACAAACCTACTAAGAAGTACCAGGAGCAGTGTACAGACTAACTATCATGCTGTTGGTGTAGAAGGCAGGAAATACTTTTTTCCCTGCGTCCCTTGCTGCGAAATTCAAGTGTGCCCCAATGTCCTATCTTGTCTTTTTACAAGATAGCTAATTCATGACAAAGCAAATATAGGAAAAACTGACTTCGTAGCCTCAAACTTACCACCTGCTGGTTGCAAGTGGTTGATATGAATTTGTAATAGTTTATCTATCGGCTAAAATAAATAAATACTCATTTATTTGTGGTCCAACAAAAATCATAAAAAGATATTCAAAAGTACTGCTAAGTTTCTGGGAAAAGCTTACCAACCTAATTTCAAACATCAACTTGCAGATTTTATAAGCATTGTATCTTTTTTACATAAAACAAATTGCATTTTAGCTTTACCGGTCTTTAAAATAGGAAAACATGCAATTTTAAGTTTACTGGCAGTTAAGTTTAAATATTTATTTTCCATATATATGGTAATTTCTCCTGAGATTAACATCCAATCATTTCCTGAGGAAGACATGAAAAGATATAAAATTAATGTGTTTAATGGATGTTTTCATTATACTTTATTCCAAATACCTTTGCAGTATCATTGAGTTTAAAGGGTTTGTGTACAGTGAACTCGTACGACATTAAACGGAGCAAAAATTAAATCATCCATGTAAAATACTCAATAAAAGTACCACGAAAATTTTTAGCCAACCTTTATATAACACTTCCAGTGTTTGCAGCCCTGCTCTTGGTAATAACAAGACCAGCAAAATGCTATTTATGAAAGAAATGTTTAGAAAATGTACAACAGAACTTTAATCTAACACAGTAAAGTGCACATTATTTGCTGTTTCAATTACTTGATCCAGTATCATGGCAATTTACATTTTAATTGGTTTATCAGCATGCATGTAATTTATTGATAGAACAACATATATGTTTCTGATTTAAAACAATAATTAGTCATTCTATATTTAATTTTCTTGTCCAGTCCTCATAGGGTAACATCCTTTTAAATTAGACTCTAGGATTATTGAATGTGCTCTATACTTATCACTAGAGGCACCAACGTGCAGTAATGTCAAAGTGATTTATGTGTGCGGATTCGCAAAAGAATCTACATTTTAAGGCAATTCATAGTGTTTGAGATACATAGGATTATGTAACAAACCTAAAATATGTTTTTTGTTATCCTGGGTTATAGTGATTTGTATCTTTGAAATGCTGCATACAGCTTGGCAGAAGTTAAAGTAGAACTAAAGGCAAAACAGTTTTTTCATTTTGGATAGAGTAAGGGAGGGGTATAACCCCTGCCAGTTTTTTTTTTTTTGTTTGTTTGTTTTTTTTTGCCATCTATGTCCCATTGGAAAGATTTCCCCTCACTGTCTCATAGTATCAAAAGGAAGTGGGAGGAAATCCCTCCAATGGCAGGGAAAGCCCTGATAGTCACCAGGGTCACCAGAATCTCCTGTGCAGAATCATGTGTATATGTATATATATATATATATATATATATATATACAAACTGAGCAAAATTATAAACGCAACGCTTTTGTATTTGCCTCTATTTATCATGAGCTGAACTCAAAGATCTACAACTTTTTCTATGTACACAAAAGGTCTATTTCTTAAATATTGTTCACAAATCTGTCTAAATCTGTGTTAGTGAGCACTACTCCTTTGCCAAGATAATCCATCCACCTCACAAGCATATCCAGATGCTGATTAGACAGCATTATTATTGCACAGGTGTGCCTTAGGCTGGCCACAATTAAAGGCCACTCTAAAATGTGAAGTTTTACTGTATTGGGGGGGGGGGCCGAAAACTAGTCATCAGTATCTGGTGTGACCACCATTTGCCTCACACATTGCAGCAGCACATCTCCTTCGCATAGAGTTGATCAGGATGTTGATTGTGGCCTGTGGAATGTTGGTCCATTCCTCTTCAAAGGCTTTACAAAGTTGCTGGATATTGACAGGAACTGGAACACGCTGTTGTATACGCCGATCCAGAGCATCCCAAACATGCTCAATGGGTTACATGTCCGGTGAGTATGCTGGCCATGCAAGAACTGGGATGTTTTCAGCTTCCAGGAATTGTGTACAGATCCTTGCAACATGGGGCAGTGCATTATCATGCTGCAACATGAGGTGATGGTTGTGGATAATTGGCACAACAATGGGCCTCAGGATCTCGTCACGGTATCTCTGTGCATTTAAAATGCCATCCATCAATAAAATGCACCTGTGTTCATTGTCCATAAATACGCCTGCCCATACCATAACCCCACCGCCACCATGGGCCACTCGATCCACAATGTTGACATCAGAAAACCGCTCACCCACACAACGCCATGAATGCTGTCTGCCATCTGCCCTGTACAGTGAAAACCGGGATTCATCAGTGAAGGGAACACCTCTCCAAAGTGCCAGACGCCATTGAATGTGAGCATTTGCCCACTCAAGTCGGTTACGACAACAAATTGCAGTCAGGTTGAGACCCCGATGAGAACAAACACAAACGTTCCTGCGCTGCTACTATAAAGAGGAAAAGCAGCTACAAAACCTGTGGACAAAAAGGTGCATATAACAAAAAATAAATAAAATTGTAGCGCTAAATGGGTATAAATCAACAAATGAATGAATAACCCTTGTAAACAAAGGGAAAAATTAAAATCCACATATCAATAATAATTTCAAAACAACCAAAATGTCTCTGGTAAGTGATATCAAAGTACAATCATAATGATGTGAAATCAAAAGTCCAATGGTGTTCCACAGTGGTCCAAAATAAATTTGTGATGATTAAACCGCACCAAACAATCTTGAATCAATATGTGAAAAAGAAAAACCACCACCAATATAGAGGAGGCTTACCCGACTCAGTGGACCCTACTAAACATATGTCTAGAGCAGGGGTCTCAAACTGGTGGCCCTCCAGCTGTTGCAAAACTACAAGTCCCATTAGGCATTGCAAGGCTGTGACAGTTACAAGCATGACTCCCACAGGCAGAGGCATGATGGGACTTGTAGTTTCGCAACAGCTGGAGGGCCACCAATTTGAGATCCCTGGTCTAGAGGGTCAACATAAGCTTTGGATGTATATCCCTGAAGGGTCAGCAGCTGATGGAGCGTCTCTCACAGCAACTCACAATGGGAGGATGAATACCGATTTGAAGGATGGTGGCTCAATGATGTTGTACCAAAGTAATAGCCAAATGTAAAGGAAGAATGAAGGGCACATAGCGTAATACTGCTAAAAGAGTATATTTAATGTAGGTAGTTACACTTACATTCAGATGGTCATAAAAAGCGCTTCATAAAATATCAGTGGCAACAGTGGAGAGTCCCGACGCGTTTCGCAAGAAGTTGCATCGTCTGGGGTATGCATCCACTGCTGCCTCCACAAAATATATAGACAACAAGACCCCCTTAATGGGGTGAAAGAGACCTCACCTGTGGATTCATCACATGAGCAACTGGTTCCTAGGTCATCCAAGATGGCGCACCAGCGTGCGCTCCACGCCTTCACATGGTATCATGGATGACGCTCTAATGGTGATAGATATATCGGGGGTTGTGTTGTATATTGGAATAAAAATTGTATAAATGAAACTGACTGGCCCCCTATATCCTTATATATATATATGGCAAAAATAACAATAGTGCATGGCATCAATAGATGCACATATGTAGCTGTAAGGCACAGGAAGTGAGACGAATCCGCTCCATGGGAGCCTGTGACCACACGGCACTGTGTGTATGAAAGCCGGACGGCCACGCTGGTCGCGTCACTCACGATCACGTGACCCACGCGACACAGCGAGCAACCACGTGATGCGCTCCAACGCGCGATCACGTGATGCGTTCCAACAGAGATAGCAAGGACGTGTTCCAACTAAGTGATACAACACGTCTGGCGTCCCGCGATCACATGATGCGATTCACACAATGCAGTGACAACCAGGAACTAGCAGATTTGCGTTCCACCACAAGAAAAACCAAGCAAAAATAAATGAATAAATAAATTAATCAAAGTCTCGTTAGAGACGGGGGCGGATATCTAATACAAATCTGGGTTTAAAATAATGGCTCAAAAATGAACCATAGGCATGTATGACCCCTAAAAGAAAAAAGGAATATATAGCACAAAATGTATTTAAAATACATGTAAATAAATGAATAAAATTGAAACTGGCACCAAAGCCAATAGTCTCAATGACATATCGTGAATGACTAAACTCGATATTGGGTCATGTGTTACACATGTGTATGAGGCACATGACAAAAAAAATGTATTTTAAAAATGTTCACATGATAGGGAATGTTCGTAGGTGAAAACCTCACATCTGTGTTGCTCACTAAATGAATCCAAAGATTTGAGAACCCCTCACACTATACATGTGAAAATAATATGTATTAAAACAGAATATACATATACATCTGAAGCAATAAGTGGTGCTATTTGTACATATAAAAAAACCCTCATATAAAATGCTCCCTAAACGTATCCAATTAACAGGAAAACATTGATAGAAGGAGGAAAAAAAGGAAAAAAGAAGAAAAAAGAGGAAAAATCAAAACACCCACAGTATAGGACAAAATTGGTGGAAAAATCTATTCCAAATAGATGGTCAACCATTAGGATTTATTTATAAAGGAATTGATATCCCATTCGACATTTAGGCCCAAAGGCCTGTGTGTCTGGAGTTCATAAATCCAATATGTTTCAAGTTGTGAAACACCCCTAGTTTTAGCCCCACCCCTCCATGGAGGTACAAAATGGTCAATGATAAGAAATTGGGTACCAGCCGGATTCCTATTATGAAATAACTTGTAATGTCTGGGTACAGTGTGATGAACGTCACCACTCAAAATGAGGGAGACCTGTTCACCCACCCTCACCGAGAAGGTTCGGATGGTACGGCCCACATATTGTTTGCCACATGGGCATGTGATTAAATATACAATATGTGTATTGGCACAAGTGCAAAATTGTTTAATAGGGTAGGTCCTGCCAGTGACAGTCGACCTGAATGTTAAGGATTTCCCTCTCCCAGAGATGTTGTATTTGCACACATTACACCTTTTACAGGGATGGTAGCCTACTAATTGGTGAAAAAAAGAGGGGCGCACAGGGGGATTAATGATGTTAGGAGAAATCTTGCTCTGAAGGGTTGGTGCCCCTCTAAACACTACAGGTCCTTCTCAAAAAATTAGCATATTGTGATAAAGTTCATTATTTTCTGTAATGTACTGATAAACATTAGACTTTCATATATTTTAGATTCATTACACACAACTGAAGTAGTTCAAGCCTTTTCTTGTTTTAATATTGATGATTTTGGCATACAGCTCATGAAAACCCAAAAATCCTATCTCAAAAAATTAGCATATCATGAAAAGGTTCTCTAAACGAGCTATTAACCTAATCATCTGAATCAACTAATTAACTCTAAACACCTGCAAAAGATTCCTGAGGCTTTTAAAAACTCCCAGCCTGGTTCATTACTCAAAACCGCAATCATGGGTAAGACTGCCGACCTGACTGCTGTCCAGAAGGCCATCATTGACACCCTCAAGCAAGAGGGTAAGACACAGAAAGAAATGTCTGAACGAATAGGCTGTTCCCAGAGTGCTGTATCAAGGCACCTCAGTGGGAAGTCTGTGGGAAGGAAAAAGTGTGGCAGAAAACGCTGCACAACGAGAAGAGGTGACCGGACCCTGAAGAAGATTGTGGAGAAGGACCGATTCCAGACCTTGGAGGACCTGCGGAAGCAGTGGACTGAGTCTGGAGTAGAAACATCCAGAGCCACCGTGAACAGGCGTGTGCAGGAAATGGGCTACAGGTGCCGCATTCCCCAGGTCAAGCCACTTTTGAACCAGAAACAGCGGCAGAAGCGCCTGACCTGGGCTACAGAGAAGCAGCACTGGACTGTTGCTCAGTGGTCCAAAGTACTTTTTTCGGATGAAAGCAAATTTTGCATGTCATTCGGAAATCAAGGTGCCAGAGTCTGGAGGAAGACTGGGGAGAGGGAAATGCCAAAATGCCTGAAGTCCAGTGTCAAGTACCCACAGTCAGTGATGGTCTGGGGTGCCATGTCAGCTGCTGGTGTTGGTCCACTGTGTTTTATCAAGGGCAGGGTCAATGCAGCTAGCTATCAGGAGATTTTGGAGCACTTCATGCTTCCATCTGCTGAAAAGCTTTATGGAGATGAAGATTTCATTTTTCAGCACGACCTGGCACCTGCTCACAGTGCCAAAACCACTGGTAAATGGTTTACTGACCATGGTATTACTGTGCTCAATTGGCCTGCCAACTCTCCTGACCTGAACCCCATAGAGAATCTGTGGGATATTGGGAAGAGGAAGTTGAGAGACGCAAGACCCAACACTCTGGATGAGCTTAAGGCCGCTATCGAAGCATCCTGGGCCTCCATAACACCTCAGCAGTGCCACAGGCTGGTTGCCTCCATGCCACGCCGCATTGAAGCAGTCATTTCTGCAATAGGATTCCCGACCAAGTATTGAGTGCATAACTGAACAGAATTATTTGAAGGTTGACTTTTTTTGTATTAAAAACACTTTTCTTTTATTGGTCGGATGAAATATGCTAATTTTTTGAGATAGGATTTTTGGGTTTTCATGAGCTGTATGCCAAAATCATCAATATTAAAACAAGAAAAGGCTTGAACTACTTCAGTTGTGTGTAATGAATCTAAAATATATGAAAGTCTAATGTTTATCAGTACATTACAGAAAATAATGAACTTTATCACAATATGCTAATTTTTTGAGAAGGACCTGTATCTTGGCTTGGTCAGGTAAAACGGCGTTCAAGACACTATCATTTTTTTAAATCCCCCTATGTTTAGCCATAATGGCTTTCACCCGTTTGTGTTGGGTTGAAAAGGCGGTAACCATAGACCATTTAAAACTCTCATCGGGTTCACGCTTAGGCTTAATCTCCAATAAAGAGCTTCTTTCAGTTTCCAAAGTCAGTATAAGATCTCTATCAATAATTTTAGGATCATAACCTTTATCAATGAATCTATTCTTAAGAATTTTAGCCTGAGTTATAAATGTGTCCATATCAGTACAGGTTCTCCGCAGTCTGATGAATTGACTGCGGGGAACTGAACTGAGCCAAGATCGGTGGTGGCAACTATCATGAGGGATAAAGCCATTCTGGTCAGTCTTTTTGAAAAAGGTTTGAAACTGAAACTGACGATCAATGATGTTAATTTCAAGATCCAAAAATTGGGGGGGCGTGGCTACCGCGCAACTGCATGGACGGCTGAACTGAGAGCTCCGCTCCAGCGACAGGAATCTCAGCAATCTGAGGCACTTGAGACCGACCCCACCAGCCTCACCGAGTAGCTTCTGTCCCGCTCAACATCCGGGGATGGCTAAAAAGAAGAAACCCGCCGCTCACCCGGCAAAACTGGAGGATTTCTTCTCCCCTAAAGGCAGCGGCGCGCACCAAGATGGCGCCGGCGGCTGTTCCCCAACCTCCACAGGCGGATCCTCCTCTGCCACACCAAGCCCTGTCTCAAGGGACGGATCACTCCGGCACTCTCCGGCTGTCTCAACACCTCTCTCCTGCAGCCCTGTGAAGTCAAAGCCCCGCTTATCTGCTGCTCCTCAAAGCACTAAGGTGAGTGCACACCAGAGTTCACTGGATGACACGAGGAAGCTGGCTGACACCATTAACGCTTTCCCTACCACTAACCAGCCCATCTCAGATACAACTTTAAAAGACATGCTGATTTCTTTGCGTAGTTCTCTGCATTCAGACATGATGGAATGCATGAAAAACTTCAAAGCTGAGGTGGGAGAACTGGGAAGTAGGATTGACCATGTGGAAAAAAAGATGGGTGAATATGCATCCTCTTATAACTCTCTGGTGGATTCCCACAATGATCAGTCAGATGAGGTGGCCTGGCTCAAAGCTAAAGTCGCAGACCTCGAGGACAGGTCACGCAAGAATAATATTAAACTGCGTGGCATACCTGAATCAATTCTACCTGTGCAACTCCACCAATATGCCCAGGACCTCATAGGTGCCTTCCTACCCTCTGCACCAAAATCGGAACTGGTTATCGACAGAATCCACCGCCTCCCCAAACCTTCCCACCTCCCGAACAATGTTCCGAGGAACGTGCTGATGCGGGTGCATTTCTATCATGTAAAAGAGCAATTTACGCTGGCATTTCGCAAGAACTCACAACCCCTACACAATACTCTGCCATTCAAGTTTTTGCGGATCTCTCGCAGTACACTATGCAGAAACTTAAGTCTCTTTTGCCCGTAACCAAGGCACTGCGAAACCATAGTATTGTGTACAGATGGGGCTATCCAACCAAACTCACTATCACACGGGAGGGCAAAACATCAGTGATCACATGTCTAGAGGAAGGCCTGACCCTTCTGCGGGAATGGGATATCTTGCCTGAACAAATTCCTGAAAATCATCCCTCCAATTCTAGGATCCATACTCAGGATACCTGGCAGGTCGTGTCGCACAAGCGAAACAACAAAAAGAAAACATAGCCTCAATGCCTCAGTAGCAATAATCCACCTGATCCACAAGATTCCTGAATCACTTTGGAGCTCAAGGTCCACGAGTTCCCCCACTTTGAGTAATGTGCAGTAATTCTGCCACCAGATTCCTAAAAGAATCTACCTTTTTATGTTACCAGTTCTATGTTTGTTCTTTGACTTTTGCTTTCCCATTTTCTATGTTTTTCAACTTCTTCCCTACCCCGTCTGAGATGGATAACAAGTTTCTAACTCTGAAGACGACCGGTTCGACATCTGCGCTCACCATCCGGAAATTACAGACTCTGTGGGAAAACCCTGGGCTCGATAAGGTACTGTCTCCTCTTTTCTCCACCTATAACCCATGGCTATTACGGTAACGTCCTTCAACGTCCGCGGCCTAAACCACCCGGCTAAACGCGCCTCAGTCTGGAAAGAAGCCCTTAAACTACATACTGACATTTTGTGCTTACAGGAAACGCATTGGACACCTTTTAATACCCCCTCCTTTCATCATAACAAATTTCCACACATTCTCAAGGCCTCAGCCTCCAAAAAACAAAAAGGGGTTCTCATTGCCATCAAAGACTCTGTGACTTTCTCCCTCCAAGAGACAATCCATGATCCTGATGGCAGATACCTGATCCTAGTGGGAATATTCAATAACCACCCCTACACAATAGTTAATCTCTACGCGCCCAATACCCATCAACTACGCTTTTTGAAAAAGCTTTTTTGCAAAATCAACGAGTGAAACGGGGTGCTCTGATAATGTGTGGAGATTATAACTTAACGGTTGACTTTGCGATGGATACCACTTCTAAGTCAAAAAGCCCCCAACCGGCCCTTCAATCCTTGCTCCATGCTGAGGAAATGTACGACTCCTGGAGATGCCAACACTCGAATGACAGAGACTATTCCTTTCACTCCTCCCGGCAAAATTCGTACTCACGTATTGATCTGATTTTAGTTGATAGACTCCTGTTGCAGAAAATATCCTCCTCCACCATTCATGATATCACCTGGTCGGACCACGCACCGGTGTCCATTACGGTAGATGAGAGAAATCCCTCTACCCCAGCCTACATCTGGAGGGCTAACTCTCAACTGTTCCAACAACCCTCTCAGGTGGTTTCCCTAACCACCCACCTAAAGGAATACTTTTCTTTAAATTCTCACTCGGTATCCAACCCATTTACTGTATGGTGTGCCCATAAGGCTTTTATTAGGGGTATTATACTCCATCTGTGCTCGCGGGCAAGGAGGCAGAGGACACAGAAATTAGACTCCCTACTCACAGAGATTAGGCTCCTAGAAACGCAGAATGAAAACACATCTGACAGTTCCCTGGCCAATAAACTATCCAAGTTGCGTTCAGATCTCAGGCTCCTGTTACTAGACCAATATGATAAACATGTTCAATCTCTAAAATTGACCCACTATTCTTCTGGCAACCGAGCGGGCAAGTTCCTAGCTCAGAGGCTAAAAGATCGCAGAGCAAAAGTCAACATCCCCTTTCTACTTCGTAACTCAGACAGCAGCAAAATTTTTAATCCGAAGGAGATAGCAAACTCTTTTGCTGACTACTACTACTCCTTATATAACTTACGAGATGACCCTAACACCCCCCAACCAACTGAAGATGCAATTCAATCTTTCTTGGCCGATCTTGCACTCCCTACACTATCACACTCACAGTTAGAATCTCTTAACTCACCCGTCACGGAGCCTGAGATCCGGAAAGCGATCAAAACTCTCCCAGGTGGTAAATCACCAGGTCCAGACGGACTACCTAATAGTTATTACAAGACCTTCCAAGATGTCCTCACCCCCTCACTGGAAATTGTGTTTTCTGAAGCAATGTCCTCTGCCTCATTTCCCGCTGAAATGCTTAAAGCATATATTGTTACCATCGTAAGGCCGGGAAAAGACCCTACCACGCCGGCTAATTTCAGGCCTATTTCATTATTAAATACTGATGTCAAACTTTATGCCAAAATCTTAGCCCACAGGTTGCTCCCCATCCTGCCAACTCTGATCACACCCGACCAAACAGGGTTCACCTCAGGCATGCAGACATCAGATGCCACTAGAAGAGTCATAGACATTGTGCATTGTGCTACATCCAGTCGGACGCCTTCTCTGCTACTCTCTTTGGACGCGGAGAAGGCGTTTGACGGGGTACATTGGGGCTACATGACTCAGGTCCTGAGGAAATTTGGGTTCTCCGGACGTATATTATCGGCTATTTTGGCTCTTTATTCCTCCCCAGGTGCGCAGGTCTACACTTCTAATATGTTGTCCCTCCCCTTTTGTATAACCAATGGTACTAGACAGGGGTGCCCCCTGTCCCTATCAATTTTTAATCTCCTTATAGAGCCCCTAGCCAAAAAAAATCAGAGCTCACCCCGGTACGCCAGGCTTCACGTTCCTAGGTAGATCACATAATATAAGCCTTTTTGCGGATGACATCATCCTCTTCTTGACCTCGCCACAGACATCTCTACTGCAGGCACACAACATTCTTAACATATTTAGCCAAATATCTTACTACAAGGTAAATTTTACGAAATCTCTCGTACTAGGCTTACACCTCTCCCCTTGCCTCCAATCCCATCTGCAAAATTCCTTTCCCTACTCCTGGAACACATCCAGTATACCTTACTTAGGACTCCAAATCACTGCAGACCCCTCTAAACTTGCAGATGCTAACTATATCCCTTTAATAGACAAAATGACCAAGGAGACAAGCCGACTATCCAAGGTCGAACTAACCTGGTCGGGCCGTCTGGCCTCCTTCAAAATGCTCCTACTCCCACAGATTTTGTATGTCTTCCGAACACTACCCATCCCACTGAAAAACAGCCACCTCAGATCCTTAAATTCTATTCTCAAACATTATATCTGGGGTTCTAAACGACCAAGATGCTCCAAATCCCTTTTAATTAAACATAGATCAGTGGGGGGGATGGGTCTCATTGACATTAAGGACTATTTTTGGGCAGCCATACTTACCCAACTCAGGCATTGGATATCCCCATCCTCCGACATCCTCTGGTGTAACATCGAACAAGCCCTTAGCCCAACTTTAAATCTGCGCAATCTTCTAATTCTTGACGTATGGAAACCTTTCTCCCTACGCCAGTTCCCACTAACACTTCAAGCTTCCTTAATGGCTTGGAGAGACCTGTGCAACTTGGCATCCAAGTCCCCCAGTACAATAACTATCCCTATCCCCATTGAGATTCTGACACACGCAATCCCACACACTACCTACTCTGATTGGCACGGCAGAGGCATCTCCTGGATAGCCGATCTATACAGTAACGACACACTTAAATCATTTGACTCACTTTCAGCGGAATTTGACCTTCCACCTACCGACCGCTTTAAATATATCCAGGCCTCTCACTTCCTAAAGTCAATAAAGTCCCATCACATACCTATCCAAGATAACCTATGGAAATTCTACATTAAGGAACTCTCATCCCGTAAAGGGATTTCCCTTTTTTACACTCCCTTCCAAAACAAATTGGACTTCACTGTCTCCCCTCCTCACCAAAATGGGAATTAGACTTGGGTAAAACCTTTACGCCGAACCAATGGCAATATGCATTTGGAATTACATACAAAGCTTCCAGATGCGTAAACCACTGGGAACTTACTCAAAAAATTGCTCAGAGATGGTACCTAACTCCATATAGAATGTCAAAATTTTCTTCCTCTAACTCTCCGCTGTGCTGGAGGGAATGTGGTGCCGTGGGTAACATCATGCATGTGTTCTGGCTCTGCAAACACCTTACCAGCTTCTGGAGAAATGTATTTAGATGTATTTCACGCATTACAGGAATCCTAACACCGCCCAATCCTGAATTGGCACTACTAAACCTAGGCATTGAAAAATTCCCCCCTTGCCTCCGAATTGTAGTTACACATCTCCTGTTAGCAGCTAGATCATTGATAACTAGAAATTGGAAATCTAACAAGGTCCCCAACATTTCGGAAGTTCTTGAAATTACACAAAATAACTATACCTTCGAAGTTTTGTTAGCAAATAGAGATGGCAGAAGGGCAAGGTTTGACACTCAATGGAAAATATGGGCAGAATGGTTTGATGCAAAGTAGAATAAAAAAAAAAAAAATGTCTTCGGTACCGTATTACTTATGATAGCAGCAGCATTCAAACGATACCTGTACTTGTTTGGAAATGTTTAATGTACATCCTATGATTATCCATCCATTACCCCCCCCTTTTTTTTTTTTTTTTTTCTCTCCCTTCCTTCCTTTCTTGTTACTATTATTGCTTCTCTGGAGTACACTATGTCGCTCTCCCAAGGGTATAATATGTGCTCACTCAACTCATGTATTATTATGCCCCCGTTTGACCCAACCCATTACTATGCGTATTGTATGTTTGGGTCACCTGTTGCTTATGGTGTATTCTTGTTCCCCTTGTATTCTCAGTACTATTTTGTACTCTACTTTGTACTTTGAAAAATCTCTAATAAAAAATAATAAAAAAATAAAAAAAAGATCCAAAAATTGGATCTTATCTTGGCTGGCTGTATAAGAGAGAGAAATCCCTCTATCATTGAGATTGAGATGGTTCATGAAAATCTCTAAAGATGTCATGTTGCCATCCCAGAGGAGGAGGATGTCGTCTATATACCTAGCCCACAACACCAAGGACGTGGTGTCGTAGGCATAGATGACATCCTCCTCCCACTTGGCCATGAAGAGGTGGGCCAAGCTAGGGGCATATTTTGCCCCCATGGCCACACCCCTTAACTGTAAATAGAAGTGGTCATTGAACCAAAAATAGCTCCTCTTAGTAGCAAACTCAAGTAACTCCATGATAAATTCCCTCTGAAAGGGAGCTAGAGATTCTTCTTTATTTAGAAAATACTGTACAGCCTCAAGACCTTGTTGATGTGGTATACAGGTGTATAATGAGGCAACATCAGCTGTTACCATAATGTAATCTCCACGTATATCTAAACTCTCTAGCTTCCTAATAGTGGCGCCTGTATCGCCCAAATATGACGGTATACGTCTGACCAAAGGCTGTAAATAGTGGTCGATGTATCGACCAATTCGGGATGTAACCGAATTGATACCGCTGACAATGGGTCATCCAGGAGGGTTCACAGGGTCCTTGTGGACCTTGGGTAAATAATATATTGTGGGTATCCTAGGGACTGTGGGCACTAAAAAAGCTTTCTCCTTCTTATTCAATATATCTCTGTCATAACCACTATCTACCAAATTTTGAAGTTCCACTTTGAAGCGAGAGGTAGGGTTAGTAGATAACATTTGATAAGTGTTTGGCTCCTGAAGGATTCTAAACATTTCTTTCTCGTAATCAGGTTTGTCTAAGACAACTATACCGCCACCTTTGTCTGCTGTGCGGATCACCAAGTCCTTGTCTGAACACAAAGACATAAGGCCCGTTTTGGATAAGGTTTGACGGTATTTGTAGTTGTCAGGGATCTCTGCTAGATCTTTAAGAACTAGGTCCCTAAATATGTTAACAGCGGGTGCTGCTGGGACAGGCGGGTTGAATAACGAAGGGTTAGACAAACCTGAATGTACTGTCCCAGATGTAGCCGCCCTACACTCATTTCTAATATGGTTAGTAATGAGATAGAGCTGTATGTTGATCTTACGAATGTATTTGTGTATGTCAATGAAAGTACCGAATTTGTCCAATTTCTAAGGAGGGGCGAAATTAAGGCCCTTATCAAGAACCGACAATTCGTCTGGTGTGAACACTTTGGTACTTAGATTGAATACACCTTGACCCGCTAAGTGCGCCTTCTTTTTCCTCTTCTGAACTCTCTGTCCCCCTCTGGTCCCTCTCTTAGGTCTGGACCCGTTTTTTGAGAAGTTCGGTCCTCGTGAAAATCCCGTCCTCTATACGCCTGTGAATTGGACTGATCACAGCTGTAATAGGATGAATCATGGGGATTCCTATTGCGTGTTTGATAATGGCCATCATTACTCATATCTCCCAAAGGGGAAAATCTATTATGGGTGGAAATGGGGGGAGGACCATAGTAGGGGGATTAGTCACGACGAGGACCTGAGCGATCCCTATACCAGGCAGGGGAAGAGTCATAATAATAGTCATCATAATCATGATGCCGCTGGGCACTAGAATGATTAAAGTTGCCTCTCGATTAACCCCTGCCTCCCCTATTCCCTCTAGATTTAACTCTACCCCGCTGTGACTGTTGGGGGGGGTGTGGACTAGACTGACGGACTCCTACTGGGGGTATCTGTGAATGATTCCCCGATCCGTTCTTTAAAGTGGAAGCCATCATGTGTCCAGCCAGATTTTGACTCATGGCAGGACCCTTGACAGCCTCAGGGACCAAGGAAGAAGAGGGCAGTAATGGTGGAGTTGAGTCCATCTCTGCACCAGAAGTTACTGAAAATAGTTTCTGCCAACCAAAACAGTGCCATTCTTATAATCTCCCATGTCCCTTGAATATTTTTTATGTTTTTTGAGTTTCTGATCTCTATCTTCTTTTTCAAGAAAATTCTGTAGATTGGCAGAGAGAGAGAGATATTCAAGAGAAGTTTTGTGTGAAGACAACTTCTCTCTGAGTTCTTTGATCTCTCTGTCTAACACCATCAATCTAATTTTTTTCTTAGAGATCAGGACTTGTTGTCTATATATTATGTGGAGGCAACAGTGGATGCATACCCCAGATGATGCAACTTCTTGCGAAACGCGTCGGTTCTCTCCACTGTATATTTTATGAAGCGCTTTTTATGACCATCTGAATGTAAGTGTAACTACCTACATTAAATGTACTCTTTTAGCAGTATTACGCTATGTGCCCTTCTTTTTTCCTTTACATTTGGCTATTACTTTGGTACAACATCATTGGGCCACCATCCTTCAAATCGGTATTCATCCTCCCATTGTGAGTTGCTGTGAGTGACGCTAGACATTGGCGCCGTCAAAAAATTTGTTTAGTTTCGTTCCGTTTCGTATTAAAAAAAAAAAAACGTATTTCGTAATTCGTGTACGAAATTTAATTCAGATTCATACGAAATACGAATTTCGTACGAATCGTAAATTTTAAATGTCACGCATGTTTCCCGTGCTTAGAACTGTCTCTGCACAAAATTTCATTTTTGACGGAAAAAAAGTCATTTAAAACTCACTCGCGGCTATTAATGAATTGTCGGCTTTTATCAATACATAGAAAAGTCATTGATATAAAAAGAAAAAAAAAGCGTGGGGGTTCCCCCAAATTCAATTACCAGGCCCTTCAGGTCTGGAATGGATATTAAGGGGAACCCCGCCGCAAATAAAATAAAAAAATGGTGTGCGGTTCCCCCTAAATATCCATACCAGGCCCTTCAGATCTGGCATGGATTTTAAGGGGAACTCCACCCCAAATAAAAAAAAATGGCGTGGAGTCCCCCTAAAAATCCATACCAGACCCTTATCCGAGCACGCAACCTGGCCGGCCGCAGGAAAAGAGGGGGGGACGAGAGAGCGCCCCCCCTCCTGAACCGTACCAGGCCACATGCCCTCAACATGAGGAGGATGTCCCCATGTTGATGGGGACAAGGGCCTCGTCCCCACAACCCTTGCCCGGTGGTTGTGGGGGTCTGTGGGCAGGGGGCTTATCGGAATCTGGAAGACCCCTTTAACAAAGGGGACCCCCAGATCCCGCCCCCCCATGTGAATTGGTACATTGTACCCCTACCATTTCACGAAGAAAGTGTAACATTTTTTAAATAAAAACACACAAACACCTTGGAAAAGTCCTTTATTAAAAAATAAATAAAAAAAAAAAAACATTCCAGCGATGAAATCCAGTGTCCCGCGGCGATCCCGATGTCCAGCGCTGTCCGTCATTGGTTGAGCCTGAGCGGACCTGATGGGGAACTTCCTCCGCAGTGTTTTAAATGTATAGACCCGCCCCTTCTAAAGTTCCCCATCAGGTCCGCTAAGCGGACCAGATGCAGAACGTGAGAAGGGGCGGGTCTATTCATGTATTACACAGTGAAGGAAGTTCCCCATCAGGTCCGCTCTACGAACCCCCACGCTTTTTTTTTATTTTTATCAATGACTTTTCTATGTATTGATAAAAGCCGACAATTCATTAATAGCCGCGAGTGAGTTTTAAATGACTTTTTTTCCGTCAAAAAATGCATTTTGTGCAGGGACAGTTCTAAGCACGGGAAACATGCGCAACTTTACATGCATATCATACACACCCCCCAGTTACGAAATGTAAAGGAATTTTTCACTTTTGGATCCGAAATTCGTAAACGAAATTTCGTATTTCGTACAGAATTTGTATACATAAAAATTTGTATTTCGGATTCGTACGAATGTACGAATTTCTGGAAATTCGTACGAATTTTAGATTCGTACGAAACTAATCGCACATGTCTAAGAGACGCTCCATCAGCTGCTGACCCTTCAGGGATATACATTCAAAGCTTATGTTGACCCTCTAGACATATGTTTAGTAGGGTCCACTGAGTCCGGTAAGCCTCCTCTATATTGGTGGTAGTTTTTCTTTTTCACATATTGATTCAAGATTGTTTGGTGCGGTTTAATCATCACAAATTTAATTTGGACCACTGTGGAACACCATTGGACTTTTGATTTCACATCATTATGAATGTACTTTGATATCACTTACCAGAGACATTTTGGTTGCTTTGAAATTATTATTGATATTCACATTGGGATTTTCATTTTTCCCTTTGTTTACAAGGGTTATTCATTCATTTGTTGATTTATACCCACTACAATTTTTTTGTTTTTTGAGACCCAGATGAGGACAACGAGCATGCAGATGAGCTTTCCTGAGATGGTTTCTGACAGTTTGTGCAGAAATTTTTTGGTAATGCAAACCGATTGTTGCAGAAGCTGTCCGGGTGGCTGGTCTCAGACGATTTTGGAGGTGAAGATCCTGGATGTGGAGGTCCTGGGTTGGTGTGGTTACACATGGTCTGCGGTTGTGAGGCCGGTTGGATGTACTGCCAAATTATTTGAAACGCCTTTGGAGATGGCTTATGGTAGAGAAATTAACATTCAAAGGCAACAGCTCTGGTGGACATTCCTGATCTCAGCATGCCAATTTCTCGCTCCCTCAAAACTTGCGGCATCTGTGGCATTGTGCTGTGTAATAAAACTGCACATTTTAGAGTGGACTTTTATTGTGGCCAGCCTAAGGCTCACCTGTGCAATAATCATGCTGTCTAATCAGCATCTGGTTATGTCACACCTATGAGGTGGATGGATTATCTCGGCAAGTGAACAATATTTGAAAGAAATAGGCCTTTTGTGTACATATAAAAAGTTGTAGATCTTTACGTTCAGCTCATGATAAGTAGGGGCAAATACAAAAGTGTTGCGTTTATAATTTTGCTCAGTGTATATATACACGTGATTCTGCACTTCCGCCTAGGGGGCACACACGATCTTCGGGTGCCAGGCAATGGATGTTTGCCGGCAACCACTGATCGTCGGGCAAAGACACAGAATGGAGCACTGCCTATATAAACAAGGCATAGCTCCATTCTGATCGTGGGGAAGTAATAGATTTTCATTCCCTGCAAAAAAAGCCTAGCATACTTTACAAACACAGTAGGTTTAATATATTTGAGGATTAGAGGATGTTCATCTATTAAAGTGAATTTTTACATTGCAAAATGTATAATTACGTTGAAAAGTGAATGTTAGTAAATAAAGTAAAACTGTATAGCCAACCATCTATGAGGGAAATTACAAATCTACAATTTGTGCTAGAACATGGTGGGGTTGATTTACTAAAACTGGAGAGTGCAAAATCTGGTTCAGCTGTGTATAGAAACCAATCAGCTTCAGTGCCGCCCCAAGTCGCTTGACATCAGTAATCACAGCTATGTGAATGAGAGCCGTCTTAATGAACGCGTATGAAGTCGGAGCGACTTCAGAAAAGGCTCCTGTACTACTTCAAGGTGACTTCTAGGCGACTTGTACCCATTGCTTTCAATGGAAGTCGCCTCCAAAGTCGGATCAGTGTCTTAACTGAAGCAACTTTACAGGAAGAGAAAATAGTTTTCTCAGGCAAACCCCTCCCTCCCACAGAGCTAATTATTGTTTGATTGGCCACTGGCAAAGTCGCCTGTCCTGGAGGCGACTTGAAGTCGCGTTGCAAGTCGCTCCAAGTCGCGCTGAAGTCGTCTCCAAGTTGCCTCGCAAAGTTGCGCTGGAAGTCGTGTTGCCCCTGTGTGAACCGGCACTTAAGGTTTTATTTGTCAAAACTTAATTGAACAAGCTGAAGTTAGAAGATGATTGTCTACCATGTACAGTTACACCAGATTTTGCACTCCCCAG
The DNA here is from genome assembly GCA_029206835.1 of Rana muscosa. NCBI lineage: Eukaryota > Metazoa > Chordata > Amphibia > Anura > Ranidae > Rana > Rana muscosa. The sequence continues at coordinate 382,356,777 of CM055127.1, forward strand.
TTTTTGTAACTCGGTATGGTATATATTACAAACAATTAAAGTAAAAAAGCCTAAACATGTAAGCCTTTAAAAAAAATTATACAATTCGTCAAAAAAATTATCGTTTTTCTTTAACAGAAATCAAGCTTAAAAGAGGGTGAAAGAGGTCAAAAAAATAAAATATAGCATAATTGTTTAGATTCTAACTTTTCACAACTAAAAACTGATGCGTCGTGATGCAACAGATTTAGACACACTAATAAATTAAAGGCAAACTCCAGCTCACATCACGGTTACACAAGCAGTTACAACAACAGTTTTGTTCCTTTTGCGATAAAAGCTTTACATAAATAAATATAAGCTGATAATTGTAAGCAGCGCTGTCAGTAGTAAATAGCTTGTCTCAACCATTGAACTGCTACATCTGCAGGACAGCTTGTTCTGTTGAAAACCAACAGACCTATTGGCAAGATCACCAGGTGAAGTTAAATGAAAGAAATTAATAATGAAAAAGCCCAGCGCTATTAGTGAAAAAACAAAAAAGAAACACTAATACATTTCCAGTGAGCAGTAGGGATGACCCGAAAACCCCCCAGTTCGGTTCGCATCAGAACATGTGAACAGGCAATAAATTTGTTCGAACATCTGAACACCGTTAAAGTCTATGGGACTCGAACATGAAAAATCTAAAGTGCTAATTTTAAAGGCTTATATGCAAGTTATTGTCATAAAAAGTGTTTGGGGACCTCGGGAGCAGTGATTTTAATAATGCTTAAAGTGAAACAATAAAAGTGAAATATTCCTTTAAATTTCGTACCTGGGGGGTGTGTATAGTATGCCTGTAAAGTAGTGCATGTTTCTCGTGCTTAGAACTGTCCCTGCACAAAGTGTCATTTCTGAAGGAAAAAAAGTAATTTAAAAGCACTCTATAATGAATTGTCGGCTCCTGGCAATACAGAGAACAGTCATTGAAAGTCATTGATAAAAAAATAAAAAAAATGTGTGGGGGTCCCATCAAATTCAATTACCAGGCCCTTCAGGTCTGGTATGGATATTAAGGGGAACCCTGCATCAAATAAAAAAAAAATAAAAAAGATGTGGGGTTCCCCCTTCAGGTCTAGTATGGATTTTAAGGGGAACTCCACGCCAAATAAAAAAAAAATGGTGTGGAGTTCCCCTCCAAAAATCCATACCAGACTCTTTATCTGAGTACGCAACCTGGCAGGCCGCAGGAAAAGAGGGGGGACGAGAGAGCGCCCCCCCTCCTGAACCATACCAGGCCACATGCCCTCAACATGGGGAGGATGTCCCCATGTTGATGGGGACAAGGGCCTCATCCCCACAACCCCCAGATTCCCCCCCCCTATGTGAATTGGTAACGGGTACATTGTACCCCTACCATTTCACAAAGAAAGTGTAAAAAATGTAAAAAAAAACACACAGACACAGTTTATTAAAAAAAAAAAAAAAAAAAACATTCCAGCGATGTAATCCAGTCTGTCCAGCGTTGTTCTCTATGTCCCGCGGTGATCCGATGTCCAGCGCTGCAGTGTCCTCCAGTCTCCACTCCACACGAAAATCCCCATGACGTACGAGGGGGCGGAGTCACCCGTCACATCATAGGGTAAGCCCCGGCTTTCCTCGCTTGCAGGGGAATAGCCTATGACGTAGACGGGGCCCCATATTCTGATGATGTAGGAGGGACCCCATATTCTGATTATGACACAGGAAGTACAAAATATGTGCATCAATTTGATTCCTCTGCAGTGTAATAAATGAATAGACCCCACCCCTTTTCACGTTCCCCATCAGGTCCGCTCTGCTATGGGGTCTATTCATTTATTACACTGCAGAGGAATCAAATCACGTTCCCCATCAGGTCCGCTCAGCCTTACACCCAGTGAAGGTGACCCCGCCCCCCTCTGAATCAGGGGGGGCGGGGTCACCTTCATTGGGTGTAAGGCTGAGTGGACCTGATGGGGAACGTGAGAAGGGGCGGGGTCTATTCATTTATTACACTGCAGAGGAATCAAATTGATGCACATATTTTGTTCTTCCTGTGTCATAATCAGAATATTCACATAAATATTACATCTTTGATAGAAATAGGTAATTATCTACCTTTCTATATTATGGTAATAAAGTATTACACGTTTCATATCAACTTTAATTAGGAATTGTACCCGAAAATCAGATCTAAACACTGACACCTTACTGGTCAATAAGAGAAGACAACTTTATAAAGCCAGAAATCCTTTCCAGTTCAATAAAACATTTCACGATGATCCTTCCTGGGCAGTTTATAGCAAATACTCTTATTTCAGCATTCGTTTCGGCAGAGTTCCAATGCTGGTGGAGGGGAAGAGTAGCTCTGATGAAGACATAACCCCCCGATTTGATGTTTGTTAGAAGAAGCCCGGATGATGGATTTGTTGTGGTTTCTTGGAGTGTTTTTTGGCAGACAGGAGCCCCGAGCTACAGCACCGCCCCTCCTCCAGCCAGAGAGGAGGTTTCCAGTTGCATCAGAGGGGGGCGGGGTCACCCGCACATCACTGGGAAAGCCCGGGTTTCCCCGATTGCCAGGGAATAGCCAATGACGTAGGCGAGGTCTGATGTATGAGGGGGTGGGGTCACCCGTCAGATCATAGGGTAAGCCCCGGCTTTCCCTGCTTTCTGGGGAATAGCCAATGACGTAGGCATGGTCTGATGTACGAGGGGGCAGGGGCACCCGTCAGATCATAGGGTAAGCCCCGGCAAGCAGGGGAAGCCGGGGATTACCCTATGATGTGACGGGTGACCCCGCCCCTTCGGACACCATGGGGGTTTCGTGTGGAGTGGAGACCGGAGGAGACTGCAGCACTGGACATCGGATCACCGTGGGACATAGAGAACAACGCTGGACAGACTGGATCTCATCGCTGGAATGTGTTTTTTTTTTTTAATAAAGGACTTTCCCAACTGTGTCTGTGTGTTTTTTTACAATTTTTTACACGTTCTTTGTGAAATGGTAGGGGTACAATGTACCCATTACCAATTCACATGGGGGGGGCAGAATCTGGGGGTCCCCTTTGTTAAAGCGGGCTTCCAGATTCCGATAAGCCCCCCGTCCGCAGACCCCCACAACCACCGGGCAAAGGTTGTGGGGATGAGGCCCTTGTCGCAATCAAGATGGGGACATCCTCCCCATGTTGAGGGCATGTGGCCTGGTACGGTTCAGGAGAGGGGCACTCTCTCGTCCCCCTCTCTTTTGCTGCAGCCTGCTAGGTTGCGTGCTCGGATAAAGGGTCTGGTATGGATTTTTGGGGGGAACTCCACGCCATTTTTTTTAAATTTGGAGTGGAGTTCCCCTTAAAATCCATACCAGACCTGATTTTTTTTTTTTTATTTGACGCAGGGTTCCTCTTAATATCCATACCAGACCTGAAGGGCCTGGTAATTGAATTTGGGGGGACCCCCACGCATTTTTTTTTTTTTTTTTATCAATGACTTTCAATGACTGTTCTCTGTATTGCTGGGAGCCGACAATTCATTATAGCCACGAGTGCTTTTAAATGACTTTTTTTCCTTCAGAAATGACACTTTGTGCAGGGACAGTTCTAAGCACGGGAAACAAGCGCTACTTTACAGGCAAACTATACACACCCCCTAGGTACGAAATTTGAAGGAATATTTCACTTTTATTGTTTTACTTTAAGCATTATTAAAATCAGTACTCCCGAAAAAACTGCCATTTTTAAAACGTTTTTTTACATTGATACATGTCCCCTGGGGCAGGACCCGGGTCCCCAAACACTTTTTATGACAATAACTTGCATATAAGCCTTTAAAATTAGCACTTTAGATTTCTCCCATAGACTTTTACAGGGTGTTCCACGGCTTTTCGAATTTGCCGCGAACACCCCAAATTGTTCGCTATTCGGCGAACGGGCGAACAGGCAATGTTCGAGTCGAACATGAGTTCGACTTGAACTCAAAGCTCATCCCTAGTGAGCAGCTACCACTAAACAAGTGCAATTACCACACTAATATAATCATGGAGCATAAATAGAGTGAAGCAAGCAAACTAAAATTACTATCCCTTAATCATACAATATACTGTATATAAAAGAATGTGTGACATATACATCTATATAAATAACCAGTGCAGGAAAATGAAATATATATATATATATATATATATATATATATATATATATATATATATATATATATATTAAAATAGCATAAAGTTATGTGCAATTTGTTCAAAAACTATACATTTCACATATTTGTTTGGACTACACATATTTGGAGATGATGTGTTTCTATATGTTTATAATAGTGTGATTTATTTCATATATTTTTATATATTGTATGAGTAAGGGATATTGATTATGCTTATGCTCTATGTTAAATGAAAGAAAGGCAAAGAAAGAACATGAATACTAGACTTGTGCACAACGGAAAAATTCGTTCCGTTTCGGTTAGTTTCTTTCCGGTCCTGTTGATTCGTAATCATTCGTAATTTTGCTAGACGGGATTTTTCGTGTTCGGACTCATTCGTATTTTTGCAAGCGACATTTTTCGTTGAATTTTTTGTTGCTTTATAATTCGTACTTTCGGTAGAGTACGTTGTTTTTCGTTGATTCTGGACACAACTCCTACTTTCGTAACTTTTTTTGGGTTCGTACTTTCGGTAGAGTACGTTGTTTTTCGTTGATTCTGGACACAACTCCTACTTTCGTAACTTTTTTTGGGTTCGTTGATTCGTAATTTTCCGTGTCTCTCTCACAACGACGCTGCCTATTATGCCTAATGTGCTTCGAATGGATTTGTACTTTTCTAAATACATTGCGGTTATTTGTAACGATTCGAAATCTCGTATTTTACTTTTGTTTTTAACATGCGGCTATAGGCTCCGCCCCTGTACACCATTTTGAGAGGGTTCAGCACGGTGAGGGAGAAGCAGAGAGCAGAGCAGAGTGTTATTGTGCTTCGAATGGATTCGAAATCTCGTATTTTACTTTCGTTTTTTACATGCGGCTATAACCTCCGCCCCTGTACACCATTTTGAGAGGGAGTTCAGCACGGTGTGGGAGAAGCAGAGAGCAGAGCAGAGTGAGTGTTATTGTGCTTCGTATGGATTCGTACATTCGTAACTTTTTCATAACGAATTATGCCGAAGACATTCGGGCATTCGCTATTTGCGGTATAATTTATTTCGGATTCGGTCTTATTCGTAATTGCTTTGTTCGGAAATTCGAATGCTTCCGAATGTCCGAAAGTTGCTAAATTCGGACGAATTTCAATTCGTTACGAAACGAATTGCACAAGCCTAATGAATACAGCCTCCAAATCTAGAAAATGGTAAGCTGCAATATAATATATGTTTGCCTTTGGGTTTGATATCACTTTATAATTACCCTGTCTTCTGTCTAAAACAATGAAGTCAGTGACAACCTGTTAAAAGTATAATACTAACCTTTTGCAGCAGACAATGGGCTTCATTCACTAACGCAGATTGCATGCAGTATTTAGGTGTCCGGACACATTTTCCCTAAATATCGCATGCAATCCTGAAATTGTCAATTCACTATGCCGTTTAGCGGTATTTACTGCAAAATGCTCAAAGCGCTTGGTTAAATACTGCATAAAAAGGGGTCAATATCAATCCACAGAAGGAAATAAATAATTAAATGCATGCAGTAATTAAGTAGTGGTCCAGGCATGAGTTATTTAAGGAATGTAAAAATAAAAATAAATTTATTTGAGTAGTCTCTGCTTTTTTGCATCAGTTCTCTCAACAGTAATGCAAAGAAACCTAAGTATGGAAATGTGGAAATCATTGGGGCTGATTTACTTAAAGCATAACTAAAGGAAAAACTTTTTTTTTTTTCGTTTTGAAAAGATAGGAAATAGATTAGAACACCTGTCTGGTTTTTATTGTTGTTTGTGCCCCCCTTAGATAGATTCCCCCTCTCTATTTGTCCCATTTACCCTTATCCTTAAAAGTGAAAGTAAAAGAAAATTTTTATTTTTTTTTGTTTACAAAAGTTTTATTTGGAAGATTTGAAAGAAAAATACATTACAGAGTTGCGAGGATATTCTTCAGAAGAAGATATAAAGCAGTACAAGATAAACAATGGTGATTAAGTGATGGTTCAAGTAAGAGCAGAAGATAAGATAATATGTCAATATGTGGAAAGGGTGCCAGTTGGAGTTGATACCATTCAGAGCAGGAGGTGTCATGGGGAGTGTGGGAACCCAGAAAAGGTCAGCACATAAAAATATACAAAAGATCCGGGAGGCATATGGATCATTCATTGGACCAGAACATCCATTTCGAATTAAAGGTGGGGATGCTATCAAATAGTGTGTGATGAATTCTTTCGGATAACTGAATATTTCTCATTCTGGATATTACCTGGGACCAGGGGAGATTGTTGGATCTCCAGTTGAGGGCAATCATCCATTGGATTGAGCTTACTAATGAGTGAATCAGTCTAACACAGGGAGGGGGGATATCAGGGATATTAGCATAAAGAATACATATTTGTGGGGAGAGGGAGATTTTTTTTTTAATCATGGATTCTATTTTCAGTTCTGCCTGTTGCCACACTGCCTCCAGGCATCTACAGCTCCAGAAAATATGAGTGTATGTACCAATTTCTGAGCAACCCCTGAAGCAGTATGGAGAAGCAGATGAATAGAAAGAGTGGATCTTATCAGGGGTTAGATATAGTCTAGAAAATAGTTTTATAGGGGATTCTCTGTATGCTGGAGCTATATTGCATTTGCGGAGATTCTCAGACATAGTGTTCCATGTATCTATGGGAATGTTGCAGCCTAGTTCGGATTCCCAGTGTAGCATTTGGGTCGATTTTTCAGGCAATGAGGTACTGTTAAGGTCTTTGTAAAGTGTGGAGATTAAGCCTTTATCTCTTGAGGAGTGTATGCAGATGTGTTCAAAAATCGTCGTAGGAGGACGTATAGTTAAAGAATAATGCTCATTGAAGAAGTTTTTAATTTGAATATAGTTTGTGAGTTCCGAGGAAGGAAGATTGTATTTAGATTGGAGTGCAGAGAACGTGAGGAAAGTATTGTTAGAGGACAATGCTTTTAGGGAGGACAAATTGTTATTTCGCCATAGGGGGAACGAATGCATGTTGTTCAAGTTCTGTATAAGCCTAGGGTCCCCCAAGAAGGAAGCAAGGGGGGGTGTGTCAGAAGAGAGTTTGAGGGTTTTAGTGAGGACGAGCCATAATCGAAGGAGATGGGCCACTATAAGATTCGATTTGAGAAGTTTTTGGTGGAGAATAAAATTAGACCAAATAATTCCTTGGAGATGGTATGGGGTAATAGAAAAAGATTCGAAAATAAGCCAAGGGAGGTTTAAGGTGGGAGCATGCCATTGGGCTATCTGTGAGAGCTTAGTAGCAATGAAATAGTGCCAGATATTGGGGATGCCTAGGCCGCCCTTATTTTGGGGTCTGAACATGAGTGGGTAGCCACATCTTGGTTTTTTTGAAGACCAGATGAATTTGTTGATCTCCCTTTGAAGAGATTCAATTCTTGTTTTAGGGACATTGATAGGTAAAGCTCTAAAAAAATATAATAATTTTGGAAGGAGGGTCATTTTAAAGGCGCAAATCCTTCCAAGGAGGGAAATGTGGTATGTGGATCATATTTTGAGTAGAGAGCTTATCTGTTGGAATAGAGGGGTGAAGTTGGTAGTATATAAGGTTTTATGATGGGAGGTGATGTGGACCCCAAGGTACCTAAAAGATTTATAGCACCATATAAAGTTGAAGTTTTTTTGTAGAGTAGTGGTAAGGTTAGGGTCGAGGTTGATAGGGAGAGCAGAGCACTTATTAATGTTGATACCCAAACCAAAGATGATGTGGAAAGATTTAAGTTCAGAGATGAGGTTTGGTAAAGACGTTAGGGGACTTGATAAAAACACCAGAGCATCATCAGCATAAAGGCTAATTTTGGATTCGTACTGGCCCTTGATATACCCTTTGATATTTGGGTTGTTTCTAATAGCTTGTGCTAGAGGTTCAATAGCCAGGGCGAATAAAAGAGGGGAGAGGGGGCAGCCTTGTCTGGTACCTCTACTTAAGGGAAAAAAATCAGAGTTATGGCCTGGGATTTTAATTCTGGTATGGGGGAGGTGATCGAGGGCATTAAATCAATGGATAAATCTGTCTGTGATGCCAAATTTAGGGAGAAGATAATTAAGATAGGACCAGTTCACACTATCAAATGCCTTATGGATGTCAAGGCTAAGAAGGCATAGTGGGTTAGAGAAAAGATTAGCATCTTGAATGATGTTAGTAACAAGTCGGATGTTATCTGTGATTTGACGGCCAGGGATAAACCCAGATTGGTCGATATGGATAAGGGAAGTGATAACAGATGCCAATCTATCAGCTAAAAGTCGACCAAAGATTTTCAGATCGTTATTAAGAACCGAAATTGGGTGAAAATTTTGGGGAAGGGAATGATCTTTAAGAGGTTTAGGAATCAGAGACAGATTCGCAAGGAGCATGTCCTCAGGGAAATGTCCGCCAGTGAGAATATGATTGAATAATTTAGTTAGTCTAGGAGCTAAGAGGGGTGCAAATTTTTTGTAGTACAATGTGGAGAAGCCGTCAGGGCCTGGCGCTGTCGAAGTCTTAAGTGATTTAATGATGTTCGTAATCTCTAGATCTGTGCAAGGATTGTTGAGAATGGAAGTTTGTTGATCATTGAGGGAGGGAAGGTGTAAATTATCTAGCCAATTAAGGGCGGAGGAAGAAGGATGCGTCTGAGGCCCTGAAAGGAGATTTTTATAGAAGGAGGAGAAAATGTCTAAAACATCACAGGGATGTGTGACCAGGTTACCCTTGTGGTTACGCAGTTTGTATGTATGGGGGGGGGGGGTTATGTTCCTGGTTGAGTTTACGAGCAAACATTTTAGATGTGGTGTTGCTCTGTAACAAGAATTTAGCTTTAGAAAATCTAAGGGATTTCTCAGTGTCTGATGAGAGGATCGTGTCTAAGGATTGGCGTTTAGAGAGGATTTGTTTGGTGATATCAGGGGATGGAGATGAAGATTGGCTAAGTTTGTTGTATAAGAGATCCAAGTCTCTAGTTAGCGATTTAATTTCTGTAAGTTTAGCTTTATTCTTGGCTGCAGCAATGCTAATCAAGTGTCCTCTCAGGACTGCCTTGTGTGCAGACCAGAGTGTAGTAGGAGCAATGTCTTCGGTATAGTTATTAGCAAAATAATCTTCAATGTGAAAGTTTATGTCTTGAAGTATATGTGGGTCTGATAGAAGTGAGTCATTGAGACGCCAATTAAATGCAGAGGGGACGAGCCCCACATGAGAAGTGTCAAATTCAACCATGTCATGGTCAGACCAGGGACAAGGGTGAATTAGAGCTCTCGAAGAGTTCGCAAGAAGAATAGGGGTACAGAATATATAATCGAGTCTGGCATAACTGTCATGTGGGTGGGAATAGTGGGTGTAGGCCTTTATGCCAACGTTGTGGGATCTCCATGAGTCAATCAGTTGGAGTTTATTAAGTGTGCGGTTCATTGATCTGGAGAATGCTTTTGTGGAGGGAGTCACTTTGCTCCTATCTAGGAAGGGGTGTGCCGCTAAATTGAAGTCGCCCCCTAGCACCATGTGAGGGGAGCTATATTGGTCGAGAGTGTCAAAAAAAGAATTAAAAAAAGTAGAGTGTGCTTCATTAGGTGCGTAGATGGAGGCGATCGTGATCGATCGTTTGTTTATAGTGCCTTTTAGGATGATGAAGCGGCTTTCTGTGTCTCTATATATCCTTTGTATGTCAAAGATGATAGAGTTACGGATGAAGACTGCAACCCCTTTCGATTTATTAGAGAAAGTGGTAAAGAAGTGTTGACTATATGTTTTGTCAAAGTAATTAGGGTGGTTTTCTGCGGAGAAATGGGTTTCTTGGAGAAGGATGATGTCAGCACCTAATCTTTTATAGTGCTTGAAAGCTTTTTTGCGTTTGTGTGGGGAGTTAAACCCATGGACGTTGTGGGAAAGGATTTTAAGACCCATTGGCAGAGGGTGTGTGTGTGCTGAGTGCTGGGGAGAATATAGAAATAGTGCTATATGAGAATTGGATAGTGGAAGTAGGTATTGTAGGGAAGTGTATAACATCACAGTGTATAACAACATACAGAGCAAGGTTATGAAGGGCATAGTTATGAAATGTAAAAGGAAGGCATACATATAGCAGTAATACGAATATCTTCAAGTGTCTAGCAACAGTAACGAAACTGTAGAGAATTTCGATGAAAGATCTAGTACAAAAAAGTGCTATTTGAGCAATACAACATACTCTGAAAAATTTCAAAGAAGGGTCAGGTAGTGGGATGATAACCGACCATTTGCGATTGAATCTTCCATAGCGTTTTCTAGAAACATAGTAAGCAATGTGAATAACTAATAACATATAGAGAAAAAATAAAAAAAGGGGGTCAGAGGACCGGAGGCCCAATGACCAAAACATTTGTGAAGATGGACAATAAAGTCCAAGACTCACAACCAAGGCCCAGCACCGCCACCCACGCAAGGGGGAGGCCACACCGGGCCACGGACGAGAGCGTGGGGACAAACCAGCAGCAGCGGATGAGCCAGGATATGAAAAATTTCCTATATCTGCTGTGTGCAAAATAAGGGTTAGAGATCGAGGGCAAACAAAGCGTAAAAATAAAACCGTAATAATAAGTAGGCTCAAAGCCAAACAAGAAGGAAGGGACACTCTATTACCTATAGACTGCTCCCAAAACATGGGAAGATCCCTATTACATGTATAAATACGCCGTCATCATCCTTTCGGAAGAGGAGGTGGAGAGGGAGAGACAACACAAAAAAAAACAGGGGGGGAGGGAGGGGGGGAAAGGGGAAAGGGGAAAGAACCATGATGAACATATATATTGGTTGTCTGCGAGACAGGTAATCTTGAATATAGAGTTATTGCTCAAAATGTAAAATTTTAGGTCTGGGAGGTAAAAATATGGCAAAAAAAAGGGGGGGAGGGAGGGGGGGGGAAAGGGGAAAGGGGAAAGAACCATGATGAACATATATATTGGTTGTCTGCGAGACAGGTAATCTTGAATATAGAGTTATTGCTCAAAATGTAAAATTTTAGGTCTGGGAGGTAAAAATATAGCAAAAAAAAAAAAGGGGGGGAGAGATGGTGGGATAATACAGGATGATGAGAAGAGAAATCAACTTATAGTCTATTAATCTTGGTCTTGAAGGGAATTTCGCCATCTTCTCTGATCTCTTGGGTTACGACGGGTAGAAGGGGTGGTCCAAATAGGCGAAGAGCGAGGAGTCGCAGGAGGACGGTTGGGGGGTTCAGGGTCTAGCAGGCCTAGCTTGACCAGAAGTTCTTTTCCTTCAATGACATTGTATATTGTATGTGTAGCACCATTATGCATCACAGACAGTTTGAAGGGGAAGCCCCAGCGGTATTTAATTCTGGCTGTTTGTAGGATTGTGGTAACTTCTTTCATCCTGCGTCTGCGATCCAGGGTAGCAGGAGATATGTCAGGATAAATTTGTAATCTGGAGCCATCTAGTTCAATATTAGGTGTGTTTCTGGAGGCCCTCATTATGTCCTCTTTGATGAGGAAGTCCTTAAGGCACAAAATTATGTCACGTGGAGGTTTGTCAGGAGGAGGTTTGGGGCGAAGAGCTCTATGAATCCTGTCGCAGACAAAAGCTGAGGCAGGTTTGTCAGGCAGGAGCATATTAAACACTCTAGAAACTGCGGGAAGTAATTCAGTGATGGATTCAGGAATGTCGCGCAGTCTAATATTATTCCTGCGATTTCGATTGTCCAAATCCTCTATGTGTGCCTGCATATAGGAGAAGCTATCCGCTAATGTCTCATAATCCCTTCTAAGGTCATTGTGAGCAAGGGAGAGTTCATCGTGCTTGGTCTCTAGGACATCAGTGCGCCCCCCAATACTGGCAATCTCCTGTGATAAGGCATGAGTGGATTTATGTAGTTCCTGCTGAAATTTATCTGCTAATTTATCATACATAGCAGAGAGGCTTGCATCAAGATCAGCCTTAGATAGAGAGGAGTACTCACAGTCTTTTGCAGGCTGGTGTTGTTTCTGTGTAGAGTTGTGAGAGGCAGCTCTCGTTTCGGCGCCATTTTGGGACATCTTCCCTGCTTGTTCCTCCAGGCTCAGGAGATAGCCAGTAAGGGAGTAGTTGAAGCGGTGTTTACCCTTATTTTTATGAAAATTCATGCACCGATATGTTTCCCAGGGGTGCTGGAGAGAGATTTTTCGATGATGATAGTCGAGATTAGCCCCGGGAATCAGGCCTGGCAGAGCCGGTCAGACGGAGCTCTCAGCAAACACGTCCACTCCGCATCGCGCCGCGCCGCGCCGCCAATGAGAAATTTTAGAATGGGGACACTGGTTCTGGTGACGGGGGGGGGATTCCTTTTATTTTTAGGGATTTCTTCTCACTTCCTGTTTTGCTATGCGACAAGAATTGAAGGTAAATTCTCCCAAATGTGACAAAGATGGCAAAAAAAAACAAAAGGGGTTAAAACTCGCCCTTATGCCACGTACACACGACCGTTATTCATGTCATGGAAAAAAACTTCATTTTTCTCGATGTGATTTTTCGTGTTTCCTCTCAAGCCTGCCTTGCATACACACCTCAAGGAAAAAAACTGCTCGAGCAAAGCGTGGTGATGTACAACACGTACGACGGCACTATAAAGGGGAAGTTCCGTTCAAATGGCGCTTTTGCTAATTTCGTGTTACCGCGTGTTAGTAAAAGTTTGGTGAGGGACGATTCACGCTTTTCAGTCTTTGTGCTTTTAAGATGGTTTTCTGGTGTTCAGTTTGTGCTTGTGGGTTCGTATCTGTCTTTCAGTGCTTGTAGTCAGTTCGTATCTGTTTACTCAGTGCGTTCTTGTCTGCTCGTTACTGTTTTTTAGGTCATTCTTCATAGGCCTTGCTGTTCTTCAGTGCGTTCTTTTAGATCGTTCTGACCAGCCGACCGTTTTCTAGCCATGTTGCGGCTACGTACTCGTCGTAGAGTTCGTGCTGAGGTTGGTGTTGGGGTTCTTGCTTAATCCCGACTCCAGTCCATGAACAGGGTGAGGAGGAGTTAATGGACCAAGAATTGGTTGCTCCAGCGGGACCAATTCTGTCACATGCCTTTGTTGCTGGAGATCCAAGAGAATAATCCTGAGGACTACAGGAATTTTCTCCGGATTCCAGTTTTTCAACATCTGTTGGCTTTGGTGTCCCCCTATATCACCAGGCAGGACACCGTTATGCGGGAAACCATCACTGCTGAGCAGAGGCTAGTTGCCACGTTGCGCTACCTGGCGACTGGGAGAAGCCTGCAGGACCTCAAGTTCTCAACAGGCATCTCCCCCCAGTCTCTGGGGATCATTATACCAGACACCTGTTCTGCCATCATTCAAGTTTTGCAGGAGGACTATATTAAGGTAAGTTTTCTCCTTTAACATCACATTCTATGTAGTTAATGCTTACTAATGTATTGTATTTCTTTCATCAGTCCCTAATTACCATGATTGTAATATGCTGTGAATGTCCCCTTTGTCCCAATGCATGCTGTAGGCTTTTAATGCTCCTTGTTTGGCCTACATGCATATTTCCCCTAACTAACCTCTCCAGCATGCTATCCTGGGCCCAAACATACCTAGCCTAGTCACTTCCCAATGTATTTTGTCTGCTCCGTTGTAGTGCTTTACCCTAAACGCCTCCTAAAAATGTGTGCAAATTGTTATTTTTTCATAAAATTCAGACAGAGGGCTAGAGCCTTGATTTGTGAGGTCCCCAACTCATCGACAACCCCCCCCCCCTCATAAAATTAATTACTGTATTTATCGGCGTATAACACGCACTTTTTTCCCCTTAAAATCAGGGGAAAATCGTGGGTGCATGTTATACGCCGATACTCCGTCGAATTCCCCTGCTGAAAACAAGCGAGAGGAGCGAGCGGAGCCGAAGCCGAAGTACACTCGGCTTTACTCGGCTCCTCTCGCAGTCCCGCCCATCTCTGACTGCGCCGCTGACATAGAGAAAGCCGAGTGTACTTCGGCTAGTCTCGGCTCCTCTCGCAGTCCTGCCCCTGACTGTGAGAAGAGCCGAGTCTAGCCGAAGTACACTCGGCTTTCTCCGTCAGCGGTGCAGTCAGTGGAGATGGGCGGGACTGCGAGAGGAGCCGAGTCTAGCCGAAGTACACTCGGCCCTGCTCGCTCCTCTCCACAGAAATCGGTGCCAAATTTAAAAAAACGCCGAGACTGACATGATCGCAAAGGCACTGGGCAAGGCTGCAGATGGACAGATGGACACTGGGCAAGGCTGCAGATGGACAGATGGACACTGGGCAAGGCTGCAGATGGACACTGGGCAAGGCTGCAGATGGACACTGGGCAAGGCTGCAGATGGACAGATGGACACTGGGCAAGGCTGCAGATGGACAGATGGACACTGGGCAAGGCTGCAGATGGACAGATGGACACTGGGCAAGGCTGCAGATGGACACTGGGCAAGGCTGCATACTGCATTTAAATGTAAGTTTTTTTTCCTTAAATTTCCCTCCTAAAAGTTTTTTTCCTTAAAATTCTCTCCTAAACTTGGGGTGTGCGTGTTATACGCCGGTGCGTGTTATACGCCGATAAATACGGTAAATGGCCTGGGGGTGAGGAATCTGATAAGTGACAGTGATAATCTGATAAGTGAAAAGAGTTTTTTTTGTCTTAAAATACTCCTTAAAAAAATGTTATACTGATGTTGGCCAAGAATGATTTTGTATAATCTGCTTGCAATGTTTATGTATGAAAGTATTACTTTTTTTTATTGTTTAACTCCACAGTTCCCTTCTACTCCACAGGAATGGCAGAATGTGGCATCTCAGTTTGCCCAGCGGTGGAACTTTCCCAACTGTGGAGGGGCCATTGACGGCAAGCACGTCCGGGTCGTGCCACCACCCCATTCGGGATCCTATTATTTCAATTACAAAGGGTTCCACAGTATAGTCATGGTGGTGTTGGCCAACTACAAATTTCTATACGTGGACGTGGGGAAAAATGGGCGGATGTCTGATGGCGGAGTATTTGCACAGACTGAGTTCGCCCAACGGCTACTATCTGTTGACCTGGCATTGCCACCTGCGGCAGAGAATGTGGAGGGACTACCATTAGTTTTCATCCCAGGAGGGGGCATTTGCGCTGGGTCCCCATCTTATGAGGCCATTTCCTCAAAGGACCCTCACCCCTGAGAGGAGGGTGTTTAATTACAGGCTGGTCAGAGCCAGAAGGGTGGTGGAAAATGCCTTTGGCATCATGGCCAGCCGCTTCCGCCTGTTCATGACCTCCATCCACCTGGCGGAGTACAAATGGAACCATGTGGTTATGACATGTTGTGTTCTTCACAATTTCTTAAGAGTACATTCCCAGAATTATCTGAGTTCTGTTGGGCCTGAGGCCACAATACAGGACCCAAATCCTTTGTTGGCCCTGGAAGCTGGCCATCCAGGCTTGGCCCCCCAAAGCAGCCGTGATGTGCGGCAACAATATCTTGAATATTTTATGGGTAGGAGGGCCATTGATATGCCTGATGAACCTTAAAATGTTATTTTAATAAACAAATATTTTCAACTGAAAGCATCTTTTTTTTTTGCTTGTGTTTCTTTTATCTTTCTCCTAGGTTCTCCTAGTGCACTTGTAGTGCCATGTGTATTTTCCTTTAGTAAATACCCATCATTGTCAGTGTAAACACCAAAAATAATTTGTATTATTTTGGGCAACAGTGATATAAGAAGCCACACATTGTTGAGTACAAAAGCTTTTTACTATTCACTATTTTAGAGAGGCTACTGCGGCCCTTAGAGAGCCCCCCTCCGTTGAAGAGGGCTATGCCGCAGTACTGGCACATAAATTAGCCATAATGGACATTAGGCAACGGCTCTTTAGTGAAAATCTAATGTTGAAGGTCATCAACAGGGGGTTGATGGGTGAGCTAACCCAATACACAGACCTTGCGGAGGTCGCCCCTCCTCCTCCTCCTCCTGCCACAAGCTCTCCTTCTGAGACACAGTCTCCGAAGAAGCGTTTAACGAAGGCTGCAGAGAAGGCTGCAGAGACAGCTGGAGGGAAGGCTACAAGGAAGAGAAAGAAGTAATGGCCTTGCTTCTGGATTGTCTGACAGAAGGCATAGGCTGTTGTAGCACCACAGACTCGGGACATATATCTCACTCACTTGCTGCTGTTCCTGACCTCTGGGAGTCCAGGACAAGATTGTGCTCCTAATCTATTTTGTGCTTTTTCTGATCCCTATTTTGCTGTTCTATTCTTTGATGTTTGCTGTGGGGTCCAAAGGAGGCACAAATTAAAGCAGGGTCTCCAGTGCTGCCTTCCCCTTTAATTTGTTATGTGCCAGAATAAATGTTTTTTTGATTTACAGTAAATACTTGACCATGTGTTTTTATTAAAAAAGGAGAGTTTGCTAGTGAGTAGGCAGGGACATTTAAAAAAGACATTTTAAAATTAACAAGGGACACCAACCTCCTTGAGGGGAAATAATACTAATTTATGTTGTTGTGGTAACTTGACACACTAAAATAAAATAAAATAAAAAAAGGAAATCAGTCTAAAGTATTATAAAATTAATAACCAAAAATTAAGATCTTCATTAAGATATTAAAAATTTATTACAAATTTATTATGGAGATCTGGCTGTCCAAAACAAAAGTTTATTCATGAGATCCTGAGAAATAAGAAATAAAGAAGTTTGTCATAACTCTGTGTGAATATCAGCAGCAAAAGAAGTTCATTATTGTAGCATTATAAAGAAGAAAAGAATGTGCTGCATTAAACGATGCAATAATTTACAGCGTGACGAATGTGCTATCTCCATTACAAACGCTAGTTTTACCAGAACGAGCGCTCCCGTCTCATACTTGATTCTGAGCATGCGTGGGTTTTTTCCCCTCGGAAAAACATACACACGACCGTTTTTCGCGATGAGAAAAAGACCAACGTGAAAAATTACGAGAAAAAATAGAGCAGGTTCTAATTTTTTTGCGCCCATTTTTCTCGTCGTTCAAAATGCTACGGAGCATACACACGACCGGTTTTCACAACCAATCTAAAAAATGGCATTTCTCTCGTCATGAAAAACAGTCGTGTGTACGCGGCATTACTCTATCCAAAATGGAGAAACAAAAGTTGTGCCTATAGGTCTACTTTAGAGCAAATAGACTGTGCAATTTGCAAGTTGCTCCAGAGCTTAGTAAATGAGGTAAAGCTTCACTTTACAAGGAATACCCAATCACATGCAAGGAAAAAAAAACAGCATTTTTGTTTGGACATGATTGGATAATGGCAGTCAGCAGAGCTCCCCTATTTTACTAAGCTCTGGAGCAACTTCACTTGCAAAGTCTATGTGCCTTTAGTAAATCCACCCCATTACATGTAGCAAAAAAGCTATCTATTTTCTACGGTCATTTTGCATAATTTTCAGAGACTTTTATTTTATGTATATACAAGCATATTCATCAGTTGCTGCAAAAAAAAAAACCAACCACTCCAAACATAATACAATGTACAAGCATATCACAATGGTCTAATCCCTTGTTAGAACATATATCATATATGTAGTGGGGATACTTTACTTTTTCACAATTATTTTTAGAGATATCTTCCCTCTAACAAGTTCCCACTGACATCATTGATCTTTTTAGCTTTCCATCAGGGGGTAATTTTTCGCAGTGACCACAAGTGTAAAGAGCATTCTTCCCACTGACCAGAGTCGTAGATATAGTAATGTATAGCAGGGGTTTCCTGTGACTGAAAAGTTATTTCAAGGGTTCCTCTGTGTTGAAAAGGTTGAGAAAAGCTGCTTGAAAGTGTAACTAAATGCAAAACTTTCTTGTTCATTTTGGATAGAGTAATAGAGGGCTAGAATCCCTGTCAGTTTTTAGTTTTTTTTTTGCCATCTGTATCCGATAGGGGAGATTTCCCTTCACTTCCTGTCCCACAGCCAAAACAGAAAGTGAGAGGAAATCACTGCAAATTAAAGCAGAGGTCCACCCAGAAATGTTTTTAACACTAAAATTCCTATAAAAAAAAAGAAAAAAATTAATAGAAAAAAAAACAAAAATTATACTCACCCGAAATGCCCGTTGCTATGCGGAAGTCCCCTAATCTGCCTCTTTCTTTGCCTCGGTGTATGTCCTTCCGCTTCCTTTTCTTGTGAATGGGGCGCGCTGCCTTCTGGGAACTGTGTGTATCCCAGGAGGCAGCCGCCCATTCACAAAGCACCGTGCGAGTCGCGCATGCGCAGTAGGAAACGGGCAGTGAAGCGGTAAGGCTTCACTGCCTGTTTCCCTTAGTCAGGATGGAGGAAGCCCGGACCTGCCAGCACCGATCGATCGCCGTTGTGGGCCTGACATCGCGGGCGAGTAGGACAGGTAAGTGTCCTTATCAAAAGTCAGCAGCTACAGTGTTAGTAGCTGCTGACTTTTAGAGAAAAAAAATCCCGCTTTAAGGGAATCCCTTGGGAACTAGTGTCCCAATGGCAAGATTTCCCCTCTATTATTTTTCTGGGGACAACCCAAAATTTTGGATTTTCTTTTAATTTAACTTTCAATGATATGGTAAAAAGGGAAAATAGAGAGGGTGAATCTCTCTAATGGGGACAGACAGCAATAAAAAAAAAAAAACTAATAGGTGTTCTAATACCTCTCTACCCTATCCAAAACTAAAACAAAGTTTTTCCTTTAGCTATACACATGTTGCGTATCAAAAACAACTAAGTTAAATGAAGTAAGTACAAATTATACAAAATATCTTTATGAATGTCAAATATTGAATGAAAATAGTATAAAAAAAAATCACATACAAATATAAATACCCTTTTTCCACCAATAAAAAAAGACAACTTGTAGAATGGTATTTATATATGTGTGTGATTTTTTTTTATACTATTTTCATTCAATATTTGACATTTATAAGGATATTTTGTATTTACTTAATTTTGTCTTTGATACACCACGTGTCCTGAAAGCAGCTTCCCTTTGATTGGTATTCTAGTCACCTTTTTTCTTTTGTATTAATACATATGCTGCAGGGACCGTACTGACTTAATGAGTTGGCATATTTCTATGGTTTAAACCATTTTACCTCTTTATTAGCAATAAAAGCTGACAAAGGTTTTAATTCTTCTCCACTGTATCCATCCCATATCACATGAGATAAAATACCACATGGTTTCATGAGATGAAAATAGCTTATTTCGGAAACATACCGCAATCCGCATTTTAGAAGTGTTTTTTGGGAATGCCCAAAATTTTTTTAAGAAATGCTAAGCAGTATTTTACCGCATTTCTTAAAGCGGTAAATAGTGCTTTGTGAATAGAGCCCAGTGTGTTAAATCTTTGCTCTCTTGAAGAGAGCTTTGAGTTATCCAGCACTTCCAGAGGGGTGAGATATCATGTGCCCCTGTTTCATGCTGTGGTTTTTCTTGCCAGTCCTTATGTTACTAAAGGATACATTAGTTATGTAGGGCTTTCAGGAGGAACCACATGGAGAGGATATGTTATCTGACACATCTGGAAATGTAATATTAGTTTCAATCAGCTCTTCAAAAGAGCGAAGATTTACCAGGAAAGGCTAGTATTAAACTTATCCTTCAAAGGATACCACTACTACAGATGTTACGTCTAGCTTCTGGGTCCTGTGCCAAGCATTTGCCCTGCTTCTTTGTGAGCACAGGAGGTTGATTGCTTGCATTTCTCAATGAATGCAAAAGGATTCCCCAATTAAACAAGGTGGAGAGGCAGGATGGTGATCTCTCAATCTCCACCTTGTCCAATCAGAGAACTGTTAGAAGTGTGTAACACTCCTGTTCCATAACAGCTGCTGGTCTCATTCCAGAATCCTGTTTTTTTTAGCTGCATTCTCCCTGTCTGCCTGTCCACCTGCAAGGTGATTGATGTAGGCAATCTCTGGGTGGAGACCAAACCTGTTTTAGGCCAGCCAAACCCAGTGTCTTGCTTGTGATAGTGTTTGCAACAACACCTGCTTCAAGCTCCCTGTTTGTCTGCCCTGTTCCTGTACCCGAACCTTTGCCTTCACTTGCTCCTCACCCAGCCTGCTGGTTTGGATTTCCTTGTTGGTGATCTCAGGTTGGATTTTGTCTTCACCCAGAACTCATCTTACCCTGAACCCCGACTGTTACTGACCACTCTGCCTTTCTGCCACCTGCAAGTAACTGTTCACTGTGCTCAGTTCAAGTATCTGTTCCCTGTGCTCAGTCCATGTCTGCCCCGGCATGGTTTCCAGGCACTACTATACCAATACCAGTAGGCCTGCCTGCCTTTTGGGAAAGGGGGCTGCTATAGGTGAAAAGCATAGAAGCCAGCTATAGTGCCGGACCACCAACGCTAGGGGTAGGTGTGACAATAACACTTTGCGTTCATTGAAAAAATGCAAAGTGTTCTCTGAATTGCACCCATGCTAAGCGAGCAATCCCCTGTGTTCACTATGCAGCAGAGCAGCCACTCAGCACAGGACCCGGAAGTAATAGTGGTGAATAATACAGTGATTTCCAGCTTTCATGGGAATCAGCCAGGTATGGGAAATGCATACTTAAATTGGTCCAAACTGGATCAATGTAACTATGCAAATATATCCATACCTGCAAAAGTTGTATGTATGAGCAGCTATGGGAGAACAGTTACATGTCTCTGATTCAATTTTTTTTTTCAATAGGGGTGCCTACTCGCAGCTAATCGTGAGAACCTCCACTGGGGTTCTCACAAGTAATCCTATCCAGGGTTCATTTACAAGTGTGAATGCACCCTAAAACCTACTATAACCTACAGCAGAAGCTAACATAAACCAACAAGCTGCAGAGCAATGACCATTTCTTAACGTTAACATCTCACTTTTCTCTAGGTTTGCAAACTTTTGTTCAAAAACTGCACAGGTTCAGCTGGTGAAATTAGGAACAAACTGTAGTGCAGTTTATTGCTTTTACCCTTGTCAGCTAAAGCTGGCTACGCATTATAAAATTTTTGTTCTTCAATTTATTTTAGATTTACCTTCAACTATGTAGTGCAAGGGCCTACTTGATTGCATACAAATTGAAAGTGTTTAGGTTTTACCTCATATTATATGGTTTTGGTAAATTTAAAGGAAAATTGGATAAAACAATTGTATAATGTGTAGCCAGCTTTAGTCTCAAGAGACAATAATTTGCAGGAATGGATAACCCAGCTCCCTTTCTATAAGTAGGTAGGCTTACAGCAGCCATATTTTGGCACTAGTATATGTCCCCAATGGCAGTGCCTAGCTTCCCTTGACCTAATATGACCATAGCGTGTTTATAAACCCTGTCAATGGCAATAATTGAATAACAGTATTTTCCCCCTCATAGATTTCAAAGGGTTTTGTGGTAAAGTTTACCAACTTCAAACTTCAAAGAAGATTTGCAAAACTGGTTGGGAACAAAACCAAAGCAGATTTAATCATCCCTAGTGTAGATACACTTATATACATAGCTGTGAACACTACTAGCATCTCATTCAAGTAATGTTGCAGCAGCATGGCTTACAATCTCTGACCCTAATGTGCTGGACAAAATATATATTTTTCTCAGGCTCTGCAAATGCAAATACTGGCCAATACAAGTTCAAATATAATGATGAGTCTAAATTAAGCTGGAATTCGTTACTCATTAGAAGCTGAATACATTCTGTAAAGCCTGATGGGTGATTTTCTTTTTTACACTTTCCCCAAACAATGCTTTTAACAGAATGCTAATTTATAAAACTTTCAGGTAGTGCCAATTTCATTAAGAAAAAATCCCCAACTCCAAAAATGCTAAATATTTTCTCTACATTAAAATTATATATTGTTTAATATATTATGATTTTTATTATTAACATTATTATTAGTAGTATTAAGAAGAATATTATTATTATTATCATTCCTAATATTACATTACTGTAAATTATCATTTACCTCCATATATACTTTTAGAATATTTTATATACCATAGCTTTCATAGCATGTTTGCTGATTATTATTATTAACAAACTCATGTGACATAAATTTTCTCCCTAAGCAAATAAAGAAAAAATAAAAGCAAAACTAATCAAGTTTAAAAAATATTATATGTAAATTCTACATGCTGTGGTTTTTCTTGCCAGTCCTTATGTTACTAAAGGATACATTAGTTATGTAGGGCTTTCAGGAGGAACCACATGGAGAGGATATGTTATCTGACACATCTGGAAATGTAATATTAGTTTCAATCAGCTCTTCAAAAGAGCGAAGATTTATCAGGAAAGGCTAGTATTAAACTTATCCTTTAAAGGATACCACTACTACAGATGTTACGTCTAGCTTCTGGGTCCTGTGCCAAGCATTTGCCCTGCTTCTTTGTGAGCACAGGAGGTTGATTGCTTGCTTTTCTCAATGAATGCAAAAGGATTCCCCAATTAAACAAGGTGGAGAGGCAGGATGGTGATCTCTCAATCTCCACCTTGTCCAATCAGAGAACTGTTAGAAGTGTGTAACACTCCTGTTCCATAACAGCTGCTGGTCTCATTCCAGAATCCTGTTTTTTTTAGCTGCATTCTCCCTGTCTGCCTGTCCACCTGCAAGGTGATTGATGTAGGCAATCTCTGGGTGGAGACCAAACCTGTTTTAGGCCAGCCAAACCCAGTGTCTTGCTTGTGATAGTGTTTGCAACAACACCTGCTTCAAGCTCCCTGTTTGTCTGCCCTGTTCCTGTACCTGAACCTTTGCCTTCACTTGCTCCTCACCCAGCCTGCTGGTTTGGATTTCCTTGTTGGTGATCTCAGGTTGGATTTTGTCTTCACCCAGAACTCATCTTACCCTGAACCCCGACTGTTACTGACCACTCTGCCTTTCTGCCACCTGCAAGTAACTGTTCACTGTGCTCAGTTCAAGTATCTGTTCCCTGTGCTCAGTCCATGTCTGCCCCGGCATGGTTTCCAGGCACTACTATACCAATACCAGTAGGCCTGCTTGCCTTTTGGGAAAGGGGGCTGCTATAGGTGAAAAGCATAGACGCCAGCTATAGTGCCGGACCACCAACGCTAGGGGTAGGTGTGACAATAACACTTTGCGTTCATTGAAAAAATGCAAAGTGTTCTCTGAATTGCACCCATGCTAAGCGAGCAATCCCCTGTGTTCACTATGCAGCAGAGCAGCCACTCAGCACAGGACCCGGAAGTAATAGTGGTGAATAATACAGTGATTTCCAGCTTTCATGGGAATCAGCCAGGTATGGGAAATGCATACTTAAATTGGTCCAAACTGGATCAATGTAACTATGCAAATATATCCATACCTGCAAAAGTTGTATGTATGAGCAGCTATGGGAGAACAGTTACATGTCTCTGATTAAATTTTTTTTTCAATAGGGGTGCCTACTCGCAGCTAATCGTGGGAACCTCCACTGGGGTTCTCACAAGTAATCCTATCCAGGGTGCATTTACAAGTGTGAATGCACCCTAAAACCTACTATAACCTATAGCAGAAGCTAACATAAACCAACAAGCTGCAGAGCAATGACCATTTCTTAACGTTAACATCTCACTTTTCTCTAGGTTTGCAAACTTTTGTTCAAAAACTGCACAGGTTCAGCTGGTGAAATTAGGAACAAACTGTAGTGCAGTTTATTGCTTTTACCCTTGTCAGCTAAAGCTGGCTACGCATTATAAAATTTTTGTTCTTCAATTTATTTTAGATTTACCTTCAACTATGTAGTGCAAGGGCCTACTTGATTGCATACAAATTGAAAGTGTTTAGGTTTTACCTCATATTATATGGTTTTGGTAAGTTTTAAGGAAAATTGGATAAAACAATTGTATAATGTGTAGCCAGCTTTAGTCTCAAGAGACAATAATTTGCAGGAATGGATAACCCAGCTCCCTTTCTATAAGTAGGTAGGCTTACAGCAGCCATATTTTGGCACTAGTATATGTCCCCAATGGCAGTGCCTAGCTTCCCTTGACCTAATATGACCATAGCGTGTTTATAAACTCTGTCAATGGCAATAATTGAATAACAGTATTTTCCCCCTCATAGATTTCAAAGGGTTTTGTGGTAAAGTTTACCAACTTCAAACTTCAAAGAAGATTTGCAAAACTGGTTGGGAACAAAACCAAAGCAGATTTAATCATCCCTAGTGTAGATACATTTATATACATAGCTGTGAACACTACCAGCATCTCATTCAAGTAATGTTGCAGCAGCATGGCTTACAATCTCTGACCCTAATGTGCTGGACAAAATATATATTTTTCTCAGGCTCTGCAAATGCAAATACTGGCCAATACAAGTTCAAATATGATGATGAGTCTAAATTAAGCTGGAATTCGTTAATCATTAGAAGCTGAATACATTCTGTAAAGCCTGATGGGTGATTTTCTTTTTTACACTTTCCCCAAACAATGCTTTTAACAGAATGCTAATTTATAAAACTTTCAGGTAGTGCCAATTTCATTAAGAAAAAATCCCCAACTCCAAAAATGCTAAATATTTTCTCTACATTAAAATTATATATTGTTTAATATATTATGATTTTTATTATTAACATTATTATTAGTAGTATTAAGAAGAATATTATTATTATTATCATTCCTAATATTACATTACTGTAAATTATCATTTACCTCCATATATACTTTTAGAATATTTTATATACGGTACCATAGCTTTCATAGCATGTTTGCTGATTATTATTATTAACAAACTCATGTGACATAAATTTTCTCCCTAAGCAAATAAAGAAAAATATAAAAGCAAAACTAATCAAGTTTAAAAAATATTATATGTAAATTCTACATCACATTGTGTCCATTTCTTGGCTTCAAAACTACTCAAGCTGAATACTCTTTATTTTGTCTTCAAGAAATCAGCCTAATTTACTTATCGGTTGACGTCCTGACCATGGTTTTATGAAATGTTACAAATACTATTAGCACATAAACACCTTATTAACCTGCTGACCTTTCAGGGGAAACACAGGAACACCTCAGTTGCAGGAACCTTTCACCTCTGTTATGTTCCCATACCGAAAGCACTTCACAAGTTGAATGCCAGTCAAAGGTGCTACCATTTAAACCAGTCTACAAGTAAAAATAAAGTGTGGCTTCTCAAATGTTACATCAAGGAGCAGAACTCTTTTTGTGCAATAATATATGAGATCTTTATGTAAGGTGGCAATGAAACATGAGTTAAGGAATTAATAAAATATATATGCTAAATAAATACGATTGAAATAAAAGTGGCATACAGATAAACACTTAGGTAGACATATTAATAAAAATAAACACTATTTGGTTGTTTGATTGATGGATTGATTGATTGATTAATTAATTGATTGATTAACCTCCCTAGCGGTAATCCCGAGCGTGACTCGGGGTTGTTTTTTTATGCTAGGATCGGTAACCCCGAGTCACGCTCGGGGTAGACATTGCAGAGCTCGCAGCGGAGTTTCCCTACCTTCTCCTGGCGATCCAGCGATGATGTCCTCTGCTGTGATCGCCAGCGAGATCTCCGGCGAGTGTCGGCACTTTCGACCCCATCTGACTTCCTAGTTCCGTTCCCTGCGAGCCGCAGCGGCGCATGGGAGCGGAACTGGGCGGCAAATTCAAAAAGGTAAACACATAGTATACATACAGTATACTGTAATCTTACTGATTACAGTACTGTATGTAATAATTACACATCCCCTTTGTCCCTAGTGGTCTGTCCAGTGTCCTGCATGCACTTTTATATAATAAAAATCGTTCTTTCTGCCTGTAAACTGGGGATTGTCCATAGCAACTAAAAAGTGTCCCTTTATGTCAAAAGTGGTTTTAGACCAACTAGAAAGCAGCGATAATAAATTAGAATCACTCGCAGAATTGAGCGATAGCGATTTGTGGGGAAATTCGTCATCAAACACTAAATCTAATGACAGCGACAATTCTGCAACTGAGCAGATTTCAGTGTTTTTGATTTGATTACATTATTGAATAATTTTTATTATAATTAGATTACTATTTTTTATAATTATTTATAGTTATTTATTATATTATAATTTATAATTTTGTGTTTTATATTTATCATACCCGGGATGTTTACTAGACTCTGGTTTGCTCAGGTTTAAGTAAGTAATTACTAAGAATCGCAGGCCTATAATACATAACACCAAATTTTCATGCAAAATAATTGTACCGCTTTTGGTACATAATTCCAGAAAGAATCATACCGCCAGGGAGGTTAATAGACTCATAGATACATTGACAGATATATTGCTGGGTGGATAGATAGATGGATAGATAGATAGATAAAAATACATTACAAAAAAAAGAATAGATAGATACATAGATGCACAGATAGATAGATAAGATACAAAACTATTTGATAAAAAATAAGCTACGCTATGGGTAAATAAATATCCACATTGAAAACTGTATGTTCAATTTGTAATGGATTATAGTAAATAAGGTAAACCTGTGTTAACTTTGCATACCTAATTTGTTGTAAAGGAAGTGAATTTATCTTTCGCCTATTTACTAAGCTTAATGAACTTACCATTGCTAAGGCAACCATCTCTATCCCATTAGTAAATCAAGACAATAAATACATAGATAAATAGATAGATTGCTAGATAGCTCTGGATACCGGATAAGCATCAGAATATAATTTTAATGGCTAGTAATGCAACATGGCAGTAAAAAGAAAAGTCTGTATGATCTCATAAAAAATGTTTAGCGAAATATTAGTCTTTTTAGAAAATTGGGCATGAAGATGAATGCCAATTTGCATAATTATTCCATTTGTACCGTCATCTTGCAACTGCCCAAACAGACCTTTATTGGGTAACAAATGATTTTGCCAAACTGCTGAACAACAGATTGGTGGGATCTCATTCAATCTTTCCACCTCTGCAGCAAGCTACTGTAGACATGACCTTTACATGCTTCTTAATTTCCATATACGTCAAAATAGATGGATTAACAAAATAAGACAAAAAAAAACATAATTAAGAAACACATAAAAATACAATCATTAGCAAATCAATGGTGACACTGTTGGTATTATTAGCAAATTAAACAAGAAAAATAAAATAAGTATCAAATTTTAAAAGTACACATAAGGACAACAAAATAATCTCTGGAACATTTGTGTAGAGAGGAAAAAAACGATTTCTATGTGAATTATCCATGAAGTCAAACCTTACTTCCTATTCTTCTGCATACATCAACTCACCAGAAAAGTGATTTAATAAAGGATAAGGCTAACTCAAAAAGTTTTGATGGGTTATGGAGCACTTTAAGGGTTTCAAAACCCAGGTATGATTTTATCAGCAATTATAGATTATTATTGAATAGATTTTTACAAAAGATCAAATCCCATTTTAGATACAAAATGTTTATATTTAGTCTTAGTGACTGTGCAGACTGCTATTCTTCTATTCTAAGTGTGGACATGTATACAACCTCTATTATTTATTAGGTAACTGAAAAATGAGCAGCTGAGGTTGCATCTACTGCAAATGCCCAAAAATTTCCCTTTAACCCAATGAAGACAAATTATAAAGGCTTTTATTACATTGCTGACTAGAAACAGAAAAACAATGCTATATTATTGGATAGAAATTTATTATACGGTCATACTTTGAAATATAAACTCTTTCCATCACTAGTCAGAAGAGGAGCTGTACTAAATATATATGTCCCAGATATATGCATCTGTTTTAATTTTTTTTTAAAGTTGCAAGAGTAATAAACATATTTTTAGTGCACATGTATGCAAAAAAATTCACAATTCTCTGTCTGGAGCTCCAGGAGCAGGGGCTATATAAAATCAAAATGCAGCTATATTTACATTAAATAAGCACCTTGGTTAATAATCCCTCCTTCTTTAGTAGCCAATCAATTTAAATAATTACAGTGTATTCATGATAGAACCATAATTAAATCACTAGTTACCTATTTTCTAAATTTTTTAAGTGTGGATGCTCTCATTTAATAAAATATATTTTATTATACAGTATATGCACATATGCGCTTAATTTTTTTTGGCATATTTCACATTTTGGGCTAGGCAATATATTAAAACACTTATGTTGTTAAGCACAGCATACCATTATTTCCTTCATGTATTATTTATATATTTATGTTTAGTTTTATTTGACTTCCTTATTTAATCCATTTTAATTTAGTGTTTGTATAAATTCACCAGTTTAGCGACATTACCTTGGAGCAATACAGAATGAGTCATAGCAGCCATAGCTGTATAGCCTCGAGTGAACTTCACCAGGCAGTAGGAGCAAGTGCTCAAGGATCTATGCTGTTCTTTGTTGGCCATACTTTGTGCAGGCGCTTACAACAATAAATCTGCTAATTATTTAGCTTGGGTCTACCTGGAAGGAAACGTGCTGAACGTTTCATAAAAGTTTAATAAAACAGTTTTAATGAAGGTGTGATGTGAAAGTATTAGGTGGGTAGACCTAATTAGAAGAATGTGCATTTTCACTGCTTACCAAAAAGGACGATTTTGCAGTTTCAAGAAATTGTTCACTTTGGATTTATTTTAAAAGAGCGACCCCAGGCTACAAGTAAAATCAATCAGTGCATTGCTAATGCTGTCCAGGAAACACTGAAATTGCATTAGAAAGCCCACTCAGGTTACCTGTAAAATAAATTTTATAAAATACTATTCAGTAGGCTTTTTAGATTGCTCCAGAGTGGGAGGGCAGCCATTTAAAACATGGTTGAAGGCCACTGTGAACATAAATACTGGCAGCTATAAGGATTTAGCTTTGCGGATAGCCAGGTACACTAGATGAAATCCAGAGTAAAAATCAGGACAGTCAGTTGTGCATCCTCACTCATTCTAAATGCAAAATTGTTTGACTTAAGTGTACCGTTAACCACGTGCTGCCCAGGCCAATTTTGAATTTTTCATATACTGTATATGTAAAAATCAGCATTTCTTTTGATAGAAAATTACTTATGTAGCGCCCCCCCCCAATATTTGGGGGCGCTATATGTAAATTTAGGGACAGACTGAGCCAGTAGTTGGGCTCAGACCAAGTTATGATTCAATTCTGCTCTGTTCTGGGTGTGATACTGCCTGGCAGTAGTGTCCTCCTTTGCCTGTAGGTGTCACTGTCACCACCGGCATGGGTTGAGCTATGGGGGGTATCACAGCACCTTGGGTGTCCTCTCTCGGCAGCCGTGCAGTGGGCGTGGTCTACCCGCTGTGCATGCTGGGAGAGGGTACAAAAGGGGCAGACGCCATTTGGCAAGAGGCGATTCCAGGGGGACCCTGAGGCATTCAGGGGGGACCTCTGGTCCAGTGAGTGTGCCTTGTGGCCCGCATGGCACGAGGTGCGCGAGTGCATTTAGGCCTCGTGCACCTTCAGCCAGAGGTTCTGTTGCTGCATCGTGGGCCCAGCTCCACTGACAAGGGCCTATGTTTCAGAGAAGGATACCAGGCTGCCCGTTTGTAGGGGGCACATCTTTAGGAAAAGTGGTCATGGGGAAGATCAGTCCCGGCGGAGATTAGCGATGGTACTGCTGTCTCGGGGAGAAGCCTGGAGGCTTGCCTAAAGGGGGATTCATCGTCTCTAATATCCGTGCTCCATCCCGGTTGCTAGGACTGCTCTCATAGGGACTATCCGGGTGAGCAATACCCACTCAGGCTTGAGTGGCGACGAGTGTATATACTGAACTTAAGTGTTGCGTGCCTGAACCTTCCCCTACTTTCTTTCAACTTCCTGCTCTCTCTCTTCAAGTTGACTCAAAGAGAAAAAGAATAAAGCTTTGCTGATTAGGTTTTACTCATCTGTGGACATTGGCCTTATTCCTGGAGATTTTTCTTTGCCTAGACAATGGAGCCAAAGCATCCACTCTGGAGAGGTAATTGCTGCAGACCCCCAAAAAAAACAGCCGGTCACTTAAATGTGACTAAGTGCTACACTTTTATAAGTGTAGCACTTAGCCCCCCCAAACATTACATATTTTCTGAAAGTAGAAGCCCTAAAGAGTAAAAGGGTGGTTGATACAATGTTTTTATGCCAGACAATATTTGCGCAGCCATTTAGGAAACACAAATTTTCAAGACAAAAATTACACTTAAATGCATTTTAGTGCACACAAAGACAGTATAACACCCAGTTTTGGGTAAAATATAAAATATGATGTTGCATCAAGTAAATAGATACCAAACATGTCAAGATTAAAAATTTCCCACACCCGTGACACATTAACGAACAACGGTACTTAAAAATCTCCATAGGCAACACATTAAAAAGCCTTTACAGGTTACTAGTTTAGAGTAAAACATGAGCTCTGGCATTAGAATCATTGCTCTCACTCGTATATTGGTGGTGATACCTCATATGTGTGGTGCAGCCACCGTTTACATATGCATGTGGGACACAGGGTGAGCACAGGGGGACAGGGTGATTTTAATATTTATTAAACCCCTGATCTCTCCTCCTGATCTCTCTCCTCTCCAAACTGACATTTAAACTGATATCAGTTTTGCTTCACTGGTTGATCCTGGCCAGTAAATGAAGAACCAGAACTGGAAGTGACATAATACATATCTCTTTCAGCTTCATTCATCACAGCAGAAGGGGAGGAATGGATGTTTCTTCCTGTTCTCTGTCTACAGCCGTCCCGAACACTTGGGCCCAGGAACGGTAGCGTGCAGTGACGGGAGGGGCTTGGAAAGTGATCAGACATCTGCAGAGCATGATCCTGGCATAAAAAATTATGCCAGGATCATGGCTGCTACCTCTTCCACCCGAGGCCATATTATATATATATATATATATATATATATATATATATATATATATATATATTTATATAGATATATATATTTATATACATATAAAATAAAAGAGCTTGAGAGATTGTTTAGTCAACCAGTGAAATGAATCTATATCTAAACCCAAAAAACTAAATATAAATATGACAAAATGTGAGAGAAGAAGTAAAGGGGACTATAGCGGTGCTAGTATTGGTATCTAGACAACAGTGGAAGACTCAATTCATTTGGTAAAAAGAAAAAGTTTTCTCATTTATTAGACAATTAATACGAAGCATTTATTAAAAAATTTATACATATATAAGCATTTTCACAAAGTTTTACAATAGAGCATAACTGATATGGTGGTTATAAAGATGTTAAACTGAGGAGATCATACGTGGTCCCAACATGTTTCGCCCATCGGGGCTTCGTCAGGGGAAGTATGTCTCAAATACTCAAATACATCAAAGTAGCTGTTAAAATAGACAATAGAAGAAATCATGTTAGCATATTATCAAATAGATTATATAGAAAGAATTATATAAAGTTTAGAAGATCGATCTGTAAACAGGTCCACAGTTGGCAAAAAAGATAGCGACTTACCACCAATGAAGCCCTAGATGGATTAAATGGGGGTGGAGGCAAGAGAAACCTCTACACACTGTAGAGGAAGAGAAAAAATCTCCTCCTCGGTGTGAGACGGAACGGAACTCCGAGCAGACAAACCCTCACAGTGACCGCTTATAAGACCTAGCCAGGATAAATCAAAAAAGTATATATAGATAAACAAGTAAAAAAATAAATAAGTGAAAAAAGACCCATTAAGACTAGAATAACCACTTAACGACCGCCCACTGTAAATATACGTCGGCAGAATGGCACCGACAGGCAGAATCACGTACATATACGTGATTGCCTTTGTATAGTTGGGGGGTCCGATCGGACCCCCCTTCTTTACAGTGGGTGGTCGTTTTACCTTCGGGAGCGATCCGGCATGAGGGGACGGCCGTTCGATTCCGGCCACCCCCTCTCGATCGCTCCCGGCGAATGAGAGAGCTTCCCCTGCCTGCCAGGAAGGAGGAAGTGATGTCATCTCTCCTGCGGCGCTCACATATACCGAGCGCCGTACAGGAGAAGATGCAGGTTAGTACACAAAACAGCACACTGACACCAGGACACATAGGCACATAAATCGCCCCCCCAGACACCCCCAGACACCCCCAGATCACCCCCCAGCCCCCAGTCACAGTGTCACTGATTGCAGTGACCATTTATTTAGTGATCACTGCAATCAGTGACATTTGTGACTGTAAAAGTGTCACTACATTTAGTTTTAGGTCCAGTGTAGCCCCCTAACCCCCCCCCTAATAAAGGTTTAACCCCCTGATCACCCCCCAGATAACCCTTTCACCCCCTAGCACCGCCGTCGCTAAGCAATCATTTTTCTGATCGATGTCTTAGCGTCGGTGATGCTGATCGGTAGCCAGTAATTTTTTTTAGGTTCGCCGCAGGTTTTTATAGCGTCGGGTACCCCCATATATTACCTAATGAAGGTTTAACCCCCTTGATCGCCCCCCAGGTAACCCTTTCACCCCTTATCACCACTGTCACTAAGCGATAATTTTTCTGATCGATGTCTTAGCGTCGGCGATGCTGATCGATAGCCAGTAATTTTTTTTAGGTTCGCCGCAGGTTTTTATAGCGTCGGGTACCCCCATATATTACCTAATAAAGGTTTAACCCCCTTGATCACCCCCCAGGTAACCCTTTCACCCCCTAGCACCGCCGTCGCTATGCGATCATTTTTCTGATCGATGTCTTAGCGTGGGTGATGCTGATCGGTAGCCAGTAATTTTTTTTAGGTTCGCCGCAGGTTTTTATAGCGTCGGGTACCCCCATATATTACCTAATAAAGGTTTAACCCCCTTGATCGCCCCCCAGGTAACCCTTTCACCCCCTATCACCACTGTCACTAAGCGATAATTTTTCTGATCGATGTCTTAGCGTCGGCGATACTGATCGGTAGCCAGTAATTTTTTTTAGGTTCGCCGCAGGTTTTTATAGCGTCGGGTACCCCCATATATTACCTAATAAAGGTGTAACCCCCTTGATCACCCCCCAGGTAACCCTTTCACCCCCTAGCACCGCCGTCACTATGCGATCATTTTTCTGATCGATGTCTTAGCGTCGGTGATGCTGATCGGTAGCCAGTAATTTTTTTTAGGTTCGCCGCAGGTTTTTATAGCGTCAGGTACCCCCATATAATATCTAATAAAGGTTTAACCCCCTGATCGCCCCCCCAGGTAACCCTTTCACCCCCTATCACCACTGTCGCTAAGCAATCGTTTTTATGATCGTTGTCTTAGTGTCGGTGATGCGATAGGTAGCCAGTAATTTTTTTTTAGGTTCGCCGTCAGGTTTTTATATAGCGTCAGGTACCCCCATATATTACCTAATAAAGGTTTTAACCCCCTAATTGCCCCTAGTTAACCCTTTCACCAGTGATCATCATATAAGTGTTACGGGTGACGCTGGTTAGTTAGTTTGCTTTTTATAGTGTCAGGGCACCCGCCATATATAACCCAATAAAGGTTTAACCCCCTGATCGCCCGGTGGGTGATATCAATTAGGTTTTAGCGTCAGAGAGGGTCTGCGTCACACCCCAGGCAGCGTCAGGTTAGTGCCAGTAGCGCTAACACCCACACGTGAAGCATACACCCCCCTTAGTGGTATAGTATCTGATCAACTCAATATCTGATCTGATCAGATCTATACTAGCGTCCCCAGCAGTTTAGGGTTCCCAAAAACGCACTGTTAGTGGGATCAGCCCAGATACCTGCTAGCACCTGCGTTTTGCCCCTCCGTCCAGCCCAGGCCACCGAAGTGCAGTATCGATTGATCACTGTCACTTGCAAAACACAACACACATAACTGCAGCGTTCGCAGAGACAGGCCTGATCCCTGCGACTCCAGTGCTATAGGAGGTGATTTCACCACCACAGTTAAAAAAAAAAAGCATATATGCCGAAGCATTGGGGCAGCAGGAGCGGAGGAGCGATTTTGCTCCTAATGCCGCATATATACGGTCGAAATTCCGACGGAGGCTTGCCCGTGGAAAAGTCTGACCATGTGTACGCGGCATAACTTTTGCGAGAAGATGCCCCCATGCTTCGGCATATATAAATGGTGCATGTATGCCCATCATTAGAAGTGGGTGGATGAAGGGCGGTATTCTAATGGTGGGCATACCCACCGATCAATCTTTTTTTTTCGTTCAGCCAACAGGCTGCATGAAAAAAAAGATTACAATACATGTCCAACAAGGACCAGCAACGTACTGGTATGTTGCTGGACTTTGAATGTTTATACCAGAATGATGCCTGCGGGTTTAGGTATCATCTTGGCATCATTCTTTTCAGCCAGCGGCCGGCTTTCATGTAAAAGCAATCCTAGTGGCTAATTAGCCTCTAGACTGCTTTTACAAGCAGTGAGAGGGAATGTCCCCCCCCCCCGGATATAAAAAGCGCCATTGGGAAATTGGGAAAGCATTTTATCACACCGATCTTGGTGTGGTCAGATGCTTTGAGGGCAGAGGAAAGATCTAGGGTCCAATAGACCCCAGTTTTTTCAAAAAAGAGTACCTGTCATTACCTATTGCTATCATAGGGGATATTTACATTCCCTGAGATAACAATAAAAGTGATAAAAATAAATAAATATGGAAGCAACAGTTTAAAAATAAAATAAAAAAGCAAAATTAATCATTAAAAAAAAAAAAAAAAAAAGCACCCCTGTCCTGCCCTGCTCTTGCCCAATGGCGAACGCAAGCGTCGGTCTGGCGTCATATGTAAACAGCAATTGCACCATGCATGTGAGGTATCACCGCGAAGGTCAGATCGAGGGCAGTAATTTTAGCAGTAGACCTCCTCTGTAAATCTAACGGGGTAACCTGTAAATGCTTTTAAAGGCTTTTAAAAATGTATGTAGTTTGTCGCCAATGCGCGTTTGTGCGAAATTTTAAAGCATGTCATGTTTGGTATCTATGTACTCGGCCTAAGATCATATTTTTTATTTCATCAAACATTTGGGCAATATAGTGTGTTTTAGTGCATTAAAATTAAAAAAAGTGTATTTTTTCCCCAAAAAATGCGTTTGAAAAATCGCTGCGCAAATACTGTGTAGAAAAAAAAAATGCAACACCCACCATTTTATTCTGTAGGGCCTTTGCTTTAAAAATATATATAATGTTTGGGGGTTCAACATAATTTTCTTGCAAAAAAAAATATGTTTTCATGTAAACAAAAAGTGTCAAAAAGGGCTTTGTCTTCAAGTGGTTAGAAGAGTGGATGTAAGCTTCCTAATGTTGTGTATAAAATGCCAGAACAGTTCAAAACCCCCCCAAATGACCCCATTTTGGAAAGTAGACACCCCAAGCTATATACTGAGAGGCATGTCGAGTCCATGGAATATTTTATATGTTGACACAAGTTGCGGAAAAATACAATTTTTTTTTTTTTTTTTTTTGCACAAAGTTGTCACTAAATTATATATTGCTCAAACATGCCATGGGCATATGTGGAATTACACCCCAAAATACATTCTGTTGCTTCTCCTGAGTACGGGGATACCACATGTGTGAGACTTTTTGGGAGCCTAGCCGCGTACGGGACCCCAAAAACCAATCACCGCCTTCAGGCTTTCTAAGGGTGTAAATTTTTGATTTCACTTCTCACTGCCTATCACAGTTTCGGAGGCCATTGAATGCCCAGATGGCACAAAACCCCCCCAAATGACCCCATTTTGGAAAGTAGACACCCCAAGCTATTTGCTGAGAGGTATTGTGAGTATTTTGCAGATCTCGCTTTTTGTCACAAAGTTTTGAAAATTGAAAAAAAAAAAGAAAAAAAAAATGTTCTTTCTTCATTTTCAAAAACAAATGAGAGCTGTAAAATACTCACCATGCAAACAGCTTGGGGTGTCTACTTTCCAAAATGGGGTCATTTGGGGGGGTTTTGTGTTATTTTGGCATTTTATGGCCTTCAAAACTGTGATAGGTAGTGAGGAGTGAAATCAAAATTTTGCACCCTTAGAAATCCTGGAGGCGGTGCTTGGTTTCCGGGGTCCCGTACGTGGCTAGGCTCCTAAAAAGTCCCACACATGTGGTATCCCCGTACTCAGGAGAAGCAGCAGAATGTATTTTGGGGTGCAATTCCACATATAACCATGGCATGTGTGAGCAATATATCATTTAGTGACAACTTTTTGTAATTTTTTTTTTTTGTCATTATTCAATCACTTGGGACAAAAAAAAAATATTCAATGGGCTCAACAGGCCTCTCAGCAATTTCCTTGGGGTGTCTACTTTCTAAAATGGGGTCATTTGGGGGGGTTTTGTGCTATTTTGGCATTTTATGGCCTTCAAAACTGTGATAGGTAGTGAGGAGTTCTGCCATTTCATTCATGTATAATTTAAAATAAAAAATAAAAAAGAATAAAAAAACATATGAATCTTGAAATGCCAATCTCACATTGATGAGAATACCCACTATTGGACTATCTTTATTTTTTACTAAGATGTCTACTTTTGGGTAATTAATAATTATACTTTGTTTTTAGAATAATCTCACCTTCTGGAACTCTTTCTTTTTTGGACCAAGTTCTTTGAAGGTCTCTGCCTTATGAATGTACCTCAATCGGATATCTTGTATCCTGTGGATTTAACACCAATCAGGCGCCACCCCATTTGTTCTATTGTCTCCTTTTTTTCATAATTTCGATTTTAAGTGAGTATAATATAAATAACTAACTAAATAATGATCTAAGTTGCCCTATAATTGATCTGGCTAATCGGACCATTAATCTAAATTTGATTATGATCCATTGACTATCATGTGTGCCTTTCGCCTATATATGTCTATTATATTCCTTTAATCTAGTCTTAATGGGTCTTTTTTCACTTATTTATTTTTTTACTTGTTTATCTATATATACTTTTTTGATTTATCCTGGCTAGGTCTTATAAGCGGTCACTGTGAGGGTTTGTCTGCTCGGAGTTCCGTTCCGTCTCACACCGAGGAGGAGATTTTTTCTCTTCCTCTACAGTGTGTAGAGGTTTCTCTTGCCTCCACCCCCATTTAATCCATCTAGGGCTTCATTGGTGGTAAGTCGCTATCTTTTTTGCCAACTGTGGACCTGTTTACAGATCGATCTTCTAAACTTTATATAATTCTTTCTATATAATCTATTTGATAATATGCTAACATGATTTCTTCTATTGTCTAATTTAACAGCTACTTTGATGTATTTGAGTATTTGAGACATACTTCCCCTGACGAAGCCCCAATGGGCGAAACATGTTGGGACCACGTATGATCTCCTCAGTTTAACATCTTTATAACCACCATATCAGTTATGCTCTATTGTAAAACTTTGTGAAAACGCTTATATATGTATATATTTTTAATAAATTCTTTGTATTAATTGTCTAATAAATGAGAAAACTTTTTCTTTTTACCAAATGAATTGAGTCTTCCACTGTTGTCTAGATACCAATACTAGCACCGCTATAGTCCCCTTTACTTCTTCTCTCACATTTTGTCAAAAAATTTGGGATGAGGTGCGTCATACTAGGTGTCTACCCTTAGCCAGACCACAAAATCTATTTATCTAAATATAAATATATTGCAGCTTGCCAGTCCTTAGATGTGGTGGTTGCATTCAAATTTTTTAGGCTGTTTATCCTTTCAGCTGGTAAGTTTGTGGCTATTACACTTCCTATCCTTGGGTAACTATCATCACTTCACCGCTGTATCTATGGAGAAGCTTTGGTTGTCACCTAGGCTGCTCACCTGATTTGGACTTCAAAGATGTCTTTCTATCTTCATCTTCATTGCACGGGTGGCAGGGGAATTGGTGATTTACAGAAGATAGGTTGAAAGGAAAATAACATTGTTTGCTTTCAGTTCGGCTCACATGAAGTTACAAGGATGCTGCATTTCTGGCAAGCTCAACAGGTATTTATGTTGTGCTTGCCAAAAAAAAGGAAAGAAATACAACCACCGCACCCAACAATTTGTAATATGCAATATATTTAACTTTTGTTGTCCAAACCAAGATAAGAGGGTGGTAGTAAAAAAAATCCTAATACACAGCACCTCCTAGAGGCCAAGTGGCATTACATTTTGAGTTGTTAGACTGGCTTTGCATAAAAATATGAAATATGGAGGCTGTCACAGATGCTTAGTACTATTATCTTCAAACCAATTTAGCATGTTCCCAAACTAGCATCAGCATTGCAGTTAACTGATGGTATGTGCGTTCTACACATAGTTTAACCTCCCTGGCGGTATGATTTTGTCTGGAATTATGTACCAAAAGCGGTACAATTATTTTGCATGTAAATTTGATGTTCTGTATTGTAGGCCTGCAATTCTTAGTAATTACTTACCGTATATACTCGAGTATAAGCCGAGATTTTCAGCCCTTTTTTTGGGGCTGAAAGTGCCCCCCTCGGCTTATACTCGAGTCAGTGTACCTGAAAAAAATTGAGAGGCTGCGGCGTCCATCGTTTAAATCTTGCGGTCTCCTCCTGGTCCCTTCCATGATAGGCGGAACTGTGTCTGCTGAGAATCGCCTATCACGAACGTTCTCTCATCCTCACCCATCCCAGCAGACACTGTGTTCTGTGTTCCGCCAATCACGGACGCCTTTTCATCCTCGGACAAGAGGACGCCCGTGATTGGCGGAACACTGAACACAGTGTCTGCTGGGAAACTGAGGATGAGAGAACGTTCGTGATAGGCGTTTTCTAAGCAGACACAGTTCCGCCTATCACGGAAGGGACCAGGAAGAGACCGCAAGTTTTAAAACGATGGACGCTGCAGCCTCTCAATTTTTTTCAGGTACAATTTCAATTTTAGGGGAACAGTGAGGATGGGCACAGTGAGGATGGGCACAGTGAGGATGGGCACAGTAAGGTGGCAATGGGCAGAGTGAGGTTGGGCACAGTAAAGTGGCAATGGGCACAGTGAGGATGGGCACAGTAAGGTGGCAATGGGCAGAGTGAGGTTGGGCACAGTGACAATTGGCTTAGTGAAGTTGCAATGGGCACAGTGAGGCGTGCAAATGGGCATTGTTGACCCTCTTCCACTCACAGTAGCTGCTGCATTCTCACCCTTGGCTTATACTCGAGTAAGTAAGTTTTCCCAGTTTTTTGTGGTAACATTAGGTACCTCGGCTTATACTCGGGTCAGCTTATACTCGAGTATATACGGTACTTAAACATGACCAAACAAGAGTCTAGTAGACATCCTGGGTATGATAAAGTTTGAAACATAAAATCATAAATTATAATATAATAAATACCTATAAATAATTATACCAAATAGTAATGTAATTATAATAAAAATTATTCAATAATGTAATCAAATCAAAAACACTGAAATTTGCTCAGTTGCAGAATTGTCGCTGTCATTAGATTTAGTGTTTGATGACAAATTTCCCCACAAATCGCTATCGCTCACTTCTGCGAGTGATTCTAATTTATTATCGATGTTTTCTAGCTGGTCTAAAACCACTTTTGACATAAAGGGACACTTTTTGGTTGCTATGGACAATCTCCAGTTTCCAGGCAGAAAGAAAAGTATTTATAATATAAAAGTGCATGCAGGACACTGGACAGACCACTAGGGACAAAGGGGATGTTTAATTATTTGACACAGTACTGTAATCTGTAAGATTACAGTATTCTGTATGTATACTGTGTGTTTCACTTTTTGAATTTGGCGCCGAATTCCGTCCCCGTACGCCGCAACGTCGCAGGGAACGGAGCTCGGCACACGGCAGTGTGAATCGAGCGAGACACGGCTCGCACACACTGCGGGAGGACATCGCAGGATCCAGGGAACAAGGTAAGTAACTTCCCTGTATCCTGCAATGCAATCCCGAGTCTGGCTCGAAGTTACCGCTCTTAGCATGAAAAACTCACCCCGAGCCTGACTCGGGATTACCGCTAAGGGGGTTAAATTGCAGGTTTTGCCCCCAACTCTGCTGGTAGCGCCATTAAAGATCCCCAGTGGCGGCTGGTGCTCAAAATTTTTTTGGGGGGCGCAAACAAAAAAAAAAAACATCAATTGCAGCCTCACTGTGCCCATCAAATGCAGCTACTGTGCCCATCAATTGTTGCCACTGTGCCATCAAACGCAGCCACTGTGCCCATCAATTGTCGCCACTGTGCCATCAAACGCAGCCACTGTGCCCATCAATTGCCACCAGTTTTCCCCCTCAAATGCAGCCAGTTTGCCCCCTCAAATGCCGTCAGTTTGCCCCCTCAAATGCCGCCAGATCGCCCCCTCAAATGCTGCCAGTTTGCCCCTCAAATTCCA
This sequence comes from Rana muscosa, assembly GCA_029206835.1. Taxonomy (NCBI): domain Eukaryota; kingdom Metazoa; phylum Chordata; class Amphibia; order Anura; family Ranidae; genus Rana; species Rana muscosa. Next base: position 382,397,006 of record CM055127.1, read on the forward strand.
CCAGTTTGCCCCCTCAAATGCCGCCAGTTTGCCCCCCTCAAACACTGCCAGTTTGCCCCCTCAAATGACGCCAGTTTGCCCCCTCAAATACCACCAGTTTGCGCCCTCAAATGCAACCAGTTTGCCCCCCCCCCGCTCGGCAGTCACCTTTCTCGGGTCAGCCGTCCTCCTCCATGCTCCCTTAATGTCATCTCTGCTCGCCTGTCGCTTCAGCCAATCAGGTGACTGGTAACCAGACCCGATGCACCTGATTGGCTGAGAGGCAGGTCAGTGTTAGGGAAGCGATTCCCTAACACAGCACTGTTTAACCAGGAAATGCACAGCCTGTGCACCCTCTGGTTAACCATTTGGAAGCCGATTAGAGCCCAAGGCTCTAATAAGGAAGCCTATTAGAGCCGCTGGCTCTAATCAGGCACTTCCAAAACACACCCACCGCTGTTATTCAGATGGCCGGCGCTCAACAGGGGGTCGGACACCTGAATAGTGGGCGGCAGCGGCGACAATACATGGATTCATGCAATGCATGAATCTATGTCTTGTTGATTGATGGGATTAAGGTTTTATTAGCGCCATTTTCTTTTTTTGGATTAACATTTATCATTATTTTTTTGTGTAGCGCCCTCCCCAATTTAGGGAGTGCTATGTTCAAATTTAGGGGTTAGTCTGAGCCGATAGTTGGGCTCAGACTGTTATTTTCCTAAAAACTTGCTTTTGCTCTGGTGTGATATTGCCTGGCTGCAGTGTTCCCTGTTGCCTGTAGGTGGCATTGTCATCTCCGGCTCAGGTAGAACCACGGGGAGTATCGCAACACCATTGGGTGTCTTCTCTCGGAAGCTGTGCAGTGGGCGTGGTCGGCCTGCTGTGCATGCTGGGAGAGGAGACTTAAGGGGCAGACACCATTATTCGGGGAGCAGTTCGCGCCTCCTGGCCCTCCAGGCCAGGGGCGTGTGTGGTATACCAGCCCCAGGCACCTTTAGTCTAAGGCTGCATCGCTGTAAGTAGGCCCAGCACCTTTAGCCGAGGCCTACACTCGAAGAGGAGTCCCAGGGTACCCAAAAGAGGGGTTACCCACTCTGAAGGAGAGGAAACCAGGGGAGGATCGTTCCCATGGGGATTAGTGAAGAAGTCACTGTCTCGGGAGAGGCCTGGTTAACTGTCAGAGGGAAGGATTCTTATCCGCCAAAAGCCTGGTAATGTGCCCATTGGCACCTAATGTCTAACTATTACTAGGCCGGGAAGTTCGGGACTTAAGGATTCTGAGGTAGAGGATCTCCTGAATGTATCCCAGGGAAATCACAAGTAGTTGTTTCATGCTTCACACCGGCTGCTAGGACCGCTCTTAAAGGGACTATCCGGGTGAGCAAAACCCACTCAGGCTTGAGTGGCGATGTGTGTTGCTTAAGTGCTGTGTGCCTGAACCTTCTCCTTCTTGTAGTTTCTACTCTCTCTCTTCCAAGTTTTGCCTCAAGAAAATAATAAAACCTTGCTGCTTAGGTTTTACACCTGTGTGGACATTGGCTTTATTACAAAAGGGACTTCCGCCTAGACAATGGAGACCAGGGATCCACTCTGAGGAGGTAACTCCCCACAAGGCCCAAAAAAATCTAACACCGCTCGCCTCTCCATACCTGGAGTTGGACAACGGGCAAGTAGTAGGTGTGCCTTACTGCTAAAAATGGATGTAGCGGAACGGTCTGTGTGCTACATTTGTAATTGTAATTTTTATTGAGTTTTTTTGTTCCAAAAATTCAGTAATACAATGAGGAGTGAGTCAGAAAGTACATAAAAGTTTGCACATGATATTTAAAGCATACAAGACCGAGTGAATAACATGGAGCAGTTTAAAAATGATAGATCATCAGTCAAGATCACTAATACATTTCATATTAGCTGCACCTGTTGTCATCAGACAGTGAAAGGTAACATTCATTCATATAATGCTCAAAAATCGCAACAGTGTTACATGAAATAGAAGTAGTTAGTGGTACATAATATACAGTATTAGCACAAGAAGGAAAATAAGAACAAAACACAGAAAACAGAAAACAATGGAAAGACCACCATGGAAAGAAGTTGCTTAGGTTGCAATTATTGTGAGTGAGGGGAATTGTCAGAAGAGAAGAAAGAGAGGTCCAACTGAGCATCAGGTGAGCTATCTAAACAGAGCCATATTATATCAAAAAGGAGTAATTGATCTCTCAATTTTGCCATAAGGCGCTCTAAACTATCGAGTTACACTTCATCATTTAAGAGTTTGCTTTGAGATGGGGTTATACTAGATCTCCAGTGGAGCCAAATTAGTTGTTTGTCTGTCAAAATACGGGTAACCAGTTTTTTTGGCATATTTAGATAGACCTGGTTAAGGCCAACCTAAGAGGCACTGCAGAGGGTCTAAGCACAATGCATATAAAACACAGGTAAAACACACATGCAAACACACAATAGGCACAGATAGGGGTTGATTTACTTAGGGCAAATAGGCTGTTCACTATGCAAGGTAAGTTGCACTTGGTTCTGGGGTAAATTCTCTTGTATAGTGGGACTTCCTTTGCAAAGTGAACAACATATTTGCCTTTATTAAATCAACCCTGTAATGTCAAATAAAAAATTGTGAATGCAGTCATGCACCCTTAAGCCTCGTACACACGACCGAGAATCTCGTCAAGAAAAAACACGTCGTTTTTCTTGACGAGATTCTTGGACAAGAAACTTGTCCCGGCCGAGTGTACAGACGCTCCTTTCAAATAACCCTCGGTTCTTTGAATGGAGCGAACGCAGTGATGTAATCGACTACGACGAGCGTGCGCTCGTCACATTCGATGCCGTTGCCGCCATCTTGCTACACCCTACCTATGCCTAGGAAGCTACCGCGCATGCGTCAATGTCATTTCGAGCATGCGCGGGCTTCCCGGAGGACAGGTAAGTGTACACACACACACACTTTTCTTGTCGAGAAACATGCTGACAAGAATCTCGAAGAGAAAATAGAGAGCATGTTCTCTATTTTTCTCGTCAAAATTCTTGTCGGTTTTCTTGACGAGAAACCTGATAGCCACGTACACACGACCGATTTACTCGGCAAGAAAGCTCTGCCAGCAAGTTTCTTGTCGTTTTTCGACGAGAAACTCGGTTGTGTGTACGAGGCTTAAGAGGCATGGCTGGGGCTAAGGTGGACTGAGTCTGCAGTAAAAAGTATGTGCTGGGAGCTTACTTTATCACTGCTTGAACAGCAGTTTAAAGTGTACCTGTCACGTATGAGACAAAATTGCAGCTACCAAAGAAGGTTAAGAGAGCTCATAGGTTCACTTCAATGTGCACCTGTCAAGCTTGTCCTAGACAGTGTAGACATTTGGATATAATATAGATACACATATTATTACTATATATATATATATATATATATATATATATATATATATATACATATATATACATATCATTCTAGATAATGAGATTGTATTTAAGTACTAAATCAACTAAATCAGGGATTTAAAGTGAGAGTATGAGAAATTACCTCATCAGCCTAGGGATGGCACCATTATTCATATCGATTAAAATGAATGAATTGGGCAAGGCATTGATTGACAGTGTCAAAAATCAGAGAAAGGTCAAGGAGAATCTGAATAGAACAGCGACCTTTAGGGCTGGCAGTCAGTAGTCAGTTTTGTCAGTGCTGTCTGGGTAATTATAACAGGTGAAAGTCAGATACAAAAAGGGTCAAGGTCACAAATCTGGGACAATATAATGTTATCATAATATAAAGTACCGTATGCTTGTGGAACTAAATATTCTTGGTAACATACCTGCTCCAAAAAAATATAAAAACATGTGTACTATATTCCACGGGTACAAATTATGCATACAGATAAGGTGAAGAGTAGGGATGAGCTTCGTGTTCGAGTCAAACCCATGTTCGACCCGAACATCGGTTATTCGGCTGTTCGCCGAATTGCGAACATTATGGGGTGTTCGCACCAAATTCGAGTGGCGCGTCACAGCCATAATTCACTGTGGCATCGCAGTGCATTGCTGGCTGATGATTGGCCAAGCATGCACTATGACCCGCATGCTTTGGCCAATCACAGCGCAGAAAAAACGGAGAGCCAATTATGGCTCAGGTGGGTTTAGTACACGCCCCACACTATATAAGGCCGCCGGCTCGGCGGCCTTGTGTAGTGTGTTTGAGATGTTTAATGAGAGATTACAGAGACAGACAGTGTCATTTATATTGAGTTAGATAGAGCAGGCAGGCGAGTCAGTTAGCTGCAGTTACAGTGTGTAGAGGATATATATGCATCCTAGGTGTATATATGTATACACTGTATTCAGTTTAGCTAGATCTGTTCCTGGTTTTCTCTATACTGTGACAGGCAGGCAGGTGATTGTGCTAGCTGCAGACAGTCAGTGTTTCACTGACTGTGTGCTTTGCATAGCGTTCACCTAAAGCTTACCTGAATACAGTTAGTGACTAATGCCTCGTACACACGACCATTTTTCTCATCTGGAAAACTGTCATTTTTTCACTTGGACGAGAAAAACGGCCGTGTGTAGGCTCTCCAGCAGTTTTCCCGACGAGAAAACCGCCGAGAATCACAACGAGAAAAATTACAACATGCACTAATTTTTCTCGTCGTGAATCGCGGCATTTTTTCCGCTGCAGTTTTACCATAGGAAAACACTGCTAGGGAGCCTACACACGGACGGTTTTCTCGACCAAGAGAAAACATGTCGTGAAAAACGGCCATGTGTAGACTGGGAAAAGGGGACCAAGCCGGTCCTCGTTTTTCCCGTCGGGTTTCACGGCAGTGTTTTCACCGCCGAGAAACTCGGTCGTGTATACGTGGCATTATAGTGGTGTTCTCATAATTAAACCACAGGCAGAGAGCTGCAAGTATTTTCAGTTAGTTTACTGTGTCCCTCTCTGCAATTGCTGCTTTTCCCATACTAATACCACAGCAGGCAGTTGATTCTGATAGCTGCATTATCAGTACAGATATATATATATATATATATATATATATATATATATATATATATATATACATCCCACCTTTGTGCAGCTACATCTCACTGCAAGCCATTAGTATGTCTGGAAGGCAAACAAGGAGAGGCAGACAGTCACGAGCCAATAAAAGAGGGCAAGCAGGCTCTGTGTCTAGAGGCAACAGTGCTGCTGGTAGTGGACACGGTGCATCCTCATCAGCACGTGGCCGTGGGACACACTTGTCCTTCTTTTCGGCAGCTGGCCATGTTAAGCCGCAACATGCCCAAGACTTGGTAGAGTGGATGACCAAGCCGTCCTCATCCTCCTCGTCCTCTCTCACCCAGGCTCAGGGTACTTTGTCTGGCAAAGCAGCTGCCAAAGCGGCCTCTTCCCTCGGCTCAATGGCATCAGTCACTCCTTCCCTAGCCCCACCATGTCCTCCTGAGGAGTCCCCCGAACTGTTTGACCACAGTGTTGGGTACATGCACCAGGAGGATGCCCAGCATTTTGAAGGCTCCGATGATGGAACCCAGCTAGAGGAAGGCAGTAATGTGAGCCCAGAGAGAGGGGGTAGTAACTTGAGCCCAGAGAGAGGGGGTGTCCAACAAGAACAGCTATCTGGCAGTCATGTTCCCCCAGCTGCAGCATACTGACAGATTTGCTCCAGTAATGAGGAGGGAGGGGATGATGAGGTCACTGACTCCACGTGGGTGCCTGATAGGAGAGAGGAGGAGGAGGAGGAGGCACATCTCCAAATAGGCAGGATGCCCTCCAGGGGCCAGCTTAAGGGCAGCACACCGACTGCATCACACTCAGTGTTCCGCATGTTCAGGGTGCTGCCGTATCTGCACGTTATTGCAAAAGTTCTTTGGTGTGGGCCTTTTTTCAGACGTGTGCAGCAGATCGCACCATTGCCATTTGCAACATAGGTCTAAAGCGTATCTCGCGTGGCCAAAACATCAGCCGCTTGGGCACCACGTGCTTGACCAGACATATGTCGACCTGCCATGCAGTTCGTTGGCAAGCGTACCTAAAAGACCCACACCAAAGAACAAAGCGGACCTCTCCTTGCTCCTCATCAGCTGGGATCTCGAACCCCACTATACCTTCAGTCCTCTCTGAAACCTGCACTGAGAGGAATGAAGGTGTAGAATTGGGTTTGTCACAGCCAAGTACTTGCGGACAATCTGCTATCGGTACACCGACGTCCGATTGTACCAGGCAAATTTCCTTGCCCCAGCTGCTGCACCGCCGAAAGAAGTTCGCTACCAGCCATCCACATGCCCAGCGGTTGAATGCTAGCTTGGCCAAATTGCAAGCACTTCAACTGCTGCCTTTTCAGTTGGTAGACTCTGCCCCTTCTGTGAGATTGTGGAATGTGCGGTTCCTCAGTGGCAGGTTCCCAAATGCCACTTTTTCTCACGGAAGGCGATTCCGGCTCTCTACCGGCATGTGGAAGGCAATGTGTTGGCCTCACTGGACAGGGCGGTCAGTGGTAAGGTGCATATTACCGCTGACTCATGGTCCAGCAGGCATGGACAGGGACATTACCTATCTTTCATGGCGCATTGGGTGACTCTGCTGGCAGCTGGGAAGGATGCAGGACAAGGTGCAGTAGTGTTGGAGGTTGTTCCGCCACCACGCCTCCAAAATGTTACTACTGGTGATTCTGACACACCTCTTTCCTCCACCCCCTCCTCTTTTTCTTCCTCCATGGCCTCTACCTGTGCTTTGTCCTCGGAACCAGTGGTGCTCCGTAGGCGTTCAAGGGGCTACGCAAGTACGCAGGCAAAAAGATGCCACGCGGTGCTTGAGCTGGTGTGCTTGGGGGACAGGAGCCACACTGGGGCAGAGATTCTGTCAGCTCTGCAGGGGCAGGCTCAGAGGTGGTTGACGCCACGCCAGCTTAAGCCAAGAATGGTGGTTTCCGACAATGGCACCAACCTCCTCTCAACCCTCTGACAGGGACAACTGACCCATGTGCCCTGTTTGGCTCACGTCCTTAACTTGGTGGTGCAGCGGTTCTTGGGCAGGTACCCGGGCTTACAGGAGGTCCTGAAGCAGGCCAGGAAACTCTGTGGGCATTTCTGCCAGTCATATAATGCCAGTGCTCGGCTGGCTGACCTGCAAAAGGATTACAACCTGCCCAAGAACCGCCTAATCTGTGTCATGCCCACCAGGTGGAACTCTACGTTGGCCATGCTGCAGCGGCTGCCCATGCAGCAGAGGGCCATCAATGAGTATCTGTTGCAATATGGCACCAGGACAGTGTCAGGGGAGCTTGGATTTTTTTCCTCACGCCAGTGGGCCATGATCAGGGATGGATGCACTGTCCTGGTACCATTTGAGGAGGCCACGAGGATGGTGAGCAGTGACAGTGCATGCATCAGTGACACTGTCCCTCTTGTCCACCTGTTGGAGCACACGCTGCGTGGCATAATGGACAGGGCACTTGAGGCAGAACAGAGGCAGGAAGAGGAGGACTGCCTTACCTCTCAAGGCCCCCTTTATCCAGACAGTGTTCCTGCTGGCCCGGCTATCACACAGGAAGAGAACGAGGAGGAGGAGGAGGAGGAGGAGGATTATTGTGTCAGCATGGAGGTGGAGCCTAGCACTCAGCATCAGCAGCAGTCTTCAAGGAATCAGTTACAGTCCCAAGACACTCATGGACTTGTACGTGGTTGGGAGGAGGTGGCTGCGGATCATGTCGTCCTCAATGACCCAGAGGACTCTGCACTGAATGCCTCAGCAAACCTACGCTGCATGGCCTCCCTGATCCTGCAAAGCCTGCGGAAGGATCCTCGTATTCGTGCAATCAAGGAGAGGGATCATTACTGGGTGGCAACCCTCCTTGACCCACGTTACAAGCCTAAGGTTGGGGACCTTATCTTGCCATCACAGAGAGAGCAGAGGATGAAGAGTCTTCGGGAGGCCCTGCAGAAAGGTCTGTGCAATGCGTTTCCAGAGACTGGAAGGTTACAAATTCCTGGTCCTGGACAACGTGTTGCTGAGGCTCCGGTCAGTCAAAGAAGGAGCGGTGGAGAAGGTGGCCGTCTGACCGATGCGCTCAGACAATTTTTTAGTACGCAGCCCCAAGGTATGATCGCTTCCAGCAACCATCACCAGCGTCTGGTTTACATGGTGCGGGAATACCTATGCGCAAGATCAGACTTGGACACATTTCCCACCGAAAATCCTCTGGGTTACTGGGTCTTGAGGATGGATCACTGGCCAGAGCTTGCACAGTATGCAATTGAGGTACTGGCCTGTCCTGCATCCAGCGTTCTTTCGGGACGCACATTCAGTGCTGCTGGAGGCTTTGTAACCGATCACAGGGTGCGCCTGTCCACCGACTTATTCGATCGACTGACCTTCATAAAAATGAATCAGTCTTGGATCATCACTAGCTACCAGGCACCTGATGCTGATGTAACCGAATAATTTTTGGGGAAATGTCAGATCCCTTCAAGACTGCCTATGCTGATGCTGAGTGACTATCCTGTTATGCTGAGTGACTATCCTCTTCCTCCTCAATAATCATGCTGATAGCTTGAAAGAACATTTTTGGTTCTGGGCACCGCCACCAGTGGCTAAGGCCCAATTTTTCAGCCCCTGTTTAACAGGGGCGTGTATTTACAATTTTTGATGCAATGCTTTGCAGCAGGGCGCATTGCTGTGCTCCAACTACAGTATCTGTGAGGGGTTGCAGTGTTGTGGCACCAGTGCCTAAGGCACAATTTTTCTGCCCCTGTTCAACAGGAGCATGTAATTACAATTCTTGATCTAATAATTCACAGCAGGGCCCATTCCTGCGCCCACCAAGAGTAACTGTGAGGGCTTACAGTGTTGTGGCAACACCACCACCACCAAAGGCCCAATTTTTCTGCCCCTGTTCAACAGGGGCATGTGATTACAATTCTTGATCTAATATTTCACAGCTGGGCCCATTCCTGCGCCCACCAAGAGTAACTGTGAGGGCTTACAGTGTTGTGTTAACATCACTACCACCACCACCACCACCAAAGGCCCAATTTTTCTGCCCCTGTTCAACAGGGGCATGTGATTACAATTCTTGATCTTGATCTAATATTTCACAGCTGGGCCCATTCTTGCGCCCACCAAGAGTAACTGTGAGGACTTACAGTACAGTGTTGTGGCACCAGCACCACCACCAATTTTTCCTACCACTGTTCAACAATGTCATGTAATTACAATTCTTGATCTAATATTTCACACAGTTGGGCCTATTCCTGCGCCCACCAAGAGTAACTGTGAGGACTTACAGTGTTGTGGCACCAGCACCACCACCACTACCAAAGGCCAAATTTTTCCTACCACTGTTCAACAATGGCATGTAATTACAATTCTTGATATAATAGTTCACACCGAAGCATTCCAGTGCCCACCAAGAGTAACTGTGAGGGCTTACAGTGTTGTGGCAACACCAACACCTAAGGGTCACATTTCTGAGTACCTGTATATACGGCAGGCCCCTACTTTCAAACATCCAACTTACAAACGACTCCTACTTGCAAACGGAAGGAGACAACAGGAAGTTAGAGGAAATCTACCCCTAGGAAGGGAAATTCTCTCCTGTAAGAGTTAATATGGGAAATAGGTGTCTCCTCTCCACTGATGCTTTATCACCAATCCTTGTTTCAATAAAAAAACCAAATTTTCAAAAAACATTTGTCATTGGGACGGAAAGTGAGGTGAAATGTTCTGAACAGGTGCACAGACAGCAAAACAAATGTTACAGGGGTGATAACCCTTCCCTATGTTTTCCAAAAAGCTTAAAAATTGATTTTTTGGCTGGAGCTACACTTGTACCTGTTCCAAATTACAAACAGATTCTACTTAAAGCGGAGGTCCACCCTGAAATAAAATTTACATTAAAAAAAAGAAAAAAATTAATAGAAAAAAAAAATGTTTTATACTCACCCGAAATGCCTGTACCCATGCCATTTTTCTCAATGATTTTCATCCATATTGCCGGGACCAGACATTACATTAAAGCCGCAAGCCGTTTTAAATGACTTTTTTTCCTTTAGAAATTTTATTTTGTGCAGGGACAGTTCTAAACATGGGAAACACGTGCCACTTCACAGGCATACTTTAGACACCCCCCAGGTACAATATTTAAAGGAATATTTCACTTTTTTTTTTTTCACTTTATGCATCATTAAAATCACTGCTCCCGAAAAAACTGCAGTTTTTAAAACTTATTTTTGCATTGATACATGTCCCCTGGGGCAGGACCCGGGTCCCCAAACCCCTTTTAGGACAATAACTTGCATATTAGCCATTATAATTAGCACTTTTTATTTTGAACATTCGAGTCCATTGTATTTAATAGGGTTCTAAATTTCGTGCAAACTTTCGGTCCGTTCGCAGGTTCTGGTGCGAACCGAACCGGGGAGTGTTCGGCTCATCCCTAGTGAAGAGGAGGAAAGAGGAAGCATGCAAACAAGAGAAATATGTTCAGTAAATATGTTGGTTGGCCACTGTCATTACATCTATGTCAAGTAGTAATGTCTGAAGCCCTGTACACACGGGCGGGAATCCCGTCGGAAAAAAAAACGTTGGTTTTCTCGACGGGATTTCTCGCAAGCTTGTCTTGCCAAGCCCTGTGTACTGACGGCCATTCAAAAGAACCGCAGTTTCTCTTGAATGGCAAGAACGCGGTGACGTCATCAACTACGTCGAGTCGGCGCTCATCACATTCGATGCCGTCGCCGCCATCTTGCTACACCCTACACTACCCTTGTATGCTACCGCGCATGCGCTGAAATCTCATCGAGCGTGCGCGGGTTTCCCTGGACAGGTAAGCATACAGACGACCGGGTTTCTCGGCAGGAAACACTCTATTTTTCTCGTCGAGATTCCCGGCAGTTTTTGTGCCGAGAAACCATACACACAAACGTTTTTCTCGGCAAAAAGCTCTCCCAGCAGTTTTCTTGCCGAGAAAACCAATCGTGTGTACGAGGCTTGAGAAGGATGTAATAGAGAAAGTGCCTCCCGCTGGTTAAATTATCTGTTTAAGGTTGTCCATGGATATGTGTTTAGGTAGTATATAAAAGGTACTTTCTGTATTGCCAACACATTAAAAAGCTAAATTATACAGGGACAAATTTAAAAGAAAAATAAATTTTTCCCTGCAAGGCAAAATATGCAAAACAAATTATACTATCTAGACTTTTCATGTTACTTCCATCAGAACCCTCAAATGTTTTATGTTAAATTTCTGAAAGCCAGTGCACAAACAAGATCCATAAAGATATGGATGAGCGAGTTTGGGATGGAGGTACTTGACTAGCCTGCACAGAGTCCTGACCTCAACCCAATAGAACACCTTTGGGATGAATTAGAGTGGAGACTCTGAGCCAGGCCTTCTTGTCCAACATCAGTGCCTGACCTCACAAATGTGTTTCTGGAAGACTGGTCAAACATTCACATAGACACACTCCTAAACCTTGTGGACAGCCTTCCCAGAAGAGTTAAAGCTCTTATAACTGCAGAGTGGGCCAACTCAATATTGAACCCTACGGACTAAGACTTGGATGCCATTAAAGTTCATGTGCGTGTAAAGGCAGGTGTCCCAATAGTTTTGGTAATATAGTGTGTATATAGACTGCGCTAAACCATGCACAAAACAGGGAATTCCAGGAACAGAAAAAGCTGTTTTTTCCTGCACTTTTATCTTATTCAGTAAAGCAACAACAGGGTGTCCCCTTTATGAGTACGCCAAAATAAACAGGAGGCTCTTGTACATTTTTTTTTGTGTTCTGTCAGCATTCACCCAGCAGCAGACTTCCAAAGCAGAGACAGCGATAGAGAGCCATGAGCATCAGTTAGCTTGCATGTAGAAAGGTCTATGGAAAGCTGAGACTAAAAACAAGGTAATACCAGGTAAGATGTGGACCTAGAAATGGAGGCGTTATTCCACACTTAGACCCCTTTCACACTGGGGGTGTTTTGCAGGCGCTATAGCATTAAAACTAGAGCCTGCAAACCGCCCTAAAACAGCTGCTCCATTCACACTGGAGCGGTGCTCTGGCAGGGCATCAGAAAAAGTCCTGCCAGCAGCTTCTTTGGAGCGCATTAGGATCGGTGAACTCAGTGCTCCTGTAAATATATTGGGGTTTGGGGGAAGGGAATTCGCAAGTTTCCACTCATAAGTAAGTGATCAAGTGTGTCGCTTACTATGGATCATTAGCCTTGTAAGGTATTGTTGCTGTAACCATTTAAGCATATAGAAATAAAGGAAAGGGGGAGAGGGATGGGCCTGTTTAAAGACAGGCAAAGGGGTTACTTTGGCAACAAAAATAGATCAGACGACAGGAATGATATGAGTTAAATATTTATTCCTATAAACCTTATAACATATAAAGAATAATTAAAGTGCAAGGTGGGTACCCAACCTGTGGATGATTTTATAAAACTTGATAAAAAGGACATCACTGGACAGACAAGACTTAACAAAATACATATAACAGTACACTAGTCCGGACGTGTGGGTCAGCCTTGTGTATTAAGTAACCCAGTAAAAATCATTTTAAATTGCCTTCCTCTAAGGCCTGGTTCACACTGGGGCGACAAACGCTCCGACATTGGGAGCTCATGTCGCATGACGTGTGAAAATCAATGTTTCCCTATGGGAGCCGTCTTAACTGGTCCGACACATGTCGGTCCGACTTTGAGAATGCTCCCTGTACTACTTTGGTCCGACTTTGATCCGACTTCAGCCCATTGACTATCATTGAAGTCGGATCAAAGTCGGACTGCAGTCTTGCATGATCCGACTTTGACATGCGACTTGTGCTGTGCTGCTCTTGAGGGGGAACTCCAGGCCAAATTTTAAATAAAAACCGGCATGGGTTCCCCCTCCAGAGGCATACCAGGCCCTTGGGTCTGGTCTGGATTTGAAGGGCCGCCCCTACGCCGAAAAAACGGCGTGGGGGTCCCCCCAAAATCCAAACCAGACCCTTATCCGAGCACACAACCTGGCAGGCCGCAGGGGAAGAGGGGGGGACGAGAGAGCGGCCCCCCTCCCTCCTGAACCGTACCAGGCCGCATGCCCTCAACATGGGGGGGTTTGGTGCTCTGGGGCAGGGGGGCGACCTGCGGCCCCCCCACCCCAGAGCACCCTGCCCCCATGTTGATGAGGACAGGGCCTCTTCCCGACAACCCTGGCCGTTGGTTGTCGGGGTCTGCAGGCGGGGGGCTTATCAGAATCCGGGAGCCCCCTTTAATAAAGGGGCCCCTGGATCCCGGCTCATCGTACCCCTACCCATTCACCTGGTGGAAAAAAATTGCAATAAAAAAACCACACAGCTTTTTAAAGTATTTTATTGCACAGCTTCGGGGGTCTCCGGTAACGTCGCCACGCTCTTCGGTTCTTTCTTCTGCCAGGCCTCCGCTAACTTCTTTTTAGCTCTTTTGCTAACGGAGGCCCGGTCTTCTCCGTCGCCTTCTTCTTCTCCCGCTCTCCGGTTCTTCTCCCGCTCTCCGGTTCTTTCTTCCGCCGGGCCTCCGCTAACTTCTTTTTAGCTCTTTTGCTAACGGAGGCCCGGTCTTCTCCGTCGTCTCGTCCGGCTCTCCGATGTCCTTCTGCCGGCCCCTCCACTAACTTCTTTAGCTCTTTTGCTAGTGGAGGAGCCGGTCTTCCCGTCATCGCCATCTGCGTCTTCTTCCCTCTTCTCCTCCTCGATGTTGACGCGTCGCTTCCTCCCGCTGTAATACTGGCTCTCCGCTCCGCTCCGCATTAATATAGGCTTCTCATGACGTCACAGTCACATGTTCCCATGACGTCACAGTCACATGCTCCGGGGCCATGTGCCCCGGAACATGTGACTGTGACGTCATGAGAAGCCTATATTAATGCGGAGCGGAGCGGAGAGCCAGTATTACAGCGGGAGGAAGCGACGCGTCAACATCGAGGAGGAGAAGAGGGAAGAAGACGGCGACGGCGACAACGGAAAGACCGGCTCCTTCACTAGCAAAAGAGCTAAAGAAGTTAGTGGAGGGGCCGGCAGAAGGACAACGGAGAGCTGGACGAGACGACGGAGAAGACCGGGCCTCTGTTAGCAAAAGAGCTAAAAAGAAGTTAGCGGAGGCCCGGCGGAAGAAAGAACCGGAGAGCGGGAGAAGAACCGGAGAGCGGGAGAAGAAGAAGGCGACGGAGAAGACCGGGCCCCGCTAGCAAAAGAGCTAAAAAGAAGTTAGCGGAGGCCCGGCGGAAGAAAGAACCGGAGAGCGCGGCGACGACACCGGAGACCCCCGAAGTCGGAAGAAGACCTCCAGAGCGGTGCAATAAAATACTTTAAAAAGCTGTGTGGTTTTTTTATTGCAATTTTTTTTCCACCAGGTGAATGGGTAGGGGTACGATGTACCCCATACTCATTCACATAGGGTGGGGGGGCCAGGATCCGGGGGCCCCTTTACTAAAGGGGGCTCCCGGATTCCGATAAGCCCCCCGCCCGCAGACCCCGACAACCAACGGCCAGGGTTGTCGGGAAGAGGCCCTGTCCTCATCAACATGGGGGCAGGGTGCTCTGGGGTGGGGGGGCCGCAGGTCGCCCCCCTGCCCCAGAGCACCAAACCCCCCATGTTGAGGGCATGCGGCCTGGTACGGTTCAGGAGGGAGGGGGGCCGCTCTCTCGTCCCCCCCTCTTCTCCTGCGGCCGGCCAGGTTGTGTGCTCGGATAAGGGTCTGGTTTGGATTTTGGGGGGGACCTCCACGCCGTTTTTTCGGCGTAGGGGCGGCCCTTCAAATCCAGACCAGACCCAAGGGCCTGGTATGCCTCTGGAGGGGGAACCCATGCCGGTTTTTTATTTAAAATTTGGCCTGGAGTTCCCCCTCAAGATTCATACCAAACACAGTGCCTGATATTGGCGGGGATCCAAGTCGGATCCCCGTTCATTGAAAGTCGGACATATGTCGGCTTCATGTCGCAGGGCAAAGTCGGATCCAAAGTAGGACAGATGTCGTGTCGCACTAGTGTGAACCCAGCCTAAAGGATGTAAGGTAATTGGATCCACCTGCAATTGTGTGGATCCCTTTATTAAATCCAAATGGGTGCTGTTTAACAAAGGGCTGAACCTGATGGGGCGGGGGGGGGGGATTGGAGTGAATGGACTGGGGCAGGGGGACCGCTGTTGGTCCGGAAAACCGAGAATCCCCTGGTGGTAATATTGGCCGACCAATGTTCCAATGAATTCAGGTTTAATAAGGAATGAAAAAATAAATTTCCTCTGACAGTTGCTGGTATATTTTAAATTGAAAAGTTCATCAGTATGATTTGATTCAAGTGTCAATAATTCATTTGGTACGTAGCATTGGTAGGGCAGCAATGCAAGGGATTTTAGACATAGTAAAATCAGTCAATACTCGTAGTATTTAGCTCTACTTCATCCTATACATCAATAGGGTGCGTACGTTACCAGTGGACGTCTTCGCTGTTAGAGTTGAGTTTGATCAGATCTGTGTCACTAGATCTCTGATTGCCACATACCTTGCAGCTGATGTTAGGGTATTCTGGCCATTCCAATTAATTTTGTTGGTCGTTAGCGCTTACGGATGTCCAAGGGTGTCCTAGGGCTGTCAGGCGGTGCTCACGCCACTGTGTGGGAGATCCAATGTAACGGCATTAGAGGTGCCGAGTGCCGCGGTCGTTGCAGCTAGTGTGGACGCTGACTGCTGCCTGCCATCTCCTATCACTCCACCCGCTCCATTCAGAATCACGTCATGTGACTGTGTGGGGTATGACGTCAACGCGTTTCGCCGTGTTCTGTGGCGTAGCTTCGTCTGGACGTTTCACGTCACTGGTCGGGATACCTATTTATGTATCGCTCATACCGGTGACGTGCATCAGTAAAGGGTTGGGAAATTATAAAAACAACCGATAGTTAGGTCCCATCTGAAGTTTTTCCAGGTTCCTATTTGTTCTTCACACAGTTGGGATTATTCTTTGTTACCGTATATAAGACAGAGCAGATAAGGTCCGTGGTGAATAAGGTCCTTCATAGTAAAATACTCTCTCAGTTATATCTGTCTAACGGGTTAAACAATATCCATCATTTATTTGCTGGGGGATGCTGTTCTTATTATCAAGTGGGATAGTGTGCTTTTATGTATATTTTTCTTAGGGAGGATCGGGAGAAAGACATATAGGTAGACTGACAAATCACGGCAAACACATATTTAGGGGATGAAATTATTAGTCTATTTTTCTTAGTAAAGAGGAAGGGAAATTCCATGTGATGTTTGTAATTTTCCAATCAAAGTTGGATCAATAACTGAGATTAATTGGAGGGTCCTAGTGTAGAGAGGGGGGGGGGCTGGGGAAAGAGAGGAAAAGGGGGGAGGGGTAAAGGGGGGAGGGGAAAAGAGGGGGGGAAGGAAGGGTGGGGGAGGGGAAGAAAAGTATAGGAGGGGGGGAGGAAGGGGGGGAGGAAGGGGGTGGGGGTGGAAGAGGGTGTGATATGGAAAAGAAAGGGAGGGGGGAAGGGGGGGAGACAGAAAGGTAAGGGATTAAGTGAAAGGAAAGGAAAGGAAAGGTGTGTTGGATTAGGATGGGGTGGGAGGACGGGGAAGGAAGGGAATTAACATTGGTCGGTTGGTATGGAGTGGTTTTGATAATCAAACGATCTGACCACTGGAAGGAAGTATTAAGTATTAAGAGGCAAAGCGACCCATAGATACAGTAAGCTCGCAAAATTTGATGTAAACAAGGGAAATTATTTGGAGGGAGAGAGTAATAAATTAATATGTATATTTCTATGTAGGTAAAAACACCTGTAAATTTAACTCTGTGTTTAAGCCAACCGGGACGAGGGATTTTAGGCACCATTTTTCCTTCTGTAATAGGATGCGATCGTAATCACCTCTTCTTGTAGGTAGCTTTAAAACATATATCCCTTTAATCGTCATGCCCTGGGAACTGCGTCCATGATATTGGGCGAAATGTTTCGCCAGAGGTTTCTCAGGAATTTTTTCTTTATTGTTTATTTCTCTCAGGTGCTCGCCGACTCTTAACCTCAGCGATCTCTTGGTCTTGCCCACGTAAATTTTAGGGCAAGGACAAGTGATCATATAAATGACACAAGTCGTCGAGCAATTGATGATCTGAAAAGATCCGTTACCCAAAGAGTCGGTAAAAGTCGAGGTTCGATGGACGTAGGGACAGACCTGGCATCTATTACACGGAAACATTCCTGTTGTTCGTGGATATTCATTGAGCCAAGTGGTTTCTGGTTCTTTAGTGAATTCTGATTTGACCAACATGTCGCCAAGATTTCTAGCTTGTCGCGCCACCACCATTGGGGAATCCCCGACGATTTGGGCCAAGTCGGGAGTGTTGGTTAAGATGCCCCAATGTTTTTACAGTGTTTTGCGCACTGGTTCCCACTGTGAGCCAAACGGTGTTATTATCCGTATTGGGTCATTTATTTTCAATGACTCTTCATTGGTCGCCTGTTTTTTTGGGGCTAGAAGGTCAAGGTGCTCCCTAGTTGCTGCCCGCTTCCTCGCCTGTTTAATCTGTCGGTGCGAATACCCGCGTTCACAAAATCTGAGATATAGTTCCTGGCTTTCTCGTCTATAGTCCTCAACGCTTGAACAGTTCCTTTTTATGTGTAGGAACTGGCCTACTGGGATCCCATTCTTTAGCCATTGAGGATGGTGACTTGTTGCATACAGCAGCGTATTGGCCGCTGTGTCTTTACGGTATGTGCAGGTTTTAAGTTTGCCTTGTTTAAATAGGATCGAGAGGTCGAGAAAAGACAGTTTCTCACGATCAAAAGTGTAGGTTAAGTGTATGTTCCGTTTGTTGGTATTGAGTTCTGACATGAATTGGTGTAACTGTTCTGGCGTGCCTCGCCATAACATCAAAACGTCATCGATGTATCGCCACCAGGTCATCACGTGGGGGCGGTACATCGGCGATGAATAGACATCCTGCTCTTCCCACTGACCCAGATGGATACAGGCATAAGCCGGGGCCCAGGCTGCCCCCATCGAGGTACCCCGTATCTGATGGTAAAATTTATTTAAAAATTGAAAAAAATTGTTATGCAAAGCAAAATTCAATAGTTCAGTTATGAACTCGTTTTGGGGTCCTGATAAGGGATAGTTTAGCTCTAAGGAGCTTTCGACAGCCTGAATACCCACCTGGTGGGGTATTGATGTATATAGGGATTCTATGTCAATGCCAACCAATAGTACCCCATCTGGTTGTTCGCAGTGACCCAAGTCATCAATTTTGGCCAGGACATGACGTGTATCCTGTACATAGGATTTTAAGCTAGTGACCATTTCTTTAAGGAGTAGATCCAAGTATTTCCCTACTCGCTCTAAGGGTCCTTGGCAAGCCGAAACTATCGGTCTCCCTGGTGGGTTCTGCAAGTTTTTATGAACTTTGGGTATAATATAGAATGTTGGTATATTGTACTCATGAACGAGAAGGTAGTTGAAGTCCTTTACTGTTAGTAAACCCTCATCTTTTGCATATTTAAATTTTTGATTTAGTTCCTCAACCACTAAGGGAAAGGGGTTGTGGTCAAGTTGGTGGTAGGTTGATTTGTCCATTAGTTGTCTTTTGACTCCTAGTTCATATTGCTGTTGGTTTAATAGGACCACATTGCCTCCTTTGTCGCTATTTTTAATAACGATATCCTTCCTACTCTCTAAGTCCTTAAGTGCTTGTCTTTCGCCTATTGATAGATTGTCCAGTGACTTTTTGGTCCAATCAATCCTTTCCAGGTCCATTTGGACCATATCAAGAAAGGTATTGAGCCATCTGTTTTTTGATAGCGGGGGCATCTTTTGTGATCTTATTTTCAGATTTGCTCGTCTTATTGAGGAGACTGATTGCTCATCCGGTATGTCGTTCTCGTCCAGTAGTGAATTTAATATGTCCAAGGCCAACTGATCTTCTGGATCTGTCAGTTGAGTTGTCTCTGCTACCGTATCCTTAGTACTGTAGAGTAATCGAAAAAAGGCCTTTCTTAGGAATAATGTAATGTCCTTAAAGACCGTAAACTTGTCCATATTAGCTACTGGGGAGAAGGTCATACCCTTTCGTAGAAGGTTTAGGTGGTCCAAGTTTAGGTCATAATCAGATAAATTGATTACCTTCATATCAGTTGTCATTAATTGATTGGTCTGAACTTTTATTACTTTTTTTGACTCCTGGTATAAGTTCGTTCCTGTGTTAATTTGGGTAATTTTTGGTTCCTGGGTTGTGTCCTTGATTTTGGCTGTGGGGGTGGTACCCGATCGAGTTTTGGGTCCTCCCCCTCCTGATCTAAAAAAGTGTCAGTTTTCGATATTTCGTCGTCGGTATCACTAGTTGACTTATTCCGACGGCGTCGCGATTGCGATCTGGCTCCGCGTCCCTGTGATTTACTACGTCCACGACGAATAGTAAGGTCAAAGACCTCGTCTTTATCGAAGTCTTTATCGAAATCAATGGGCAGCGCCGCCGTACCGCCGGCAAAACGCCGCTGTAGCGGCGCTTTGTGGGCAGTTTTAAACCTTTTTCGGCCGCTAGTGGGGGTTAAAAGCGCCCTGTTGGCGGCCGAAAAGCACCCCACTAGCGGCCGAAAAGCGCTGCCAACGCTCGGGGCGGCACAGTGTGAAAGGGCTCTTGATTCCACAAAGCCTCCTGGCTCCAAGACCTGGGTTAGAGCTTATTGGGACTCTTAATGTCACTTAAAGTGGTTGTAAACCCACTCTGACAACTTGCACCTACAGGTAAGCCTAGATTAAGGCTTACCTGTAGGTGCAAGAAATATCTCCTTACCCACACGGTTAAGGAGATATTTACAGAAAACACTGCACCGATGTCTACCGAGCATGCGCTCCATAGACAACGACACAGGCGCACTGAGCGTGCCAGTTTTCTGAATGGGATAATGCCGGTCCCGCGCGCATCGCCGCACCGGCCAGTCACAGAGCCGGAGCGACGATACACAGAAGATGCTCGGAGGGGACATGGCAGCGGTGGCGGAGGGGAATGAGGAGCGCTTCGGGGGCTTCGATCCCAGGTAAGTGCCACATAATGCTATGCATACTAGCTCATTATGCCTCTCTCTTGCAGGGTTATTTTTTTAAGGAAAAAAAAAATTGGGTTTACTTCCTCTTTAATAGAATGCATGAAGGTGAAAAAACATGTACCTTTACAACCCCTTTAAATGCAGTCTATTGAAGCACCCGAAAACTCTCTTCATCTAAGCTTCATTCATGCCCACGCATAGCAGGACAGAAAAAAGTGATGCTGAAGTCTAAAACTGAACTAGGTTAGAGGAAAGGACAACAAATGGATTGCTATCCAGTCAGCAGCTATGGGGAGGGTCCTTGACTATGCTCTACTACTTCACAACACTGAAGGAAAGGGACCTGGCTGTGCTGTCTGGCAGGGGTTTCCAGGAGCATAATCTTCACTGAAATATATGCAAAGCTCTTGGCTGATAAGACCATGTATATACTGTATGTGTGTGTGTGTGTATATATATCTATATTTATATAGATATATATATACACACAGTATCTCACAAAAGTGAGTACACCCCTCATATTTTTGTAAATATTTTATTATGTCTTTTCATGTGACAACACTGAAGAAATGACACTTTGCTACAATGTAAAGTAGTGAGTGTACAGCTTGTATAACAGTGTAAATTTGCTGTCCCCTCAAAATAACTCAACACACAACCAAAAATGTCTAAACCGCTGGCAACAAAAGTGAGTACACCCCTAAGTAAATATGTCCAAATTGGGCCCAAAGTGTCAATATTTTGTGTGACCACCATTATTTTCCAGAACTGCCTTAACCCTCTCGGGCATGGAGTTCACCAGAGCTTCACAAGTTGCCACTGGAATCCTCTTCCACTCCTCCATGACGACATCACAGATCTGGTGGATGTTTGAGACCTTGCGCTCCTCCACCTTTCGCTTGAGGATGCCCCACAGATGCTCAATAGGGTTTAGGTCTGGAGACATGCTTGGCCAGTCCATCACCTTTACCCTCAGCTTCTTTAGCAAGGCAGTGGTCGTCTTGGAGGTGTGTTTGGGGTCTTTATCATGTTGGAATACTGCCCTGCGGCCCAGTCTCCGAAGGGAGGGGATCATGCTCTGCTTCAGTATGTCACAGTACATGTTGGCATTCATGGTTCCCTTAATGAACTGTAGCTCCCCAGTGCCGGCAGCACGCATGCAGCCCCAGACCATTCCACCCCCACCACCATGCTTGACTGTAGGCAAGACACACTTGTCTTTGTACTCCTCACCTGGTTGCCGCCACACACGCTTGACACCATCTGAACCAAATAAGTTTATCTTGTCTCATCATACCACAGGACATGGTTCCAGTAATCCATGTCCTTAGTCTGCTTGTCTTTAGCAAACTGTTTGCAGGCTTTCTTGTGTATTATCTTTAGAAGAGGCTTCCTTTTGGGACGACAGCCTTGAAGACCAATGTGATGCATTGTGCGGCGTATGGTCTGAGCACTGACAGGATGCCCCCCAACCCCCTCAACCTCTGCAGCAATGCTGGCAGCACTCATACGTCTATTTCCCAAAGACAACCTCTGGATATGATGCTGAACACGTGCACTCAACTTCTTTGGTCGACCATGGTGAGACCTGTTCTGAGTGGAACCGGTCATGTTAAACCGCTGTACTGTCTTGGCCATTGTGCTGCAGCTCAGTTTCAGGATCTTGGCAATCTTCTTATAGCCTAGGCCATCTTTATATAGAGCAACAATTGTTTTTTTCAGATCCTCAGAGAGTTTTTTGCTATGAGGTGCCATGTTGAACTTCCAGTGACCAGTATGAGAGAGTGAGAGCGATAACACAAAATTTAACACACCTGCTCCCCATTCACACCTGAGACCTTGTAACACCAACAAGTCACATGACACTGGGGAGAGAAAATGGCTAATTGGACCCAATTTGAACATTTTCACTTAGGGGTGTACTCACTTTTGTTGCCAGCGGTTTGGACGTTAATGGCTGTGTGTTGAGTTATTTTGAGGGGACAGCAAATTTACACTGTTATACAAACTGTACACTCACTACTTTACATTGTGATAAAGTGTAATTTCTTCAGTGTTGTCACATGAAAAGATATAATAAAATATATACAAAAATGTGAGGGGTGTACTCACTTTTGTGAGATACTGTATATATATATATATATATATTTACACACACTTTAGTTGTGCATGGTTTTAGGTGTATTTTTAATCTTAAAAAAAAAAAACACTTAACCAAAGTGTTTCCTTATCACAATTTTTAACATGCATTTCCTGTGGGAAAATATCTAAGATAGACATAACATTAGAGCCGGGACAAGAAAGACAATTATCAGGTAAGTTTTAATGAGCGGTACTAACTTAAACATATAAGAAACACATGCATTTCCCTAGACGTTTATGACTTTGTAAAATCTACACAACTTATTTGCTGTTAAAATACATGTATGTCTAGGTAATAATTTACATTAGGGCTACATGTTTTACTGGTTCCTTGTCAGAGAATACCAATGCTTGTTATGTAATTAATTAAAATGTTGACTTTTATTCTCTTGGACAATTAAGGACATAGGCCAAATGTGCATAGTATAACTGATTTAGAAGGGCTTTTGCCAGGCTCGGATGTTAGACCCTATTACGGGACAGTGGGAGGTCTTGTATGTAGCACACTCGTCTCTAGAGACCCCCGTATTTAAAACAACGAAGAGGAAAAAAAAGGCTCAGAAATGCTCCCAAGCAGTGTTCAAAGACGCAGACAGGTTTTGACTGGATTAACATTTATTGACTGTTTAAGCCTGCCTTTTTTGCTGCAGGACATAGATACATGGGTTTAATTGCAAAGGCTGTTCAAGCATCTGATCACTAGGCTGGCAACCAAAGCTTTACTAATCGGTCCTTCATTAAAGATTAGAAAGTCTCTATTACAAAACAAATTAAGCATGCTCCGATCCTAACCTACAGGTCCAATGGCATTTCAGTAAAGTTTAAGCTGTTAAGGCAGTGGAAAACTTATTAAGGTTTAACGCTGAGATAGCACTTTTCTATTGATTTTACAATACACAGGTATTATGATTTATGGAGTTCCAGCATCACTCTAACAAGCTGAAGGACACACAATATCATCTCCAACATCATTAAAATTCAGAAGCCACTAGAACTAACTCATCAACCGCTGCACATTGTCACAGAGTGTTATTAAGCAATACTTTAGTTTTAAAATGCTATCATCTTCAGGGGCACAGCTTGCCTGGCATGTGTACAATGCAGTGATCAATTACTGCTAACAACAAGTCTTACTCTTAGCTAGAACAACAAAGCAAGGGACATTTTTCCTAACTCCAAGTTCATTGGAGGCTATTCTCTAAGTGCATGCATATATCAGTGACCAGTGGGCAGTGTGCATGAATTAGTGTGTGCATGTGTGTATCTATCTATCTATCTATATATATATATATATATATATATATATATATACACATACATTATAAATATGTCCACGGTGTGCATATGTGTATATATATCTATCTATAGATAAATAGATAGATATATTATGTAAATCCTGTATAATAATATTATTATTAAAATATATATATATATATATATATATATATATATATATATATATATATTTTTTTTTTATACACACACATAGGAAACTGAGTATAACACTACACTTGAAAAGTGCAATGTTTCAGAGAACCACACATTGTATAAACATTAGGCTTGTGCAATTCGTTTCGTAATTCATCCGAATTTAGCAACTTTCGGACATTCGGAAGCATTCGAATTTCCGAACAAAGCAATTACGAATAAAACCGAATCCGAAATAAATTATATCGCAAATAGCGAATGCCCGAATGTCTTCGGTATAATTTGTTATGAAAAAAGTTACGAATGTACGAATCCATTCGAAGCACAATAAAACTCTGCTCTGCTCTCTGCTTCTCCCTCGCCGTGCTGAACTCCCTCTCAAAATGATGTACAGGGGCGGAGGCTATAGCCGCATGTAAAAAACAAACGTAAAATACGAGATTTCGAATCGTTACAAATAACCGCTATGTATTTAGAAAAGTACAAATCCATTCGAAGCACATTAGGCATAATAGGCAGCATCGTTTTAAGAGAGACACGGAAAATTACGAATCAACGAACCCAAAAAAAGTTGCGAAAGTAGGAGTTGTGTCCAGAATCAACGAAAAACAATGTACTCTACCGAAAGAACGAATTATAAATCAACTAAAACTAAGGCTTACGTTAATACGAATCATTCCGATTCAACGAAAAATGTCGCTTGCGAAAATACGAATTAGTCCGAACACGAAAAATCCTGTCTAGCAAAATTACGAACGATTACGAATCAACAGGACCGAAAAGAAACGAACCAAAACTTAAACAAATTTTTCCGTTGTGCACAAGAAATGAACCAATACTAAACAAATTTTTCCGTTGTGCACAAGTCTAATAAACATATGCAGGTTGACCAATGTCAGTACATATATGTATGTGTGTTTTGTGTGTATGTTTTGTGTGTGTAAAATCTAGTTATGAAAATATGAGTATTTGCATGTATTCATAATGCATGTGTAGTGCTATTATTTTGTATGAGCAATGGCTCGGCTTGATCTAAGCTGTATAGTAATCAGCTATTTTGCAAATGGTTTTGTAGTACACTGGAGACCCCTATTGGTTTCACAGCAATATTAGAACTGCAGGCTGCCTACTGTGCATTCTCACTTTATACGATCTGAAAAGCAAGAGCCCATATCATGGCGAGTGACGATCATTTCAAAATATTTGCTAAATCCACATGCATTATTAAAATAACCATATTAGAAAAGCTGACAAAATTATTTCTGTGAAATCTTCCTGAGCAGAGAAAAAAACATTTAGGAGAGATCCTGATATTCCTTGTAATTCATTATAATTTGGTGCTATGGAAAGAAATAACAATTTAATTTTGTGACAAAGTTGGCCAGACACCGTAGAATTTTGTTAAAAAATGTTTTTCATTGGATTTTCTAACGGTTTGTAAGGGTCAAATTGGTGTTAACTTTCAGCCAAAGTAATGTGAAGTTTCAAAAGAGCAGGTTGGTATTGTTTACTCAAATTAACTAAATTCTAAATGTGAATGTGTCAATTGCTCAGGAAAATTGTAACATAATATAATGCGCTTGTTCTAGGTACAAAGGAAATGTGCTTAATAAGTCTGGGTTGCCATTCAAGTAGCAGGTCAGAACAAAATTTGGCTTTCAAATGAAATTAGTTGACTCAGTGATGTCAAAATCGAATGCTCTGATAAACGAATTTTCAGAATTTCCGTACAAATGTTCGAAAGAAAATCTAACCATGTATAGCAAGCTTAAAGTATTACTAAACCCAGGACCCTGCATTCACTATATCTGGTCTCCCACAGTACACAGATCATGGACATGCAATTATTTTATTAAATATAAACTGCTAAATACCTTTTGGATGGGCCGAGCGGCAGCATTCGATGGGCACAGTGGCAGAATTTGATGGGCACAGTGGCAGAATTTTATGGGCACAGTGGCAGCATTTGATGGGCAGAGTGGTAGCATTTTATGGGCACAGTGGCAGCATTTAATGGGCACAGTGGCAGCATTTTATGGGCACAATGGCTGCTTTTCTTTTACAAAGTATTTTACAAAGTCAAGTGGCTGCTTTTCTATGGGCACAGTGGGAGCATTTGATGGCACAGTGGCAGCATTGATGGCACAGTGGCAGCATTTTATGGGCACAGTGGTAGCATTTGATGGGCACAGTGACTGCATTTGATGGGCACAGTGGCAGCATTTCATTGGCACAATGGCTGCAATTGATGGGCACAGTAGCTGCAATTGATGGGCACAGTGACTGCAATTGATGGAATTTTTTTCAGTATTTTCAGTTTGTTTGCGCCCCCCCCCCCCCCCAAAAAAAAAAATTTTGAGCACCAGCCCCCACTGCTTTAGACAATTAGATGGCCCTGCTTATAGGGCTTTCTCATTGCATGCTGGGGGGAGTAACCGTGCAGAGTAGCATTTTGTTGCCAGGCCCTTGAATGTGGAGTATTCAAGCAACTGGCAATTTATTACAGGCAAAATGGGCAGACTGATCTTTATCTGCTGAGGAGAGCGGGGGCACTTATATTATGAATGGGGAAGGGGCCTTTAAAAATCCCATCAACCACCAATGATGAAAAACAGACCACTGACACCAGGACTTTTATTACTACCACTAATGCTGGAGTATTTATTTCTCCCATTAATGTAAGGACATTTATTATTCCAACTGACACCTGATGTATGGGCATTAATTATTCCAACTGACACCTGATGTAGGGACATTTATTATTCCAACTGACCCCTGTTGTAGGGGCATTTATTATTCCAACTGATCCCTGATGTAGGGGCATTTATTATTCCAACTGACCCCTGATGTAGGGGCATTTATTATTCCAACTGACCCCTGATGTAGGGGCATTTTTGTCCCATTGACCACTAATATAGGGAAATGTATTGTTCCATCAACCACCAATGATGAAAAACAGACCACTGACACCAGGACTTTTATTACTGCCACTAATGCTGGAGTATTTATTTCTCCCATTAATGTAAGGACATTCATTATTCCAACTGACACCTGATGTATGGGCATTAATTATTCCAACTGACACCTGATGTAGGGACATTTATTATTCCAACTGACCCCTGTTGTAGGGGCATTTATTATTCCAACTGACCCCTGATGTAGGGGCATTTATTATTCCAACTGACCCCTGATGTAGGGGCATTTATTATTCCAACTGACCCCTGATGTAGGGGCATTTATTATTCCAACTGACCCCTGATGTAGGGGCATTTTTGTCCCATTGACCACTAACCATTTTTTTGTACTTCCACTGATGCCGAACATTTATTTCTTACCAGACACCAGGACTTTTATTACTACCACTAATGCTGGAGTATTTATTTCTCCCATTGATGTAAGGACATTTATTATTCCAACTGACACCTGATGTAGGGGCATTTATTATTCCAACTGACCCCTGATGTAGGGGCATTTTTGTCCCATTGACCACTAACCATTTTTTTTGTACTTCCACTGATGCCGAACATTTATTTCTTACCAGACACCAGGACTTTTATTACTACCACTAATGCTGGAGTATTTATTTCTCCCATTGATGTAAGGACATTTATTATTCCAACTGACACCTGATGTAGGGAAATTTATTATTACAACTGACCCCTGATGTAGGGGCATTTAATATTCCAACTGACCCCTGATGTAGGGGCATTTATTATTCCAACTGATCCCTGATGTAGGGGCATTTATTATTCCAACTGACCCCTGATGTAGGGGCATTTATTATTCCAACTGACCCCTGATGTAGGGGCATTTATTATTTCAACTGACCCCTGATGTAGGGGCATTTTTGTCCCATTGACCACTAACCATTTTTTTTTGTACTTCCACTGATGCCGAACATTTATTTCTTACCAGACATCAGGACTTTTATTACTACCACTAATGCTGGAGTATTTATTTCTCCCATTGATGTAAGGACATTTATTATTCCAACTGACACCTGATGTAGGGAAATGTATTATTCCAACTGACCCCTGATGTAGGGGCATTTATTATTCCAACTGACTCCTGATGTAGGGACATATATTATTCCAACTGACCCCTGATGTAGGGGCATTTATTATTCCAACTGACCCCTGATGTAGGGGCATTTTTGTCCCATTGACCACTAACCATTTTTTTTGTACTTCCACTGATGCCGAACATTTATTTCTTACCAGACACCAGGACTTTTATTACTACCACTAATGCTGGAGTATTTATTTCTCCCATTGATGTAAGGACATTTATTATTCCAAGTGACACCTGATGTAGGGAAATGTATTATTCCAACTGACCCCTGATGTAGGGGCATTTATTATTCCAACTGACCCCTGTTGTAGGGGCATTTATTATTCCAACTGACCCCTGATGTAGGGGAATTTATTATTCTAACTGACCCCTGATGTAGGGGCATTTATTATTCTAACTGATCACTGATGTAGGGGCATTTATTATTCCAACTGACCCCTGATGTAGGGGAATTTATTATTCTAACTTATCCCTGATGTAGGGGCATTTATTATTCCAACTGATCACTGATGTAGGGGCATTTATTATTCCAACTGATGCCTGTTGTAGGGGCATTTATTATTCCAACTGACCCCTGATGTAGGGGCATTTATTATTCCAGGTGACCCCTGATGTAGGGGCATTTATTATTCCAACTGATCCCTGATGTAGGGGCATTTATTATTCCAACTGATCCCTGATGTAGGGGCATTTTTGTCCCATTGACCACTAACCACTTTTTTGTACTTTCACTGATCCCAAACATTTATTTCTCTCTGCTAACTGATGCAGGAGCATTTTAAGCACATCTCTTACTGTCCACCAACACAGGGCCATTTTAACTCCTAATAACCACTGAAATAGAGGCATTTTATTGTCCCATGCTTTACAGACATAGCTGCCTTTTTTGTGTCTACTGACCACTGACATACGGGCATTTTTTACCCCTACCGACCCCTGAAATTGGTGATCCCACCTCCAAGCAGTCTGATGGCCATACATGAAATACAAATAAAAAACGAATGACACCGTCCACTGCCCTACCAACACCGTTCACTTCCCTCCCAAAAAGCATTGTGAAAAATATGAACAAAATAAATAAATTGTAAGAAAATTTAAATCAACACTGTCCACTGCCCTACTGACACCATCAACTGCCCCCCACCCCAGAAGCACTGTGAAAAAAAATATTTAAAAATAAATAAAAAATAATAATAAAATGTACATTTATAAAAAATTATGTAGAAAAAAAAAAACTGACTGACACCATCCACTGCCCTACTGACACCATCCAAAGCATTGTGATAAAATAATAAAAAAAAATTAAATTGTAAAAAAATTGAACAAAATAAAATTATAAAAATAAAAAGATTCTGACACTGTGCACTGCGCTATTGACACCATCCACTGCCCTACTGACACAATCCACTGGCCCCCATAAAGAATTTTGAAAAAAATAAAAAAATTTAATTGTAAAAAAAAAAAAAATTAAAATAAAGAACTACTGACACCATCCTGCACATACTACCCACCACCTTACACTCCGCACTCCTAACCTGCACATACTTCCCACCTCTATACACTCACTCTGCACTCCTCTCCTTCACATACTACCTGCCACCATACACTCCATCATAGGCGTGTGCAGCCTATTGCATTAGGGTGTGCACCCCAAAGCTCAACACATACTACCGATCACTCACGATGAAAGGGAAGGGGCCGGT
The DNA here is from genome assembly GCA_029206835.1 of Rana muscosa. Classification (NCBI taxonomy): domain Eukaryota; kingdom Metazoa; phylum Chordata; class Amphibia; order Anura; family Ranidae; genus Rana; species Rana muscosa. The sequence continues at coordinate 382,426,391 of CM055127.1, forward strand.
AAGTTACATATTTACCTGCCCCTTCACCCACTCATCCTAAAACATCCCCAGCAGCAACAGCCGGTGGGAGAGGAGAGTAGGGAAGCTGGAAGCGCTGCGAGGGGAAGGAGGGGGGGAGCCAGGGCAGTAGAGGGAATCTGTGCTGCACAGTGTGATTAGGGTGTGCCTGGGCACACCTGGCACACCCTGTGCGCACGCCTATGCACTCCATACTCCTCTTCTGCACATACTACCCACTGCCATACACTCCGCACTCCTCTCCCAGCATATACTACCCACATCCATACAATTCGCACTCCTCAACTGCACATGCACAGTCATGTTGGAACAGGAAGGGGCCATGCCCAAACTGTTCCCACAAAGTTGGGAGCATGAAATTGTCCTAAATTACGCATTAAGAGTTTGCTTCACTGGAACTAAGGGTGCCAAACCCAACCCTTAAAAAACAACCCCACACCATAATCCCCCCCTCCACCAAATGATTTGGACCAGTGCACAAAGCAAGGTCCATATAGACATGGAGGTGTGAGTTTGGGGCGGAGGAACTTGACTGGCCTGCAGAGTCCTGACCTTAACCCGATAGAACACCTTTAGGATGAATTAGAGCAGAGACTGCGAGTCCAGCCTTCTCGTCCAACATCAGTGCCTGACCTCACAAATGCGCTTCTGGAAGAATGGTCAAACTCCTAAACCTTGTGGACAGCCTTCCCAGAAGACTTGAAGCTGTTATAGCTGCAAAGGGTGGGCCAACTCAATATTGAACCCTATGGACTAAGACTGGGATGCCATTAAAGTTCATGTGCGTGTAAAGCAGGGGTGCCCAACCAGTGGCCCGGGGGCCACATGTGGCCCGCGGAGCCCTCTGATGTGGCCCGCAACCTCCTGCTCTAGGAGGGCAGTTTGGCAAGCCACCACATAAGCCTGTATAGTGCTCCTGTCACAGGCAGAGTGATACCAAATGCACTCTGCCTGGGGCAGCAATAGCTGGCGATAACTGAATGGAAGACTATTTTTACTACTAAAATCACAGTGTAAAAATGGGCATATCTGTTCTGCAGTGGTTACTGGGCTGCTTTCAAACTGATCCACAGGTGGAGCGCAGTGCACATGTGGGTTACCTGCACTGAGCCATAGACTTCTGTTATTAGCTGCGGGTTTGAGCTTTCAAAAAGTGCATCACACCTTTAGGATATAATAGAAGTCTATGGCAAAGTGCAGCTAACCCACCGGAAAGCCGCAGGTCAGTGGCGGCTGGTGCTCAAATTTTTTGGGGGGGCGAAAACAAACTGAAAAAAAAAAAATCATCAATTGCCGCCACTGTGCCCATTAAACGTAGCCACTGTGCCCAAACGCCACTAGTTTGTCCCCAAATGCAGCCAGTTTCCCCCCCATATGCAGCCAGTTTCTCCCCCATAATGCAGCCAGTTTCTCCCCCATAGGGATGAGCTTCGTGTTCGAGTCGAACATACGTTCGACTCGAACATTGGCTGTTCGATCGTTCGACGAAGATCGAACGATTTGGGCCGTTCGCGCCAAATTCGAGTGACGCGAACGGCCCACAATGCACTACGCCATCGCAGTGTCATCCAGGCGCTGTGATTGGCCAAGCATGCACTGTGACCCCGCATGCTTGGCCAATCACAGCGCCGGCAGCGAGGAGAGCAATGATTGGCCACAGGCAGGATGCCTGTGGCCAATTATTGCTGAGGGTGTTTAGTACACGCCCCACACTATAAAAGGCCGCCAGCACGGCGGCCTAGTGTAGTGTGTTCCGGAGCAGGGATAGAGTAGCATAGGCAGGGACAGTGACTGTTATTTCTTTCTTGCTTAACCTGGATTCCTTTAGTTTAGGGAAAGAGAAGGATAGGTAGGGAGAGTGTCAGTGTGTTTTGTGCTTCTGCTATAGTGTGCTTAAAAAAAAACATTTATTCTAGGGACAGAAAACTCTAGGTAGGGACAGTGTCAGTTTCTTTCACTCTGCAAGTCCTTGTTTCCAGGGACCTGGAAGGACAGTGAGTGAATTGTCCTTTTGCTATATTGTGATTAAAAAAAACATTTATTCTAGGGACAGAAAACTCTAGGTAGGGACAGTGTCAGTTTCTTTCACTCTGCAAGTCCTTGTTTCCAGGGACCTGGAAGGACAGTGAGTGAATTGTCCTTTTGCTATATTGTGATTAAAAAAAACATTTATTCTAGGGACAGAAAACTCTAGGTAGGGACAGTGTCAGTTTCTTTCACTCTGCAAGTCCTTGTTTCCAGGGACCTGGAAGGACAGTGAGTGAATTGTCCTTTTGCTATATTGTGATTAAAAAAAACATTTATTCTAGGGACAGAAAACTCTAGGTAGGGACAGTGTCAGTTTCTTTCACTCTGCAAGTCCTTGTTTCCAGGGACCTGGAAGGACAGTGAGTGAATTGTCCTTTTGCTATATTGTGATTAAAAAAAACATTTATTCTAGGGACAGAAAACTCTAGGTAGGGACAGTGTCAGTTTCTTTCACTCTGCAAGTCCTTGTTTCCAGGGACCTGGAAGGACAGTGAGTGAATTGTCCTTTTGCTATATTGTGATTAAAAAAAACATTTTTTTCTAGGGACAGAAAACTGTAGGTAGGGAGAGTGTTTTTTTTCTTTCACTCTGCAAGTCCTTGTTTCCAGGGACCTGTAAGGACAGTGAGTTAATTTTCCTTGTGCTATATTGTGCTTAAAAAAAACATTTATTCTAGGGACAGAAAACTCTAGGTAGGGACAGTGTCAGTTTCTTTCACTCTGCAAGTCCTTGTTTCCAGGGACCTGGAAGGACAGTGAGTGAATTGTCCTTTTGCTATATTGTGATTAAAAAAAACATTTATTCTAGGGACAGAAAACTCTAGGTAGGGACAGTGTCAGTTTCTTTCACTCTGCAAGTCCTTGTTTCCAGGGACCTGGAAGGACAGTGAGTGAATTGTCCTTTTGCTATATTGTGATTAAAAAAAACATTTATTCTAGGGACAGAAAACTCTAGGTAGGGACAGTGTCAGTTTCTTTCACTCTGCAAGTCCTTGTTTCCAGGGACCTGGAAGGACAGTGAGTGAATTGTCCTTTTGCTATATTGTGATTAAAAAAAACATTTATTCTAGGGACAGAAAACTCTAGGTAGGGACAGTGTCAGTTTCTTTCACTCTGCAAGTCCTTGTTTCCAGGGACCTGGAAGGACAGTGAGTGAATTGTCCTTTTGCTATATTGTGATTAAAAAAAACATTTATTCTAGGGACAGAAAACTCTAGGTAGGGACAGTGTCAGTTTCTTTCACTCTGCAAGTCCTTGTTTCCAGGGACCTGGAAGGACAGTGAGTGAATTGTCCTTTTGCTATATTGTGATTAAAAAAAACATTTATTCTAGGGACAGAAAACTCTAGGTAGGGACAGTGTCAGTTTCTTTCACTCTGCAAGTCCTTGTTTCCAGGGACCTGGAAGGACAGTGAGTGAATTGTCCTTTTGCTATATTGTGATTAAAAAAAACATTTTTTTCTAGGGACAGAAAACTGTAGGTAGGGAGAGTATTTTTTTTCTTTCACTCTGCAAGTCCTTGTTTCCAGGGACCTGTAAGGACAGTGAGTTAATTGTCCTTGTGCTATATTGTGCTGAAAAAAACATTTATTCCAGGGACAGAAAACTCTAGGTAGGGACAGTGTCAGTTTCTTTCACTCTGCAAGTCCTTGTTTCCAGGGACCTGGAAGGACAGTGAGTGAATTGTCCTTTTGCTATATTGTGATTAAAAAAAACATTTTTTTCTAGGGACAGAAAACTGTAGGTAGGGAGAGTGTTTTTTTTCTTTCACTCTGCAAGTCCTTGTTTCCAGGGACCTGTAAGGACAGTGAGTTAATTTTCCTTGTGCTATATTGTGATTAAAAAAAAACATTTATTCTAGGGACAGAAAACTCTAGGTAGGGACAGTGTCAGTTTCTTTCACTCTGCAAGTCCTTGTTTCCAGGGACCTGGAAGGACAGTGAGTGAATTGTCCTTTTGCTATATTGTGATTAAAAAAAACATTTATTCTAGGGACAGAAAACTCTAGGTAGGGACAGTGTCAGTTTCTTTCACTCTGCAAGTCCTTGTTTCCAGGGACCTGGAAGGACAGTGAGTGAATTGTCCTTTTGCTATATTGTGATTAAAAAAAACATTTATTCTAGGGACAGAAAACTCTAGGTAGGGACAGTGTCAGTTTCTTTCACTCTGCAAGTCCTTGTTTCCAGGGACCTGGAAGGACAGTGAGTGAATTGTCCTTTTGCTATATTGTGATTAAAAAAAACATTTATTCTAGGGACAGAAAACTCTAGGTAGGGACAGTGTCAGTTTCTTTCACTCTGCAAGTCCTTGTTTCCAGGGACCTGGAAGGACAGTGAGTGAATTGTCCTTTTGCTATATTGTGATTAAAAAAAAAAATTATTCTAGGGACAGAAAACTCTAGGTAGGGACAGTGTCAGTTTCTTTCACTCTGCAAGTCCTTGTTTCCAGGGACCTGGAAGGACAGTGAGTGAATTGTCCTTTTGCTATATTGTGATTAAAAAAAACATTTATTCTAGGGACAGAAAACTCTAGGTAGGGACAGTGTCAGTTTCTTTCACTCTGCAAGTCCTTGTTTCCAGGGACCTGGAAGGACAGTGAGTGAATTGTCCTTTTGCTATATTGTGATTAAAAAAAACATTTTTTTCTAGGGACAGAAAACTGTAGGTAGGGAGAGTATTTTTTTTCTTTCACTCTGCAAGTCCTTGTTTCCAGGGACCTGTAAGGACAGTGAGTTAATTGTCCTTGTGCTATATTGTGCTGAAAAAAACATTTATTCCAGGGACAGAAAACTCTAGGTAGGGACAGTGTCAGTTTCTTTCACTCTGCAAGTCCTTGTTTCCAGGGACCTGGAAGGACAGTGAGTGAATTGTCCTTTTGCTATATTGTGATTAAAAAAAACATTTTTTTCTAGGGACAGAAAACTGTAGGTAGGGAGAGTGTTTTTTTTCTTTCACTCTGCAAGTCCTTGTTTCCAGGGACCTGTAAGGACAGTGAGTTAATTTTCCTTGTGCTATATTGTGATTAAAAAAAACATTTATTCTAGGGACAGAAAACTCTAGGTAGGGACAGTGTCAGTTTCTTTCACTCTGCAAGTCCTTGTTTCCAGGGACCTGGAAGGACAGTGAGTGAATTGTCCTTTTGCTATATTGTGATTAAAAAAAACATTTTTTTCTAGGGACAGAAAACTGTAGGTAGGGAGAGTATTTTTTTTCTTTCACTCTGCAAGTCCTTGTTTCCAGGGACCTGTAAGGACAGTGAGTTAATTGTCCTTGTGCTATATTGTGCTGAAAAAAACATTTATTCCAGGGACAGAAAACTCTAGGTAGGGACAGTGTCAGTTTCTTTCACTCTGCAAGTCCTTGTTTCCAGGGACCTGGAAGGACAGTGAGTGAATTGTCCTTTTGCTATATTGTGATTAAAAAAAACATTTTTTTCTAGGGACAGAAAACTGTAGGTAGGGAGAGTGTTTTTTTTCTTTCACTCTGCAAGTCCTTGTTTCCAGGGACCTGTAAGGACAGTGAGTTAATTTTCCTTGTGCTATATTGTGATTAAAAAAAACATTTATTCTAGGGACAGAAAACTCTAGGTAGGGAGAGTGTTTTTTTTCTTTCACTCTGCAAGTCCTTGTTTCCAGGGACAGAGAAGGACACCTGAAGGTAGCCCTTATTGCTTTTTTCCCATCTCCCTGCAGGCCATCTATTAGAATGTCTGGAAGGCAAACAAGGAGAGGCAGACAGTCAGGAGGCAATAAAAGAGGGCAAGCAGGCTCTGTGTCTGGGGGCAACAGTGCTGGTCGTGGACGCGGTGCATTGTCATCAGCACATGGCCATGGGACACGCTTGTCCTTCTTTTCGGCAGCTGGACATGTTGAGCCACATCATGCCGAAGACTTGGTAGAGTGGATGACCAAGCCCTCCTCCTCCTCCTCATCCTCTCTCACCCAGGCTCAGGGTACTGGAAAAGCAGCTGCCAAAGCGTCGTCTTCCCTGGTATCAATGTCAGACAAATCATCAGTCACTCCTTCCCTAGACCCACCATGTCCTCCTCCTGAGGAGTCCCCCGAACTGTTTCAGCACAGTGTTGGGTACATGCTCCAGGAGGATGCCCAGCGTTTCGAAGGGTCTGATGATGAAACCCAGCTAGAGGAAGGCAGTAGCGTGAGAGCAGACAGAGGGGATGCTCAAGAAGGACACCAATCTGGCAGTCATGTTCCAGCAGCTGCAGCATACTGCCAGATTGGCTCCAGTGATGAGGAGGGAGGGGATGATGAGGTCAATGACTCCACGTGGGTGCCTAATAGGAGAGAGGAGGAGGAGGAGGATGAGGAGGAGGCACATCTCCAACGAGGCAGGATGCCCTTTGGTGGCCAGCGTAAGGGCAGTACACCGACGGAATCACACCGCAGAGCTCCGCCTGTGCAGGGCGCTGCCTCTGCCCGTCATTCAAAAAGTTCTTTGGTGTGGGCCTTTTTTGAGGCTAGTGCATCAGATCGCACAGCTGCTGTTTGCAACATATGTCTCAAGCGTATATCGCGTGGCCAAAACATCAGCCGCTTGGGTACCACATGCCTGACCAGACATATGTTGACCTGCCATGCAGCTCGTTGGCAAGCCTACCTCAAAGACCCACACCAAAGAACAAAGCGGACCTCTCCTTGCACCGCATCAGCTGGGATCTCCAACCCCACTATAACTTCAGTCCTCTCTGAAACATGCACTGAGAGGAATGAAGGTGTAGAATTAGGTGTGTCACAGCCAAGTACTTGCGCCCACTCTGCTAGCAGTACACCGACGTCCGATTCTAGCAGGCAAATTTCCCTGCCCCAGCTGCTGGACCGTCGAAAGAAGTTCACTCCCAGCCATCCACATGCCCAGCGGTTGAATGCTAGCTTGGCTAAATTGCTAGCGCTTCAACTGCTGCCTTTTCAGTTGGTAGACTCGGCCCCCTTCCGTGAGTTTGTGCAATGTGCGGTTCCTCAGTGGCAGGTTCCCAAACGCCACTTTTTCTCACGGAAGGCTATTCCGGCTCTCTACCGGCATGTGGAAGGCAATGTCTTGGCCTCGCTGGACAGGGCGGTCAGCGGTAAGGTGCATATTACCGCTGACTCATGGTCCAGCAGGCATGGACAGGGACGTTACCTTTCTTTCACGGCCCATTGGGTCACTCTTTTGGCAGCTGGGAAGGATTCAGGACAAGGTGCAGTAGTGTTGGAGGTTGTCCCACCGCCACGCCTCCAAAATGCTACTACTGGTTGTGACACACCTCTCTCCTCCACCCCCTCCTCTTCTTCTTCCTCCATGGCCTCTTCCTGTGGTTTGTCCTATGAACCAGCGGTGCTCCGTAGCCGTTCACGGGGCTACGCAAGTACGCAGGCAAAAAGATGCCATGCCGTGCTTGCGCTGGTGTGTTTGGGGGACAGAAGCCACACTGGGGCAGAGGTCCTGTCTGCTCTGCAGGGCCAGGCCGAGAGGTGGTTGACGCCACGCCAGCTTAAGCCAGGAATGGTGGTTTGCGACAATGGCACCAACCTCCTCTCCGCCCTCCGACAGGGACAACTGACCCATGTGCCCTGTGTGGCTCACGTCCTTAACCTGGTGGTGCAGCGGTTCTTGGGCAGGTACCCGGGCTTACAGGATGTCCTGAGGCAGGCCAGGAAAGTCTGTGTGCATTTCCGCAGATCTTATAATGCCAGTGCTCGCCTGGCTGAGCTGCAAAAGGAGTTGAACCTGCCCAAGAACCGCCTTATATGTGACATGCCCACCAGGTGGAACTCAACGTTGGCCATGCTGCAGCGGCTGCACACGCAGCAGAGGGCCATCAATGAGTACCTGTGCGACTACGGCACCAGGACAGGGTCAGGGGAGCTTGGTTTTTTTTCTCCACGCCAGTGGGGCATGATCAGGGATGCATGCACTGTCCTGGCACCATTTGAGGAGGCCACGAGGATGGTGAGCAGTGACAGTGCATGCATCAGTGACACTGTACCTCTTGTCCACCTGTTGGAGCACACGCTGCGTGGAATAATGGACAGGGCACTTGAGGCAGAACAGAGGCAGGAAGAGGAGGACTTCCTTGCCTCTCAAGGCCCCCTTTACCCAGACAGTGTTCCTTCTGTCCCACCCATCGCACAGGAAGAGGAGGAGGAGGAGGAGGAGGATTGTGTCAGCATGGAGGTGGAGGCTGGCACTCAGCATCATCAGCAGCAGTCTTTTAGGGATGATTTACAGTCCCAAGAAACCAGTGGACTTGTACGTGGCTGGGAGGAGGTGGCTGCGGATCATGTCGTCCTTAGTGACCCAGAGGACTCCGGAGCGAATGCCTCAGCAAACCTACGCTGCATGGCCTCCCTGATCCTGCAAAGTCTGCGGAAGGATCCTCGTATTCTTCGGATCAAGGAGAGGGACCATTACTGGCTGGCCACTCTCCTTGATCCACGGTACAAGGGTAAGGTTGCGGACCTTATGTTACCGTCGCAGAGGGAGCAGAGGATGAGACAACTCCGGGAGGCCTTGCAGAAAGGTCTGTGCAACGCGTTCCCAGAGACTGGGAGGTTGCAAACTCCTGGTCCTGGACAACGAGTTGCTGAGGCTTCGGCCAGTCAAAGAAGGAGCGGTGGGGAAGGTGGCCGTCTGACCGATGCGTTCAGACAATTCTTTAGTCCGCAGCCCCAAAGTATGATTGGTTCCAGCAACCATCGCCAGCGTCTGATAAACATGGTGCAGGAATATCTAGGGGCAAGGTCAGACTTGGACACCTTCCCCACCGAAAAACCTCTGGCTTACTGGGTCTTGAGGATGGATCACTGGCCAGAGCTTGCACAGTATGCAATTGAGCTACTGGCCTGTCCTGCATCCAGCGTTCTTTCGGAACGCACATTCAGTGCTGCTGGAGGATTTGTCACGGATCACAGGGTGCGCCTGTCCACCGACTCGGTTGATCGACTGACTTTCATCAAGATGAACCAGTCTTGGATCACCACCAGCTACCACACACCTGATGCTGATATAACAGACTAATTGATTTTAAAATGTCACATCCCTTCAAGACTGATGCTGATGCTGAGTGCCTGTGCTGTTATGTTGACTGGCTATCCTCCTCCTCCGAGTCCTCAATGATACGATTGATGATGATAGCTTGGAAGATCATTTTTGTTTATGGGTGCCGCCACCAGTGCCTAACGCCCAATTTTTCAGCCCCTGTTTAACAGGGGCGTGTAATTACAATTTTTGAAGCAATACTTTGCAACAGGGCTCATTGCTGTGCTCCAAGTACAGTATCTGTGAGGAGTTGCAGTGTTGTGCCACCAGTGCCTAAGGCCCAATTTTTCAGCCCCTGTTTAACAGGGGCGTGTCATTACAATTTTTGAAGCAATACTTTGCAACAGGGCTCATTGCTGTGCTCCAAGTACAGTATCTGTGAGGGGTTGCAGTGTTGTGCCACCAGTGCCTAAGGCCCAATTTTTCAGCCCCTGTTCAACAGGGGCATGTAATTACAATTCTTGATCTAATAATTCACAGCAGGGCCCATTGCTGCACCCACCAAGAGTAACTGTCAGGGCTTACAGTGTTGTGGCACCAGCACCACCATCAAAGGCCCAATTTTTACTACCACTGTTCAACAATTATATGTAATTAAAATTCCTGATATAATAGTTGACAGCAGGGCGTTCCAGCACCAACCAAGAGTAACTGTGAGTGCTTACAGTGTTGTGCCAACACCAACAACTAAGGGGCCTATTTCTGCAGAGTATATACGGCAGGTCCCTACTTTCAAACATCCAACTTACAAACGACTCCTACTTGCAAACGCAAGAAGACAACAGGAAGTGAGAGGAAATCTACCACTAGGAAGGAAAATTCTCTCCTGTAAGAATAAATATGGGAGAAAGGTGTCTCCTCTGTACTGATGCTTTATCAGCAATCCTTGTTTCAAGAAAAACACCACATTTCAAAAACAGTTGTCATTGGGACGGAAAGTGAGGTGAAATGTTCTGAACAGGGGCACAGACAGCAAAACAAATGTTACAGGGGTGATAACCCTTACCTATGTTTTCCAAAAAGTTTAAAAATAGATTTTTGGGCTGGAGCTACACTTCAACAATGTACCTGTTCAAAATTACAAACAGATTCTACATAAGAACAAACCTACAGTCCCTGTCTTGTATGCACCGCCTGTATACGGCTGTTCAGAGTATATAGGGCCTTTTTTATTTTATGTGCGGGGTTCCCCTTAATATCCATACAAGACCCAAAGGGGCTGGTAATGGGCTGGGGTAGGGGGGGGGGGGTCATGGGGTAGCTATGCCATTTTTCTTAAAGAATTTCATCCATATTACCGGGACCAGACATTACATTAAAGCCGCAAGCAGTTTTAAATGGCTTTTTTTTCCTTTAGAAGTGTCATTTTGTGCAGGGACAGTTCTAAACACGGGAAACACGTGGCACTTCACAGGCATACTTTAGACACCCCCCAGGTACGATATTTAAAGGAATATTTGACTTTTTTTTTTTCACTTTATGCATCATTAAAATGACTGCTCCCGAAAAACGACCGTTTTTAAAACTTCTTTTTGCATTGATACATGTCCCCTGGTGCAGAACCCGGGTTCCCAAACCCTTTTTAGGACAATAACATGCATAATAGTTGTTATAATTAGCACTTTAGAATTCGAACGTTCGCATCCATTGTATTTAATAGGGTTCTAATGTTCGTTCGAACTTCCGGTCCGTTCGCGGGTTCTGGTGCGAACCGAACCCGGGGGTGTTCGGCTCATCACTACTCCCCCATAATGCAGCCAGTTTCTCCCCCATAATGCAGCCAGTTTCTCCCCCATATGCAGCCAGTTTCTCCCCCATATGCAGCCAGTTTCTCCCCCATAATGCAGCCAGTTTCTCCCCCATAATGCAGCCAGTTTCTCCCCCATAATGCGGCCAGTTTCTCCCCCATATGCAGCCAGTTTCTCCCCCATAATGCAGCCAGTTTCTCCCCCATAATGCAGCCAGTTTCTCCCCCATAATGCAGCCAGTTTCCCCCCATAATGCAGCCAGTTTCTCCCCCATAATGCAGCCAGTTTGTCCTCATAATACAGCCAGTTTGTCCCCTATATGCAGCCAGTTTCTCCCCCATATGCAGCCAGTTTCTCCCCTACATGCAGCCAGTTTGTCCCCTATATGCAGCCAGTTTCTCCCCTATATGCAGCCAGTTTCTCCCCCATATGCAGCCAGTTTCTCCCCCATAATGCAGCCAGTTTCTCCCCCAATAATACAGCCAGTTTCTCCCCCATAATGCAGCCAGTTTCTCCCCTATATGCAGCCAGTTTGTCCTCATAATACAGCCAGTTTGTCCCCCCCAGCCCTGCACTTACCTTCCTCGAGTCAGCACCGTCCTTCTTCCGTCCTCAATGTCTTCTCCCGCCCTCGATGTCACTTCAGCCAATCAGGTTACCGGTAACCAGACCCGGTGAACCTGATTGGCCAGGGAACGCACCCCTGTGCGTCCTCTCATTAGGTATTTAGAGCCCTCAGGCTGTAGTCGGGAAGCCTATCAGAGCCTGCTGGCTCTGATAGGCACTTCTAAAGGCCAATCAGACGCTGTGACTCAGATGGCCGGCGCTCAAGGGGCCGGCCATCTGAATAGTGGGCGGCAGCAATACATAGGTTCATGCAATGCATGAACCTATGTATTGTTGTGGTGAGTGACGGCCGGGCGCAGAAGCGAGCGGTAGCGGCGCTTCTGCGCCCACTATGGTCACGCCGCCATGTGTAAAAAAAAGACATTAAAAAAAAAAAAACTCTTAAAGGGCCCGTTTTTTTATTTTTTTTTTATTTTATTTTATTTTATTTTTTGGTGACCACAGGAGGGGGGGGGGCAGCGCCCGGGCGCCCCCTATGGACGGGCCGCCACTGCCGCAGGTGCACTGCTCTGCATCTATGGTGTGGGTAAACAGCAGTGCATCAGTGTGAAAGCAGCCTTGGACCCCTTTCACACGATCAGTCTAACCCAATCAGACCATGCAACTCTATGGAGTGGCAGATGTAAACAGACTACCTCCAATCCGATCTGCTAAAAAAAAACAGAAGGGGACCCATCCCCTTCCATCTGGGCAGATCGGATAGGAGGGCCCATAGAGTAGTCCGGTCTGCATATGCAGAGTGGACACGGACCTGTCATCCGCTCGCTCCGCTCTTTGTGGCCCGTGACCGATTACCAAGTCGCTTAAGTGGCCCTCGCTCTTCAAAATGTTGGGCACCCCTGGTGTAAAGGCAGGTGTCCCAATACTTTTGGTAATATAGTGTATATATTCCAGGGTACACTATCACTGTCTGTGAAAATTGCACTGTTCCACAACATCACATGTAGCTTTAAGGCATCCCCAAACCTGTAATTTATAGGATTTGTGTGTATTTAATGTTGCCACATGAAAATAACCCTCTCCCCACTCTACTATATTTAAAAAAAATCTGGCAGAGGTACATGACCCCTGTGGCATTGATCAGCCTCCCATGCTCTTTTTAGACAATAGCTTTCATATTTGCCCTACAAATGGCCAGACTGTACTAACAAGATTCTTCCGCTATATATTTTAATGGGATTCAGTGCTAATTTAGCATTTGCTGAATTTTAAACAGGATTCACCAACCCCTTGGTGAATCAAACAAAAGCAGATTTGCTCATTCCTAGCCCCTATTAAAATAATATAAGAAATCATAAGTCATTGATACAGAGTTTGAAGGGGTGTTACATGTACTACTACAATATCTGCAATCGTTATCCAGCAGCTGACCATACCAGCTGAATGACAATTTGACATACTGTATATATTTCTTTTTGCTCCACGTCCATATGTGTGTGTGTTATCACAGTATTTTATGATGCACAAAGCCACTTGATTGGAGCCCAAGGACTGCTTTTTAACGATAAAAGGTAGAGGGTATTTTTTATTTATTTTTATTTAACCACTTAAGCCCCGGACCATTTTGCTGGTCAAAGACCAGGCCACTTTTTGCGATTCGGCACTGCGTCGCTTTAACTAATAATTGCGCAGACGTGCGACGTGGCTGCCAAACAAAATTGACATCCTGTTTTCCCATAAATAGAGCTTTCTTTTGGTGGTATTTGATCACCTCTGCGGTTTTTATTTTTTGCGCTATAAACATGCTATTGAAAAAAATGCAATATTTTTTACTTTTTGCTATAATAAATATCCCCCAAAAATATATAAAAAAAAAATTTTTTTCCTCAGTTTAGGCCGATACGTATTCTACATATTTTTGCTAAAAAAAATCTCAATAAGCGTTTATTGATTGGTTTGCGCAAAGTTATAGCGTCTACAAAATAGGGGATAGTTTTATGGCATTTTTATTAATTTTTTACTAGTAATCAGCGATTTTCATCATGACTGCGACATTATGGCGGACACATCAGACACTTTTGACACCATTTTGGGACCATTGTCAATTTTAAAGTGATCAGTGCTATAAAAATGCACTGATTACTGTGAAAATGACACTGGCAGTGAAGAGGTTAACCTTTAGGTGGCGCTGTAGGGGTTAAGTGTGCCTTAGTGACTGATTCTTACTGTAGGGGGGATGGGCTGTGTGTGACATGACACTGATCTCCGCTCTGATTACACAGAGCGGAGATCAGTGTCATTGTCACTAAGCAGAGCGGGGAGATGCTTGTTTACATTAGCATCTCCCCACTCTATCTCTCCGTAAGCCGATCGCGGGTATCCCCGCGGCGATCGAGTCCGCGGGACCCACGGTCTGGCTCACGGAGCTTGCGGCAGGGTCGCGCGACCACACGGCGGCAACTTAAAGGGGACGTACCTGTACGCCTATATGCCTGTCCGTGCCATTCTGTCTACGTAAATAGGCGTGCGGCGGTCCTTAAGTGGTTAATGATACTGTTTTATAATGTTACATGAATTCATTCATGCAGACTTCTAACTTTTAGAGTTACTGAAAGGTTCACTGTGATCTATCAATGAGATGATTGTAGCACAAATGTTGATTAGAAGGATAAAGAACCTAATGCCTTGTACACACGATCGAATTTTCCCTCGGGTTAAACTCCGACTGATTTTTCAGACGGAATTCCGTTCAAGCTGTCTTGCATACACGCTGTCACACCAAATTCCGACCGTCAAGAACGCGGTGACGTACAACACTACGACGAGCCGAGAAAAATTAAGTTTAATGCTTCCGAGCATGAGTCGACTTGATTCTGAGCATGCGTGTTTTTTTCTCCGTCGGAGTTCCACACAGACGAACGGAATTTCCGATAGGAATTTTTTCCATTGGAAAAAAAAGAGAACATGTTCTCTTTCTAAATTCCAACATAAAAAAGTCAGATGGGGCACACACACGGTTTGAATATCCGATGAAAAAATTCCATCTGACTTTTTCCATCGGAAATTCCGATCGTGTGTACAAGGCATTACTCTAGGAATACTATGATTTAACCACTTCCCGCTCGGCCAATAGCAAATTGACGTCCGGGAAGTGGTTCATTTATCCTGACTGGACATCTATTGACGTCCTGCAGGATAACAGCCGCCGCGCGCCCGTGGGGGCGCGCATCGCGGCGATCGGTGGTGCGGTGTGTCAGTCTGACACACCGCTACACCGATCTTGGTAAAGAGCCTCCGGCGGAGGCTCTTTACCACGTGATCAGCCATGTCCAATCACGGCTGATCACAATGTAAGCAGGAAGAGCCGCTGATCGGCTTTTCCTCACTCGCGTCTAAAAGACGCGAATAGAGGAGAGCCGATCGGCTGCTCTCCTGACAGGGGGGTCTGTGCTAATAGTTTATCAGCGCGGCCCCCCCTCCGGTCCCGCCCAGGACCACCAGTATGCCACCCAGGACCACCAGGGATGGGCATCCACACTGGACCACCAGGTATGCACACTAGACCACCAGGGAATGCCGATCTGTGCCAGGGCAGCTGCCAATCAATGCTCAGGCAGCTGCCAACCAGTGCCCACCCAAAATCCCTGCCAGTGCCAGTGCTACCAGGGATACCTATCAGTGCTGCATATCAGTGCCGCATGTCAGTGCCCATTAGTGCCCATCAGTGCCATGTATCAATGCCCATCAGTGCCCAGCAGTGCCACCTATCAGTGCCCAGCAGTGCCACCTATCAGTGCCACCCATAAGTACCCACCATTGCAGCCTTTCAGTGCCCAGTGTCGCCTACCAGTGCCCACCAATGCCCACCAGTGCCCACCAGTGCCACCCATGAGTGCCCATCATTGCTGCCTATCAATGCCTATCAGTGCTGCATATCAGTGCCACACATCAGTGCCGCCTACCAGTGCCCATCAGTGCCGCATATCAGTGCCCATCGTCAGTGCCTGTCAGTGCCACCTCATTGGCACCGCCTCATCGGTGCCCATCAGTGAAGGAGAAAATGTACTTATTTACAAAATTTTATAACAGAAAAAAAAGAAAAACCTTAATTTTATCCAAAATTTTTGGTTCTTTTTTATTTGTATAGCAAAAAATAAAAACCCCAGAGGTGATCAAATACCACCAAAAGAAAGCTCTATTTGTGGGAACAAATGATAAAAATTCTGTTTGGGTACAGTGTAGCATGACCGCGCAATTGTCATTTAAACAGGGACAGCGCAGAAAGTTGAAAATTGGCTTGGGCAGGAAGGGGCGTAAGTGCCTGGTATTGAAGTGGTTAAAAAAAAATTTGGACCAAGCTGGCCCAAATGAACAATTTTCTTTACTAAGCTGCTGTCAACGCTGTATAAGTTCTATCAGTGCTTTTTTTCTCAGAGAATAGGTGCAGGAACACCCCCCCCCCCCTTCTGAAGTCACTTTGGGGGCAATTCACTTATTTTGCATAAATTAGCGAATGCGATAAATAAAATCCAATTCATTTAAAAAAAAAAAAAGATTTTGCAGTAAACAACAAAAAAAAAATTGGCAGCAAATATGGCAAAAAATTGTGCGGTAATCTGTTAAGTCCAATTCACAAACGAAACAGGAACTAAAAAAATATTTAACACCACCCTTTTGGTGGTGGCAACCAGTGTGGTACCAGAAAGGGGCCTATTCAAACCCTCAGAAAGGGGTAATCCACCCACCGAGAGTCTAATTAAACCAACAGAAAGGTGCCTAATTCCACCCACAGAACTCCCACAGGAAGGGGTACTATTCCACACACAGATAGGGATGCAATACTACCCTCTAATTCCACCCACAGAAAGTCCACACTATTCCATCAGCAGTGGGCACACAGAAATGTGGCATTATACATCGCGAGTAGACAAGTATTATTTTTTTTTTATTTAATCAAAAAGGCATGGCATGCAGTGCAAATTAAATGCTAACATCGGCTGAAATTTAACATCAAGACCTTTTTTTTTTTAAATAATATATATTTTTTAAAGTAAATGTTGTTTACAAAAGTGCAACAATGGAGTATGTCAACCATGACAATTACTCTAGCTAGAAGTGACCTCTTGAAGTGGCCACTGTTAGGCCGCGTACACACGAGCGGTTTTCTCGGCAAAAAACTACAAGAAAACTGCCGGGAGAGCTTTCTTGCCGAGAAAACCGGCTGTGTGTACGCGGGTTTCAGTTTTCTCGTCAAGAAAACTGCCCAGATTCCCCAACGAGAAAAAAGACGACCTGCGGTCTTTTTTCTCGTCGAGAATCTCGTCGGCCTGTTTCTCGACGAGAAACCCGAGCGTGTGTACACTTACCTGTCGACGTGGAAACCCGCGCATGCTCGAAATGACTTTGACGCATGCGCGGTAGCTTCCTAGGCATAGGCATAGGGTGTAGCAAGATGGCGGCGACGGCATTGAATGTGACGAGCGCACGCTCGTCGTAGTCAATGACATCACTGCGTTCGTGCCATTCAAAAGAACGGCGGTTCTTTTGAATCGTACGTGTGTACACTCGCCGGGACAAGTTTCTTGTCAAGATTCTCGTCAGGAAAAACAATGTTTTTTTCCTGACGAGAATCTTCGCCGTGTGTTCGAGGCTTAATACTTTTGGTTATATACACCATTACAACAAGTTAAACTTGGATAGGAACATGAAAAATGAATAAAAATGTTTAAAAAAAAAATTGAGTCAAGTTTTCTTTAGTCTCTACAATATAATAGAACAATCTAGTAAAGAAAGCTTTCAACAGCTTTAGTAGGCCATACTGTACATTTATTGTTCCACATGGAAAAAGACAACAGGTTGGATTATCAAGCCTCAGGAGACATTTGAGAAGGTAGTTCAATTTTACAATGCCTCCTAATACAGATTACTGTAAAAAATGTTAGATTAAAAAATAGTTTTGGGGAAAAAAAAAACAAACATGTTAAAACGTAAAATGTTATAAGGAAATGGCCTTAAACAGCCCTTAACCATCAACTTGTGCGATTAATGCATGAGAAAATGCAGTAGTTACCGAACAATCAAGAAAAAACTGCATTCGTTATTTAACGCTAAATTCTTAGTGAATTGAACTTTCACAACTCATTTTTTGCATTTTATTTGCCTTTATTTAATTCTTAGTGAATTGACCCCTGTGTGTCTCCACCCCCTACCCACCTCAGAGCACTGACCCTTGGTTCAGCCCCTACCCACCTCAAAGCACCGACCCTTGGTTCCACCCCCTACCCAGCTTCTAGTACAGTCCCTTTTAAAGAATATAGAGCCAAGTATAATTTTGTAGTGCTAAGTAATTTGTTTGGAATTTGGTAATGATAAAAAGAAAAGCAATAAAATAGATCCCTCACCCCCAGCAGCAACAACAGATCTCCCAGCAGCCAGCATCAATAGACTCTCCAGCAGACAACAACAGTAGACTCCTCCCTAAACATTAGATCCCTTCCAACAACAATTGACTCTCCAGTAACAAAAGATCCCCCACCAGCAACAATAGATTGCTATACAAAAATAGATCCCCTCCAGCAACAATAGATCCCCTAGCAACCAGCACCCCTTGCCATTGCATATATTCAGTGCTGGAGGTGCCGTAAGTATGAGTAAGCATTAAATAAGTGTGAAACGCGTCAGCTGTCCTAAGGTTCGTTGCTGTGACATGTAGTGCCTGTTTTTATCTACTTTGAATAAAGCCTTGTTGGATTGGAGTGCGGCTGTCCTAACTATCCTTGTTCTTAGAAAAGGAAAAAGCCCTAGGGCTAACGTTGCGCTAGAAAAACAATTAAAATAGATAAAGTGATCAGTGATCAAAAGACAGCAGCTGGCATAAATAGCTAAATACTAAAACTATACAAAACATAAAAAACAAAGGTATGCAGCGCTGAAATGAGATCTCCAAAATTGAATGTAGAGAACATAAAGTGAGTTGATGATCAACTAAAATAATAATTAAAACACAAAAAATTATTAAGTGAAAAGTAAATAAGTGCAATAGTGAACCATAAAGAAAATTAATTAAAATCCTAAATGTTAACAGTGTAAATAGTATTAATAAATAATCCGTGAAAAAGTTCATAAACAAAGTCCATCAAAAGGAAACCTCCTTAGTGCAAAAAATCAACGACAATCCAATGTGAAGTGAAGTGTTCCAAAAAAAGAGAAGAAAACTTGCTCCCAAACGTGAAGTAATGGATACAATGGTGACACCTGGGTGAGAAAGATATATATCCTGCTTACCAGAGGCCCATGACTGCATCCAACAGTCTCACCCAGCACAGGGAAATTGGGCTTCCCCCACAGCCTTTAGATTTCAATGGTGTGGATTCCTCGACCGACCTTAAACTTGTAGATAACTTCATTGGCACAAGTACCAAAAACAAAGGCTTGTCAAATGGAGGACACCTCCTGGGGTGAAAGCAAAGTGAATAAAGGCCACTTTCCAAAATCAACGATGTCTCTATAGTGTTTCACATCAGGGATACCAGGTATCAACACCTTTTCAGTGGTGTGGAACTCCACTTACTGGGAACAAAGGGGGGTCATCTGCAGAACGAACTTGGCTCTGGGTTATGCACACAGCCCGAAGGTAAACAGATGTTGGCTTTATTCACTTTGCTTTCACCCCAGGAGGTGTCCTCCATTTGACAAGCCTGTGTTTTTGGTTGGATGCAGTTGGATGCAGTCATGGGCCTCTGGTAAGCAGGATATATATCTTTCTTACCCGGGTGTCACCATTGTATCCATTACTTCACGTTTGGGAGCAAGTTTTCTTCTCTTTTTTTGGAACACTTCACTTCACATTGGATTGTCGTAGATTTTTTGCACTAAGGAGGTTTCCTTTTGATGGACTTTGTTTATGAACTTTTTTACGGATTATTTATTAATACTATTTACACTGTTAACATTTAGGATTTTAATTAATTTTCTTTATGGTTCACTATTGCACTTATTTACTATTCACTTAATAATTTTTTGTGTTTTAATTATTATTTTAGTTGATCATAAACTCACTTTATGTTCTCTACATTCAATTTTGGAGATCTCATTTCAGCGCTGCATACCTTTGTTTTTTATCCTTGTTCTTAATTGCCTTGTGCATTGCCAGAACCCACGGCTCCTGGAAGAGAGACTGTATCAGGGTGGACCTGTTTGGAGCGGCAATTTCTGTTTCTCTGGAGGTGCCGGAACTGTGTTCCCCTGCATTCTCATTGAAAAAAAGCCCTGAATTCTATGTAGCCTCAGCTACGTACAATTTACAGGGCTGTGTTCCCGCAGCAGTCCCATCCCATTCCTGGAACAAAATTTTTTTTTTTAATTACATTACATTTTTTATTGCATTTTTGTGTAAATATGAGGTCTGAGGTCTTTTTGACCCCAGATCTCATATTTAAGAGGTCCTGAAATGCTTTTTTTCTATCACAAGGCATGTTTACATTCCTTGTAAAGAGAATAAAAGTGACACAATTTTTTTTTTAAAGAACAGTGTAAAAATGTAAAATAAAAGATAAAATAAAAAGGAAAGAAAATATTGCCGCGATCATTAGCCCTAGACCTCCTCTGTAACTCAAAACATGCAACCAGTAGAATTTTTTAAACGTCGCCTATGGAGATTTTTAAGGGTAAAAGTTTGTCGCCATTTCACGAGCGTGCGCAACTTTGAATCGTGACATGTTGGGTATCAATTTACTCGGTGTAACATCATCAATTACAATATAAATAAAATTGGGCTAACTTTACTGTTGTCTTATTTTTTTATTAAAAAATTTAATTTTTTCCAAGAAAAGTGCGCTTATAAGACCGCTGCGCAAATACGGTGTGACAAAAAGTATTGCAACGACCACCATTTTATTCTCTAGGGTGTTAGAATATATATATATATATATATATATATATATATATATATATATATATTGTTTGGGGGTTCTAAGTATTTTTCTAGCAAAAAAAAATGTTTTTAACTTGTAAACACCAAATCTCAGAAAAAGGCTTGGTCCTTAAGAGGTTAAAAAAAAACACCTGTAAGGCAATTGCATAATGCATCACATACTAGCACATTATGAAATACTCACCTTGGAATGAAGCCGTCCAGCGCTGTAATGTCACTGCTGAGAGGGCTGACATGTTCCTCCCGGTCTTTTTTCCAGGTTCGCACACTCCGGCTATGTGATTGGCCCGAGCCTCGATTATGTCACTCCTGTGCATATGTGTGGGAGCCCTCGGTTCCGGCACGAAGATATGATGGTCCCGGCAAGGTATGCCGGGCCTTCAGAGCGCATACACCGGTGACGTAACTTGCTGCATGCAGGGTGAATATCTCAGCTAGAAATCACCAAGCGGGCTTTACTACCACTTTCAATTGTGTTTTTGGTTTGTGGTGCAGTGAAGTTCCACTTTAAGCTTTGATAAATGGACAGTTTGTGGTAAAGATACATCAGAAGTCTTCTGATGATACATCAGTTTTGCGTTGTGTGTGTGAATACCTGTACTACTATAGTGTATATGTAGCGGGGTCCTAAATTTAGGGGTAGTGTTTGAGTGGTATTTATGCTCAAACACCTTAATTGTTAGGACTTATCCACCATTTTGTCCGTAGGTGGAGTATCAGTGTACAGTTTCCTGTGGCCTGCGGGTGGCGCTGCCATGGTGGGCCAGGGTTGAACCACTGGTACAGTGCTGTGCCTTGTGTGTCTCCTCTCGGCGACTGTACAGTGGGAGTGGTTAGCCTGCTGTGCATGCTGGGAGAGGATATGAAAGGGGCAGACGCTGCCTTTAGGGGGTGGTCGTGGGTTCATTTTTTCCACCCCAGGATTGGGGTTCCAGTTCGCTTCCCAGGGGTCATACTCCCGGGGAGGGGTGGGCGCTCTCTGTCCGCCCTGGGCACCTTCAGCCCAGCGGTGGTGGTCAGTGAATCAGTCCCAGGCACCTTTAGCCCTGGGGCTGCAACAGAAAAGCTTTGGGCCCAGCGCCTTTGGCTGGGGCCTACCAAGGATCGAGGAATCTCAGGGTGCCGCCTTGCGAGGGGACCCGCATCTAAGACGAGGAGGCCGGGGAAAGACTGTTCCGAGGGACTGGTGAGAAGTCACGGTAAAGGAAGGGGCCCGTTAACTCTCTGGAGGGATGTCTTCTCCTTAAAAGAGGTCAAGATTCGAGACCAAGTTCACCAGGTCTGTGGCAGAGACCAAGTTCATCAGTTTGTGCAGAGACTGTATATCTAGTTAGAGTGCCATTCTAGCTGCTAGTCCCCTCTCTAGGGAGTCTATGCAAATGGGCTGAGTCTGCTTCAGAAGCCGAGCAGTGAAGTGTATTTCGTTTGTGCCTGGACCTCTCCCACACCTTATGCTGTCCTGTTCTCCCTCCAACCTTTCTGTCTAGAGACAGAAATAAACTCTATGTTGGAGTTACAGCTGGTGTGGACCTTGGAGTTATTGGGGGAAATAGAGACTTGTCTTTATTGAGCATAGAGATGGGAACCATTCTCTGGAGAACCTGGCTGCAGAGACCTGTTTCATAACACCGCTCAACCTCTTCACACAGGAGGGTACGGGCATATAGCGTGGTGTGCCCTCTCTTCCTGCGAGGAGCCAAAGGCAGGTGAAAGGGGGTGAGTGCGCTACATATATATTTTTATATATATATTTTTTTATATATATATATATATATATATATATATATATATATATATATATATATTGTATGCACTGTATATGTTTACAAGAGCAAGGAATCATGCTAATGGTGATATGCATTCTGTGAAGCACAGCATTATTTGTTAGTGTTGTATAAATAAAGATAACCAATGAGTATACATTTTATAAAAAGAAAAAAATTGCTAGACACACTAACGTATAATATGAGAATTATTCTAAATGACATGGAACAGACTATACACACAATTCTGCTAATGACTTTTGTCTAGAACTGTATGTACTGTGTAAATGGGGTTGTGCATACAATGATCCCATTATTTTTATCCACATAAAATAAACCAACTAGGCCATGTGGCTTTATAAAATTACATTATGAGGCTCTTTTTGTTCTCTAAAATATGCAACAGAAATTTTGCAGCCACCAATTTGAGGTATTAAACTGTTACTCATTTGCCTTGTTTTCTATTACCTAATGTCACTTAGAGGAAACGTGAGCAGCAGCCCATATGAGCATACCAAACATACTTACATAATCTTTTAATGAACAATGCATTTTCAATATTCTCATATAAAACTTAGCTAGAAACCCAACCAGAGCCGCCACATGTGTTCACTAAACTGCTTAATGCCTAAGTTGTGTTATTTGCGTAATTTGTGGTTATTCTGTTCTTGGTATGTTTATACTTTTTTTTTCAGGCCTAATAAATTAATTTGGTGAGATTTACCAATTGTAACATTAGGACATTACCCCATGTTGTTCATTTACCTTTTCCTTTCCAGTTTTCCTTTCCCTTGACCAGAGGACATTCAGCATAATCTAGCCCAGGGGTATCAAACTCAATTTCATCCTGGGCCGCATCAGCATTATGGTTGCCCTCAAAGGGCCAGTTGTATCTTTAAGACTATGTATGAAGAGTTCAGGAGTGTGCTATGTACAAAGTGCATAGTTCAGGGGTGTGCTACATATAGGGTGCAGATTTCAGGAGCGTGATACATATAGGGTGCAGATTTCAGGAGTGTGATACATACAGGGTGCAGCTTTCAGGAGTGTGCTACGTACAGATTGCAGCGTGCAGGAATGTGCTACGTACAGAGTGCAGCGATCAGGAGTGTGCTGCATACAGGGTGCAGCATTCAGGAGTGCGCTATGTACAGGGTGCAGTGTTCAAGAGTGCACTACATGCAGGGTTTAGGAGTGCGCTACATGCAGGGTGCAGGGTTTAGGAGTGTGCTACATGCAGGTTGCAGGGTTCAGGAGTGCGCTACATGCAGGGTTCAGGAGTGCGTTACATGCAGGGTTCAGGAGTGCGCTACATGCAGCGTGCAGGGTCCAGGAGTGCACTACATGCAGAGTTCAGGAGTGTGCTACATGCAGGGTGCAGGGTTCAGGAGTGCTCTACATGCAGGGTGCCGGGTTCAGGAGTGCGCTACAGTCAGGGTGCAGGGTTCAGGAGTGCGCTACATGTAGGGTGCAAGGTTCAGGAGTGCACTACATGCGGGTTCAGGAGTGCACTACATAGTTACATAGTAGGTGAGGTTGAAAAAAGACACAATTCCATCAAGTCCAACCTATGTGTGTGATTATATGTCAGTATTACCTTGTATATCCCTGTATGTTGTGGTTGTTCAGGTGCTTATCTAATAGTTTCTTGAAACCATCAGGAGTGCACTACATGTGGGTTCAAGAGTGCACTACATGCATGGTGCATGGTTCAGGAGTGCGCTACATGCAGGGTTTAGGAGTGCGCTTCATGCAGGGTGCAGGGTTCAGGAGTGTGTTACATGCAGGGTTCAGGAGTGCGCTACATGCAGGGTTCAGGAGTGCGCTACATGTAGGGTGCGGGGTTCAGAAGTGCTCTACATGCAGGGTGCAGGGTTCAGGTGTGCGCTACATGTAGGGTACAAGTTCAGGAGTGCACTACATGCGGGTTCAGGAGTGCACTACATAGTTACATAGTAGATGAGTGTCAGAAACCATGAATCAGACTGAGACAGAAGTACAGTTAAATCACACTAGTTTAATAATAATAATAATGAAAAGGTAAACAGAGTAAGCGTAGTCAAAACATAGCCAGAGTTCAGTAACTGGATCGGGTAGTCGGCCAAGCCAAAGTCCAAGAGCCAGCGATAAAGGTAGCAGTACAGCAAGCAGGATCCGTAGCCAGAGGGAGCGTAGTCAAGCAGGTCTTCAACTGGAACACAGGAGAAAGTCTCTTGTGATGCTAACACAGGCGAAGGTGAAGAGCAAATGAACTGGAAGTCCTTAAGTAGGCAAAGCTGACGAGCGGATCATCAACAGGTGGATCACTGTGGAGAGATGGAAGCTGGCAATTAGCTGACAGCTGAGCTGCCAGCACAGAGAAGGAAGCGCTGAACCCAGCCCTGACAGTGAGGTTGAAAAAAGACACAAGTCCATTAAGTCCAACCTATGTGTGTGATTATATGTCAGTATCGCCATGTATATACCTGTATGTTGTGGTCGTTCAGGTGCTTATCTAATAGTTTCTTGAAACCATAGATGCCCCCTGCTGAGACCACCGCCTGTGGAAAGGAATTCCGCATCCTTGCCACTCTTACAGTAAAGCACCCTCTACGTAGTTTAAGGTTAAACCTCTTTTCTTCTAATTTTAATGAGTGGCCAACGTGTCTTGTTAAACTCATTCCGCAAAAAAGTTTTATCCCTATTGTGGGGTCACCAGTATGGTATTTGTAAATTGAAATCATATCCCCTCTCAAGCGTCTCTTCTTCAGAGAGAATAAGTTCAGTGCTCGCAACCTTTCCTCATAACTAATATCCTCCAGACCCTTTATTACCTTTGCTGCTCCATTTCCAGTACATCCTTCCTGAGGACTAGTGCCCAGAACTGGACAGCATACTCCAGTATACATGCAGGTTGCAGGGTTTAGGAGTGCGCTACATGCAGGGTGCAGGGTTCAGGAGTGCGCTACATGCAGGGTGCAGGAGTGCACCACATGTAGGATGCAGGGTTCAGGAGTGCGCCACATGTAGGGTTCAGGAGTGCGCTACATGCAGGGTGCAGGCTCCACCTCTCTCTTTTTCCCTCTCACTTGCATAGAGATAATTGGTTGGCCTCTGTCTCTGCCGGGACTGCATTCAGTTCAGGCAGGGATATGCAAGAGCCTCAAGCTGATGAGAGGAAAGCTGACTTTGTAAACACAGAAGGCCTCTGTGTTTACAAGTGTAGCGGCCTCACCCCTCTCTCCCCTTCTTATTCTCGGCTTGTCTTTCTTTGTCTAGGGGTGTTAGTGCTGGGGAGAGGGATGAGATACACTACGGCCCATGTCCTCCACCATAGTGACGAGGTGAAGGCCAGAAAGATCGGGCTTTGTGTAGGTGTCCTAGAGTCAAGTCCAGTACTTCGTCCCTGACTCCTTTGCTCCTAGTAACCAGAGTTCCACACAGTGAATAGGTCCAACACAGTTTTATTCTTCTCAGCGAATAAACACACAGCACGGTTAAGTTGGATTCTTTTGCAACAACTTAGTCTTAATGGGAATAGGTCGAGGCACAATCCTTTCCCTTCTCTTGCCAACCACTGTGGTATCACCAGTGGCGAATAGTCACTGCCACTGACTATGTGAAGTAGAACGTGAATTACCTTCGCTAGCAAGGCCCCTGTCAGGGGAAGGATTACCGTCCAAGGGAGATACCGGAGGCCTCTCTGTCACCAGCGATGCTGCCCCGGACTCTCCAGAGAAGTTCTGCTCACCAGACCTCACAAACTCAGACACGGGCACCCAAGGAATTAGGGCCCCATCGGATTCCTCCACTCTTGTGGAACTCAGTCGAAGGTACTGAGGTACTGAGCTCCAGGCATCCGCCATAGTACCTCACCCCAGGCTAAAGGTGCCCGAGATGGACTCCATCTCCGCTCCGGCCAGGTCAAGGGCACCTGGGCCCGGAGCACCGGAACGCCAGCACCCAAGCTGAAGGTGCCTGGGTGCGGCCGCGTCCTCCGACTTCAACTCTGAACCCCGTGGTCAGGGCGTCCGCCCCTTTTATCCCCTCTCCCTTCGCGCCGCAGCGTGTTCCCCGCCCCGCTGTACCAGCTCCAGGGAAGGACAAAAAGGCACAGTCTTGCGATGTGAGTTCAACTCCGGCCCAGGGCAACAACGCCACCTGTAGGCCGCAGGGAACCTCACATCACCAGAGTCCTCCAAGAACCATAAAAGGGTCTCAGATTCCCTAGCAATCAGTGCATCTGGGTTACACTACCACCCAGATGCTTCCCCTAAATTCAAATACCCGCTACACAAGTAATGGTAGTAAGTGGGGAGCAGAGGGCGAGAGTGTGGCCACGTTCCAGCTGGAAAAAAAAGCCCTGGCTGCAAGGGCCATGTGAAATGGCCTAAAGGGCCGGATTCGGCCCCGGGCCTTGTGTTTGACACACGTGAATTCTAGCCCTTTCTTTCCCAGCCTTAATTTCCCTGGTCCATCCTTTTCATTCATTTGATTTTAGTTATTTCAGTGATGGAACCTTTCATTGGATAAAGTAAGCCTATGCTGTGTTTATGTAATAAAAGTAAAAAGATAGTCAAATCAGTCTCACAGAACGGTTACCAAACATTGGTGGTTCACATTGTACATTATCGTTAGGGGTGCTGGATTTAGATTTTCTAAGGGGCACTGAAATCATCAATGGCACACTGGTCCTAGTTCGGCAGCGCTCCTTAAAAAGAGACACCCTTTAAAAATAGCGAAATAACCCAGAGTTGAGAATCCACATACATACAGCCCAATGATAGCACCAAACAAACATCCAAGAGGTCAAAGTTTTTAATGATAAAATTAATTCATAGCAGAAAAAACACTTATACTGTTCCAAGCAGTAAATCACAGTGCAGAGAGATCTATTTGGTATCTGCTTACCTGAGTTTGTTTAAGCACAAAGTACCAAAAAGTACCCAAAAACCTTGAACTCCTAGGCATTTTTTTGCTGCATTGGGCTGTATGTGTTTGTCTTCTAGCTGTGATAACCGAGTTTGAATGGCTGTAAATAAGCAAGTGAAAATGCACACTATCTTACATCCATAACTCCCAGTGACTTCTGGAAAAGTAGTTATGCCTTTCCAGTGCCATTCTTGCCTCTTATTTCTTCCATTCAGACCCGAAAGCTGCAACTCTATTCTTTGGCTTTGCCTTTCAATTTCACTGCATGGTCACTACTGCAGGTCAAGATTTGGATGTAGTTAGGGAGGGAGGATGTGGCTTTAGTAGTGGAGGTGAAAAGAGATTGTATATGGCTGACGCTGGTAGGGAGAAATTACAGTATATAGCTGATTTGATTTATTGTAATCATTCTGTTAGCAATTAGGAACAATCTGAATGATCATGTGGCAGTTTTCTGGCTTGTAATTCTAAATCTAAATATGTAATATTACTTTTTTTAAAAGAAGGTGTTTTAGTATTCTGCATCACCGTCAAATACAGTATTTCTTACACTAGTCCTGAATGAAGCAAGGGGTCACCAGACTTGGATATTTATAGCAAGCGATCATTATCTGGAACACAACAGTTTATGATGATATTGTATATTAACTAGTAATTTTTCTTCTCTGTGGCAAACCTGAAATGTCACCTTGAATAGAACCCATGCCAGTGTTCCAACAATACTGAAATTCTTGACAGTTTTTGACATGTTGACAGTGAACACTGAAGCTTATCTCATCTTGAAATGCACAAGGGGCAAATGAAGAAGTGTCGTTTTTATTTATAAATGTTAGCAAGACCAAATTGTCTTTCTTTCCCTTGCGTTAGCATTTCAGAATAGATGTCTTTGTATCTTGACCTGTTCACAAGCCCCTTTTACTGCCCCACATCACCAGTATTAGGTGCAGATCTCCCTATGGGGTCCATCTCCTTTTACAAACATGCAAAGCCCAAAGGGTGAAGTCACATACCATAATGTCCAATATTTCTCCACTCTTTATTATGTCAAGCAGAGAGAATCCACCTACTGGTTACTATAACGCATTTCGCACTTGAACTAGGGCACACATACATTATCATTATAGTCATATGGTTTACTGTATATCATAAAATATTATATTGATAGTATGTGTTATGGCACTTTAAATGTTAATGGCAGTGGTCTTACATGGGTACATAGTTAGTCAGGTTGAACAAAAAAACACAAGCTCATCTAGTTCAAACAATCAAAAAAGGGGGGAAAAAAATTACAATCTTTTATACACAAAAAAACAGAGCAAAGCATTATTCAATTTGCTCCAGCAGGGTAAAAAAATCCTTCCAGATCCCCCAAGAGGCAATCATATATTTCCTGGATCAACTTACCTATAAATGTTAGTATTCAGTTATGCTATGTACATTTAGGAAAGAATCCAGGCCTTTTTTTAAAGCAATCTACTGACCTGGCCAGAACCACCTCTGGAGGGAGTCTATTCCACATTTTCACAGCTCTTACTGTGAAGAAGCCTTTCCATATTTAGAGATTAAATCTCCTTTCCTCCAGATGTAAAGCGTACCCCCTTGTCCTCTGTGATGACCTTAAAGTGAATAACTCAACGTTAAGTTTACCATATGGACCAATTATGTATTTATACATGTTGATCATATCCCCCCTTAATCTTCTCTTCTCAAGAGAGAATACATTCAGTTCCTCTAATCTTTCATCATAGCATCTATGTTAATGTATTTAATTCTTGCCCATCTAACTTCCAGAGACCCTTGACTAAGCCCCAGTAGGAAATATAAATACTTTGCATTAGTATTTTCAACACACACATCCATTGGGGTGCTAGCAAAATTATGCACATCCATGATTTTCATGGTTGGGCAATATCAGATTTGCAAGTCTTGAAACTTTCAGAAGGTGATCAGTAATAAAAGCCTTTGTGTTCCTCTCAGGAAAGGGTTCCTTTAAGGCAGAGGTCTCTAAACATTCTAAAGGAAGGGCCAGTTTACTGTCCTTTAGACTTTAGGGGTGCCAGACTGTGCCCAGTGGGAGTAAACAATGCCCAATTTTTGGTATTAGGGGGAGAAATAGTTGGTGTCCATGGGAGGAAATGTGCCCAATTTTTGTTGTCGTTAGAAGAAATTATGCCCTAATCGTTGATGTCAGTGGAAGGAATTCTGCCCCATTGTTGGTGTCAGTGGCAGGAATAATGACTCAAGGGCCAGATAAAGGCAAGCAAAGGGCCACATCTGGTCCCAGGGCCACAGTTTGGAGACTACTGCTTTAAGGTAATGAAATAATCATACTCAATACGTATGCACATGCCTTGCACGTGAAAACATTAGCAACTATCACATAAATTATTTGCAAAGTTTGTTGCTGCATTAGATCCCATTTAAAATGCAAAGGCTGTATTTCAGTCCTTCATATATGTTTCACAAACACGTCAAAAGCAACACACAAATGCCTGTGTAAACAGACCTCATGCATGACCCTAATAAACTGGTGGGGGGCCCCATTAAGTCAAATCAGCCCAGGGCCCACTATATAAATTATCCATCACTAGCCAGAATCAGATGTAAATATTTTTTTGAAAGACACTCAAATGTTTGGACACAGTTACATTTAACTATAACTGGGGGAATCCATAATGGACAAGGATCTGTGGGTTTTGGTAGATGATAAGCTTAATAATAACATGCAATGCCAAGCTGTGGTTTCCAAAGCGAGCAAACTCCTTTCTTGTATTAAGAGAGGTATGGACTCAAGAGAGAGAGAGAGATATAATTTTGTCCAAATCATTAGTAAGACCTCATCTGGAATATGCAGTTTAGTTTTGGGCACCAGTTCTCAAAAAGGATATCAGGGAACTGGAGAAAGTGCAGAGAAGGGCAACCAAACTGATAAGAGGCATGGAGGAACTCCACTATGAGGAAAGATTAGAGGAACTGAATTTATTCTCTCTTGAGAAGAGGAGATTAAGGGGGATATGATCAACATGTACAAATACATAAGTGGTCCATAAAGTGAACTTGATGTTGTGTTATTCACTTTAGGGTCATCTAGAGGAAAAGAGATTCCATCTCCAAATAGGGAAAGTTTTCTTCACAGTTTTCGCTGTGAAAATGTGAAATACACTTCCTCCAGGGGTGGTTCTGGCTAGCTCAGTAAATTTAAAAAAAGTCCTGGATTCTTTCCTAGGTGTACATAATATAACTGGATACTAACATTTGTAGGTAAAGTTGATCCAGGGAATATCTGATTGCTTCTCAGGGGATCAGGAAGGTTTTTTTTACCCTGCTGTAGCAAATTGGATCATGCTTTGCTGGGGTTTTTTGCCTTCCTCTGGATCAACTGTGGGTATAGGATTGTGTATATGGGATTTTATGTTTTTGTTTTTTTGGTTGAACTAGATGGACTTGTGTCTTTTTTCAACCTGACTAACTTCGTAACTATGTATAATATGAAGAGTAATAATTACAGTAAGTTTTCGAAAGTAGTAAAATAACTTGTACAACTGGACGGTGGGAATCTCCTGTGATTCAGGGTCCAGTTGCTGCTTCCACAGGTACTTTCTATAAAAATCAGTCATGGTGGAGGAAAGCAACATTTCTATCTTACCCAATCAAAGTAACCTAAGACATCATCATTGCTCTTTGTCGCTAGATAATATAAAGTCTATCTTAATCGTTTGGGGGTTTTTTTCTTTTCAGAGTGATAAACAAGCATTTGCAATGCAAGCTGGCATGTTAAATGTCTTAACAGATAGAAAATTTAGATGGGCCATTTTTCTATGACAGCATTAAACTGGACAATGGAAAACTCCCATCATCCCATGCCCAGTTGCTGTTATTATTCTCCCAAAAAATCAGTCATAGTGGAGAAAAGCAACATTTGTATCTTCATACCCACCCAAAGTAACCTACGATGTCATCATTGCCCTGTGCCTAAAAGTAATAAAAAATCTATCTGTACAAACTCACGGATAAAATTCCCAAGGTACCCTGCTAATGTCTTGACCAAAGTGCTCATTGTCTAAAAAGTTGCTGGCTTTCAAAGAGAAGTAAGGGGGTTTTGCAGATTCATACTTACCTAGGTGAATGCAGTATCGGTCCGATGCTGCATCTGTCCCCCGGCGCCTCTAATATTGAGAACCGAGGGATCTAACACCACCGATCGCTCGGTTCTCATTGCTCCCCAAGCAGAGAGCTGATGATTGTCAGTCAGCAGTATGGATGAGCCGAACAACAGTGTCAGAGCAAGTGTTTGCTAACACTACATTATTTGAATGCGAGAAAAGCTATTGCTTTACATTAGAAAAAATCCTTTTCTCCTACGCTTGTATATTGGAAACAATTGGTAAATAATATCTTCCACTGTATAGCGATACCTATACGAATAGAGGTTGCCCTAGTAAGTTTGATAAAGTTTGGGCAAAGTGGTTGGATAAGTGTCAGGGCTGGGCTCAGCCCTTCCTTCTCTCTGCTGGCAGCTCAGCTGTCAGCTAATTGCCAGCTCCCATCTCTCCACAGTGATCTACCTGTTGATGATCCGCTTGTCAGCTTTGCCTGCTTAAGGACTTCCAGTTCATTTGATCTTCGCCTTCGCCTGTGTTAACATCTCAAGAGACTTTCTCCTGCGTTCCAGTTGAAGACCTGCCTGACTGCTGTCCCCTCTGGCTACGGATCCTGTTTGCTGTTCTATTACCTTTATCGCTGGCTTTTGGACTTTGGTTGGACGACTACCTGATCCTGTTACTGAACTCTGGCTATGTTTTGACTAAGTTTACTCTGTTTACCTTTTCATTATTTATTATTAAACTAGTGTATTTAACTGCACTTCCGTCTCGGTGTCACGTACCTGGTAGTGGAGCCCAATGTGCAGGGAGTGGCCTCTCGTAAGCCTCTGGCTCGAGAACCCCTGATAGAGCAGACAGGGGCTCCAGAGGACAAAGGGCACAAGTGCTTGGCGGGTAAGCTGAGTAGAGGGCCGATGCAGCAACAGGTGGTGCACTGTAGACTGGAGCAGGCTTACGGCAGCTGGGAGGTGCACTGTAGTGCAGGACTGGATACAACAGCAGGTTGGTGTATTATAGTCCAGAACTGATCTGCAACAACTGGGAGGGCACAGGGTGGTGCACTGTAGTCCGGGACTGGTCTGCAGCAGCAAGGAGGTGCACTGTAGTCCGGGACTGGTCTGCAGCAGCAGGGAGATGCACTGTAGTCCGGGACTGGTCTGCAACAGCAGGGAGGTGCACTGTAGTCCGGGACTGGTCTGCTACAGCAGGGAGGTGCGAGTAATCAAGTCCAGGCCGGGTCAGTTCATCAGGCGGGCCGCAACCAGGTTCAGGGGTAATCAGAAGAGTAGTCATGACAAGCTGAGATCAGGACAGGCAGCAATCAGGGATAATCAGAGGCAAGCCGGGTCAGATAGCTGGTATTCAAGATCAGAAGTCAGATAGCAGGGGTCTCAGGAACGCTGTAGACCGGTCAAGGAGCAGAGTGTCAGAATGGTTTAAATGGCAATCCTGGCGCCAAGCGCTGTCACCGTGTTCGCGCGCCAAGCGCGCCGGTTGCGCTATCGCGCGCATGCGCCGGATGGTCCTTCCGAACACAGGCGTTCTCCTGACACTGCTGTTGCCAGGCAGATTATGGAAATGCCTTTCCTGACATTGCCCCCCCCAAGGGGCAGCCCCCGGATGCCCAGCCGGGCCATCCTGTCTGGGTGATACCTTTTAAAGTCCCTAATCAGCCTTCCAGTAAGGACATTCGTTTCCGGTTCCCATGAGTTCTCCTCTGGGCCGTAGCCCTTCCATTTCACCAGGAACTGAATCTGGTTGCGTCTCTTCCTGCAATCCAGGATGGGACTCCACCTCGAACTCCTCCTCCCCATTGATGAGCACTGGTTCAGGGGGACCGGTGTTCCGGTTGGTAAAGGGATCTGGGACTGCAGGTCTGAGCAGAGCCACATTAAAAACTGGATGGATCCGGAAGGACTCTGGCAGTTTTAATTCGTAGGCCACCTCGTTGATCTTCCTCGTTACTTGGAATTTAGGACCCAACTTTTTGGATGGGCATGCCAGTTTTAGATTCAGGGTAGATAGCCAGACTTGGTCCCCAGGTGCTAGGTTGAGCTCCCCTCTCCTCTTTCTGTCAAATACCTCCTTGTTATATTTCTGAGCCTTAGTCATTGTCTCCTGGAGTAATTTGCTATTGGTTGAAAAGAAATTTAAAGTTTCCTGGGCGGCTGGCACTGGACATTCTGGAATATTGTTGGACAAAAACAAGGGGTGGAACCCATAGTTTGCGAAGAACAGAGATTGTTTGATGGCGGAATGAACAGAGTTATTATTGGCGAACTCGGCAAGGGGCAATAGAGAAGCCCAATCATCCTGGGAGAAGCTTGAAAAACAGCGCAGATACTGCTCGAGCGTTTGATTGGTGCGCTCTGTTTGACCGTTGGTCTGGGGGTGATATGCAGAGGAAAAGAAAAGATCGATCTTCAGGGATCTGCACAGTGCTCTCCAGAATCTTGATGTAAACTGCACCCCACGGTCAGATGTGATGTTAGCAGGTATGCTGTGGAGTCTCACTATCTCCCTGATGAAAACTTTAGCAGTCTCGGAGGCCGAGGGGGTACCCACCATAGGCAGGAAGTGGGCCATCTTAGAGACTGCCTCTCCTGAGAAACTTTGAGAATCAGCTCTTTTGGGCCATTTCCCAACAATTCTGGTGTCCTAGTCTATGTGCCGATGTAGCCCCCTTCGTAGCTGCCTGTTCCATGTGTGCTCAGAGTAAGACTCCACAGCACGTTCCAGTGGGCCTCCTACAACCCATACCCAATGGTGAGAGGCCCTGGACCCACCTGTCTATGGATTTCATTGTGGAGTTACCTAACTCCCAGGGCAACACTAAGTTATCCTTAAAGTGGTAGACCGGTTCTCGAAAATGTCTCACTGTATTCCACTTAAGAAGTTGCCTACGTCTAAGTAACTGGCTTCTATTTTTGCTCGGGAGATCTTTCATTTACATGGCCTACCCAAGGTCATTGTCTCTGACAGGGGAAGTCAGTTTGTGTCCCGGTTCTGGCGAGCCTTTTGTGCACAGTTGGGAATTCATCTTGCTTTCTCCTCTGCGTATCACCCACAGTCTAATGGGGCCACAGAACGAGCCAATCAGTCCTTGGAGCAATTCCTGCATTGCTATATTTTAGGGCTGTGGAAATTAACTATTAATTCCTTGATTAATCGATTAATTGTTTTGATCGATCAAAATTCTTTTGATCGGTACTCACCTCTCCGCCGGCTTTCGGGTCTTCAGGGAGATCCGGTAATGTCACGGACACCGACGGGGCTTGCCGTGTCCATCTGAAGGGCTCCTTTGCTGTGCCTTCATATCTGCATGCCGGCGGGACCTTACTATCTGCCACACGCAAGGGCTGTTACACTTCCCTCTATCACTTCCCTCTATCAACCTGGGATTCTATAGCCATCCACTGGGAGTTGTGATAGTTCTCTTCACGGGACATCTACATGCCGACGGACTGATGTTAGCCCCTCCTCATCTGGATTCAGCAGTGGTGTCGTTTGTACACATTTTTATACCAGCATCATACTTAGCTACATGTTTTTATGACTGCTTTTGCTACCGTTTGGTATTACTCGCACCATTTTTACAGTTTATGTAGCTACATTGATTTTATTTCCAGTGCAATATTTATTTTGTTACCTACTTGAAGACTATAAAAGTTTTTATGCTATTCCCATCGAGCGCTGCCTTTGTGTGTTTTTTGTATCCTGCTATCGATTTTTTCAGTGGTTGGTAGCTGCACTGAGAATCAGCCTGCAAGGAGATCAGCTAAAAGTAGTTGGATCAGTATGTGTGTTATAATTAATCGAAATTAGTCGATTAAACGATTTAAAAAAAAATTGATTAATCGAACACGAAAATTTTAATCAGTAACAGCCCTACTATATTTCTGACCATCACAACAACTGGTCAGACCTCTTATTTATTATTAAACTAGTGTATTTAACTGCACTTCTGTCTCGGTCTGATTCAAGGTTTCTGACAATAAGCCATATATGGCATTTCATGCCCACGAGGGTTATTTATTGATTGATCCATATAGACATTTATAGTTATGGGATTTCTGGGGCCACTGTGGTTAGTAGGAACTAAAAGCTACAGTATCTATTTTTATTTTTTTTATTGGATATGGATTGATATTTAATATGTTAAATGTGATGGTTTAGACCCTTGCCTAGTTAAAAATACTCCTTTGATATGTAATGAGACTGGATCTTGAATTTGCATTAATATTTTGCTTCACTGTATATGACATTTTGTCTTGTTTTGTTTGTTGTGTTTTAAGAAAAAAAGAAGAAAAAGAATAATAAAAAAAAAAAGTTCAAAAGTTCTAATGTTAAAGGCTTACATTTGTGCTCATAAGTTTACATACCCTGGCAGAATTTATGATTTCTTGGCCATTTTTAAGAGAATATGAATGATAACACACAAAGTGTTTGGCTGAAGACATTTATTATCAATCAACTGTGTTTACTCTTTTTAAATCATAATGGCAACAGAAACTGCCCAAATGACCCTGATCCAAAATTTACATACCCCAGTTCTTAATACCATGTATTGCCCCCTTTAACATCAATGACAGCTTGAAGTCTTTTGTGGTATTTGTGGATGAGGCTCTTTATCTTCTCAAATGGTAAAGCTGTCCATTCCTCTTGGCAAAAAGCCTCCAGTTCCTGTACATTCTTGGGCTGTCTTGCATGAACTGCACATTAAAGATCTCCCCAGAGTGGCTCAATGATATTGAGGTCAGGAGACTAAGATGGCCACTCCAGAGCCTTCACTTTATTCTGCTGTAGCCAATGACAGGTCGACTTGGCCTTGTGTTTTGGATCATTGTCATGTTGAAATGTCCAAGTACGTCCCACGCGCAGCTTCCTGGCTGATAAATGCAAATGTACCTCCAGTATTTTTTGATAACATACTGCATTCATCTTTCCATAAATTTTGACCACATTTCCTGTGCCTTTGTTGCTCACACATCCCCAAAACATCAGCAATCCACCTCAGTGTTTCACAGTAGGAATGGTGTACCTTTCATCACAGGCCTTGTTTACACCTCTCCAAATGTAGTATTTATGGTTGTGGCCAAAAAGCCAAATTTTGGTCTCATCACTCCAAATGACTTTGTACCAGAAGGTTTGAGGCTTGTCTCTGTGCTGTTTGGCGTATTGTAAGCGGGATACTTTGTGGCATTTGCGTAGTAATGGCTTTCTTCTGGCGACTCAACCATGCAGCCCATTTTTCTTCAAGTGTCTCTTTATTGTGCATCTTGAAACAGCCACACCATATGTTCTCAGAGAGTCCTGTATTTCACTTGAAGTTATTTGTGGGGTTTTCTAAGCTTCCCGAAAAATTTTCCTGCCAGTTGTGGCTGAAATTTTAGTTGGTCTACCTGACCGTGGTTTGGTTTCAACAGAACCCCTCATTTTCCACTTCTTGATTAGAGTTTGAACACTGCTGATTGGCATTCTCAATTCCTTGGATATCTTTTTATATCCCTTTCCTGTTATACACAGTTCAACTACCTTTTCCCACAGATCCTTTGACAATTCTTTTGCTTTCCCCATGACTCAGAATCCAGAAACATCAGTGCAGCACTGGATGACAGATGCAAGGGTCTGTCAGGAGTCCAGAAACTCATTGACCTTTTATACACACTCACTAATTACAAGCAAACCGATCACAGATGAGGATGGTTACCTTTAATCGCCATTTAAACCCCTTTGTGCCAAGTTGTGTGCATGTTATCATGCCAAAATCACCAGGGCATGTAAACCTTTGAGGGTCATGTGGGTAGTTTCTGTTGCCATTATGACTTAACCACTTCAGCCCGAGCCTCGTTTTGGGATGTGGTGTTTACAAGTTAAAAACTGTTTTTTTGCTATAAAATTACTTAGAACCCCAAACATTATATATATATTTTTTTCTAAAACCCTACTGAATAAAATGGCAGTCATTGCAATACTTTCTGTCGCACCGTATTTGTGCAGCGGTTTTTAAAAACGTTTGCGTTCGCTTCTGGGCGCGAGCTCGGCGGGACGGGGCGCGTTAAAATTAATTTTTTTCTTATTTATTTTACTTTTTTTTTTTTTTACACTGTTATTTTAAAAAAATGGTGTCACTTTTATTCCTATTACAAGGAATGTAAACATCCCTTGTAATAGAAAAAAAAGCGTGACAGGACCTCTTAAATATGAGATCTGGGATCAAAAAGACCGCAGATCTCATATTTACACTAAAATGCAATAAAAAAAGTCTCTTTAAGACCTATGGGGGGAAGTGACGTTTTGAAGTTGCTTCCGCCCCGCAATGGTATGGAGACGGGTGGGGGCCATCTTCCCCCATACCACAAGCGGGAGAGGACGGGGGGCACCAGAGCATGGCGGGATGGGGGGCCCTCTCCCGCCACTGATAAAAGTGATCTCGCGACCACAGAGATCACTTTTATATGAAAACGGAACCCCCGCTGAAGAAGAGTATACCGGGGTTATGGTAGCTAGCTGCTGCCATAACAACGATATCCCTCTTTAACCACTTCCATACCGGGTCATTGTAAAATGACACCGGCAGGAACCCTCTCTCCCTCCGGGTGGACGTCATATGACGTCCTGGGTTTGTGGGGGGATATCTGAATGATGCCTGCAGCTATAGGCATCATTCAGATATCCTTCTCTTCTGCAGGCGATTCTGCGCACCATTAGAATGATCATAGCGGCGGTTCCACCGCTTGATCGTTCTTATAGGCGGTGGGAGGGGACATCCCCCCCTTCCACCACCATCCGGTGCTTCTCCGGGCTCTCCCGTGCCATCGGGGACCCGGAGAGAATTGTCCGGCGCCGGTGGTGGGTCACATGACGAGCATAGAGATGACTGGTGACCAGATGGTCACCAGTCATCTCTATGACCGTCAGAGGCCCGGGCGCGATGTGATGACGTTACGCCCGGGTTTCCAAAGGTAAACAAAGCCGCGATTGCGGCTGAAAGCATGAGATCAGTGATTTTTTTTTCGCAATTTTAAAGCGTGACATGTTAGGTATCTATTTACTCGGCTTAACATAATCTTTCATATTTTATAAAAAATTGGGCTAACTTTACTGTTTTGTTATTTTTTAATTAATGAAACCATTTTTTCCCCCAAAAAAAAGGCGTTTGAAAAATTATTGCGCAACTACCATGCAAGATAAAAAGTTGCAACGACCATAATTTTATTCCCTAGCGTGTCTTCTAAAAAAACATATATAATGTTTGGGGGTTCTGAGTAATTTTCTAGCAAAAGAATGATGATTTGTACATGTAGGAGAAAGTGCCATAATAGGCCCGGTATGGAAGTGGTATAAAAAGCCCTGTATGGAAAGGGTTAAAGTGGTTAAAAAGAGTAAACACAGTTGATTGATAATAAATGGCTTCAGCCAAACATTAACCATGAGTGAAAGAATTTTTTTGTGTTATCATTCATATTCTCTGAAAAATGGCCAAGAAATCATAAATTCTGCCTGGGTATGTAAACTTATGAGCACAACTGTATATGCAAGTTATTGCCATAAAAAGTGTATGGGGACCCGGGTCCTGCCCCAGGGGACATGTATCAATGCAAAAAAAAGTTTTAAAAACAGCAGATTTTTCAGGAGCAGTGATTTTAATAATGCTTAAAGTGAAACAATAAAAATAAAATATTCCTTTAAATATCATGCCTGTGGGGTCTTCTTAGTCGGCCTGTAAAGTAGCGCATATTTTCCATGTTCATAACAGTACCACAGCAAAATTACATTTCTAAAGGAAAAAATTTCATTCAAAACTGCTCGTGGCTGTAATATATTGTCATGTCCGGCAATATAGATAAAAATCATAAAAAAAATGGCGTGGGGGTCCCACCCAAAATCCATACCGGGCCCTTCAGGTCTGGTGTGGATTTTAAGGGGAACCCCACGCCAAATTTAAAAGAAAAATGGCGTGAGGGTCCCCCCAAAATCCATACCAGACCCTTACTCGAGCATGCAACCTGGCAAGCTGCAGGAAAAGGGGGGGGGGAAGAGAGCGCCCCTCCTGAACCGTACCTTGCCCGGTGGTTGTGGGAGTCTGCAGGCGGGGGGCTTATCATAATCTGAAAGCCACCAGATCCCGGCCCCCCCTATGTAAATTGGTATCAGGGAACATTGTACCCCTACTCATTCACCAAAAAAAGTGTAAAAAATTTAAAAATGACAGGAGACAGTTTTTGACAAGTCCTTTATTAAAAAAAAAAGTGTCCCGCAATGTAAATCCATTTTCAATCACAGCGCAGACGGACGAAAAAAAAAAAGAAAAAAAAAGAAAAACTATGCCTCCGGGTATTGATTTTGGGGGGGACCCCCATGCCATTTTTCTTTTGAATTTTGATGCAGGGTTTCCCTTAATATACATACCAGACCTGAAGGGCCTGTTAATGGACTGGTGGGGGGGAACTCATGCCATTTTTTTCAATGATTTTTATGTATATTGCCGGGATCCAGCAATACATTACAGCCGCGAGCAGTTTTAAATTAAATGTTTTCCTTTAGAAATTTTGTTTTGCTGCTCTCTCATTACACTATGTACGACCACTATGTAAGCAGCCTTATATAGTGTGGGCTGTGGACTTAGCCACCTGAGCTATGATTGGCCAAAGGCACCCTGCCTTTGGCCAATCATGGCTCTCACAGCAGAGGGCGCTGTGATTGGCCAAAGCATGAAGGTCAGGTGCATGCTTTGGCCAATCAGCAGCCATCAATGCACTGCGACCTTGCAGTGCATTATGGGGTGTTCCGCGGGTACTTGAATTTCCCGCGAATGCTCCATAATGTTCTAAATTCGGCAAACGGGCGAACACTCGATGTTCGAGTCGAACTTACGTTTGACTCGAATATCGGGCTCATCCTTAGTCAGCTCATCCCTAGTCTGCTCTGCCCCATCCTTGCTCACTAGAGCGCTGGGCTGTGGGAGCTGCTGGCACAGGCTCTCAGTGGCTCGCTGAGAAGCTGAGCTGGGTGTCAGTCCAGGCATATGGGCAGATCCTGACTTCATTGTCACTAACTTGCCCGAGCCTGGACCATCTCTGTGACATCAGCAGACAGTGGACTTCAGCCCGCTGTCTGCTGAAAACAGGTCACAGTAGTGCAGAACGAACTGCACTGCTGTGATCCACAGGAGAAGTAGAGCCAAACGAGCTTTGGCTGTACTTCTCCTTTAATGGAATTCTTCTAAGGTGGATTTAAACAAACTGATACATATTTGTGTGCAGAAAAGAACATCGGTTTGAAAGCTATGGAATGGAATATTCAAAATTTTACATTTGTTACCAGAACAGAGGGTAAGGGGAAGTCTTCCAGTGGGGACACCTGTTTCATAACAACTGTCTAAGAGGAAAAATTGCCCTTACTGTAGATTATTGCTCTTATATCCATTATATATTTTACATCCAGTGTAGAATGTGAAGGACGGCGAAAAATAAAATGACAGGGGTTATGTACCCCTAATTGACAGGGGTTGTTTACCCTTAAATGACAGGGGTTTCTACTTTAAACAAAACTAAATAGTGTTGGTTATACATACACTTTAAAGTCTAACTCAAGCCATTTTTTTGGCTTTCCGCTCAAAGCTAATCACAGGGAAAACCCCTGGGTCTCCCTCAGCTAATCACAAACAGCCCCACTCATAAGTGTGAATGGGGCCATAGGATTTTTCCCTTTATTTCCCTCTTACCTGCTCCAGCCAGTAAGCTGTCTCCACTCTGATCGGAAGAGCAAATAAGCTACCTTTGGGTAGCAACATTGTCAGTCTGGGGAGAGGGTTGTGTTAGATGCGCTAGATTTAGATGGACTTGACAAACAAATTAAAGTGACACTAATCTCTGGTTTAAAAAAAGAAAAATCTATTCAATTAAGTATTTTTAACTCAAAAAAGTACTTTAATTGCTCCCAGCCTCCTCCAAACCTCCAAAGGAGGCAGAGAATTTTTTTTTGATACAATTGAATGAAAAATTGATTACATGGCCATTAAGTTGTGCAAGTGTATGAATTATTTTTGGAGATTAAGTACTACATATAAATTAGTGTCACTTTAAATCCAAACTCCAGATAACACTTTTTAAGCATGAACCGTTTTGTTCGTTTGGGATCTAGAAATGTCTTAAGATGCAATATATATATATTTTGGTTTCGGGGTTTATAACCACTTTAACTATTTATTACTCTATTAAATAATAAATGAATAAATCACTTTCTGAATCCTTTTTTATTGTTAAGTTTTTCTTGATGTGACCACAAAGCTCTTGCACTGATGTGTGCATTGTGAAATCTCAAAAACAGTATTTAAATTCTCTTTAGCCATTATGTCTTCCCACTGGCATCCATAGCTCCCAGCATTTCAAGGTGTTGTTGGCCACTAGTTGCAGAGAGAGAGGATGAGCAGGAGCGCCAGACCTTTTTGCTCATGTGATCGCATAGAACAGCTCAAAAAAATATCCACAAAGAAATTTATTGGAAAATGTTAGCAGAGAAAATCAGAGTAGAATGTTAAGCATTGTTTTTCAAGTAAATTATTGTGTAGCCTTTTCTTCTACTTAGTAAATTTTAGGCAAACTTATAAATACATGTTTTTTTTTTAACATTTACATGTTAAAATATATTGTTGTGGTGTTTAAAAAAGCACCAATTAATTACTTTTTCATGCAACTTTTTATACATCTTTTGATGTATAAAATCTCATATTTCTGAAAATGTGAAAATGCAAATTATTACTGGCATATCACTGCATGCAATCTGATGACCAACTGAATAGTTGGAGGCTTGGAGCAAATCAGCTGAATCACCAGCGGAAAGGATTTTTCAATTTTTGCTCTCCTTTGGATTTTTACTCAGTTACCGATGCCTGATCCAAATTTCCCACATCAGTACTATGTATAAATGCATATACAGCTATATTATAGCAGAGGATAATTAGTATGTGTAACACTCCAGCACATTGTATGCATTTCAAATTGATCCTTATTAGAGAAAGCTACAAATACACACAATTAATCTATCTGACACCCAGTCATGACTAATATACCTAGTTACTATGTAATCTATTTCGGAGGATTAAAAAAAACAAAAAAACAACCGTTTTATAAGTAATTATCTAATTTATCTCTGAAGAAATTAAATCTCTTTGTATAGCTCAGACATTGAATAATATGAATAAAACCAATATTATAAACAAGAAATAATACAAAAACAATTGAAATTCTTAATTTATCACGGTTGTAAATAAAAGCCCCATCAATATCGATGCAAATTATATGCCTGAGTCTACCCTGCATACAATAAAAGGAAAATTAATCCTACTCACATAACCTGTTGGCTTAAAGGCTAAGTTCACCTTTGTGAAAAAAAAAAATGCACATATTTTTGTAGGAAAGAATGTGCATTTCTTATTTTTTTCACAGGAGCCTGCAGAGCATTGCACTCATGATCAATGGATCATGGGTGCAATGTCAGGCTCCTGCAGACTCTTCCTACAGCTTTGCTGAGCCCCTACCAGCTCAGAGCTGCAGCACGTGTCAATGAACTACAAGGGTGCTCATCAGTACCCTTACAGTCCCTTAAAAAACTACAAGCTGTAGTGGAAGATGTGATTTGTAGTTTCTTCAGTCACAGACTCCTGTAAATGAATGATGGGACTATGTGGGCGGAGCCCCACACAAATGTCACGATGAGGAATAAGGGGGCGGGGTTGCGGGGTGAGTGCTGCAGGTAATGGAACATTAAATATAGGTGTAACATGTTCCAAAGGTGAACTTAAACTTTAAAGTTACTCTAAACCCAATTACCAAGATCTCATATAATGTGTAACATACTAATATAATTTAAAATCTGCAGATTTTATTAAAGTACCGTATATACTTGAGTATAAGCCGACTCGAATATAAGCCGAGGCACCTAATTTTACCACAAAAAAATGGGAAACCGTATTGACTCGAGTATAAGCCTAGGATGTCCATCTGCCTCACTGTGCCTCACTTTTCCTCACTGTGTCCATGTGCATGCCTCACTGTGTCCATGCCTCACTGTGCCCGTGGCTCACTGTGTCCATGACTAGACTGAGGTTTAACATGGGAGTCTATGGAAGGGGTGCCCGGGTTTGAAAATCGGTGCTCCCCGGCCGTAGGTTCCCCAGACAAAAAACTTTGCACACTTATAGAGAAGAAATTGGGTTACATGTGTGGCAAGTTTTGGGTCCACGGTCGGTTTCGGGTCCACGTAACGGTCGGATCTACGACCGGCCGGTACCGGGTCCCCAAAATCACTGGAGAAATTACTGTTTAACATGGGAGTCTATGAAAGGGGTGCCCAGCTTTGAAAAATCGGTGCTCCCCGGCCGTAGGTCCCCCGGACAACAAACTTTGCACACTTGTAGAGAAAGAGAGAGGCTACATGTGTGCCATGTTTGGTACCTGGTCCCCAAAATCCAGGAGATCAGGCGCAAAAAGGTGACTCGAGTATAAGCCGAGGGGGGGATTTTCAGCACAAAAAATGTGTAGAGTATATATGGTAATACTTGGTGATCTGCCATAAGGGTCTTTATTCATATACTTTCTGTTATATGGTGACAACTGTCCCCCAGCTATTCTCCTGAATGGTCACTCGCCCCTGTTGGAGACCATAAGCAGCCAATCAAGCAGTGGCAGCTGGAGCTCCATTTTTTGGGTGGGGCAGCAAAGAAACCCCCCCTGCCAGGTCCGCACTAACCTCATCCAGGTCGGGGCTTCCCTGGCTTCTCCTCCTGGCTAATTTGGTCTTAAGATCCGCCTCCTGTCCTGATTGGCTGGGAGGAGAAGCAGGAAGACAATAGCAAATATTGATTTGCTAGTGTCACAGGTGGGTGGGTTCGGGGAGCAGTGCTCTGCACCCTGAGCCCAACCTTTTTGAAGCGAATTAGAGCCTCATGCTCTAATGATGTGCTTGAACAAAAACCTCATAGAAACCTATGAGTCCGGCCCCCCACATAGAGATGAGGGGGCGGCGCATGAAGATTAGGGGGGGCGCCGCTTGTGGACCGCCTGCTACTGCAATCGAGACACACTGCACAAGCATGGCATACTATTGTCACTATCAGGAAGCTGGTTCGTGATGTACAGTATCTCACAAAAGTGAGTACACCCCTCACATTTTTGTAAATATTTTGTTATATATTTTTATGTGACAAAGTAGATTTAAACCCTGACTGGATGACATATAAATTTCTAAAGCTCTGTGGATCATTAAAAAAAACAAAAAACTGCAATTTTTTTTCATCTCTTTTCATTGATTTTTCTATCTATTGACAAGTCACTTCCTATCTACATGCAATTGCTCTAACATTGGTTATACAGTATCTCACAAAACTGAGTACACCCCTCACATTTTTGTAAATATTTTATTAGATCTTTTCATGGGACAACACTGAAGAAATTCCACTTTGCTACAATGTAAAGTAGTGAGTGTACAGCTTGTAGAACAGTGTAAATTTGCTGTTCCCTCAAAATAACTCAACACAG
This sequence comes from Rana muscosa, assembly GCA_029206835.1. NCBI lineage: Eukaryota > Metazoa > Chordata > Amphibia > Anura > Ranidae > Rana > Rana muscosa. The sequence continues at coordinate 382,471,037 of CM055127.1, forward strand.
CTATTTATGTCTAAATTACTGGCAAAAACACCCCTAAGTTAAAAAAAAAAAAGTACACCTAAGTAAAAATGTCAAAATTAGCCCTCCCTGGGTGTCATGTGACTCATTCGTGTTACAAGGTCTCAGATGTGAACGGGGAGCAGGTGTGTTAAAATTTTTTGTTATCGCTCTCACTCTCTCACTGGTCACTGGAAGTTCAACATGACTAGGGTTGAGCGGACCCGAACTGTAAAGTTCGGGTCCGTACCGAACTTTTGGGTTTTGGGGTCCCGGATCCGAACCCGAACAATTGACTATATGTTCGGGTTCGGGTCCGGTGTTCGGCAATATGCATGTAAAGTCGCGCTTGTTTCCCATGCTTAGAACTGTCCCTGGACAAAGTGTCATTTCTGAAGGAAAAAAAGTCATTTAAAACTCACTCGTGGCTATTAATGAATTGTCGGCTCCCAGAAATACATGGAAAAGTCATTGATTAAAAAAAAAAAAGTGTGGGGGTTCCCCCAAATTCAATTACCAGGCCCTTCAGGTCTGGTATGGATATTAAGGATATTAAGGGGAACCCTGCCACAAATTTAAAAAAAAATGCGTGTGGTTCCCCCAAATATCCATACCAGTCCCTTCAGGTCTGGTATGGATTTTTGAGGGTACTCCACACCATTTTTTTTTATTTTGGATGGAGTTCCCCTTAAAATGCATACCAGACCTGAAGGGCCTGGTATGGATATTTGGGGGAACCGCACGCATTATTTTTTTTTAATTTGCGGCAGGGTTCGACTTAATATCCATACCAGACCTGAAGGGCCTGGTAATTGAATTTGGGGGAACCCCCACGCTTTTTTTTTTTTTTTATCAATGACTTTACTATGTTTTGCCGGGAGCCGACAATTCATTAATAGCCGCGAGTGAGTTTTAAATGACTTTTTTTCCTTCAGAAATGACACTTTGTGCAGGGACAGTTCTAAGCACGGGAAACAAGCGCGAATAGTCCTCAGAAGTTCGGGTCCCCATTGACTTCAATGGGGTTCGGGTTCGGGGTCAAGTTCGGGTCAAGTTCGGTCCCGAACTCGAACTTTTTACCGAAGTTCGGCCGAACCCGTCGAACCTGAACATCCAGGTGTCCGCTCAACTCTACTCATGACAAAGAACTCTTTAAGGATCTGAAAAAAAAGAATTGTTGCTCTACATAAAGATGGCCTAGGCTATAAGAAGATTGCCAAGACCCTGAAACCTAGCTGCAGTATGGTGGCCAAGACTATACAGACGTTTAACAGGACAGGTTCCAGTCAGAACAGGCCTCGCCATGGTCGACCAAAGAAGTTGAGTGCACATGCTCAGGGTCATATCCAGAGGTTGTCTTTGGGAAATAGATGTTTGCTGAAGACAAGCAGACTAAGGACACGGATTACTGGAACCATGTCCTGTGGTCTGATGAGACCAAGATGAATGTATTTGGTTCAGATTTTGTCAAGCGTGTGTGGCGGCAACCAGGTGAGGAGTACAAAGACAAGTGTGTCTTGCCTACAGTCAAGCATGGTGTTGGGAGTGTCATGGTCTGGGGCTTCATGAGTTCTGCCGTCATTGGGGAGCTACAGTTCATTGAGGGAACCATGAATACCAACATGTACTGTGACATACTGAAGCCGAGCATGATCCCCACCCTTCAGAGACTGGGCCACAGGGCAGTATTGCAACATGAGAACGACCCCAAACACACCTCCAAGACAACCACTGCCTTGCTAAAGAAGCTGAGGGTAAAGGTGATTGACTGGCCAAGCATGTCCCCAGACCTAAACCCTATTGAGCATCTGTGGGGCATCCTCAAACGGAAGGTGGAGGAGCGCAAGGTCTCTAACATCCACCAGCTCCACGATGTCATCATGGAGGAGGGGAAAAGGACTCCAGTGGTTACCTGTGAAGCTCTGGTAAACTCCATGCCCAAGAGGGTTAAGGCAGTGCTGGAAAATAATGGTGGCATCACAAAATATTAACACTTTGGGCCCAATTTGGACATTTTCACTTAGGGGTGTACTCACTTTTTTTGCCAACGGTTTAGACATTAATGACTGTGTGTTGAGGGCACATAAAATTTACACTGTTATACAAGCTGTACACTCACTACTTTATATTGATGCAAAGTGTAATTTCTTCAGTGGTGTCACATGAAAAGATATAAAATATATATATATATATATATATATATATATATATATATATATAGAAATATTTTCAAAAATATGAGGGGTGTACTCACTTTTGTGAGATACTGTATAACCAATGTTAGAGCAATTGCATGTAGATTTGAAGTGACTTGTCAGCAGGTAGAAAAATCAATGAAAAGAGATGAAAAAATTGCATTTTTTTTTTGTGATCCACAGAGCTTTAGCAAACTATATGTCATCCAGTCAGGGTTTAAATCTACTTTAAAGGAAACCTGTACTGAAATATGAAGCTGCCAGTAAGAACCACCTTCTGAAAATTTTAGCTGTCTTACTATCAATTACCAATCCCCATACTTATTTCAAGCCAGGGACTCAGAAAAGTACTGAAGTATTATTGTAACAAACAGGCAGCTAGCATTTTTGGATGCAGAAGTCAATAATGGTAGTCTACATGTAAGGGGCTTGTTGATGGCTAGCAATGGTGCCATTCGCACAAGTTCCTTCCCTACTTCTTCCCTTCCTGAACAACAATCTACCTGCTTGAGGCTGTAACCCCCCCACCATCTTGTGCCCTCTCCAAGCCTAGAGCCTCCTTATAACATTCCCGGCCATTAACCTTTACATTCCAAAGGAAGGAATGTCCACACAAAGATAGAGTTGCTGCACTTTACGGATGTTAATTTTAAAATGGCATTCACAGTCACATCACATCTTCATACTATCCAGCACATTGTCAATCACATATAGTGGACCATCCACAGCAGTCACATGTGAAAGCAGCACGCAACACATTTAGTAGGCCATCTTACCCAGCTTGGTCTCTCTCCACCTGGGGTAATTAGTACTCACTCAGGGGTTCTGGTTCACCTTAGGCTGTCTGAGTCCATTCACTATTCCTCACAAGTAGTCCCACCAAGTTAGGATCGCTGCGGTCACCTCTAGCTTGGGTGCACTTCTTCCAGGTCCTCCAAGGGAATAGCCTCACTCCAGGGAACACTTGGCCTGGCCTAAAAGCCCTTTTGCAACCTGCCCTAGCCTCCACCACTACAAGAGTCAGGAAGTCTACAGCTGGCTCTTCTGGGTACAGGTCTACCTCTCCCTGTCCTCCTGCCCTGTCCAAGGCCTCCACTTGCTGACTACATGTGCGTGATGTTGGGGAATCTAGTTCCCAGTTCCCATGCCCCCGCTGCACTATGGCTTCTCCCAACCTGACTTATATATGGGCACTGACTCATCCATGACATCACTACAAGAGAGCTCTAATTAAAAGGACCTAGCACCTGATTACACTATTCTATGTTACCACCAGCACTATTCCAAGACAGAGACACGTAGTGGCAGACTAGCTAACTGCACCTGCTTACATTTTTCCTTGTTCAGCCTGCTAAATAAGAATGAGCTTGTGTGTGTTTGGATCCCAATTCAAACCCACCTGAAGCTGTTGCTCTACTGGTCCACCCACTGCTCAAGATTCAGCCCATTTATCAGAAACCAGCTAAAATTAAACAGTGTATGACCAGCCAGTGTTAATTTCGTCGACTAAAACATTTTAGTCGACTAAATTAATACTATTTTAATCTACTAAAATACGACTAAAACTAAAACAATTGAGATGACTAAAATACGACTAAAATTAAAATGGCATTTTAGTCAAAAGACTAAAATGGGACTAAAACTAAAATGCCATTTTAGACAAAAGACTAATGCGGCGTACACACGATCGTTTTTCATGCCGTTAAAAATGCCATTTTTTAAAATGGCCATTAAAACCGATCGTGTGTATGCTCCAGAGCATTTTTAACGGCGTGAAAAACGGCCATTAAAAATTTCGAACATGCTCTATTTTTTCACGTCGTTTTTCATGTCGTTTTTTTTAACGACGTGAAAAACGATAGTGTGTATGCTTTTACGAGGGGAAAAAAACACGCATGCTCAGAATCAAGTATGAGACGGGAGCGCTCGTTCTGGTAAAACTAGCGTTCGTAATGGAGATAGCACATTCGTCACGCTGTAACAGACTGAAAAGCACGAGGCTGAAAAGCGCGAATCGCCGCTCAACAAAGTTTACTAACATGAAGGGTGGCGCCATTCGAATGGAACTTCCCCTTTATAGTGCCGTCGTACGTGTTGTACGTGACTGCGCTTTGCTCAAGCGTTTTTTTTAATGATTGTGTGGATGCAAGACAGGCTTGAGAGAAAACATGAAAAAAAACGACGAGAAAAACGTCGGTTAAAAAATGGCATGAAAAACGATCGTGTGTACGCCGCATTAGGCTACTTTCACACTGAGGTGCTTTGCAGGCGCTATTGCGCTAAAAATAGCGCCTGCAAAGCGCCCTGAAAGAGCCTCTTCTCTCACTCCAGTGTGAAAGCCCGAGGGCTTTCACACCGGAGCGGTGCGCCGGCAGGACGCTCAAATAAGTCCTGCTAGCCGCTTCTTTGAGGCGCTGTAGGAGCGGTGTATGCACCGCTTCTATAGCGCCCCTGCCCATTAAAATCAACGGGCAACACCGCCGAACGTTTTAACCCTTTTTCGGCCACTAGTGGGGGTTAAAAGTGCCCCGCTATTGGCTGAATACCGCCGCAAAAACGACGCAGTGTGAAAGTAGCCTAAGACTAAAACTAAACTGAAATTTGACTTCAAAATTAACACTGGTCTGTAGTGCATGTTCATACCTCAATACCATAAATAATAACATATTAGATTTTTCACACCAGCAGAATATAATGAGTTTGGAAATTGTAGAGAAATGTTAACTAATGCATTACAATTTAATTACACTTATTCGATTTTAGACGACTAAAATGAGTTTTAGTCAACTAAAATGTACTGGCGATTTTAGTCGACTAAAACATAGGACATTTTAGTAGACTAAAATGTACTTGAGATTTAGTCGACTAAATACGACTAAAACTAAAACAATTGCAGAAGACTAAAATGTGACTAACACACGGTCGGAATTTACGATAGAAAAAGTCCGATGGGAGCTTTTGGTGGGATATTCTGACCGTGTGTATGCTCCATCTGACTTTTTCTGACAGACATTTTCCCGTTTTCCCGTTGGAAATTCCGACCGGGGCATAAAACTAAAATGCCATTTTAGTCCTAAGACTAAAGCCTCGTACCCACGACCGAGTTTCTCGTCAAAAAACGACAAGAAACTTGCTGGCAGAGCTTTCTTGCCGAGTAAATCGGTCGTGTGTACGCGGCTATCAGGTTTCTCGTCAAGAAAACCGACAAGAATCTCGATGAGAAAAATAGAGAACCTGCTCTCTATTTTCTCGTCAGGATTCTCCATTTTCTCGTCGAGATTCTCGTCAGCATGTTTCTCGACGAGAAAAGTGTGTGTGTGTACACTTTCCTGTCGCTGTGGAAACCCACGCATGCTCGAAATTACTTTGATGCATGCGAGGTAGCTTCCTAGGCATAGGTAGGGTGTAGCAAGATGGCGGCGACGGCATAGAATGTGACGAGCGCACGCTCGTCGTAGTCGATTACGTCACCGCGTTCGCTCCATTCAAAGAATTGCGGGTTCTTTGAATCGAGCGTGTGTACACTCGGCCGGGACAAGTTTCTTGTCCAAGAATCTCGTCAAGAAAAACGACAAGTTTTTTTTCTGACGAGATTCTCGGCCGTGTGTACGAGGCTTAAGACTAAAACTAAATCGAAATTTGCTGCCAAAATTAACACTGTGACCAGCCTAACTAGAGCAAACATTGTGTAGCTAACAATAGCTTCAAGAGAGAAACAGTGCATGCAGAGAAATAGAAAGTGTTTCCCTATTTTTAACCACTTTTCCCCACAAATGTAATGATTAGTATTTGGGGCTATATAATTACTTAAAATCCCCACAACACTATGGGGGTTATTTACGAAAGGCAAATCCACTTTGCACTACAAGTGCAAACTACAATTGCAAAGTGCACTTGAAATTGCACTGAAAGTGCACTTGGAAGTGCAGTCGCTGTAGATCTGAGGGGGACATGCAAGGAAAATAAAAAACAGCATTTTAGCTTGCACATGATTGGATGATAAAATCAGCAGAGCTTCCCCTCATTTCAGATCTATCCCTCAGATTCACAGCGACTGCACTTCCAAGTGCACTTTCAGTGCAATTTCAAGTGCACTTTGTACTTGTAGTTTGCACTTGTAGTGCAAAGTGGATTTGCCTTTTCGTAAATAACCCCCTATGTATTTTCTGAATGCAGAGGCCCTATAGAATAGGTGGTTTGCAATTTTGTATGTCGCACAATATTAGTGCAACTATTTATGAAATCAACCCTGCACGCAGCCGCAAAAAAACATCAAAAAATTATGGTTCTCAAAAATATCAGTATGTGGTGCTTTAAATGCCCTTACAGATCAAGAGTTAAGTGTAAAAGCATCTGATAATTATTGTTCTCCCTCTGGAGTGGGTGGTGATAGATAACATGTGGCACAAGCGTTTACAGTCACGTGAGTGTTCTATGCTTGCGCTTGGGTTTATGTGTGTATGTGCAGGGTTACGGGGGGTGGTTTTAGTTTTTCTGTTTTTTCTTTTTTTTTTTTAACATTTAACTTTATCACAATCTATAAGGTGCTAACAAGCCTCTTATGTGAAAGCATTGGGCAGATGACAGGTTCTCTTTATGGAGACATTAGAGATGAATTAGATCCCTAGTGTTTCATCTGCCCTCTTCTCTAGCCGATCAAGCACAAACTGTAAAGCCAGCTCTTCAGCCATGATTTTGACAGCTCTAAACCAGAAAAAAAGCCATCAGAGGAGATCAGGGAGGAGTGAGAGAGCCCCGGAACAACAGAAGGGGGAGGGTGGCACCCCCCGAGCATGTAAAAATGATCAGGTGCCTCTACAGCCCCCAGATTACTTTTACACAAAAACTGAGTGCCTACTGAGCCAAACTGAAACAAGGTTGTGGTTGCTTCAGCTTCTTGTGAGTTTGGAGTTATTAGACACTTCTAAAGAGATGAAGAGCTTAATTAACCACACTGATGGAGATGAATCCTGCTTGAACATACCACATATCCTTTAGGCCACTTTCACACTGAGGCACTTGAAAAACTGACAGTAAAACACTGAGCGCTTTTGAAGCGCTTTTCAGGCGCTTTTGAAGCGCTTTCAATTCATTTCAATGGAGAGGGGCGTTTTTTCAGCGCACTGCCCCAGTGTGAAAGCATTCATTGATTTCAATGGAAATAAGTTTTTGTAAGCTTTTCAGTCGCTTTTTTTAGCGTTAAAGCGCCTGAAAAGCGCCTTAGTGTGAAAGTGGTCTAAGTTTTCATTCCTCACTAGTAGTATATTGAGCCAAATTTACTTCAGGTGGAGGGTTTGTTTGGGACAGGTTCACCAAACTTTACCCAAGTTCTGATGCCAAATCTGAAGCCTAGTACACATGGCCGAAAATCTCGTTGCAAAAAAACGTTGTTTTTCTCGACGGGTTTCTTGTCAAGCTTGACGAGATTCTTGTCAAGCTTTCCTTGCATACACACTGTCAATCCAAAATCTCGTCGTTGTAAAGCGCGGTCACGTACAACACGTACAACGGCAGTATAAAGTGGAAGTTCTATTCCAATGGCGCCACCCCTTGGGCTGCTTTTGCTGATCTCGTGTTAACGCGTGTTAGTAAAAGTTTGGGGAGAGACGATTCGCGCTTTTCAGTCTTCGTGCTTTCAGTTCGTTACAGCGTGACGAATGTGCTATCTCCATTACGAACGCTAGTTTTACAAGAAGGTGCGCTTCCGTCTCATACTTCTGACCATGCACGGTTTTTGAAGACTCGGAAAAGCATACACACGAACAGTTTTCTCGTCCAAATACAGTCTGACGAGAATCACAACGAGAAAAATGAGACTCCCGATGAGAAAAAAGAAAGCAGGTCTTCTTTTTTTCTCGTCGAGATTCTGGGCAGTTTTCTTGACGAGAAACCTGAAAGCCTCGTACACACGCACGGTTTTCTCCGGTCGTGTGTACGAGGCTTGAGCCCCGTTTGCCTGCACCAGATCTCATGGTGCAGAAGTACTATGCAATCCAATTGCAGTATTATTCCAAAAGTGCATGCACTACTTTTGGTGCAGTACAGTGTGTTTCAGCCCATGCATTTGAATAGGCTGAAATTGCACAGCGCTCCAATCACACAGGAACTGCATAGGAACGTGAGAGCATTTCTGTGCAATGTCTGGTGTGAACTGGCCCTTGAAGAAAAAAAAACAAAGTACTGTGTAAATTGCTAGTAAATGACAGCTCCTGGCTGCTTCTCTCTGTTTGTAAATAAAGAGGCTTGGCATTTCCTTCACCTATACCAATGTCAAGGGGGACCCCACACAAAAAAGAAGGGATCCCCAATTTCCATACCAGACAATTCTTATCCAAGTATGCAGCCTTGTTGGACAGGTAAGGGGAAGGAGGAGTGCGCCCTGCCCCCACTGAACTATATAAGGCTGCTTAACCTCAACATGGGGAGGGTACATTGCCAAGGGGGACCCCTGCCAAAGCACTGGGTCCCTATGTTGATAAGAACAAAGACCTTTTCACAAAAACCTTGGCCCAGTGGTTGTGGGGGTCTGTGGGTGAGGATTTATCTGGATGCTCCTTTTAAAATTAGATCCCACCCCCTCATGTAAATGGGTAAGGGGCAACACTACTCATTCACAAAAAAATAAAAGCTTGTTTGCAGGAGACAGTGGGCTAAAGTCCACTGTCGGCTGACATCACAGAGCCGGTCCAGGCTGCGGAAAGATCCTGACTTTAAAATCCAGATCTACCCAGAAGCCTGGACCAGAACCTGGCTTAGCCTGTCAGCGATCCGTCAAGAATCTGAGCTAGCTGCTCCCACATCCTCCACAGCCAAGCGCTCCAGTGAGTGCCGGAGGGGCAGAGCAGAGAGCTGGTGACTAACAGTCACGGTGTCTGGCCAAGCACCCAAGCTTGTAGGAGGAGTTTTCATTCTCTTCTGACTGTCCTATGAGGCTGCATGACCCCTGATGATCTGTTTGGACAGGCACTCTCCCGAAAAAATCTATCTAGCAATACACACCAAACTGACTATGTGCAGAGTGCCCCCTAGGCTCTGTACTATCAGGAGTAGTGATGAGCCGAACACCCCCGGGTTCGGTTCGCACCAGAACCCGCGAACGGACCGAAAGTTCGTACGAACATTAGAACCCTATTAAATACAATGGATGCGAACGTTCGAATTCTAAAGTGCTAATTATAACAACTATTATGCATGTTATTGTCCTAAAAAGGGTTTGGGAACCCGGGTTGTGCACCAGGGGACATGTATCAATGCAAAAAGAAGTTTTAAAAACGGTCGTTTTTCGGGAGCAGTCATTTTAATGATGCATAAAGTGAAAAAAAAAAAGTCAAATATTCCTTTAAATATCGTACCTGGGGGGGTGTCTAAAGTATGCCTGTGAAGTGCCACGTGTTTCCCGTGTTTAGAACTGTCCCTGCACAAAATGACACTTCTAAAGGAAAAAAAAGCCATTTAAAACTGCTTGCGGCTTTAATGTAATGTCTGGTCCCGGTAATATGGATGAAAATCTTTAAGAAAAATGGCATAGCTACCCCATGACCCCCCCCCCCTACCCCAGCCCATTACCAGCCCCTTTGGGTCTTGTATGGATATTAAGGGGAACCCCGCACATAAAATAAAAAAGGCCCTATATACTCTGAACAGCCGTATACAGGCGGTGCATACAAGACAGGGACTGTAGGTTTGTTCTTATGTAGAATCTGTTTGTAATTTTGAACAGGTACATTGTTGAAGTGTAGCTCCAGCCCAAAAATCTATTTTTAAACTTTTTGGAAAACATAGGTAAGGGTTATCACCCCTGTAACATTTGTTTTGCTGTCTGTGCCCCTGTTCAGAACATTTCACCTCACTTTCCGTCCCAATGACAACTGTTTTTGAAATGTGGTGTTTTTCTTGAAACAAGGATTGCTGATAAAGCATCAGTACAGAGGAGACACCTTTCTCCCATATTTATTCTTACAGGAGAGAATTTTCCTTCCTAGTGGTAGATTTCCTCTCACTTCCTGTTGTCTTCTTGCGTTTGCAAGTAGGAGTCGTTTGTAAGTTGGATGTTTGAAAGTAGGGACCTGCCGTATATACTCTGCAGAAATAGGCCCCTTAGTTGTTGGTGTTGGCACAACACTGTAAGCACTCACAGTTACTCTTGGTTGGTGCTGGAACGCCCTGCTGTCAACTATTATATCAGGAATTTTAATTACATATAATTGTTGAACAGTGGTAGTAAAAATTGGGCCTTTGATGGTGGTGCTGGTGCCACAACACTGTAAGCCCTGACAGTTACTCTTGGTGGGTGCAGCAATGGGCCCTGCTGTGAATTATTAGATCAAGAATTGTAATTGCATGCCCCTGTTGAACAGGGGCTGAAAAATTGGGCCTTTCGTGGTGGTGGTGGTGGTGTTGCCACAACACTGTAAGCCCTCAGAGTTACTCTTGGTGGGTGCAGGAATGGGCCCTGCTGTGAATTATTAGATCAAGAATTGCAATTGCATGCCCCTGTTGAACAGGGGCTGAAAATTTGGGCCTTTCGTGGTGGTGGTGGTGGTGGTGGTGTTGCCACAACACTGTAAGCCCTCAGAGTTACTCTTGGTGGGTGCAGCAATGGGCCCTGCTGTGAATTATTAGATCAAGAATTGTAATTGCATGCCCCTGTTGAACAGGGGCTGAAAAATTGGGCCTTTCGTGGTGGTGGTGGTGGTGGTGGTGGTGGTGTTGCCACAACACTGTAAGCCCTCAGAGTTACTCTTGGTGGGTGCAGCAATGGGCCCTGCTGTGAATTATTAGATCAAGAATTGTAATTACATGCCCCTTTTGAACAGGGGCTGAAAAATTGGGCCTTTCGTGGTGGTGGTGGTGGTGGCGTTGCCACAACACTGTAAGCCCTCAGAGTTACTCTTGGTGGGTGCAGCAATGGGCCCTGCTGTGAATTATTAGATCAAGAATTGTAATTGCATGCCCCTGTTGAACAGGGGCTGAAAAATTGGGCCTTAGGCACTGGTGGCACAACACTACAACCCCTCACAGATACTGTACTTGGAGCACAGCAATGAGCCCTGTTGCAAAGTATTGCTTCAAAAATTGTAATGACACGCCCCTGTTAAACAGGGGCTGAAAAATTGGGCCTTAGGCACTGGTGCCACAACACTCCAACCCCTCACAGATACTGTACTTGGAGCACAGCAATGAGCCCTATGGCAAATTATTGCTAAAAAAACTGTAATTACACGCCCCTGTAAAACAGGGGCTGAAAAATTGGGCCTTAGCCACTGGTGGCGGCACCCATAAACAAAAATGATCTTCCAAGCTATCATCATCAATCGTATCATTGAGGACTCGGAGGAGGAGGATAGCCAGTCAACATAACAGCACAGGCACTCAGCATCAGCATCAGTCTTGAAGGGATGTGACATGTTAAAATCAATTAGTCTGTTATATCAGCATCAGGTGTGTGGTAGCTGGTGGTGATCCAAGACTGGTTCATCTTGATGAAAGTCAGTCGATCAACCGAGTCGGTGGACAGGCGCACCCTGTGATCCGTGACAAATCCTCCAGCAGCACTGAATGTGCGTTCCGAAAGAACGCTGGATGCAGGACAGGCCAGTAGCTCAATTGCATACTGTGCAAGCTCTGGCCAGTGATCCATCCTCAAGACCCAGTAAGCCAGAGGATTTTCGGTGGGGAAGGTGTCCAAGTCTGACCTTGCCCCTAGATATTCCTGCACCATGTTTATCAGACGCTGGCGATGGTTGCTGGAACCGATCATACTTTGGGGCTGCGGACTAAAGAATTGTCTGAACGCATCGGTCAGACGGCCACCTTCCCCACCGCTCCTTCTTTGACTGGCCGAAGCCTCAGCAACTCGTTGTCCAGGACCAGGAGTTTGTAACCTCCCAGTCTCTGGGAACGCGTTGCACAGACCTTTCTGCAAGGCCTCCCGGAGTTGTCTCATCCTCTGCTCCCTCTGCGACGGTAACATAAGGTCCGCAACCTTACCCTTGTACCGTGGATCAAGGAGAGTGGCCAGCCAGTAATGGTCCCTCTCCTTGATCCGAAGAATACGAGGATCCTTCCGCAGACTTTGCAGGATCAGGGAGGCCATGCAGCGTAGGTTTGCTGAGGCATTCGCTCCAGAGTCCTCTGGGTCACTAAGGACGACATGATCCGCAGCCACCTCCTCCCAGCCACGTACAAGTCCACTGGTTTCTTGGGACTGTAAATCATCCCTAAAAGACTGCTGCTGATGATGCTGAGTGCCAGCCTCCACCTCCATGCTGACACAATCCTCCTCCTCCTCCTCCTCCTCCTCCTCTTCCTGTGCGATGGGTGGGACAGAAGGAACACTGTCTGGGTAAAGGGGGCCTTGAGAGGCAAGGAAGTCCTCCTCTTCCTGCCTCTGTTCTGCCTCAAGTGCCCTGTCCATTATTCCACGCAGCGTGTGCTCCAACAGGTGGACAAGAGGTACAGTGTCACTGATGCATGCACTGTCACTGCTCACCATCCTCGTGGCCTCCTCAAATGGTGCCAGGACAGTGCATGCATCCCTGATCATGCCCCACTGGCGTGGAGAAAAAAAACCAAGCTCCCCTGACCCTGTCCTGGTGCCGTAGTCGCACAGGTACTCATTGATGGCCCTCTGCTGCGTGTGCAGCCGCTGCAGCATGGCCAACGTTGAGTTCCACCTGGTGGGCATGTCACATATAAGACGGTTCTTGGGCAGGTTCAACTCCTTTTGCAGCTCAGCCAGGCGAGCACTGGCATTATAAGATCTGCGGAAATGCACACAGACTTTCCTGGCCTGCCTCAGGACATCCTGTAAGCCCGGGTACCTGCCCAAGAACCGCTGCACCACCAGGTTAAGGACGTGAGCCACACAGGGCACATGGGTCAGTTGTCCCTGTCGGAGGGCGGAGAGGAGGTTGGTGCCATTGTCGCAAACCACCATTCCTGGCTTAAGCTGGCGTGGCGTCAACCACCTCTCGGCCTGGCCCTGCAGAGCAGACAGGACCTCTGCCCCAGTGTGGCTTCTGTCCCCCAAACACACCAGCGCAAGCACGGCATGGCATCTTTTTGCCTGCGTACTTGCGTAGCCCCTTGAACGCCTACGGAGCACCGCTGGTTCCGAGGACAAACCACAGGAAGAGGCCATGGAGGAAGAAGAAGAGGAGGGGGTGGAGGAGAGAGGTGTGTCACAACCAGTAGTAGCATTTTGGAGGCGTGGCGGTGGAACAACCTCCAACACTACTGCACCTTGTCCTGCATCCTTCCCAGCTGCCAAAAGAGTGACCCAATGGGCCGTGAAAGAAAGGTAACGTCCCTGTCCATGCCTGCTGGACCATGAGTCAGCGGTAATATGCACCTTACCGCTGACCGCCCTGTCCAGCGGGGCCAAGACATTGCCTTCCACATGCCGGTAGAGAGCCGGAATAGCCTTCCGTGAGAAAAAGTGGCATTTGGGAACCTGCCACTGAGGAACCGCACATTGCACAAACTCACGGAAGGGGGCCGAGTCTACCAACTGAAAAGGCAGCAGTTGAAGCGCTAGCAATTTAGCCAAGCTAGCATTCAACCGCTGGGCATGTGGATGGCTGGGAGTGAACTTCTTTCGACGGTCCAGCAGCTGGGGCAGGGAAATTTGCCTGCTAGAATCGGACGTCGGTGTACTGCTAGCAGAGTGGCCGCAAGTACTTGGCTGTGACACACCTAATTCTACACCTTCATTCCTCTCAGTGCATGTTTCAGAGAGGACTGAAGTTATAGTGGGGTTGGAGATCCCAGCTGATGCGGTGCAAGGAGAGGTCCGCTTTGTTCTTTGGTGTGGGTCTTTGAGGTAGGCTTGCCAACGAGCTGCATGGCAGGTCAACATATGTCTGGTCAGGCATGTGGTACCCAAGCGGCTGATGTTTTGGCCACGCGATATACGCTTGAGACATATGTTGCAAACAGCAGCTGTGCGATCTGATGCACTAGCCTCAAAAAAGGCCCACACCAAAGAACTTTTTGAATGACGGGCAGAGGCAGCGCCCTGCACAGGCGGAGCTCTGCGGTGTGATTCCGTCGGTGTACTGCCCTTACGCTGGCCACCAAAGGGCATCCTGCCTCGTTGGAGATGTGCCTCCTCCTCATCCTCCTCCTCCTCCTCTCTCCTATTAGGCACCCACGTGGAGTCAGTGACCTCATCATCCCCTCCCTCCTCATCACTGGAGCCAATATGGCAGTATGCTGCAGCTGCTGGAACATGACTGCCAGATTGGTGTCCTTCTTGAGCATCCCCTCTGTCTGCTCTCACGCTACTGCCTTCCTCTAGCTGGGTTTCATCATCAGACCCTTCGAAACGCTGGGCATCCTCCTGGAGCATGTACCCAACACTGTGCTCAAACAGTTCGGGGGACTCCTCAGGAGGAGGACATGGTGGGTCTAGGGAAGGAGTGACTGATGATGAGTCTGACATTGATACCAGGGAAGAGGACGCTTTGGCAGCTGCTTTTCCAGTACCCTGAGCCTGGGTGAGAGAGGATGAGGAGGAGGAGGAGGGCTTGGTCATCCACTCTACCAAGTCTTCGGCATGATGTGGCTCAACATGTCCAGCTGCCGAAAAGAAGGACAAGCGTGTCCCATGGCCATGTGCTGATGACGATGCACCGCGTCCACGACCAGCACTGTTGCCCCCAGACACAGAGCCTGCTTGCCCTCTTTTATTGCCTCCTGACTGTCTGCCTCTCCTTGTTTGCCTTCCAGACATTCTAATAGATGGCCTGCAGGGAGATGGGAAAAAAGCAATAAGGGCTACCTTCAGGTGTCCTTCTCTGTCCCTTTGCTTAAGGATTTCTAAATATGGTTGAGGATGATTGCTTTTGCACAGAATAGCACAACGACAATTTCCCTGACTGTCCAAAAAAACAAGGATTTCAAAGATGGTTGATGAGGAATGCTTTAGCACACTATAGCACAAGGAGAATTTCCCTCACTGTCCTTCCCTGTCCCTAGAAACAAGGATTATCACAGTGAAAGAAACTGACACTCTTCCTACCTATAGTTTTCTGTCCCTAGAAAAAATGTTTTTTTAAAGCACACTATAGCACAAGGAGAATTTTCCTCACTGTCCTTCCCTGTCCCTAGAAACAAGGATTATCACAGTGAAAGAAACTGATACTCTTCCTACCTATAGTTTTCTGTCCCTAGAAAAAATGTTTTTTTAAAGCACACTATAGCACAAGGAGAATTTCCCTCACTTTCCTTCTTTGTCCCTAGAAACAAGGATTATCACAGTGAAAGAAACTGACACTCTTCCTACCTATAGTTTTCTGTCCCTAGAAAAAATGTTTTTTTAAAGCACACTATAGCACAAGGAGAATTCCCTCACTGTCCTTCCCTGTCCCTAGAAACAAGGATTCGCACAGTAAAACACACTGACACTCTCCCTACCTATACTTTTCTGTCCCTAGAAAAAATGTTTTTTTAAAGCACACTATAGCACAAGGAGAATTCCCTCACTGTCCTTCCCTGTCCCTAGAAACAAGGATTCGCACAGTAAAACACACTGACACTCTCCCTACCTATAGTTTTCTGTCCCTAGAAAAAATGTTTTTTTAAAGCACACTATAGCACAAGGAGAATTCCCTCACTGTCCTTCCCTGTCCCTAGAAACAAGGATTCGCACAGTAAAACACACTGACACTCTCCCTACCTATACTTTTCTGTCCCTAGAAAAAAGGTTTTTTTAAAGCACACTATAGCACAAGGAGAATTTCCCTCACTTTCCTTCTTTGTCCCTAGAAACAAGGATTATCACAGTGAAAGAAACTGACACTCTTCCTTCCTATAGTTTTCTGTCCCTAGAAAAAATGTTTTTTTAAAGCACACTATAGCACAAGGAGAATTCCCTCACTGTCCTTCCCTGTCCCTAGAAACAAGGATTCGCACAGTAAAACACACTGACACTCTCCCTACCTATAGTTTTCTGTCCCTAGAAAAAATGTTTTTTTAAAGCACACTAAAGGACAAGGAGAATTTCCCTCACTTTCCTTCTTTGTCCCTAGAAACAAGGATTATCACAGTGAAAGAAACTGACACTCTTCCTACCTATAGTTTTCTGTCCCTAGAAAAAATGTTTTTTTAAAGCACACTATAGCACAAGGAGAATTTCCCTCACTTTCCTTCTTTGTCCTTAGAAACAAGGATTCGCACAGTAAAAGACACTGACACTCTCCCTACCTATAGTTTTCTGTCCCTAGAAAAAATGTTTTTTTAAAGCACACTATAGCACAAGGAGAATTTCCCTCACTTTCCTTCTTTGTCCCTAGAAACAAGGATTATCACAGTGAAAGAAACTGACACTCTTCCTACCTATAGTTTTCTGTCCCTAGAAAAAATGTTTTTTTAAAGCACACTATAGCACAAGGAGAATTCCCTCACTGTCCTTCCCTGTCCCTAGAAACAAGAATTCGCACAGTAAAACACACTGACACTCTCCCTACCTATACTTTTCTGTCCCTAGAAAAAATGTTTTTTTAAAGCACACTATAGCACAAGGAGAATTCCCTCACTGTCCTTCCCTGTCCCTAGAAACAAGGATTCGCACAGTAAAACACACTGACACTCTCCCTACCTATAGTTTTCTGTCCCTAGAAAAAATGTTTTTTTAAAGCACACTATAGCACAAGGAGAATTTCCCTCACTTTCCTTCTTTGTCCCTAGAAACAAGGATTATCACAGTGAAAGAAACTGACACTCTTCCTACCTATAGTTTTCTGTCCCTAGAAAAAATGTTTTTTTAAAGCACACTATAGCACAAGGAGAATTCCCTCACTGTCCTTCCCTGTCCCTAGAAACAAGGATTCGCACAGTAAAACACACTGACACTCTCCCTACCTATAGTTTTCTGTCCCTAGAAAAAATGTTTTTTTAAAGCACACTATAGCACAAGGAGAATTCCCTCACTGTCCTTCCCTGTCCCTAGAAACAAGGATTCGCACAGTAAAACACACTGACACTCTCCCTACCTATAGTTTTCTGTCCCTAGAAAAAATGTTTTTTTAAAGCACACTATAGCACAAGGAGAATTCCCTCACTGTCCTTCCCTGTCCCTAGAAACAAGGATTCGCACAGTAAAAGACACTGACACTCTCCCTACCTATAGTTTTCTGTCCCTAGAAAACATGTTTTTTTAAAGCACACTATAGCACAAGGAGAATTTCCCTCACTTTCCTTCTTTGTCCCTAGAAACAAGGATTATCACAGTGAAAGAAACTGACACTCTTCCTACCTATAGTTTTCTGTCCCTAGAAAAAATGTTTTTTTAAAGCACACTATAGCACAAGGAGAATTTCCCTCACTTTCCTTCTTTGTCCCTAGAAACAAGGATTATCACAGTGAAAGAAACTGACACTCTTCCTTCCTATAGTTTTCTGTCCCTAGAAAAAATGTTTTTTTAAAGCACACTATAGCACAAGGAGAATTCCCTCACTGTCCTTCCCTGTCCCTAGAAACAAGGATTCCCACAGTAAAAGACACTGACACTCTCCCTACCTATAGTTTTCTGTCCCTAGAAAAAATGTTTTTTTAAAGCACACTATAGCACAAGGAGAATTTCCCTCACTTTCCTTCTTTGTCCCTAGAAACAAGGATTATCACAGTGAAAGAAACTGACACTCTTCCTACCTATAGTTTTCTGTCCCTAGAAAAAATGTTTTTTTAAAGCACACTATAGCACAAGGAGAATTCCCTCACTGTCCTTCCCTGTCCCTAGAAACAAGGATTCGCACAGTAAAACACACTGACACTCTCCCTACCTATAGTTTTCTGTCCCTAGAAAAAATGTTTTTTTAAAGCACACTATAGCACAAGGAGAATTTCCCTCACTTTCCTTCTTTGTCCCTAGAAACAAGGATTATCACAGTGAAAGAAACTGACACTCTTCCTACCTATAGTTTTCTGTCCCTAGAAAAAATGTTTTTTTAAAGAACACTATAGCACAAGGAGAATTCCCTCACTGTCCTTCCCTGTCCCTAGAAACAAGGATTCGCACAGTAAAACACACTGACACTCTCCCTACCTATAGTTTTCTGTCCCTAGAAAAAATGTTTTTTTAAAGCACACTATAGCACAAGGAGAATTCCCTCACTGTCCTTCCCTGTCCCTAGAAACAAGGATTCGCACAGTAAAACACACTGACACTCTCCCTACCTATAGTTCTCTGTCCCTAGAAAAAATGTTTTTTTAAAGCACACTATAGCACAAGGAGAATTTCCCTCACTTTCCTTCTTTGTCCCTAGAAACAAGGATTATCACAGTGAAAGAAACTGACACTCTTCCTACCTATAGTTTTCTGTCCCTAGAAAAAATGTTTTTTTAAAGCACACTATAGCACAAGGAGAATTCCCTCACTGTCCTTCCCTGTCCCTAGAAACAAGGATTCGCACAGTAAAACACACTGACACTCTCCCTACCTATAGTTTTCTGTCCCTAGAAAAAATGTTTTTTTAAAGCACACTATAGCACAAGGAGAATTCCCTCACTGTCCTTCCCTGTCCCTAGAAACAAGGATTCGCACAGTAAAACACACTGACACTCTCCCTACCTATAGTTTTCTGTCCCTAGAAAAAATGTTTTTTTAAAGCACACTATAGCACAAGGAGAATTCCCTCACTGTCCTTCCCTGTCCCTAGAAACAAGGATTCGCACAGTAAAACACACTGACACTCTCCCTACCTATCCTTCTCTTTCCCTAAACTAAAGGAATCCAGGTTAAGCAAGAAAAAAATAAATGTCACTGTCCCTGCCTATGCTTCTCTTTCCCTGCTCCGGAACACACTACACTAGGCCGCCGTGCTGGCGGCCTTTTATAGTGTGGGGCGTGTACTAAACACCCTCAGCAATAATTGGCCACAGGCATCCTGCCTGTGGCCAATCATTGCTCTCCTCGCTGCCGGCGCTGTGATTGGCCAAGCATGCGGGGTCACAGTGCATGCTTGGCCAATCACAGCGCCTGGATGACACTGCGATGGCGTAGTGCATTGTGGGCCGTTCGCGTCACTCGAATTTGGCGCGAACGGCCCAAATCGTTCGATCTTCGTCGAACGATCGAACAGCCGATGTTCGAGTCGAACGTATGTTCGACTCGAACACGAAGCTCATCCCTAATCAGGAGATGGATTGGGGCAGTGGAAGAAGGGGAGGATCAGAGGTGACAGGAGCAAACAGCCTTTTTACACAATGCACAGGATTAACCCCTTAGGTTCCACAGTGAGTATAACAAGCATGCTTTATTGCATATACAGACTGATTTTACTGTTGTGGGTTTAGTAACACTTTAATTACAAGCACTACAATTGAGTGAAATCCTGTAATATCACAACTACATTTTTTTAATGAAAAGGGGATTCCCCTTTAAGTGTCTGCAATTGCTTTGGAGTAGGGATGAGAGCAAATCCTGTGTACAATTTAGTAAACCCAAGCTTAGTGCCAAATCCTATTGTCTTTGCAGGAGCAAATTCTGTTAGTAAATCCTGGACATTTTTAGGGCTGATAGGCAATATACTTTGCGAAAAAACTAGTGGTGGACCGAAATTTCGGCCGCTGAAAATTATCGGCCGAAAACTGTGTTACAATAATGAAGTGCCAAAAAAGGGGTGGGGTGCCCCCTATTGCGGGGGTGTAATCTGTTCTCCCCTCTCTCCCCCTCTCCTCGCAGAGCCGGGATCTCTGTGTGTCACGGAGCTGAATTGTCCGTGCGGCAGCAGGTACAATGTAATTGAATCAGTGTGACGTGATCACAGGAGGCGGGACATTGTTACTGCGGCCGGGAAGTTCTAATCCAGCTCCGTGGCACAGCGGGAGCCGCTCTGATCCGGGAAAAGGCAGGCTGCATCTGGCAGGCACTGGTTATCTTACAGGCACAGGCAGGCTCCATCTGACATGCACTGGTGAGGCTGCATCTGATGGGCACAGGCAGGCTGCATCTGACATGCACTGATGAGGCTGCATCTGATGGGCACAGGCAGGCTGCATCTGACATGCACTGGTGAGGCTGCATCTGATAAGCACAGGCTGCATCTGACATGTACTGGTGAGGCTGCATCTGATGGGCACAGGCAGGCTGCATCTGACATGCACTGGTGATGCTGCATCTAATGGGCACAGGTAGACTGCATCTGATGGGCACAGTTAGGCTGCATCTGACGGGCACTGGAAGGCTGCATCTGCCAGGCACTGATGAGGCTGCATCTGACAGGCACTGGTAGGCTGCACCTGACAGGCACTGGTAGGCTGCATCTGACAGGCACTGGTAGGTTGTATCTGACAGGCACTCGTAGGCTGCATCTGACAGGCACTGGTAGGCTGCATCTGACAGGCTCTGGTAGGCTGCATCTGACAGGCACTGGTAGGCTGCATCTGACAGGCACTGGTAGGCTGCATCTAACAGGCACTGGTAGGCTGCATCTAACAGGCACTGGTAGGCTGCATCTGACAGGCACTGGTAGGCTGCATCTGACAGGCACTGGTAGGCTGCATCTGACAGGCACTGGTAGGCTGCATCTGACAGGCACTGGTAGGCTGCATCTGACTGGTAGACTGCATCTGACAGGCACTGGTGAGGCTGCATTGATCTCTTGTATCATGTCTGCAGTCCCTGACCATCTCCTGTATCATGCCATGCAAGAACTGGGATGTTTTCAGCTTCCAGGAATTGTGTACAAATTCTTGCAACATGGGGCCGTGCATTATCATGCTGCAAAATGAGGTGATGGTTGTGGATGATTGGCACAACAATGGGCCTCAGGATCTCGTCACGGTATCTCTGTGCATTCAAAATGCCATCAATAAAATGCACCTGTGTTTGTTGTACATAGCATACGCCTGCCCATACCATAACCCTACCGCCACCATGGGCCACTCCATCCACAATGTTGAAATCAGCAAACCGCTCACCCACACAACGCCATACATGCTGTCTGACATACAGAGAAATCCGTGATTCATCCGTGATGAGAACACCTCTTCAAAGTGCCAGACACCATCAAATGTGAGCATTTCCCCTCTCAAGTCGGTTACGACGACGTACTGCAATCAGGTCGAGACCCCGATGAGGACGACGTGCATGCAGATGAGCTTCCCTGAGACGGTTTCTGACAGTTTGTGCAGAAATTCTTTGGTTATGCAAACTGATTGTTGCAGGAGCTGTCCGGGTGGCTGGTCTCAAATGATCTTGGAGGTGAAGATGCTGGATGTGGAGGTCCTGGGCTGGGGTGGTTACACGTCGTCTGCAGTTGAATGTACTGCCAAATTCTCTGAAACGCCTTTGGAGATGGCTTATGGTAGAGAAATGGACATTCAATTCAAGGGCAACAGCTCTGGTGGACATTCCTGTCGTCAGCATGCCAATTGCACGCTCCCTCAAAACTTGCGACATCTGTGGCACTGAGCTGTGTGATAAAACTGCACATAGAGTGGCCTTTTATTGTGGCCAGCCTAAGGCACACCTGTGCAATAATCATGCTGTCTAATCAGCATCTGGATATGTCACATCTATGAGGTGGATGGATTATCTCGGCAAAGGAGAAGTGCTCACTAACACAGATTTAGACAGATTTGTGAACAATATTTTAGAGAAATAGGCCTTTTGTGTACATAGAAAAAGTCGTAGATCTTTAAGTTCAGCTCATGATAAATAGAGGCAAAAACAAAAGTGTTGCGTTTATAATTTTGCTCAGTGTAGGTGTAACATAGATCACACGATCAATTGTAATGCGTGAATTGCAAACAAGTGTGGTCAGGGAAAGGGCACACATATAACCAGGAAAACATGGAGCTGGACCATAAACATATGGCAAATGGGAGTAAGGTTGTTAAGACAAAACCAAATATAATATATTAACTTCAAAACTAATCAACAATTATTATAAACATAGAAAAAGGCATGCTTGTATATAAACAGTTTAAAACATTATTTTCAAAAGTATTAAAACTACATGTGGTGTGCATTTATGTGTCCAAAAAGATATATGTTTATATAAGAGTGAATACCTAAATGCAGAAACATAATGACAATAAATAATGAAAATACGAATAAATGTGTGAGTTGTGAGGGGGTTAGCTCGGTAGCGGGTGTGTGTGACCCCCTGGATGGGCTCCCCACACAAAACAGGCCCAGCAGACGGAGGTTGTGGTTTTCAAGATCAAAAGGTTCGGTTTATTTCTCTATTTACAGTGACAAAAACACAGCAAAGCAAAAAGAAACATAAACAAAATAAATCCTGGTCAGCTTGACCTCTGACTAAACATGCAGGTTTCCCTAACTAACAACTGGGATCAGCCTGGTGCTGTCCTAGTCCCTAAGTCCCTGGTTTAGTAAATGTCCAAACAAATAGCCACACAGGCTTTGTCTCACCTCACAGGGGTTCACTCTCCCTAGACAGTCCACACAGGTCTGGTTCCAGGCATGAGCAAACACCTAATGAAGCTGGGAGTTTTTATAGAGGCCTTAAACGAGCTGACAAGCTTCAGCTGGTCTCATCAACTCCCTGCCTGCACGACGCCCAGCACTCTCCCTAGAGGTATGAATCATCCATGAGCCCACTAGCCTCAGCTGGGCTTCATCAACTCTCTCCCTAGTTGTATAAGTCGGCATAAAGCCTGAATCTGGGAGAAATATACCTACCCCCCTGGATGCAACCAGGTGACTTTACCTTCCTGCTGTCACATACCCCCCCCTCTTGTTTTAACCTTGGGGTTGGAACACCAGCAATCAGGCATTCATGTACTCGAGACAAAGCATCCACATTCCCCATTTGAACGCCAGGGCGATGCTTTACTGTGAAGTTGAATTCCTGTAGGGCCAGGAACCACCTATTTACTCTTCTATTTGTCTCCTTGTTTTGAGCCATCCACTTTAACGGAGCGTGATCCGTAACCATGTCAAAGTGCCTACCTAGCAGATAGTACCGAAGGGAATCTAGAGCCCACTTCACCGCTAAACACTCCTTTTCAACCGTGGTGTAATTTACCTCATGGGACTTCAACTTCCTGCTGAGGTAAATGACTGGGTGCTCTTCCCCGTTCCAGACCTGGGACAATACTGCTCCTAACCCCACATCTGACGCATCACTTTGTACGACAAAGTCTTTAGAGAAGTCGGGTGAGTACAACACTGGCTGGCTACATAAGGCTTGTTTCAAGAATTGGAATGCTGCCTCAGCCTCGGGGGTCCATTTAATCATGACCGACCCTTTCCCTTTCATCAGGTTGGTTAGGGGCACAGCCTTAGAAGCAAAGTGGGGAATGAAGCGCCGATAATAACCCGCGATTCCCAGAAAGGCTCGTACCTGCTTCTTGCTGTTGGGACGTGGCCAACTCTGGATGGTCTCGACTTTGTTGAGTTGGGGTTTTATTACTCCCCTGCCAATGGTGTACCCAAGATATTTGGCCTCCTCCTGCCCAATGGTACACTTCTTGGGGTTAGCCGTAAACCCCGCTTCCCGGATAGAGTCTAGGACTGCTTGCACTTTTGGCAGATGTGAGGCCCAATCTGTGCTATGGACAATTACGTCATCCAGGTAAGCCGCAGCATACTTCCGATGGGGCCTCAGTATCTGGTCCATTTTCCGCTGGAATGTGGCCGGCGCATTCTGTAACCCGAACGGCATTCTCTTATATTGGAACGCCCCGTCTGGGGTTACAAATGCGGTTTTCTCTTTGGCCGACTTGGCCAGGGGAATTTGCCAATACCCTTTTGTGAGGTCAAGAGTCGTCATGTATCGGGCTGTTCCCAGCCGGTCGATCAACTCATCTATACGTGGCATGGGGTAGGTGTCAAATTTTGTAACTTTGTTCAACTGACGAAAATCGTTACAAAATCGCCAGCTCCCATCCGGTTTAGGCACCAACACAATGGGACTAGACCAATCACTTTGGGACTCCTCTATCACCCCTAAGTTCAGCATTTTCTGTACTTCCTCCCGTATTGCCTCCCGTCGGGCCTCTGGGATCCGATAGGGTTTTAACTTCACCCTTTCACCGGGCGGGGTAATAATATCATGCTCTACCCCAGATGTTTGTCCCGGCAGCTCAGAGAACACCTCCTTGTTGCGAAGCACAAACTCCTTAACCTCCTGTTGTTGGGGTTGTGACAAGGTGGCTGCTATTCCAACCTCCGGAATCACGCAACCAGTTTGAGCTGGTGACCAAGTTTCTGCGACTAGGGACTCTCTATCCCTCCAGGCTTTCAACAGATTAACGTGATAGATCTGTTCGGGCTTTCGCCTTCCTGGTTGTCTGACCTTGTAATTCACTTCGCTCACTTTTTCCATTATCTCGTAGGGGCCTTGCCATTTGGCAAGGAATTTACTTTCAACCGTAGGGACAAGTACCAATATCCTATCCCCCGGGGAAAAGGTACGGGTCTTGGCTCCACGGTTGTACACTCTCTGCTGTGCCAACTGCGCTTGGGCCAAATGTTCCTTCACGATGGGCATTACCTGTGCAATTCGATCTTGCATCAGGGCGACATGCTCAATCACACTCCTGTGGGGAGAACTCTCACTTTCCCAAGTTTCCTTGGCAATATCCAACAGCCCTCTTGGGTGTCTCCCATACAGTAACTCAAAGGGGGAGAATCCCGTAGAGGATTGGGGCACCTCCCTAATAGCAAACATCAAATAAGGAAGTAGACAGTCCCAATCCTTTCCATCTCTATCCACCACTTTCTTCAACATTTGTTTTAGGGTTTTGTTGAATCTTTCAACCAGCCCATCGGTTTGGGGGTGATACACAGACGTACGCAATTGCGTCACTTTGAACAATTTACACAGCTCTTTCATAACCCGGGACATAAAGGGTGTACCTTGGTCCGTAAGCAGTTCTTTACAAATACCCACCCGGCTAAAAACAAGAGATAGCTCTTTGGCTATGGTTTTGGCCGAGGTATTTCGGAGAGGGATCGCTTCTGGATAACGGGTGGCATAGTCCATTATAACTAATATGTACTGGTGCCCCCTAGCGGACTTGATTATAGGACCTACCAAATCCATTGCGATCCTCTCAAACGGGACCTCAATGATGGGTAGAGGGACCAGCGGGCTACGGAAATGTGGCATCAGGGCCGACCTCTGACACACAGGGCAGGAGGAACAATAATTTTCTATGTCCTTCATCACCCCAGGCCAATAGAATCTCTGTAATACCCTCTCTCGGGTTTTCTCTGTCCCCAGATGACCTCCAAGAATGTGCCCATGGGCCAACTCCAACACCAACTTCCTGTAAGTTTTGGGCACTACAAGCTGCTCAACGGTTTCTTCTGCCCTTTTTGCCACCCGATACAGTAGGTCCTTCTCTACGCTGAAGTATGGGTAAGTGCAGGTATTATCTGGGTTCACTAATTCGCCATCTATTTCCACTACGTTTTCCCGTGCCTTTATTAGGGCGGGGTCTTTTAACTGTTCTGTGGCAAAATTTTCCCTGTGAACCTCAAGATCAGAAAACTCCACAGACGGTAGGTTTTCGTCTGAGGAGGTGGGCTCCTCTCCAGTTTCTTGAGTCTCGCCTGCCAATACTGACAAGGGAAATTCTGGAGAGTCCTCACCACTCTCAGAGGAGTTCTGGCTATCACCTTCCTGGTACATAGGGGCACCAGTGGGGGGCTCAGGATCATCCCACAGTTCCCAGAACTTCGGAAAATCCCTTCCCACAATGGCATCATGCGGTAGTTGAGATACTAACCCCACTGGATGAGAGAGGGTACCTTTGGGGGTCTTGAAACACACTGTAGTCACTGGATACTCTCGGGTGTCCCCATGCACACAAATAACAGCTACCTTGCTATTCCCAGAGACCTCTGTTTTAACTAATTCAGCCTTTATCAGGGTCACAAGGCTACCTGAATCCAGTAATACCACAACATTTCTACCATTAATACACATTTTGCATAAATGTTTCTCAGTTCCCCGAATGGCAGTGCATGCGACTGTCGCACACAGCGACTGACGTCTGTCCGTCAGAAAGTCACATTGCATGGGTTCCTCCACAACCGGGCAATTTGCTGCAATATGTCCCGCTTGCCGGCAGCGGTAGCAAACAATCCTTTTGGCTGCCTCTTGAGCCCCCAACTTCCCAGGCTGTTCTCGCCAAACCCTGGGCAGAGCTCCCACCCTCTCACTCTCTCCACCCTCACCCCTTGGAATCATCTTATCCGCCCCTGGGGATGGTCTGGTCTTAGGGTGGAAAGTCTGAGAGTCTCTGGAAGAGGCCGTCAGGTTCTCTGCAGCCAAGTATCTCTCTACACGATCCACAAGTTTACCGGCCGTTTCTGGGTCTCCATGGCTTACCCACTTTTGAATGGCGGTAGGCAGAGCTCTCAAGAAACGATCCATCACAACACGTTCCACAATCTCCGGTGCGGACAAAGTCTCTGGCTGTAGCCACTTCCTGCTCAGGTGAATGAGATCATACATTTGAGACCTGGGGGGTTTTCCAAGCTGGAAAGTCCAGTTATGCACACGCTGAGCCCGGACAGCCAGGGTGACACCCAGCCTTGCCAATATTTCAGCTTTTAGCATCACATAGTCTTTTGCTTGGTCAGGCTCTAGGTCATAGTAAGCTTTCTGCGATTCACCAGTTAACAGAGGAGCCACCAGTCCAGCCCACTGCTCCTCAGGCCACTTTTCTCTTTCAGCAGTCCTTTCAAATGTGGTCAAAAATACCTCTGGATCATCCTCTCCAGTCATTTTTGTCAATAAACGACTCACCCCAAAGGACGCGGTATTAGTGGGACGGCTTTCCTCACTGGTCTGCGGACGTTGCTGCATTACTGCTTCCATCTGTTGTTGTAGTCTCTGCTCTTGCTTCTGCAACAGGTCTATGAAGCGGGCCTCAGATTGCTGCTGGGCTTGTTGCTGGGCTGCAAAGCTCTGTTGTTGAGCTGCAAGGCTCTTTTGCAAACCTGCATTTGTCTGCTGTTGATTGGCATTTGCTAGAGCCAGCTGTTTCAGTATCTCCTCCATGCTGGCTTAAAAAAAAACTGCCACTGGTTCTCCACCAACTGTGAGTGGGTTAGCTCGGTAGCGGGTGTGTGTGACCCCCTGGATGGGCTCCCCACACAAAACAGGCCCAGCAGACGGAGGTTGTGGTTTTCAAGATCAAAAGGTGCGGTTTATTTCTCTATTTACAGTGACAAAAACACAGCAAAGCAAAAAGAAACATAAACAAAATAAATCCTGGTCAGCTTGACCTCTGACTAAACATGCAGGTTTCCCTAACTAACAACTGGGATCAGCCTGGTGCTGTCCTAGTCCCTAAGTCCCTGGTTTAGTAAATGTCCAAACAAATAGCCACACAGGCTTTGTCTCACCGCACAGGGGTTCACTCTCCCTAGACAGTCCACACAGGTCTGGTTCCAGGCATGAGCAAACACCTAATGAAGCTGGGAGTTTTTATAGAGGCCTTAAACGAGCTGACAAGCTTCAGCTGGTCTCATCAACTCCCTGCCTGCACGACGCCCAGCACTCTCCCTAGAGGTATGAATCATCCATGAGCCCACTAGCCTCAGCTGGGCTTCATCAACTCTCTCCCTAGTTGTATAAGTCGGCATAAAGCCTGAATCTGGGAGAAATATACCTACCCCCCTGGATGCAACCAGGTGACTTTACCTTCCTGCTGTCACAGAGTATATAAAAACATAAATTTCAACTGAAATATATATATAAAGCATGCACAAAAACGATGTGCACCGATTTCCATTTAGTGATCGCCCCAACAAGTATTTTTATTAAGTCTAATAATAAATAACCCAATAACTGGTGGTTTAGTAAAAAATAATATAGGATTATGCCGCGTACACACGATCATTATTCACGGCGGTTAAAAAAACGCCGTGAATAATGACATTAAAAACGAGGGAACGGCTTGTTCCCCACACACGGTCGTTTTTCACGTCATTTTTTCTCTTGACGAGAAAAACGACCGTCTGTGGGCTCCGCGGCAGTGTTTCCTTATGGGAAAACTGCAGCGGGAAACATGTCGAAAAAAAACAACGAGAAAAATTAGAACATGTTCTAATTTTTCTCGTCGTTTTTAATGCCGTTTTTCTCCTTGAAAAAAACGGCAAAAAGCCCACAGACGATCGTTTTTCTCGTCGAAAGGAAAAAATGTTGTTTTTCTCGACGAGAAAAATAGCCGTGTGTACGCGGCATTAGACTAGGCAACCTGAATGGACAAAGGAAAAAACGTAGAAACCTCACATAGAAAGAAACCAAAATACTGGGTAAAGCCCTGTAGAATATATGTATATAACAACATAATGGAATAATAATTCCACACCTTTATTAATACTACATGGAGCCTACTACATGGAGCCGACCCCAATTATGATCAGAGGAAGAGAGATTGATGAAGAAAGATCGCATGATCTGAGACAAAAACAATCAAGAATGTTACTGGGCTCATGCATAATCAAAGTAAAAATATGCATAATGGGTTCCATCGACTAAGTTAACCAATGGGTTAATGAATGAATATACACCCATCTATGAACCAGTCATTCCTGGACTACCCACAATGACATAGATTTTGGAGACAATAACAAATAGATGCATATATATATAGCAAAGAACTGTTGAACCAACCAATTCGTACATAAGTACCATATATACTCGAGTATAAGGCAAGTTTTTTCAGCACATTTTTTTGTGCTGAAAATGCCCCCCTCGGCTTATACTCGAGTCACCTTTTTGCACCTGATCTACCGGACTTTGGGGACCCGGTACTTGGCACACATATAGCCTTCCTATATAAGTGTGCAAAGTTTGTTGTCCGGGGGACCTATGGCTGGGGAGCACCGATTTTTCAAATCCGGGCATCCCTTTCATAGACTCCCATGTTAAACATCAGTCTAGTCATGGACACAGTGAGGCATGGGCACAGTGAGGCATGGGCACAGTGAGGCATGGACACAGTGAGGCATGCACATGGACACAGTGAGGCAAAGTGAGGCACAGTGAGGCATGCAGATGGACACCCTAGGCTTATACTCGAGTCAATAAGTTTTCCCAGTTTTTTGTGGTAAAATTAGGTGCCTCGGCTTATATTCGGGTCGGCTTATACTCGAGTATATATGGTAAATAAATAAATAAATAATACCGCTCATCAGTAAATTTGCCACACACATGCTATCCATTGTAATGAGTACTTCAAAACCACTGATGGTTCCCATGGTCATCAAATTATTGCATCATGGCAATGTTGTCCATAGTAATGTCTGTTTAAATACCATTAGTGATCCCTGTAATTGTGACATATAGAGGTACGCTACACAGTAGCGCCTATACTATATAATAGGTAATATCATTCAATAAAATATATGTCAGAAACTAAAAATCAAAGTATAAAATGAAATGTAAATTTATTAGGTAAAGATAATTAAATAAATGATGAATGAAATTTATACCCATGGAATAGGAACAGAACACATAAATAAGTATATAAACAAATTTAATGTAATCAAATAGACTAATCATGACACATGGAACCCAGAGGAATATTAACAGAGGGTATGCCTAATCATAGTAGTAGGAAACGTCCCACTCAAAGTTTAACCCAGCCGGAATTCTAGTATTAAGGGTGAAGATCCAGAACACTTCGCGTTTGCAGAGCGTCCTGAATCTGTCACCTCCTCTAATTGGTGTCACTATCCTCTCAATGCCCTGTATAGACAGAGTAGAGATATCCTTGTTGTGAGTTAAATTCCAGTGTTTAGCTACGTTGGTGGACTTGTTAATCTCAATATCATATAGATGATCGTGAGGACGATCTCTTAAACTGCGTATTGTCCAACCTACATACTGAATATTGCATAGCTCACATGTGATGACATATACCAAGAACTTAGTATTGCAATTAATGAATAATAAGATCTCAAAGTCTCTATCAGTGACACTTGAGCATACAGAGGAACCTCTTTTATTATGTCTACAATAATTGCATCCCCTCATGCCGCATCTGGAGTTACCCTTAAAATGCAACCAATTGGAGCCGGATTTCCCACTGGTGAATAGACTCAGCGATAAGGATCTACCTAGGGTGGGAGCCCTACGAGATACTATTTTGATGCCCTTAGACAAAATCTGACTATGTGGGATTGTTAAAAAGAGCAGGAAGGTACTTGGTGACTGTATGTTTACTCTTGTTGAATTCAGTGCTATATGGTGTGGAAAAAACAGGAGTATCTGTCACAGAACGGGAGTATTTCCTACCAACATAATTCCTTGAGGTCTTCTCTAGTAACAACTCATTCCTCTGAACTGTTTTGGCAACTCGATAAGCTCTATTTAAAACTTTTTTTTCACTTAAAATTCACATACCACATTGTTTCAATTTTTAAGTAGCAGCTTCAGGATTATTTGTTCTAATTCCATCTGGGCGCAGTGGTGGTTTGGGGAGTTAATTAGGGGGCGTGTTTATCCCTCCTTACCAGCTTTTATCTATTTAAAACTGCTTTGGGATAGCCTCTGTCTTTAGAAAAAGGAAAAATTAGCTCCCAAGGGCCTATACACAGCTATGAGTAAATAACTACTTAAATTTATAAAAAAAAGATATTACTTTATTGTTTTTGTAAAAAAAGGGTTTACCTTACATCATATTGTATCAAATAACAATATCATAGGGCTGGGAAGGGGAAGATACATACACATAAAGGGACAACAACAAGAGCTCTGGTATACAAATTTTTTTTCATAATGGGAGTCCAAATATGACAATGACAATATGCAATTTACCACAGTGGTTTGCCGTTAGAGTGACCCCAATGCGTTTCAATCTTAATGTTGTATACGATCTTCTTCAGGGGGTAAATATGAATATCTATAATGTATCAAATATACACCATTAGTGTTCATAATAGTGATCATTTTAAAGCAACCTGGATATACAGGAATCAGCCTCTTTCTTTATACCTATAAGACATGTCCTCTGCTTCCTTAATGAAATCCAA
The DNA here is from genome assembly GCA_029206835.1 of Rana muscosa. NCBI lineage: Eukaryota > Metazoa > Chordata > Amphibia > Anura > Ranidae > Rana > Rana muscosa. The sequence goes on from CM055127.1 coordinate 382,502,201, forward strand.
ATAATCACTGCATAAACGCTTCAGCCTCAGAATTTGGCTGACCGGGACACTTCTGATGGTGTGTCCCGGGTGGCTAGAGTCAGCTCTTAGTATTGCATTACCGGCTGTGGGTTTTCTGTACAATCCAGTTGTTATAGCACCATTACTACCTGTCAACTTTACATCAAGGAACTCAATAGAGACATTATGCAAATGTCCCGTGAACTTCAAATTTAGATTGTTGACGTTTAGATAATGAAACCATACATTGAGGTCAACTTGATCATCCGATACGATGAACAGCAAGTCATCAAAGTAACCACCATAGAAAACCGTGTCCACACGGTGGGGGCTATCATGTCCAAAGATGCGCGTCCTCTCCCACCACCCTATGTATAGGTTGGCTAACGAGGGCGAAAACTTCACCCCCATGGAGGTACCACATCTTTGGAGATAATAGCCCCCGTCAAACATTAAAAAATTGTGTGTAAGTAAAAGTTCTAAACACAGTAAAATGAATTTAGTTATGTAGTTACCAGACTTCTTAACCCCTTCCATACCGGGCCATAGCAGAATGGTCACCAGTCATCTCTATGATCGTCAGAGGCCCGGGCGCGATGTGATGACGTCATGCCCGGGTCCTCAAATGTAAACAAAGCCGCCATTGCGGCTAGTAAGTATGAGATCGGTGAAAAAAAATTCACTGATCTCATGCTTTCCAGCCTGGAGGAGAGATGTGGGGTCTTATTGACCCTGCATCTCTCCATAAAGAGGACCTGTCACACACATTCCTATTACAAGGGATGTTTACATTCCTTGTAATAGGAATAAAAGTGATCAAAAAAAAAAGTGTAAAAAAAAGTAAAAATAAAAAAAAATAAGTAAAATAAAATGATAATTTTTTTTTTTTTAAACGCCCGTCCCCAATAGCTCGCGCTTAGAAGCGAACACACACGTAAGTCCCACCCACATATGTAAACGCCGTTCAAACCACACATGTGAGGTATCGCCGCGTGCGTTAGAGCGCGTGCAACAATTCTAGCACTAGACCTCCTCTGTAACTCTAACCTGGTAACCTGTAAAAAAAATTCAAAGCGTCGCCTATGGAGATTTTTAAGTACCGAAGTTTGGCGCCATTCCATGAGTGTGCGCAATTTTAAAGCGTGACATGTTAGGTATCTTTTTACTCGGCGTAACATAAGCTTTCATATTTTACAAAAAAATTGGGCTAACTTAACTGTTTTGTTATTTTTTAATTCGTGAAACCATTTTCTTCCCCAAAAAAAGGCGTTTGAAAAATTATTTCGCAAATACCGTGCAAGATAAAAAGTTGCAATGACTGTCATTTTATTCCCTAGGGTGTCTGCTAAAAAAACATATATAATGTTTCGGGGTTCTGAGTAATTTTCTAGCAAAAGAATGATGATTTGTACATGTAGGAGAGAAGTGCCAGAATAGGCCCGATATTGAAGTGGTATAAAAAGCCCTGTATGGAAGTGGTTAAGAAAAAAAGCAATCGCTTGTAAACCTAAAGAGTGACGGATACTAGAGTATAGGCTTGTAACATCACAAGTAATCCACCTGTAATTGGCTTTCCATTTAAGATCTCTCAATTTCACTAGAAGCTGTTTTGTATCCCTAAGAAACCCAGGAAGACTGACTACCAAGGGCTGCAATTGGCTATCAACCCACTCCTCTAGACGTACGTTAAGTGACCCAATGCCCGCAACGATTGGTCTACCCATAAGGGGATTTTACCCCTTGTGGATTTTAGAAAGATGGTGAAACACTGGCATGGTTGGACATTCTGGGATAAACATGTCTCTTTCTTTCTCAGAAAATTTATTGACACACACTGCTCTATCTAAAAGAGTGGATAATTATTTTTTAAAAGAAAAAGTAGGGCCGGCCCTGAGCTTCTGGTAAGTGTCTATATCAGACAATTGGCATAAAGCTTAATCTTTATACAGACCACAACTGAACCCACTTTGTTCCCATTTCTTATAACAGTGCTATCATCAGAGCTCAAATTCTTAAGTGCTTGTCTCTCAAAACTAGTGAGATCCTGTAGGTGCACCGAATGGAAATTTTGCTAATACAATTAGCAGTGTGTTTAAGTTTATGTAAGAGATTAGAGACATGATACAAGAGATGGTTAGAGACTGAGGACATGATACAAGAGATGGTTAGAGACTGAGGATATGATACAAGAGATGGTTAGAGACTGAGGACATGATACAAGAGATAGTTAGAGACTGAGGACATAATACAAGAGATGGTTAAAGACTGCAGACTGCATTTTTCTTGACCTTTCTTGCACTAAAGGTGGCAATAATGGCCAACAATAAATTCATATTAATTTAAATTGATGATAATAATTAAAAAGTTGAATATAATACAATCATATATAAAAATATAAATATTTCTTAAAAGCTGTAATTTTCGTTTTTGGTTTCAGCACCAAAATTTTAATTCGGTGCACCGCTAGAAAAAAACTGTATACCAGGGAGAGGGGCTTTCCATGTGGGTTCAAAGGCAACATTAAAAATGCATAAGTCCTTTAAATAACAGGCTTGAGGGATGCCTTAAAACATGGATGCTCAACCTGTAGCTGTTGTGAAACTACAAGTCCCATCATGCCTCTGCTTTTGGGAGTCATGCTTGTAACTGTCAGTGGCTTGCAATGCCTCATGGGACTCGTAGTTCCACAACAGCTGAAGGGCCACAGGTTGAGCACCCATGCCTTAAAACCTAATTCCAGTATAAGTAAAAATCCTCCCTTGAAGTGGGACTCATTTATATCTAGGGGATGGGAAAATAACTTTTACTTACTTCATCTGCCATTCCCCTGGAGTACGGCATTTCCCCATGCTCCTGCGGTGGACTGTTCCTCTGTGTTCTCATGTCCAATTATGGCTATGGGCCCTGCATCGATTTTGATCATATCATAGGGCATCTGACTGCCAGAGTGCGGGGAAAAGAGGCTACCAGGACCAGTCTAGCCTGCGGAAGCAAAGGATCAGAAAAAAAACTGCTCTTCCATATTCTCTAGATCTAAACAACAAAAAGTCTCTAGATCTAAACAAAAAAAAGTCCTGGATGGCTAAGACTCTCGTGGACATCGCTGGAAAGAGATGGGGCTCAGGTAAGTAGTTAGGGGGTGCTGGGGGGCTTCTACACACAGAAGGTTTTTTATCTTAATGCATACTAATACTATCTTAATGCATACTAATGCATACTTATTACAACTCCCAAGTTTTTAAAAAAAAGACCTTCTTCAGGTAGTTTTAGCTGCAATACATGCTTTTTTTTATCAGGTGGTAATGGGCTTGCTTTGACCGACAGATAGAAATTGGTCAGTAGTTTGCTGAGAATGTCTCTGTTCTCGCTGATACAAAACTGTCCTGCCACTGGCCAATTTCTATCATACTCTCATTAAGAAATAGAAGACTGAAGATTATACAGCAGTGTCAAATTGGCCAGCAAGACGGTTTTATTAGGGATAATAGGCCTAACCAGTGAATGACTAACCTTTTTTTCCTAGGGAGTTTGAGTGCCCATTTTCTTGCAGCAGGTTTTTTCTTTCAAACAATGCAGCGGCGTGCTGCAAACAAAAGCAGTGTAAAATTGGCCAGCAAAACTTTTTTTTACCTATAAAGATGGTGGTAGAGTGCAAATGACAGATTTTAGGGGGTTTAGGTGCCCATTTTTCTTGCACCTAGTTTTTTTCTTTTAAACAATGCAGAAGCATGCTCCAAACAAAAAGGCAGCTCCAAAAACAGATGATTAGTAACAAATAAATTCTGCACTTTGTGCACCTCGAGCTTAAAAAATACCCCATCGTTATAAATTTTAATCCAATAAACCTCCAAAAGGGATGAAAAACCCACAATACCACCTCTAAAACAAGAATCTCACTTTTCTGCCTTGAGGCAAAAATTTTTTTTTTGTATGCTATTGATGGGGCAACATATAAAAGTGATTGTTAGTCTCAAATCCACCACAAAGTTAAAATAAGACAAAAAGGTTAAAAAAAATCAAGAAAAGGCATCAAATTGTTTTTATTATAATCAGAATTAAAGTACAGTTTCCTAACTCTTTACAGGCATACCCCACTTTTAAGTACACAATGGGACCAGAGCATGTATGTAAAACGAAAATGTACTTAAAGTGAAACAATACACTTTTTCACTTCTAGGGTGTAGTGGGGGTGTCAGGAGCTGTAGTTGAGGTCTCAGGGGCTGTAGTGGGGGTGTCAGGGCCACACTGGAACAAGGTGGGCTATGCTCTCGGAGCTTCAGCTCCTTATACTGCGGCTGCAAAATGTCTGTACAGTACTTGTGAGGCACTTTTACATACACTCGCGGGTATGTCCTTACTCGCGAGTGTATGTAAAGTGAGTGTACTTAAAGCGGGGTATGCCTGTACTCTTCCTATGCAGTTTGTCAGCCCTATCTATCCCTAACCAACAGACGTTTCAAATTATTATTATTATCATATAGGATTTATATAGCGCCAACAGTTTACGCAGCACTTTACAATGTAAAGGGGGACAGTACTATTAGAATACAGTTAAATACAGAAGGATTAGGAGGATGCTGCTTATGGGGCTTAAAATCTAAAGAGAAGGGAGGGTGAAGTGGTACAAAAGGTAATAGCTGTAGGGAATGATCTGATGGGTTGACTTGAGTACAGTTCTTAGGTGGAGGTGGAGGTGGAAGTGGGGGAGGCTTCCCTGAATAAGTGAGTTTCAAGGAATGCCTAAAGGCAGACAGGGTAGGGGTTGACCAGACATACTGGAGCAGGGAGTTCCAAAGGATGGGAGAGGCTCTGGAGTAGGGATGAGCTCGGTGTTCGAGTCGAACATACGTTCGACTCGAACATCGGCTGTTCGATCGTTCGACGAAGATCGAACGATTTGGGCCGTTCGCGCCTAATTCGAGTGACGCGAACGGCCCACAATGCACTACGCCATCGCAGTGTCATCCAGGCGCTGTGATTGGCCAAGCATGCACTGTGACCCCACATGCTTGGCCAATCACAGCGCCGGCAGCGAGGAGAGCAATGATTGGCCACAGGCAGGATGCCTGTGGCCAATTATTGCTGAGGGTGTTTAGTACACGCCCCACACTATAAAAGGCCGCCAGCACGGCGGCCTAGTGTAGTGTGTTCCGGAGCAGGGAAAGAGAAGCATAGGCAGGGACAGTGACATTTTTTTTTCTTGCTTAACCTGGATTCCTTTAGTTTAGGGAAAGAGAAGGATAGGTAGGGAGAGTGTCAGTGTGTTTTACTGTGCTAATCCTTGTTTCTAGGGACAGGGAAGGACAGTGAGGGAAATTCTCCTTGTGCTATACTGTGCTAAAGCATTGATCATCAACCATCTTTAAAAAAACATTTTTTATAGGGACAGAAAACTATAGGTAGGGAGAGTGTCAGTGTGTTTTACTGTGCTAATCCTTGTTTCTAGGGACAGGGAAGGACAGTGAGGGAAATTCTCCTTGTGCTATAGTGTGCTAAAGCATTGATCATCAACCATCTTTAAAAAAAAAATTTTTATAGGGACAGAAAACTATAGGTAGGGAGAGTGTCAGTGTGTTTTACTGTGCTAATCCTTGTTTGTAGGGACAGGGAAGGACAGTGAGGGAAATTCTCCTTGTGCTATACTGTGCTAAAGCATTGATCATCAACCATCTTTAAAAAAAAAATTTTATAGGGACAGAAAACTATAGGTAGGGAGAGTGTCAGTGTGTTTTACTGTGCTAATCCTTGTTTCTAGGGACAGGGAAGGACAGTGAGGGAAATTCTCCTTGTGCTATACTGTGCTAAAGCATTGATCATCAACCATCTTTAAAAAAACATTTTTTCTAGGGACAGAAAACTATAGGTAGGGAGAGTGTCAGTGTGTTTTACTGTGCTAATCCTTGTTTCTAGGGACAGGGAAGGACAGTGAGGGAAATTCTCCTTGTGCTATACTGTGCTAAAGCATTGATCATCAACCATCTTTAAAAAAACATTTTTTCTAGGGACAGAAAACTATAGGTAGGGAGAGTGTCAGTGTGTTTTACTGTGCTAATCCTTGTTTCTAGGGACAGGGAAGGACAGTGAGGGAAATTCTCCTTGTGCTATACTGTGCTAAAGCATTGATCATCAACCATCTTTAAAAAAACATTTTTTCTAGGGACAGAAAACTATAGGTAGGGAGAGTGTCAGTGTGTTTTACTGTGCTAATCCTTGTTTCTAGGGACAGGGAAGGACAGTGAGGGAAATTCCCTATGTGCTATACTGTGCTAAAGCATTGATCATCAACCATCTTTAAAAAAACATTTTTTCTAGGGACAGAAAACTATAGGTAGGGAGAGTGTCAGTGTGTTTCACTGTGCTAATCCTTGTTTCTAGGGACAGGGAAGGACAGGAGGGAAATTCTCCTTGTGCTATACTGTGCTAAAGCATTGATCATCAACCATCTTTAAAAAAACATTTTTTCTAGGGACAGAAAACTATAGGTAGGGAGAGTGTCAGTGTGTTTTACTGTGCTAATCCTTGTTTCTAGGGACAGGGAAGGACAGTGAGGGAAATTCTCCTTGTGCTATACTGTGCTAAAGCATTGATCATCAACCATCTTTAAAAAAACATTTTTTCTAGGGACAGAAAACTATAGGTAGGGAGAGTGTCAGTGTGTTTTACTGTGCTAATCCTTGTTTCTAGGGACAGGGAAGGACAGTGAGGGAAATTCTCCTTGTGCTATACTGTGCTAAAGCATTGATCATCAACCATCTTTAAAAAAACATTTTTTCTAGGGACAGAAAACTATAGGTAGGGAGAGTGTCAGTGTGTTTTACTGTGCTAATCCTTGTTTCTAGGGACAGGGAAGGACAGTGAGGGAAATTCTCCTTGTGCTATACTGTGCTAAAGCATTGATCATCAACCATCTTTAAAAAAACATTTTTTCTAGGGACAGAAAACTATAGGTAGGGAGAGTGTCAGTGTGTTTTACTGTGCTAATCCTTGTTTCTAGGGACAGGGAAGGACAGTGAGGGAAATTCTCCTTGTGCTATACTGTGCTAAAGCATTGATCATCAACCATCTTTAAAAAAACATTTTTTCTAGGGACAGAAAACTATAGGTAGGGAGAGTGTCAGTGTGTTTCACTGTGCTAATCCTTGTTTCTAAGGACAGGGAAGGACAGTGAGGGAAATTCTCCTTGTGCTATACTGTGCTAAAGCATTGATCATCAACCATCTTTAAAAAAACATTTTTTCTAGGGACAGAAAACTATAGGTAGGGAGAGTGTCAGTGTGTTTTACTGTGCTAATCCTTGTTTCTAGGGACAGGGAAGGACAGTGAGGGAAATTCTCCTTGTGCTATACTGTGCTAAAGCATTGATCATCAACCATCTTTAAAAAAACATTTTTTCTAGGGACAGAAAACTATAGGTAGGGAGAGTGTCAGTGTGTTTTACTGTGCTAATCCTTGTTTCTAGGGACAGGGAAGGACAGTGAGGGAAATTCTCCTTGTGCTATACTGTGCTAAAGCATTGATCATCAACCATCTTTAAAAAAACATTTTTTCTAGGGACAGAAAACTATAGGTAGGGAGAGTGTCAGTGTGTTTTACTGTGCTAATCCTTGTTTCTAGGGACAGGGAAGGACAGTGAGGGAAATTCTCCTTGTGCTATACTGTGCTAAAGCATTGATCATCAACCATCTTTAAAAAAACATTTTTTCTAGGGACAGAAAACTATAGGTAGGGAGAGTGTCAGTGTGTTTTACTGTGCTAATCCTTGTTTCTAGGGACAGGGAAGGACAGTGAGGGAAATTATCCTTGTGCTATACTGTGCTAAAGCATTCCTCATCAACCATCTTTGAAATCCTTGTTTTTTGGACAGTCAGGGAAATTGTCATTGTGCTATTCTGTGCGAAAGCAATCATCCTCAACCATATTTAGAAATCCTTAAGTAAAGGGACAGAGAAGGACACCTGAAGGTAGCCCTTATTGCTTTTTTCCCATCTCCCTGCAGGCCATCCATTAGAATGTCTGGAAGGCAAACAAGGAGAGGCAGACAGTCAGGAGGCAATAAAAGAGGGCAAGCAGGCTCTGTGTCTGGGGGCAACAGTGCTGGTCGTGGACGCGGTGCATTGTCATCAGCACATGGCCATGGGACACGCTTGTCCTTCTTTTCGGCAGCTGGACATGTTGAGCCACATCATGCCGAAGACTTGGTAGAGTGGATGACCAAGCCCTCCTCCTCCTCATCCTCTCTCACCCAGGCTCAGGGTACTGGCAAAGCAGCTGCCAAAGCGTCCTCTTCCCTGGTATCAATGTCAGACTCATCATCAGTCACTCCTTCCCTAGACCCACCATGTCCTCCTCCTGAGGAGTCCCCCGAACTGTTTGAGCACAGTGTTGGGTACATGCTCCAGGAGGATGCCCAGCGTTTCGAAGGGTCTGATGATGAAACCCAGCTACAGGAAGGCAGTAGCGTGAGAGCAGACAGAGGGGATGCTCAAGAAGGACACCAATCTGGCAGTCATGTTCCAGCAGCTGCAGCATACTGCCAGATTGGCTCCAGTGATGAGGAGGGAGGGGATGATGAGGTCACTGACTCCACGTGGGTGCCTAATAGGAGAGAGGAGGAGGAGGAGGATGAGGAGGAGGCACATCTCCAACGAGGCAGGATGCCCTTTGGTGGCCAGCGTAAGGGCAGTACACCGACGGAATCACACCGCAGAGCTCCGCCTGTGCAGGGCGCTGCCTCTGCCCGTCATTCAAAAAGTTCTTTGGTGTGGGCCTTTTTTGAGGCTAGTGCATCAGATCGCACAGCTGCTGTTTGCAACATATGTCTCAAGCGTATATCGCGTGGCCAAAACATCAGCCGCTTGGGTACCACATGCCTGACCAGACATATGTTGACCTGCCATGCAGCTCGTTGGCAAGCCTACCTCAAAGACCCACACCAAAGAACAAAGCGGACCTCTCCTTGCACCGCATCAGCTGGGATCTCCAACCCCACTATAACTTCAGTCCTCTCTGAAACATGCACTGAGAGGAATGAAGGTGTAGAATTAGGTGTGTCACAGCCAAGTACTTGCGGCCACTCTGCTAGCAGTACACCGACGTCCGATTCTAGCAGGCAAATTTCCCTGCCCCAGCTGCTGGACCGTCGAAAGAAGTTCACTCCCAGCCATCCACATGCCCAGCGGTTGAATGCTAGCTTGGCTAAATTGCTAGCGCTTCAACTGCTGCCTTTTCAGTTGGTAGACTCGGCCCCCTTCCGTGAGTTTGTGCAATGTGCGGTTCCTCCGTGGCAGGTTCCCAAACGCCACTTTTTCTCACGGAAGGCTATTCCGGCTCTCTACAGGCATGTGGAAGGCAATGTCTTGGCCTCGCTGGACAGGGCGGTCAGCGGTAAGGTGCATATTACCGCTGACTCATGGTCCAGCAGGCATGGACAGGGACGTTACCTTTCTTTCACGGCCCATTGGGTCACTCTTTTGGCAGCTGGGAAGGATGCAGGACAAGGTGCAGTAGTGTTGGAGGTTGTTCCACCGCCACGCCTACAAAATGCTACTAGTGGTTGTGACACACCTCTCTCCTCCACCCCCTCCTCTTCTTCTTCCTCCATGGCCTCTTCCTGTGCTTTGTCCTCTGAACCAGCGGTGCTTCGTAGCCGTTCAAGGGGCTACGCAAGTACGCAGGCAAAAAGATGCCATGCCGTGCTTGCGCTGGTGTGTTTGGGGGACAGAAGCCACACTGGGGCAGAGGTCCTGTCTGCTCTGCAGGGCCAGGCCGAGAGGTGGTTGACGCCACGCCAGCTTAAGCCAGGAATGGTGGTTTGCGACAATGGCACCAACCTCCTCTCCGCCCTCCGACAGGGACAACTGACCCATGTGCCCTGTGTGGCTCACGTCCTTAACCTGGTGGTGCAGCGGTTCTTGGGCAGGTACCCGGGCTTACAGGATGTCCTGAGGCAGGCCAGGAAAGTCTGTGTGCATTTCTGCAGATCTTATAATGCCAGTGCTCGCCTGGCTGAGCTGCAAAAGGAGTTGAACCTGCCCAAGAACCGCCTTATATGTGACATGCCCACCAGGTGGAACTCAACGTTGGCCATGCTGCAGCGGCTGCACATGCAGCAGAGGGCCATCAATGAGTACCTGTGCGACTACGGCACCAGGACAGGGTCAGGGGAGCTTGGTTTTTTTTCTCCACGCCAGTGGGGCATGATCAGGGATGCATGCACTGTCCTGGCACCATTTGAGGAGGCCACGAGGATGGTGAGCAGTGACAGTGCATGCATCAGTGACACTGTACCTCTTGTCCACCTGTTGGAGCACACGCTGCATGGAATAATGGACAGGGCACTTGAGGCAGAACAGAGGCAGGAAGAGGAGGACTTCCTTGCCTCTCAAGGCCCCCTTTACCCAGACAGTGTTCCTTCTGTCCCACCCATTGCACAGGAAGAGGAGGAGAGGAGGAGGATGAGGAGGATTGTGTCAGCATGGAGGTGGAGGCTGGCACTCAGCATCATCAGCAGCAGTCTTTTAGGGATGATTTACAGTCCCAAGAAACCAGTGGACTTGTACGTGGCTGGGAGGAGGTGGCTGCGGATCATGTCGTCCTTAGTGACCCAGAGGACTCCGGACCGAATGCCTCAGCTAACCTACGCTGCATGGCCTCCCTGATCCTGCAAAGTCTGCGGAAGGATCCTCGTATTCTTCGGATCAAGGAGAGGGACCATTACTGGCTGGCCACTCTCCTTGATCCACGGTACAAGGGTAAGGTTGCGGACCTTATGTTACCGTCGCAGAGGGAGCAGAGGATGAGACAACTCCGGGAGGCCTTGCAGAAAGGTCTGTGCAACGCGTTCCCAGAGACTGGGAGGTTACAAACTCCTGGTCCTGGACAACGAGTTGCTGAGGCTTCAAAAGAAGAAGCGGTGGGGAAGGTGGCCGTCTGACCGATGCGTTCAGACAATTCTTTAGTCCGCAGCCCCAAAGTATGATCGGTTCCAGCAACCATCGCCAGCGTCTGATAAACATGGTGCAGGAATATCTAGGGGCAAGGTCAGACTTGGACACCTTCCCCACCAAAAATCCTCTGGCTTACTGGGTCTTGAGGATGGATCACTGGCCAGAGCTTGCACAGTATGCAATTGAGCTACTGGCCTGTCCTGCATCCAGCGTTCTTTCGGAACGCACATTCAGTGCTGCTGGAGGATTTGTCACGGATCACAGGGTGCGCCTGTCCACCGACTCGGTTGATCGACTGACTTTCATCAAGATGAACCAGTCTTGGATCACCACCAGCTACCACACACCTGATGCTGATATAACAGACTAATTGATTTTAACATGTCACATCCCTTCAAGACTGATGCTGATGCTGAGTGCCTGTGCTGTTATGTTGACTGGCTATCCTCCTCCTCCGAGTCCTCAATGATACGATTGATGATGATAGCTTGGAAGATCATTTTTGTTTATGGGTGCCGCCACCAGTGGCTAAGGCCCAATTTTTCAGCCCCTGTTTAACAGGGGCGTGTAATTACAATTTTTTAAGCAATACTTTGCAACAGGGCTCATTGCTGTGCTCCAAGTACAGTATCTGTGAGGGGTTGCAGTGTTGTGCCACCAGTGCCTAAGGCCCAATTTTTCAGCCCCTGTTCAACAGGGGCATGTAATTACAATTCTTGATCTAATAATTCACAGCAGGGCCCATTGCTGCACCCACCAAGAGTAACTCTGAGGGCTTACAGTGTTGTGGCAACGCCACCACCACCACCACCACGAAAGGCCCAATTTTTCAGCCCCTGTTCAAAAGGGGCATGTAATTACAATTCTTGATCTAATAATTCACAGCAGGGCCCATTCCTGCACCCACCAAGAGTAACTCTGAGGGCTTACAGTGTTGTGGCAACACCACCACCACCACCACGAAAGGCTCAATTTTTCAGCCCCTGTTCAACAGGGGCATGCAATTACAATTCTTGATCTAATAATTCACAGCAGGGCCCATTGCTGCACCCACCAAGAGTAACTGTCAGGGCTTACAGTGTTGTGGCACCAGCACCACCATCAAAGGCCCAATTTTTACTACCACTGTTCAACAATTATATGTAATTACAATTCCTGATATAATAGTTGACAGCAGGGCGTTCCAGCACCAACCAAGAGTAACTGTGAGTGCTTACAGTGTTGTGCCAACACCAACAACTAAGGGGCCTATTTCTGCAGAGTATATACGGCAGGTCCCTACTTTCAAACATCCAACTTACAAACGACTCCTACTTGCAAACGCAAGAAGACAACAGGAAGTGAGAGGAAATCTACCCCTAGGAAGGAAAATTCTCTCCTGTAAGAATTAATATGGGAGAAAGGTGTCTCCTCTGTACTGATGCTTTATCACCAATCCTTGTTTCAAGAAAAACACCACATTTCAAAAACAGTTGTCATTGGGACGGAAAGTGAGGTGAAATGTTCTGAACAGGGGCACAGACAGCAAAACAAATGTTACAGGGGTGATAACCCTTACCTATGTTTTCCAAAAAGTTTAAAAATAGATTTTTGGGCTGGAGCTACACTTAAACAATGTACCTGTTCAAAATTACAAACACATTCTACATAAGAACAAACCTACAGTCCCTGTCTTGTATGCACCGCCTGTATACGGCTGTTCAGAGTATATAGGGCCTTTTTTATTTTGTGTGCGGTGTTCCCCTTAATATCCATACAAGACCCAAAGGGGCTGGTAATGGGCTGGGGTGGGGGGGGGGGGGGGTCATGGGGTAGCTATGCCATTTTTCTTAAAGATTTTCATCCATATTACCGGGACCAGACATTACATTAAAGCCGCAAGCAGTTTTAAATGGCTTTTTTTTCCTTTAGAAGTGTCATTTTGTGCAGGGACAGTTCTAAACACGGGAAACACGTGGCACTTCACAGGCATACTTTAGACACCCCCCAGGTACGATATTTAAAGGAATATTTGACTTTTTTTTTTCACTTTATGCATCATTAAAATGGCTGCTCCCGAAAAACGACCGTTTTTAAAACTTCTTTTTGCATTGATACATGTCCCCTGGTGCAGAACCCGGGTTCCCAAACCCTTTTTAGGACAATAACATGCATAATAGTCGTTATAATTAGCACTTTAGAATTCGAACGTTCGCATCCATTGTATTTAATAGGGTTCTAATGTTCGTACGAACGTTCGGTCCGTTCGCGGGTTCTGGTGCGAACCGAACCCGGGGGTGTTCGGCTCATCACTACTCTGGAGAAGTCCTGGAGGCGAGCATAGGAGGATGTAACATGGGAGCTAAAGAGCAGGAGGTCCTGGGAGGAGTGGAGAGGATGATTTGGGCAATATCTGCAGATGAGGTTGGTGATGTAGCTGGGGGCGATGTTATTGATGGCCTTGTATGTTGTGGTTAGTATTTAGAATTTTATACAGCAGGTAGGGGAATCCAGTGAAAAGATTGGCAGAGAGGAGCAGCAGTCATGGATTGGTTAGTAAGGTGTATTAGTCTAGCAGTAGCATTCATAATAGACTGAAAGGGGGAAAGCCTGTGTAAAGGTAGGCCAGTGAGAAGGAAGTTGCAGCAGTCAAGGCAGGAAATAACTAAGGAGTGAATAAGTTGTTTTGTATTGTCGTTAGTCAGGAAAGGGCAAATTCTGGAAATGCTGACATTATGGCTGTCCTGTGCCCACCCCCTCCTTTATAGTGAGGTGACTGGTTTATCCACAAGCTCCTTAATTGGCCTTTCTAAGTCTGCTGGTCCACTGGCGTTGCAAGGCAGGTGCGGGCCGCACTCGGGTGACACCCGCCAGAGGGGTGACACCGTCACCCATCGCGGCGCTGGATCGAGAGAGGCACCACGGCTCTCTCCTTTTCCTCCTTCCCCTGCCCACTCTAGTATCTCCTTCGCTCCCCGAAATGTTCAGGGAGGGAGGAGGAGTAAGAATTGTGTTGTAAGGCAGACAGTGCCATAGCCCAGTGCACAGCACCCTGCACTGCAATCCGCCTATTGACACTCAGGCAGGTGGGGAGAGGTGCCGGTTGCCAATCACAACAAATACATTCCTCAGACTGACCGAGCCTAGTCTCCTCCTCCTCCACACTGACAGTATATCCACAACAGGAGGAGGAGCCTAGGAGGAGGAACAGCGCGCTGATCTGAGGCCTGTGACTGTAGGGAGAGGAGATATAGTGGGGATTACATTAGGGAGATTGCAGGGGGGGGATTACATTAGGGAGATTGCAGGGGGGTTACATTAGGGGGGTTACATTAGGGAGATTGCAGGGGGGGTTACATTAGGAGGAATACAGGAGGGTTACATTAGGAGGAATACAGGGGGGTTACATTAGGAGGAATACAGGGGGGTTACATTAAGGGGATTGCACAGGGGAGTTACATTAAGGGGATTACATTAGGGGGATTGCACAGGGGGGTTACAATAGGGGGATTGCACAGGGGGGTTACATTAAGGGGATTGCACAGGGGGTTACATTAGGAGGAATACAGGGGGGTTACATTAGGGGGATTACATTAGGGGGATAGCACAGGGGGGTTACAATAGGGGGATTGCACAGGGGGGTTACATTAATGGGATTGCACAGGGGGGTTACATTAGGGGGATTGCACAGGGGGGTTGCATTAGGGGGGATACAGGGGGGTTACATTAGGAGGAATACAGGGGGTTACATTAGGGGGATTGCACAGGGGAGTTACATTAAGGGGATTACAGGATTGCACAGGGGTGTTACAATAGGGGGATTGCACAGGAGGGTTACATTAAGGGGATTGCACAGGGGGTTACATTAGGAGGAATACAGGGGGGTTACATTAGGGGGAATGCACAGGGGGGTTACATTAAGGGGATTACATTAGGGGGATTGCACAAGGGGGTTACATTAGGGGGAATACAGGGGGGTTACATTAGGGGGAATACAGGGGGGTTACATTAGGGGGATTGCACAGGGGGGTTACATTAGGGAGAATACAGGGGGGTTACATTAGGGGGAATGCACAGGGGGGATACATTAGGGGGAATGCACAGGGGGGTTACATTAAGGGGATTACATTAGGGTGATTGCACAGGGGGATTACTTTAGGGGGATTGCACAGGGGGATTACATTAGGGGGATTGCATAGGGGGGTTACATTAGGGGGATTGCACAGGAGGGTTACATTAAGGGGATTGCACAGGGGGTTACATTAGGAGGAATACAGGGGGGTTACATTAGGGGGAATGCACAGGGGGGTTACATTAAGGGGATTACATTAGGGGGATTGCACAAGGGGGTTACATTAGGGGGAATACAGGGGGGTTACATTAGGGGGAATACAGGGGGGTTACATTAGGGGGATTGCACAGGGGGGTTACATTAGGGAGAATACAGGGGGGTTACATTAGGGGGAATGCACAGGGGGGTTACATTAGGGGGAATGCACAGGGGGGTTACATTAAGGGGATTACATTAGGGGGATTACATTAGGGGGATTGCACAGGGGGATTACATTAGGGGGATTGCATAGGGGGGTTACATTAGGGGGATTGCACAGGGGGGTTACATTAGGGGGGATACAGGGGGGTTACATTAGGGGGAATACAGGAGGGTTACATTAGGGGGATTGCACAGGGGGGTTACATTAGGGAGAATACAGGGGGGTTACAATAGGGGGAATGCACAGGGGGGTTACATTAGGGGGAATGCACAGGGGGATTACATTAAGAGGATTACATTAGGGGGATTGCACAGGGGGGTTACATTAAGGGGATTACATTAGGGGGATTGCACAGGGGGGTTACATTAAGGGGATTACATTAGGGAGGATAGCACAGGGGGGTTACAATAGGGGGATTGCACAGGGGGGTTACATTAATGGGATTGCACAAGGGGGTTATATTAGGGGGCTTGCACAGGGGTGTTACATTAGGGGGATTGCACAGGGGGGTTACATTAGGGGGATTGCACAGGGGGGTTACATTAGGGGGAATACAGGGGGGTTACATTAGGGGGAATGCACAGGGGGGTTACATTAAGGGGATTACATTAGGGGGATTGCACAGGGGGGTTAAATTAGGGGGATTGCACAGGAGGGTTACATTAGGGGGACTTCACAGGGGGGTTACATTAGGGGAAATACAGGGGGGTTACATTAGGGGGAATGCACAGGGGGGTTACATTAAGGGGATTACATTAGGGGGATTGCACAGGGGGGTTACATTAGGGGGATTGCACAGGGGGGGTTGCATTAGGGGGATTGCACAGGGGGGTTACATTAGGGGGATTGCACAGGGGTGTTACATTAGGGGGAATACAGGGGGGTTACATTAGGGGGATTGCACAGGGGGTTACAATAAGGGGATTGCATTAGGGGGGTTAAATTAGGGGTAATACATTAGGGGGATACATTAGGGGGATTGCACAGGGGGGTTCATTAAGGGGATTGCATTAGGGGGGTTAAATTAGGGGGATTACATTAGGGGGATACATTAGGGGGATTGCAGGGTGCTTACATTAGGGAGGTTGTACGAGGGGGACGTGACATTAGGGGGATTGCAGGGGGATTACACGGGGGGTTCCATTAGGGGGATTACACAGGGCTTCCATTAGGGGGACTACACGGGGGTGGTTCCATTAGGGGGATTACACAGGGGGAGAGCTGTGCTAATTCGCTAGTCTGCTCAGTGCCCCGGGTGGCTCAATGAACTGGTGGGGGGGGTGACACCAAATTTTACCGCACCAGGTGACACCAACCCTAGTGACGCCACTGTGCTGGTCATAGTTCAAAGGCCATAGAGTGCACTATGGTTTTAAAAAAAGTTCCATGGTGAATGTGCACAAAAAAATAAATAACTAGGAATGCCAATCTCTACTATGCAGTTATAAAGTAATTTTAGATGAAAATGGGGATTGGGAGAGTTTCTTTAATTCTTTAAATGATAAACAATTATTTTTTTATTAATTTCACATTTTGTTTTAGCAAAAGAAAATTACAAAACAACATTTTTAATGAAAAAAAACAAAACGATGTTTCTTTCCCTCTCACTTTAAACATTGACATACACCGTAATGGTTCACTATTGGCAAGTACTACATGTAGCTTTTTTGTAAATAGGCTGGTATCTGGCAAACACATAGGAGTTTCTGCCTCATTCTTCGGAATCGGGTTAGAATGCCATACAACTGTAACAAGTGGTTTATTGTTTAGAACATAAAATGATATTTCTCTAAATTGTAGCCATTTCTGCAATAAGCTCAAAAAACAGTTCATACGGAGTCTAACAGATAACTCTTTATGGCAAAATGGTTTTGTTTATCGTGTATTCTCTAAACTGCAATATAAAGGAGGTTGACTAGCTCAACTACACACTGAAGGGTTCCCACTGAGTCGCTGGAAGCCTGCAACTGCAGAGTATACAAAGAAAATCACCATAAAATTCAGTGCTACAGTTGAATACAAACAGTCTTCAATTCCTGCTGTGATTTGGCATCCCCCTTTGGACAGCTGGAAACTGAGCATAGTATCTGCTGCCAAAAACACATTATAAGGGAATTTGAATGCCCAGTTTCATGGAAACAAGTCGTAACTGACTTTATGACTCAGCTAGAAAATAATTAATAAAACCCTTGATTCTATATATATATATATATATATATATATATATATATATATATATATATATATGAAACCAGTGCAGCTCCATTCCCTGCTAGGTGCCTATGGTGAAACAACAAAAAAAAAACATTAATGAAAAGAGCCTTCAATCAACTCTACTTTAGATTTTAAGAGTAAGAAATTGGTAATAACATGTATACCCACCTTCTGTTTCATTTTTATGAGTCTGCTGTTTAGGTATTATTCAAAGCACTACGTTACTGCTTGCAGCAAAATTATTTTGTGTGCTTGATACTGTGCTAACAATGTAACCATGGTTATTGATTATGTGAGCGGTTTAAGAATCATGCTTAGGAGTAAAGCAAAGGGCAAACAATAAAGATATATGAACAGCATTCTGTATATGGTTGTTATATGGTTATTTGGTTGCACAGATCCACCTATGAGCTCATCTAAAAACATAGAGCAAAGCACAGTAGCGAGCAGTGACCTGTATTAACCAATCAAAAGTAAGCTTTCATTATTCTGCCAATAAAGATTTGTGCATGCTTGCAAATACAGTCCATTCTTGTCTTTACTGGGGTTAAGCGAACAATTTACTGTATGTTCGGGTTTGAGTTCGGTGTTCGGCAATGTAATGGCGCATTTTAAAAAGCTGCAGGGCAGCCAATCAACATTTGTTTAACTCGAGTGCCCTTAGAAGCCATCACAGCCATGCCTACTAATGGCATGGCTGTGATTGGCAAGTGCAGCATGTGACCCAGCCTCTATATAAGCTAGAGGCACATAGCACAGCACGTCACTCTGCTTTAGATAGTGTAGGGAAAGGTTTCTGCTGCTGCTTTTAGGGAGAGAATTAGATAGGAGTCCTGATTCAGAAATCAAATTACTCAGCGATCTACCTTGATTTTGTTGTGTGGGTGCAGTGCACAATCTTTTTACCCTGTCCTGAGCCCAGTGCCAGAGAAAAGATAACTTTTATCCGTCTGTTAGTTAGGTTGGCGTCGGCAGGCATTTTATGCAAGCTCAGTGCACCAGCACTGCATATGTTACTGTGAGATACACCCTTTAGATACTGTTGGTCTATTCTGCTATTCAAAAACACCCATTTAGGGCGAAAAATATATATTTTGCTGCATTTCCTGCATATCTGTATTTAGTGAGATACACACTTTAGATACTGTTGTTTTATTCTGCTATACAAAAAATAATAATTTAGGGCAGAAAAAAAATGTTGCCAACATTTTCTGCATATCTGTATGTGTGAGATACACACTTTAGATACTGTTCTTCTATTCTGCTATTCAAAAAAATAATAATTTAGGGCAAAAAAATTTTTTTTGGTGCGCTTTCTGCATATCTGTACCTGTGATATACACCCTTTAGATACTGTTGCTCTATTCTGCTATTCCAAAAAAAAAACATTTAGTGGAAAAATCTTAAATTGCAGCCTAGTCTGTATCTGTACGTGTGAGGTACACCCTTTAGATACTGTTGCTCTATTCTGGTATTCAAAAAAACACATTTAGGGCAAAAAATAAATGTTTTCAGCGTTTCCTGCACATCTGTACATGTGAGATACATACTTTAGATACTGTTGCTCTATTTTGCTATTCAAAAAAACACATTTAGGTGAAAAATCTTAAATTGCGGCCTAGTCTGTATCTGTACGTGTGAGATACACCCGTTGGATACTGTTGTTCTATTCTGCTATTCTAAAAACACCCATTTAGGGCAAAAAATATAATTTTGCAGTGTTTGCTGCATATCTGTACATGTGAGATACACCCTTCAGATACTGTTGTTCTATTCTGCTATTCAAAAAACACCCATTTAGGGCAAGATCCTAAATTTGAGAAATATGAGGAGAGCGTCAAATAAGGGACGTGGCCCCGGTCGTGGTGCTGCTGGTGGAGCTCCTGTTGCAGGGAGAGGACGTGGTCGATCCGTGCCAGCTACACGCACAAGTGAAACACCTTCCTCAGGTGCGAATAGGCGCCAGAGCCTGCAGCGGTATTTGGTCAGGACTAATGCGACTCTACGAATGTTGAGGCCAGGACAAGTACAGGCGATAGTAGATTGGGTTGCTGACAGTGCCTCCAGTTCCTTCACATCGTCTCCCCACCCATGTTATTTTAAGTTATTTCCCTATACACATTTGTTTGCAGAGCACTTGCCATGCCCTTAACAACATTTTGCTTCCATTTGCAGCCCTCTAGCCCTTTCCATTACTTTTTTAGAGCCATGTTAGTCCTCAGAAGTTCGGGTCCCCATTGACTTCAATGGGATTCGGGTTCGGGGTCAAGTTCGGGTCAAGTTCGGGTCCCAAACTCAAACTTTTTTGCGAAGTTCGGCCGAACCCGTCGAACCCAAACATCCAGGTGTCCGCTCAACTCTAGTCTTTACCAATTTCTTTTTTTTTTTTTTTTTTACAGTATACCATTTTTAAGGGATATAAAATGTGAGTACATAACATACCACCTGTTCATTTTGCAAAGGCAGTTTCATTTTGCAAAGGAATTTGCCACAGAGTTTAGTGAAT
Source organism: Rana muscosa (assembly GCA_029206835.1). Lineage (NCBI taxonomy): Eukaryota > Metazoa > Chordata > Amphibia > Anura > Ranidae > Rana > Rana muscosa. The sequence continues at coordinate 382,522,339 of CM055127.1, forward strand.
GAGGTGATGTTCTGCTGACTTTTATCATCCAATTATGTGTAAAAAAAAGTTCTGTTTTTTTCCTGTCTGTGATTGGCTATTCTATGCTCACAACACTCACTAAGCTCTGGGCAAATTCCCTTGCAAAGTGCAACTTCCCTTGCAAGGTGAACAGCCTATTTGTGTTTAGTAAATCAACCCCTGGGTCTCTTTAAATTGAGGAGGATTCTGTGGATGTGCATACAAATATAGTCATTTCTCTAGTATGGCTGTCAGGTGTACAGGGTAGATGCCAGGATAAAATTCAGAGAATATCAGGAGGAAGGCTGTGCCTCTCTTATTAGTTTACGTACAAAATGTTTTTGTCTGAATAGACCGTACCTTTAACATTGAATCAGTTGCATAACAGCTTTAAATGCACTGAGCTGTTTGTGCTTATAGCAGCCACTTCTAATAATAAAAGAAATCCATCAACTTTAAATACTTGTGTTTCCTACAATGATACATAGTTTATTCCTGGGTACTTCCATGCATTAGGGACTACATCAATTTACCAAAATAATACCAAATTAGTACAGTAAATATTGAAATCAGACCTTTTGGGCAAACCATTGGCCTAATTTTTTTTTCTACAATCTGTTCCTAATCTCAATTCATCAATAACACTGCCTTATTATAGAACTATGACAGCCAGCTAGAGTACTTGATAAATTATACATCTCAAGCCAGAGTTAAAATTTGAAGCTCAAGCGCTAATTATCTGTACAGGCCTAGTTAATAACGAGATTTCTTGTTAAGTATCTGATCACAGCATGGACATCATTTGTCAAGGACCTCAAGTCTACCTCTGAGACCCTCTCTTCCGAGTCTCCCATGCCTACCATATGTAAAACCAGGATCTTTGTTTCCGTGATAACCTTTTATTAGAAGCTGACATAATGATTAAGTTCACTGTAGACACATACAATGAATTAGACAATTACCCGTGCTGCTTTAGGCTGCTCAGACTCCTAGCAAGACAAAATAATTAATATTGTATTTTAATTTGATGCGCTTCACATTTAAACCCCAATTTGCAAGGTACACTCAGAAGGAGGTGGGCACTGCTCTTGCCGTGTCTTCTTATGGAATGAAGGGCCCCTGCAGTTCAAAACACGGTAGCGCAGAAGGTACAACATTCTATGATCACTTCTCAATAGAGCAAAGAATTCTACAGCATAATGGGAAAGGTAATTACCTACAACTAACTTTATGGCCTTTCCTTTAATGAAACTCTAATCTCTCAGGTCTATATGCTTTAAGCATTTGCTTCTTGACTGTTTCATTCCCGGAATGTTTAATCCTATCACTAGTTTCCACTGTGCAGAGCTCCTTTTAAAGGTGCTAATTAGGTTTCTATACAAATATTAAAGGTAAAGGCAAAGCCCATGATACTTGCAGAGCGTTCAAAGAAATCAAGAGCACTTACTCCATTATAAAAAATTAAAATGATCATTATACCTTTTATAATTACAGAAGCTCATTAGAGTAGACCAGTACAGAGTGAATAGATTACTACATACATAACTTTCATATTTTAATTGTACTTTCTAAAGCGCATTTATGGGTAAAATTAACTTGATGCCTCTAACGAAAAGGTATATATAGGGGTTATTTACGAAAGGCAAATCCACTTAGCACTACAAGTGCAAACTACAAGTGCAAAGTGCAAAGTGCACTTGAAATTGCACTGAAAGTGCACTTGGACGTGCAGTCACTGTAAATCTGAGGGGTAGATCTGAAATGCAGGGAAGCTTTGCTGATTTTATTATCCATCATGTGCAAGCTAAAATGCTGTTTTTTATTTTCCTTGCATTCCCCCCTCGGATCTACAGCGGCTGCACTTCCAAGTGCACTTTCAGTGCAATTTCAAGTGCACTTTGCACTTGTATTTTGCACTTGTAGTGCAAAGTGGATTTGCCTTTCGTAAATAACCCCCATAGTGTTATTATATTAAAGGCCAGTTCCACCAAAAACTGATATTAAGCTTTGGGTGGTCTTTGATAAGATGGGTCTCATTGGATAAATTTTCATGTCATAGAGATTTTGAAGGCGGGATCACCATGCAGTATTTTGGACCTCTGTCCCTAGCCTCCCTATTTATACATGATAACAAGAAAATAACAACTATCAGAAGTAGTCATGATAGCATTATTTTTTGCTTTTTTAACAGCTCAATTTTTATAGTATTGCTAAAGTAATATTAAACTAGTAAAAAGGGAGACAAGTTGCGCTAATAAATAATGTGAAAGTCCAAACTGTGATCAAAACAGTCCAAATCGCAAAGATGAACAAAAAATCAAAAAAATGTGTGAAACTTGGAATAAAGTGCTTGTGGGTAGGCAATCCAAATGAATCCTTCACCATTAGGGATGAGCCAAAAAACCCCCGGTTCGGTTCGCAGCAGAACATGCGAACGGACCAAAAGTTTGCGTGAACTTTCGAACACCATTAAAGTCTATGGGACTCGAACTTCAAAAATCAAAAGTGTGAATTTTAAAGGCTAATATGCAAGTTATTGTCCTAAAAAGAGTTTGGGGACCCGGGTCATGCCCCAGGGGACATGTATCAATGCAAAAAAAAGTTTTAAAAACGTTAGTTTTTTCGGGAGCAGTGATTTTAATAATGCTTAAAGTGAAAAAATAAAAGTGAAATATTACTTTAAATATCATACCTGGGGGTTGTCTATAGTATGCCTGTAAAGTGGCGCATGTTTCCCGTGTTTAGAACAGTCCCTGAACAAGATGACATTTCTAAAGGAAAAAAAGTCATGTAAAACGGCTTGCGGCTTTAATGTAATGTCTGGTCCCTGCAATATGGATGAAAATCATTGAGAAAAATGGCATGGGTACAGGCATTTCGGGTGAGTATAATTTTTTTATTTTTTTCTATTAATTTTTTTATTTTTTTGGGGGGGATTTTTAATGTAAATTTTTTTTCAGGGTGGACCTCCGCTTTAAGTAGAATCTGTTTGTAATTTGGAACAGGTACATTTTTTAAGTGTAGCTCCAGCCAAAAAATACATTTTTAAGCTTTTTGGAAAACATAGGGAAGGGTTATCGCCCCTGTAACATTTGTTTTGCTGTCTGTGCACCTGTTCAGAACATTTCACCTCACTTTCCGTCCCAATGACAAATGTTTTTTGAACATTTGGGGTTTTTATTGAAACAGGGATTGGTGATAAAGTGGAGAGGAGACACCTCTTTCCCATATTTACTGGAGAGAATTTCCCTTCCTAGGGGTAGATTTTCTCTAACTTCCTGTTGTCTCCTTCCGTTTGCAAGTAAGTTGGATGTTTGAAAGTAGGGGCCTGCCGTATATACAGGTACTCTGCAGAAATTTGGCCCTTAGGTGTTGGTGTTGCCACAACACTGTAAGCCCTCACAGTTACTCTTGGTGGGCGCTGGAACGCTTCGGTGAGAACAATTATATCAAGAATTGTAATTACATGCCATTGTTGAACAGTGGTAGGAAAAACTGGGCCTTTGGTACAGGTGGTGGTGCTGGTGCCACAACACTGTAAGTCCTCACAGTTACTCTTGGTAAAGGAATAGAAGTCATTTAAAATTGCTTGCGGTTGTAATGTAATGTCGAGTCCCGGCAATATGGATGAAAATTGTTGAGAAAAACAACATGGGTACCCCCCCCCCCAGCCCATTACCAGGCCCTTTTGGGTCTTTATGGATATTAGGGAAACCCTGCATCCAAATTAAAAAAAGAAAAGGTGTGGGGCCCCCAGGCCCTATATACTCTGAACAGCAGTATACAGGCGGTCCAAACACGACAGGGACTGTAGGTTTGTTCTTAAGTTGAATCTGTTTGTAATTTGGAACTGGTAAATTTTATAGTGTAGCTCTATTTTTAAGCTTTTTGGATAACATAGGGAAGGGTTATCATAACCCCTGTATCATTTGTTTTGCTGTCTGTACCCCTGTTCAGAAGATTTCACCTCACTTTCTGTCCCAATGACAATTGGATTTTGAAAATTTGGGTTTTTTAGGGAAACAAGGATGGGTGATCAGTGGAGACACCTTTTTCCCATATTAACTCTTACAGGAGAGAATTTCCCTTCCTAGGGGTAGATTTCCCCTCACTTCCTGTTGTCTCCCTCCGTTTGTAAGTAGGAGTCATTTGTAAGTCAGATGTTTGAAAGTAGGGGACCGCCTGTATATACTATACGGCCTGCCCTATATATACTATACGGCCTGCCCTATATACTCTGCAGAAAATTGGGCCTTAGGTGTTGGTGGTACCAGAACACTGTAAGCCCTCACAGTTACTCTTGGTGGGCGCTGGAATGGGCCCTGCTGTGAAATATTATATCAAGAATTGTAATCACATGCCCCTGTTCAACAGGGGCCGAAAAATTGGGCCTTGGGAAGTGGTGGTGGTGGTGGCACAACACTGTAAAGCCTCACAGATACTCTTGTTGAGCGCAGGAACTGGCCCTGCTGAGAAATATTAGGTCAAAAATTGTAATTACACACCACTGTTAAACAGGGCCAGAAAAATTGGGCCTTAGGTGGTGGGGGGGGTGGTGGTGGTAGCACAACACTGTAAAGCCTCACAGATACTATTGTTGAGAGCAGGAATGGGCCCTGCAGAGTAATATTAGATCAAAAATTGTAATTACGCACCCCTGTTAAACAGGGGCAGAAAAATTGAGCCTTAGGCTGTGGTGGTGGTGGTGGTGGCACAACACTGTAAAGCCTCACAGATACTCTTGTTGAGTGCAGGAACGGGCCCTGTTAAAAAATATTAGATCAAAAATTGTAATTACACGCCCCTGTTAAACATGGGCAGAAAAATTGGGCCTTAGGCAATGGTGGTGGTGCCACAACACTGCAACCCCTCACAGATACTCTAGTTGAGAGCAGGAATGAGCCCTGCTGCGAAATATTACAGCAAAAATTGTAATTACACACCCCTGTTAAACAAGTACTGAAAAATTGGGCCTTAGCCACTGGTGGTGATGCCCAGAAACAAAAATGTTCTTAGAAGCTATCAACATGAACATTGAGGAGGAATAGGATAGTCACTCAGCATAATAGGATAGTCACTCAGCATCAGAATAGGCAGCCTTCAAGGGATCTCACATTCATAGAAAAATGTATCGGTTACATCAGCATCAGGTGCTTGGTAGCTGGTGATCCAAGACTGATTCATTTTTATGAAGGTGAGCCGATCAACTGAGTCTGTGGACAGGCGCACTCTGTGATCGGTTACAAAGCCTCCAGCAGCACTGAATGTGCGTTCAGATAGAACGCTGGATGCAAGACAGGTCAGTAGCTCAATTGCATACTGTGCAAGCTCAAGACCCAGTAACCCAGTGGATTTGCGGTTGGAAAGGTCTCCAAGTCTGATCATGCCCCAAGGTATTTCTGCACCATGTAAATCAGACGCTGGCGATGGTTGCTGGAACCGATCAGACCTTGGGGCTGCAGACTAAAAAATTGTCTGAACGCATCGGTCAGACGGCCACCTTCCCCACCGCTCCTTCTGTGACTGACTGAAGCCTCAGCAACACGTTGTCCAGGAGGACCAGGAAATTGTAACTATCTGGAAACGCATTGCACAAACCTTTCTGCAAGTCCTCCCGAAGATGTTTCATCCTCTGCTCCCTCTGCGAAGGCTAGATAAGTTCCGCAACCTTACACTTGTAACAAGGGTTAAGAAAGGTTGCCAGCCAGTACTGATACCTCTGCTTGATACCACGAATCCAAGGGTCCTTTCGCAGGCTTTGCAGGATCAGGGAGGCTATGCAGCGTATATTTGCTGAGGCATTCGGTCCGGAGTCCTCTGTGTCACTAAGAACGACATGATCCGCAGCCACCTCCTCCCAGCCACGTACAAGTCCATGGGTTTCTGGAGACTGAAAATGATCCCTTGAAGAGTGCTGCTGATGCTGAGTGCTAGGCTCCACCTCCATGCTGACACAATCCTCATCCTCCTCCTCCTCCTCTTTCTGTGTGATAGGCGGGCCTGCAGGAATACTGTCTGGATAAATGGGCCTTGAGAGGTAAGGAAGTCCTCCTCTTCCTCCATCTCAAGAGGGACAGTATCACTGATGCATGCACTTTCACTGCTCACCATCCTCGTGGCCTCAAATGGTGACAGGACAGTGCATTCATTAGCATTGATCATTAGCCACTGGTGTGGCGAAAAAAAGCCAAGCTCCCCTGACCCTGTTCTGGTGCCATACTCGCACAGGTACTTATTCATGGCCCTCTGCTGCATGTGCAGCCGCTGCAGCATTGCCAACATTGAGTTCCACCTGGTGGGCATGTCACAGATGAGGCGGTTCTTGGGGAGGTTGCATTCCTTTTGAAGGTCAGCTAGCCGAGCACTGCCATTATATGACCAGCGGAAATGCCCACAGACTTTCCTGGCCTGCCTCAGGAGATCCTGTAAGCCCGGGTACCTGCACAAGAACCACTGCACGACCAAATTAAGGACATGAGCCAAACAGGGAACATGGGTCAAGTGTCCCTGGCGGAGGGCAGAGAGGAGGTTGGTGCCATTGTCGCAAACCACCATTCCTGGCTGTAGCTGGCATGGCGTCAACCACCTCTGAGCCTGCCCCTGCAGAGCTGACAGAATCTCTGCCCCAGTATGGCTACTGTCCCCTAAGCAGACCAACTCAAGCACCGCATGGCATCTTTTTGCCTGAGTGCTTGCGTAGCCCCTAGAACGCCTACGGAGCACCGCTGGTTCCGAGGAAAAATCTGCACAGGAAGAGGCCATAGAGGAAAAAGAAGAGGAGGGGTGGAGGAGAGAGGTGTGGCAGAATCACCACTAGTCCACTACCAGCATTTTGGAGGCATGGTGGTGGAACAAGCTCCAACTTTACTGCACCCTGTCCTGCATCCTTCCCAGCTGCCAGCAGAGTTACCCAGTGTGCCGTGAAAGAAAGATAATGTCCCTGTCCATTACTGCTGGACCATGAGTCAGCGGTAATATGCACCTTACCGCTGACTACCATGTTCAACGAGGCCAAGACATTGTACAATATAATAATAATAATGATGATCTAAAGTGAAAACATATTATTATAAGTGGCACCAACGAGGCCAAGACATTGCCTTCCACATGCCGGTAGAGAGTCGGAATGGCCTTCTGAGAAAAAAAAATGTTGTTTGGGAAACTGCCTCTGAGGTACCACACATTCCACAAATTCTCGAAAGGGGCAGAGTCTACCAGCTGAAAAGGCAGCAGTTGGAGTGCTAGCAATTTAGCCAAACTAGCATTCAGCCGCTGAGCATGTGGATGGCTGGAAACAGAATTTCTTTCGACGGTTTAGCAACTGGGGTAGGGAAATTTGCCTGCTACAATCGGATTTAGGTGTACCGCTAGCAGATTGCCAGTAAATGCTTGGGACACCTAATTCTACCCCTTCATTCCTCTCAGTGCAGGTCTCTGAGAGGACTGAAGGTATAGTGGGGTTGGAGATCCCAGCTGATGAGGAGCAAGGAGAGGTCTGCCTTGTTCTTTGGTGTGGGTCTTTTAAGTACTGTTGCCAACGGAATGCATGGGAACTCGACATATGTCTGGTCAAGCATGAGGTGCCCAAGTGGCTGCTGTTTTGGCCATGCAAACAGCAACGGTACGATCTGCTGCACACGTCTCAAAAAAGGCCCACACCAAAGAACTTTTGAAAAAGCGTGCGGAGTCAGCAGCGCCCTGCACATGCAGAGCTCTGCGGTGTGATGCAGTCGGTTGGCTGCCCTTAAGCTGGCCCCTGGAGGGCATCCTGCCTCTTGGAGATGTGCCTCCTCCTCCTCCTCCTCTCTTCTATCAGGCACCCACGTAGAGTGACCTCATCATCCCCTCCCTCCTCGCGTCTGGAGCAGACCTGGCAGTATGCTGCAGCTGAGGCAACATGACTGACAGTTTCTTGTCCTTCTTGGGCACCCCCTCTCTCTGGGCTCACGTTACTGTCTGCATCCTTCAACCTGGGTACCATCATCGGAGCCTTCAAAACTCTGCGCATCCTCCTGCAGCATGTACCTGACACTGTTCAGGGGACTCCTCAGGACATGATGGTGGGGCTAGGGAAGGAGTGACTGATGCCATTGAGCAGATGGAATAGGCCGCTTTGGCAGCTGCATTGGCAGCCAAACTACTCTGAGCCTGGGAGACAGAGGATGAGGAGGATGAGGATGGCTTTGTAATCCACTCTACCAACTCTTCTGCATGTTGTGGCTCAACACGGCCAGCTGTCAAAAAAAAGGACAAGCGTGCCCCACGGCCACGTGCTGAGGATGCACAGTGTCCACGACCAGCACTGTTGGCTGTAGGCACAGAGCCTGCTTGCCCTCTTTTAGTGGACTGTGAGCATCTGCCTTTCCTTGGAGGCCTTCCAGACATGCTGTATAATTGGATTAGCAAAACACCGCCTGGAGTTTACTAGAAAAATTACACCAGGAATGGCCTGCGGTCAGGTATAGGCTTGGCTAGACTAGAATGCAGTGGATATATATGTAGGAGACTGTATATATATTTTATGCACTGCAGAACACTGAATCACCTGCCTGGCCTACCTGCCTGAATATGTAAAGTTCTCCCACTTAAAAAGGTGAGAGAGGCCTGTAATTGTCATCATAGGTATACCTCAACTATGAGAGACAAAATGTGGAAACAAATCCAGACAATCACATTGTCTGATTTGGAAAAAAATGTTTTGCAAATTATGGTGGAAAATAAGTATTTGGTCACCTACAAACAAGAAAGATTTCTGGCTCTCACAGACCTGTATCTTCTTCTTTAAGAGGCTCCTCTGTCCTCCACTCATTACCTGTATTAATGGCACCTGTTTGAACTTGTTATCAGTATAAAAGACACCTGTCTACGACCTCGAACAGTCACACTCCAAACTCCACTATGGTGAAGACCAAAGGGCTGTCGAAGGACACCAGAAACAAAATTGTAGACCTGCACCAGGCGGGGAAGACTGAATCTGCAATAGGCAAGCAGCTTGGTGTGAAGAAATCAACTGTGGGAGCAATAATTAGAAAATGGAAGACATACAAGATCACTGATAATCTCCCTCGATCTGGGGCTCCACGCAAGATCTCACCCTGTGGGGTCAAAATGATCACAAGGTGAACGGTGAGCAAAAATCACAGAACCACATGGGGGACCTAGTGAATGACCTGCAGAGAGCTGGGACCAATGTAACAAAGGCTACCATCAGTAATACACTACGCCGCCAGGGACTCAGATCCTGCAGTGCCAGACGTGTCCCCCTGCTTAAGCCAGTACATGTTCGGACCCGTATGAGGTTTGCTAGAGAGCATTTGGATGATCCAGAAGAGGATTGGGAGAATGTCATATGGCCAGATGAAACCAAAGTAGAACTGTTTGGTAGAAACACAACTCGTCGTGTTTGGAGGAGAGAGAATGCTGAGTTGCAACCAAAGAACACCATACCTACTGTGAAGCATGGGGGTGGCAACATCATGCTTTGGGGCTGTTTCTCTGCAAAGGGAACAGGACGACTGATCCGTGTACATGAAAGAATGAATGGGGCCATGAATCGTGAGATTTTGAGTGCAAACCTCCTCCCATCAGCAAGGGCATTGAAGATGAAACGTGGCTGGGTCTTTCAGAATGACAATGGTCCCAAACACACCACCCAGGCAACAAAGGAGTGGCTTCGTAAGAAGCATTTCAAGGGCCTGGAATGGCCTAGCCAGTCTCCAGATCTCAACCCCATAGAAAACCTTTGGAGGGAGTTGAAAGTCTGTGTTGCCCAGCGACAGCCCCAAAACATCACTGCTCTAGAGGAGATCTGCATGGAGGAATGTACCAACATACCAGCAACAGTGTGTGACAACCTTGTGAAGACTTACAGAAAACATTTGACCTCTGTCATTGCCAACAAAGGATATATAACAAAGTATTGAGATATACTTTTGATATTGACCAAATACTTATTTTCCACCATTATTTTCAAATAAATTCTTTCCAAATCAGAAAATGTGATTGTCTGGATTTGTTTCCACATTTTGTCTCTCATAGTTGAGGTATACCTATGATGACAATTACAGGCCCCTCTCATCTTTTTAAGTGGGAGAACTTGCACAATTGGTGGCTGACTAAATACTTTTTTTCCCCACTGTATCTTCATGCACTGCAGATCACTGAATCACCTGCCTGGCCGGCCTGCCTGAATGTGTTTTTGAATACGTACACCAGGAATGGCCTGCAGTCAGGTATAGGCTTGGCTACACTAGAATGCAGTGGATATATATGTAGGAGACAGTATATATATTTTATGCACTGCAGATCACGGAATCACCTACCTGGCCTGCCTGCCTGAAAGTGTCTTTGAATACATACACTATGCCTGTAGTCAGGTATAGGCTTGGCTAGACTAGAATGCAGTGGATATATATGTAGGAGACAGTATATATTTTATGCACTGCAGATCACTGAATCACCTGCTAGGCCTGCCTGCCTGAAAGTGTCTTTGAATACATATGCCAGGAATGGCCTGCAGTCAGGTATGGGCTTGGCTACACTAGAATGCAGTGGATATATATGTAGGAGACAGTATATATATTTTATGCACTGCAGATCACTGAATCACCTGCCTGGCCTGCCTGCCTGAAAGTGTCTTTGAATACGTACACCAGGAATGGCCTGCAGTCAGATCTAGCTACACAGGATACAGTATATATATATATATATATATATACAAGCCGGGATGTATATATATATATATACTAAATAGACATGTGCACTGCCGAAAAATTCATTTTTTTGCTTTTTTCGGAAATTTGGAAATTTTCTAATTCCGAATTTTCTAATTCCGAATTTCCAAATTTCCCAAAAAACAAATAAAACGAAAACGAAAAAAACTAATTTTAAGAGTTTACAAAAAAAGCAAAAAAACGAAAAAAAACGAATCTCCGATTTTCGGAAATTTGGAAATTCTAAAAATTCGGAATTCAGAAATTCAACTTTCCAAATTTCCCATTTTCGAATTTTCGATTTTCGAATTTTGCAATTTCGAATTTTCGAATCTGGAATTTTCGAAATTTCCAATTTTCGAATTTTCGAAATTCTGATATTCCGAAATTCGGAAATTCAGAATTTCAGAAATTCGGAAATTCAGAATTTCAAAAATTCGGAAATTCAGAATTTCAGAAATTCGGAAATTCAGAATTTCAAAAATTCGGAAATTCAGAATTTCAGAAATTCGGAAATTCAGAATTTCAAAAATTCGGAAATTCAGAATTTCAGAAATTCGGAAATTCGGAAATTCAGAATTTCGGAAATTCAGAATTTCAGAAATTCGGAAATCCGAATTTCGAAATTCCGAATTTCGGAAATTCAAAAATTCAAAAATCCGAAATTCGGAATTTCGGAAATTCGGAATTTCGAAAATCCGAATTTCCGAAATTCGGAAATTCTAAATTTCGGAAATCCGAAAATCCAAAAATTCGGAAATTAAAAAATTCGGAAATCCGAATATTCGGAAATTCGAAATTTCAGAAATCCGAAAAAAAATCGGAAATTGAAAAATTCTGAAATTTCGGAATTAACTAATTTCTCTAAATTCGTGGAAAACGAATTAGAAACTAAACAAATTGTACATGTCTAATACTAAATGCACTGCAGCTAGCTGAATCGCCTGCCTGCCTGAAGTATATTAGAAACAGTACACCAGGAACGGTCTAGCTAAACTGGATACAGTGTATATATATATATATATATATATTATATATATACACTATATATTCAAAGCCTGGATGTATATATATACTAAATACACTGCAGCTAACTGAATCACCTGCCTGAAGTATATTATAAACAGTACACCAAGAACAGTCTGCAGGCAGATCTAGCTAAACTGGATACAGTGTATGTATATATATATATATATATATATATATATATATATATATATATACACAAAGCCTGGATGTATATATATACTAGATACACTTCAGCTAACTGAATCACCTGCCTGAAGTATATTAGAAACAGTACACCAGGAACAGTCTGCAGTCAGATCTAGCTAAACTGGATACAGTGTATATATATATATATATATATATATATATATATACTGTATATATATATATACTGTATATATATATATATATATATATATATATATATATATATATATATATATATATATTGTGAAGGACTAGCATCAAATGTAGAGCTTGAAGGACACCGCCACTCGCTGGTTCTTCTTTTTAAGGGCTTTGTTTGCCCATTTTTATTAAAAGAAGTCAAAACAAAATGAAAGGTTTCCCTCGCAGGGGTTTCAGTACTCCTTTTCAACAACAAAATGACATTCAGCCTCCTGGCTTATACATACAGCAGTGCTGCTCAGGCCTTCCACTTCAGGCTCTTGTCTGTCTCCTATAGACTATTCCATCTGCAACACCATCCATTTGGATAGCAGCCCCTTGCTGCTCTGACCCCCAGACCTGGGTCTCTGGCTTCCACTGTGCACACAAGCACTCTCTGACTTCTCCAGTGCACACTTGCACTCTATGGCTTCCCCAGTGCACACCTGCACTCGTCGGGAGGGTGGAGCCCAGAATGCTGGTCCTGACTCTACTATCAGGCCCACACACACCTGAACAATCAGTGTGCAGTTGAGTCTCAAAACCCGGATCCAGGACTGGGGATTTCATCCCACCCGGATCTCTAAGAAATCCCCAAGCTCCGGGTCCCAAAGTGGATTTTAGTAAATCATGAGGAAACTGAAAAGCCAGTTTCCTCCCAAACAAGCAAATACCCTGGAGCCCCTCAACCTGCCTGGTTGAGAATCCTGTATTCATACACTGGTGGGGTACCACACTACCACATACACTCCCCCCTTGTTTCGATCCGGAGGGAGGAACACCAGCACCCATCATTATGGTTGGGACACCTCTGTGCTGGCTGTCAGCCACGTAGGCCCAACCTTTTTTCCGGGTGCGCTTCCAGGTATGTCCCACCCTGGATCTTAACAAGGTCCTATATTTCCCTATACTCAGCCTTCTCCCTCTTCTTTTGGGGTTCCATAAGCACTGCCTCTCCTGAAATTTTAACGGGGCACCCCTGGTCTTTCTACCAACCCTTCTGCCTCCACGCTTCAGGTTCCCAGGTTTCCCAATACCTTTGGACACCACACTGTCATGTACCTTTAACAAACTATTTGGTTCATCATTGACAGACATATTCAAACCAACATTACACCTCTCAACGTTGCACAGATTACCAATGCCTTTTTTTTCAGCATTTGCTAGGGCAGCGTCTGCAGAGGGCACACATAATGGAGGGCCGCCATTACCCACGGGAACCTCACAGGACGTCACCTCCCCTGGGTTCACCCACTCTGCAGGCAGCTGTCCTACCACTTGACCTGTTCTGATGCCATCTGTATTTTTATCCACCTGAACAGACAAGCTCTTGTCTGATCCACATACCATTTTTACCACACTTCGTATCCGTTTCCCTGTCTCGGGGACCTTATTAGGTTTGTTGAATACTTTTGTTAGAAACCATACCCTTGGCTCCAGACCTGAGGAGGGACCACACATCGGCGAGAGATTAAATTCCGCAGGACTAAAGCCAAGTTCTACCTCACCTGTTGTCCAACACTCCATGGGTAACTGATCTAACAGATGACACTGATCTAGGCACAAACTACTTCTTTCTGATGTACACATTACATTGCTGCAGCATTCACCTATAGCCCTTTTTCTCACAGTGTCTCCGGGTACTTTAAGTTGTACCTCTTTCTGAGTGATAGAAAGCATCTCTGCTAGTGCTGCATCTATTCTGGGCCCTTCCTTCTCATGAGATTTAGCTGCCGAGACAGTATCTGCGCCCTCTACTGACCACTGTTCAGCTGCACCTTGGAGCACACCCGCAGAGATGTTTCCAGTCACTACACCAGCCGGAGAGACCTTTGATGACTTCAACAGTTCTGAGCGCCTTCCAGGCCACTCAGTAACTGGGAGCACCCCCTTAGAGAACCTCAGAACTATTTGCCACACTGTTAACAAGCTTCCCAGCACAGCCTGTACCACCTGGCTCCACCTATTGGTACCACGCAGCACCACCTGGTCCGACTGCGGTGGAGACACCCAAGTGTACAGTGAGGGCACTTTTACCAACTCCAGCATTTCTAATAAAGTTTTTGTCAACTCTATGCAACCAATGTCTAAATGCGTGACCTTTTTGGGAACCTTTCCCCTTTCCGAGACATGGAGGGGCTCATCCATTGCAGCTTGTGAGGTTGAGACCTTTGAAGAGACCACCATCTTCTTGAAGGTACCCCTCATCCCAGCCTGTTGCTCCCCCGGAGCGCTGTCAGACACATGTCTCCTCTTCACCTCTAACGCTACACCAATGAGCCTCTGCGAGTCAACATTAGGCACATTGTCAACTTTACACTTGCCATTATTTAGTTGCTGGGCCGTGGACAACCCATCTGCCATGCCTGTGCCCAGAACCGTTCCTTCAGACTGGAGGGCATCAGCCTTTGCAGGGGCTGGCGTGCCCTTGAGCACTGGCCATTCTGCGATCCCTCCACTGGGCACAGCAGGTGTTCTGTCCACAACTCTGTCACACATCATTGCTTCGTAATTCCTTGTCACTTGGCCTAGTGCCGCAACTGCTTCCTTGCACCAATCATCCCAGTCTCCTGTGGTTCCATCACTGGTGCTCCACAGCACTGCATCACCTGCTCTAGAAGGCCCAACAGGAACCTGGGATTCACTAGCCACAACAACACACTTGTCACTTCTATCTACCTCACATTGTGACAATATTTTTTTTCTCACATCACACTGGGAGATTGCATCCTCAACCAAGGCAAGGTGCAATACCTTATTTTGAACACCTTGCTTTGGTGGCGCTACAGACACATTTCCAACATTTTCAGACATGACACTAAAGGAAACACATTTTTCAATGTCATGCTCACCAATACCATCACATTTGCCAACAGTAACACTTTTGTCAGCATAACCATCAGAATTTCCACTACGTGTAGACATAACTGCTACTTTTGTGGATTGTCTATTACCCACCAAAGCCTCTGAGTGACTCCTCACAGCGCCCTCCGTTTTTAAAGGGGCACCCTTTCCTACATGGGCAGCTCCAAAGTTGACCTGGGAAACGCTCGGCTCCGTCACTGCGGGCTTCTTGGAAGTCTCCCTGGGCAACCCTGCAGTACTTGTCACTAGGGAACATGGCACAAGCACTGTTTTGGTCACCCCTAACTCTATTTTCCCAGCCACCTGCTGGACTATAGCAGGCACATGTAGAGTCCCCATGTCCTTTCCAGTCTTTAGCCTTGCGGCTAGTTGGGCTTTATTTTGTGCCTCCCCACTGCTCTGGGTAGCACACTGCCGCAAGTCTATGTCCATTGGCACTGCGGATCTCCCCACTGGATCTACTCCCACTTCACTGGGTTCAGTACCATAAACTGGAACAGTCTTACCATTTTCAGTGGCTGTCATCATAACCTTCACTTGAGTGCGCTGTCTCTCAGCTGTATCCATACCAGTTACTGTCTCTTTGGGGCCATATGGCGACACTGCAGCCTTTCCAGACTCTTCAGCGGTGTTCCAGAACCTTGGGCAAGTAAAGATCCCATGCCCCACTTGACCACATTCCAAGCACGGTACTGGACGACTTTTCCCCAGTGCGTTTCTTTCCTGATGATTCTTTCCAGGCATAACTTCCACTCTCGTTGCCATGGGATATCGCCGTCTCCCAGCAGAGCTTTGCTGGCTCTCTCCAACATGCTGTATTGGCTCCTCCGGAAGCCACTTGTCACGACCCATGGGAGGCACACCCCTTGGTCCACAGACAGCCCGACTGGCCTCCTCTGTGTTTCTATGGGCAACCACTCTCTGTCCTGGCCTTTGATCAGCCTCTCTTCTGGCATATAACACAGGCTTCTCAGACCTTTGTTTTGCTAGGTAGCTTTGCACTGGAGCCAGGGACAAAAGGCACTTGGAGACTGCATGCCCCCACTCACTGCACCGCAAACAGCGCACTTGGTTCCATGTCTTGTCAGGGTTTCCCACCCTGCATCTGCTGGACCCTGTCTCAAGCTGTGTCACTTTCACACTTTTCGCAACAGCTGCTGGTTTGACTGCAGCAGCGTTGCCAGGGGCAACAACACCCCTCTCCCAGGCATGGACATTCGGCAGCTCTCTTTTTGTATGGAAGGTTGGCTTGCCTTCCACTTTAGCTTGGTCCAATCCTGCCAGATGTCGCTTGCACCAGTCCACTGCAGATTCAAACGCTGGTGGACTCTCCACACTAGCCGTCATCTGTGCATTCATTGCACCAGGGTTGCTAGGGACAACAGCAGCCCTCTTTTCCCTTGGAAAACTCTGTTTAGGCATGTATGGGGTTCGATCAGGCGGTAACAACCCCTCCAGCCACAGAGCTCTTTCTCTTGCTTCAGCAAGGATCGCCTCCTTTTTCTGCTTTGATCGCCCCATCCTTGCGGTGTTGCACACAGCAACCAGTAACACAGTTCACAGCAGAGGGAAGAAAATGTAATTCTCCTTTCACAGGTACACAACCTGCAACAAATTGGAGCACTGTCTCTTTAAGGCTAGTTTACCTTCCGCTTGCAGGTTCTCTTCACCTGCACACACACAGATTATGCAGTCTCATGCACCAAAAACACAGTTCATATAACAGATGAACTTACTTGATTGTAGGGATCTCAGATTGTGCCAAAATTCTCCGCCACTTGTGAAGGACTAGCATCAAATGTAGAGCTTGAAGGACACCGCCACTCGCTGGTTCTTCTTTTTAAGGGCTTTGTTTGCCCATTTTTATTAAAAGAAGTCAAAACAAAATGAAAGGTTTCCCTCGCAGGGGTTTCAGTACTCCTTTTCAACAACAAAATGACATTCAGCCTCCTGGCTTATACATACAGCAGTGCTGCTCAGGCCTTCCACTTCAGGCTCTTGTCTGTCTCCTATAGACTATTCCATCTGCAACACCATCCATTTGGATAGCAGCCCCTTGCTGCTCTGACCCCCAGACCTGGGTCTCTGGCTTCCACTGTGCACACAAGCACTCTCTGACTTCTCCAGTGCACACTTGCACTCTATGGCTTCCCCAGTGCACACCTGCACTCGTCGGGAGGGTGGAGCCCAGAATGCTGGTCCTGACTCTACTATCAGGCCCACACACACCTGAACAATCAGTGTGCAGTTGAGTCTCAAAACCCGGATCCAGGACTGGGGATTTCATCCCACCCGGATCTCTAAGAAATCCCCAAGCTCCGGGTCCCAAAGTGGATTTTAGTAGATCATGAGGAAACTGAAAAGCCAGTTTCCTCCCAAACAAGCAAATACCCTGGAGCCCCTCAACCTGCCTGGTTGAGAATCCTGTATTCATACACTGGTGGGGTACCACACTACCACAATATATACAAAGCCTGGATGTATATATATATATATATACTAAATACATGACTGATGCCATTGAGCAGATGGAATAGGCCGCTTTGGCAGCTGCATTGGCAGCCAAACTACTCTGAGCCTGGGAGACAGAGGATGAGGAGGATGAGGATGGCTTTGTGATCCACTCTACCAACTCTTCTGCATGTTGTGGCTCAACACGGCCAGCTGTCAAAAAAAAGGACAAGCGTGCCCCACGGCCACGTGCTGAGGATGCACAGTGTCCACGACCAGCACTGTTGGCTGTAGGCACAGAGCCTGCTTGCCCTCTTTTAGTGGACTGTGAGCATCTGCCTTTCCTTGGAGGCCTTCCAGACATGCTGTATAATTGGATTAGCAAAACACCGCCTGGAGTTTACTAGAAAAATTACACCAGGAATGGCCTGCGGTCAGGTATAGGCTTGGCTAGACTAGAATGCAGTGGATATATATGTAGGAGACTGTATATATATTTTATGCACTGCAGAACACTGAATCACCTGCCTGGCCTACCTGCCTGAATATGTAAAGTTCTCCCACTTAAAAAGGTGAGAGAGGCCTGTAATTGTCATCATAGGTATACCTCAACTATGAGAGACAAAATGTGGAAACAAATCCAGACAATCACATTGTCTGATTTGGAAAAAAATGTTTTGCAAATTATGGTGGAAAATAAGTATTTGGTCACCTACAAACAAGCAAGATTTCTGGCTCTCACAGACCTGTATCTTCTTCTTTAAGAGGCTCCTCTGTCCTCCACTCATTACCTGTATTAATGGCACCTGTTTGAACTTGTTATCAGTATAAAAGACACCTGTCTACGACCTCGAACAGTCACACTCCAAACTCCACTATGGTGAAGACCAAAGGGCTGTCGAAGGACACCAGAAACAAAATTGTAGACCTGCACCAGGCGGGGAAGACTGAATCTGCAATAGGCAAGCAGCTTGGTGTGAAGAAATCAACTGTGGGAGCAATAATTAGAAAATGGAAGACATACAAGACCACTGATAATCTCCCTCGATCTGGGGCTCCACGCAAGATCTCACCCTGTGGGGTCAAAATGATCACAAGGTGAACGGTGAGCAAAAATCACAGAACCACATGGGGGACCTAGTGAATGACCTGCAGAGAGCTGGGACCAATGTAACAAAGGCTACCATCAGTAACACACTATGCCGCCAGGGACTCAGATCCTGCAGTGCCAGACGTGTCCCCCTGCTTAAGCCAGTACATGTTCGGACCCGTATGAGGTTTGCTAGAGAGCATTTGGATGATCCAGAAGAGGATTGGGAGAATGTCATATGGCCAGATGAAACCAAAGTAGAACTGTTTGGTAGAAACACAACTCGTCGTGTTTGGAGGAGAGAGAATGCTGAGTTGCAACCAAAGAACACCATACCTACTGTGAAGCATGGGGGTGGCAACATCATGCTTTGGGGCTGTTTCTCTGCAAAGGGAACAGGACGACTGATCCGTGTACATGAAAGAATGAATGGGGCCATGAATCGTGAGATTTTGAGTGCAAACCTCCTCCCATCAGCAAGGGCATTGAAGATGAAACGTGGCTGGGTCTTTCAGAATGACAATGGTCCCAAACACACCACCCAGGCAACAAAGGAGTGGCTTCGTAAGAAGCATTTCAAGGGCCTGGAATGGCCTAGCCAGTCTCCAGATCTCAACCCCATAGAAAACCTTTGGAGGGAGTTGAAAGTCTGTGTTGCCCAGCGACAGCCCCAAAACATCACTGCTCTAGAGGAGATCTGCATGGAGGAATGTACCAACATACCAGCAACAGTGTGTGACAACCTTGTGAAGACTTACAGAAAACATTTGACCTCTGTCATTGCCAACAAAGGATATATAACAAAGTATTGAGATATACTTTTGATATTGACCAAATACTTATTTTCCACCATTATTTTCAAATAAATTCTTTCCAAATCAGAAAATGTGATTGTCTGGATTTGTTTCCACATTTTGTCTCTCATAGTTGAGGTATACCTATGATGACAATTACAGGCCCCTCTCATCTTTTTAAGTGGGAGAACTTGCACAATTGGTGGCTGACTAAATACTTTTTTTCCCCACTGTATCTTCATGCACTGCAGATCACTGAATCACCTGCCTGGCCGGCCTGCCTGAATGTGTTTTTGAATACGTACACCAGGAATGGCCTGCAGTCAGGTATAGGCTTGGCTACACTAGAATGCAGTGGATATATATGTAGGAGACAGTATATATATTTTATGCACTGCAGATCACGGAATCACCTACCTGGCCTGCCTGCCTGAAAGTGTCTTTGAATACATACACTATGCCTGTAGTCAGGTATAGGCTTGGCTAGACTAGAATGCAGTGGATATATATGTAGGAGACAGTATATATTTTATGCACTGCAGATCACTGAATCACCTGCTAGGCCTGCCTGCCTGAAAGTGTCTTTGAATACATATGCCAGGAATGGCCTGCAGTCAGGTATGGGCTTGGCTACACTAGAATGCAGTGGATATATATGTAGGAGACAGTATATATATTTTATGCACTGCAGATCACTGAATCACCTGCCTGGCCTGCCTGCCTGAAAGTGTCTTTGAATACGTACACCAGGAATGGCCTGCAGTCAGATCTAGCTACACAGGATACAGTATATATATATTTATATATATATATATATATATATATATACAAGCCGGGATGTATATATATATATACTAAATAGACATGTGCACTGCCGAAAAATTCATTTTTTTGCTTTTTTCGGAAATTCGGAAATTTTCTAATTCCGAATTTTCTAATTCCGAATTTCCAAATTTCCCAAAAAACAAATAAAACGAAAACGAAAAAAACTAATTTTAAGAGTTTACAAAAAAAGCAAAAAAACGAAAAAAAACGAATCTCCGATTTTCGGAAATTTGGAAATTCTAAAAATTCGGAATTCAGAAATTCAACTTTCCAAATTTCCCATTTTCGAATTTTCGATTTTCGAATTTTGCAATTTCGAATTTTCGAATCTGGAATTTTCGAAATTTCCAATTTTCGAATTTTCGAAATTCCGATATTCCGAAATTCGGAAATTCAGAATTTCAGAAATTCGGAAACTCAGAATTTCAGAAATTCGGAAATTCGGAAATTCAGAAATTCGGAAATCCGAATTTCGAAATTCCGAATTTCGGAAATTCAAAAATTCAAAAATCCGAAATTCGGAATTTCGGAAATTCGGAATTTCGAAAATCCGAATTTCCGAAATTCGGAAATTCTAAATTTCGGAAATCCGAAAATCCAAAAATTCGGAAATTAAAAAATTCGGAAATCCGAATATTCGGAAATTCGAAATTTCAGAAATCCGAAAAAAAATCGGAAATTGAAAAATTCTGAAATTTCGGAATTAACTAATTTCTCTAAATTCGTGGAAAACGAATTAGAAACTAAACAAATTGTACATGTCTAATACTAAATGCACTGCAGCTAGCTGAATCGCCTGCCTGCCTGAAGTATATTAGAAACAGTACACCAGGAACGGTCTAGCTAAACTGGATACAGTGTATATATATATATATATATATATTATATATATACACTATATATACAAAGCCTGGATGTATATATATACTAAATACACTGCAGCTAACTGAATCACCTGCCTGAAGTATATTATAAACAGTACACCAAGAACAGTCTGCAGGCAGATCTAGCTAAACTGGATACAGTGTATGTATATATATATATATATATATATATATATATATATATATATATATATATATATATACACAAAGCCTGGATGTATATATATACTAGATACACTTCAGCTAACTGAATCACCTGCCTGAAGTATATTAGAAACAGTACACCAGGAACAGTCTGCAGTCAGATCTAGCTAAACTGGATACAGTGTATATATATATATATATATATATATATATATATATACTGTATATATATATATATATATATATATATATATTGTGAAGGACTAGCATCAAATGTAGAGCTTGAAGGACACCGCCACTCGCTGGTTCTTCTTTTTAAGGGCTTTGTTTGCCCATTTTTATTAAAAGAAGTCAAAACAAAATGAAAGGTTTCCCTCGCAGGGGTTTCAGTACTCCTTTTCAACAACAAAATGACATTCAGCCTCCTGGCTTATACATACAGCAGTGCTGCTCAGGCCTTCCACTTCAGGCTCTTGTCTGTCTCCTATAGACTATTCCATCTGCAACACCATCCATTTGGATAGCAGCCCCTTGCTGCTCTGACCCCCAGACCTGGGTCTCTGGCTTCCACTGTGCACACAAGCACTCTCTGACTTCTCCAGTGCACACTTGCACTCTATGGCTTCCCCAGTGCACACCTGCACTCGTCGGGAGGGTGGAGCCCAGAATGCTGGTCCTGACTCTACTATCAGGCCCACACACACCTGAACAATCAGTGTGCAGTTGAGTCTCAAAACCCGGATCCAGGACTGGGGATTTCATCCCACCCGGATCTCTAAGAAATCCCCAAGCTCCGGGTCCCAAAGTGGATTTTAGTAAATCATGAGGAAACTGAAAAGCCAGTTTCCTCCCAAACAAGCAAATACCCTGGAGCCCCTCAACCTGCCTGGTTGAGAATCCTGTATTCATACACTGGTGGGGTACCACACTACCACATACACTCCCCCCTTGTTTCGATCCGGAGGGAGGAACACCAGCACCCATCATTATGGTTGGGACACCTCTGTGCTGGCTGTCAGCCACGTAGGCCCAACCTTTTTTCCGGGTGCGCTTCCAGGTATGTCCCACCCTGGATCTTAACAAGGTCCTATATTTCCCTATCCTCAGCCTTCTCCCTCTTCTTTTGGGGTTCCATAAGCACTGCCTCTCCTGAAATTTTAACGGGGCACCCCTGGTCTTTCTACCAACCCTTCTGCCTCCACGCTTCAGGTTCCCAGGTTTCCCAATACCTTTGGACACCACACTGTCATGTACCTTTAACAAACTATTTGGTTCATCATTGACAGACATATTCAAACCAACATTACACCTCTCAACGTTGCACAGATTACCAATGCCTTTTTTTTCAGCATTTGCTAGGGCAGCGTCTGCAGAGGGCACACATAATGGAGGGCCGCCATTACCCACGGGAACCTCACAGGACGTCACCTCCCCTGGGTTCACCCACTCTGCAGGCAGCTGTCCTACCACTTGACCTGTTCTGATGCCATCTGTATTTTTATCCACCTGAACAGACAAGCTCTTGTCTGATCCACATACCATTTTTACCACACTTCGTATCCGTTTCCCTGTCTCGGGGACCTTATTAGGTTTGTTGAATACTTTTGTTAGAAACCATACCCTTGGCTCCAGACCTGAGGAGGGACCACACATCGGCGAGAGATTAAATTCCGCAGGACTAAAGCCAAGTTCTACCTCACCTGTTGTCCAACACTCCATGGGTAACTGATCTAACAGATGACACTGATCTAGGCACAAACTACTTCTTTCTGATGTACACATTACATTGCTGCAGCATTCACCTATAGCCCTTTTTCTCACAGTGTCTCCGGGTACTTTAAGTTGTACCTCTTTCTGAGTGATAGAAAGCATCTCTGCTAGTGCTGCATCTATTCTGGGCCCTTCCTTCTCATGAGATTTAGCTGCCGAGACAGTATCTGCGCCCTCTACTGACCACTGCTCAGCTGCACCTTGGAGCACACCCGCAGAGATGTTTCCAGTCACTACACCAGCCGGAGAGACCTTTGATGACTTCAACAGTTCTGAGCGCCTTCCAGGCCACTCAGTAACTGGGAGCACCCCCTTAGAGAACCTCAGAACTATTTGCCACACTGTTAACAAGCTTCCCAGCACAGCCTGTACCACCTGGCTCCACCTATTGGTACCACGCAGCACCACCTGGTCCGACTGCGGTGGAGACACCCAAGTGCACAGTGAGGGCACTTTTACCAACTCCAGCATTTCTAATAAAGTTTTTGTCAACTCTATGCAACCAATGTCTAAATGCGTGACCTTTTTGGGAACCTTTCCCCTTTCCGAGACATGGAGGGGCTCATCCATTGCAGCTTGTGAGGTTGAGACCTTTGAAGAGACCACCATCTTCTTGAAGGTACCCCTCATCCCAGCCTGTTGCTCCCCCGGAGCGCTGTCAGACACATGTCTCCTCTTCACCTCTAACGCTACACCAATGAGCCTCTGCGAGTCAACATTAGGCACATTGTCAACTTTACACTTGCCATTATTTAGTTGCTGGGCCGTGGACAACCCATCTGCCATGCCTGTGCCCAGAACCGTTCCTTCAGACTGGAGGGCATCAGCCTTTGCAGGGGCTGGCGTGCCCTTGAGCACTGGCCATTCTGCGATCCCTCCACTGGGCACAGCAGGTGTTCTGTCCACAACTCTGTCACACATCATTGCTTCGTAATTCCTTGTCACTTGGCCTAGTGCCGCAACTGCTTCCTTGCACCAATCATCCCAGTCTCCTGTGGTTCCATCACTGGTGCTCCACAGCACTGCATCACCTGCTCTAGAAGGCCCAACAGGAACCTGGGATTCACTAGCCACAACAACACACTTGTCACTTCTATCTACCTCACATTGTGACAATATTTTTTTTCTCACATCACACTGGGAGATTGCATCCTCAACCAAGGCAAGGTGCAATACCTTATTTTGAACACCTTGCTTTGGTGGCGCTACAGACACATTTCCAACATTTTCAGACATGACACTAAAGGAAACACATTTTTCAATGTCATGCTCACCAATACCATCACATTTGCCAACAGTAACACTTTTGTCAGCATAACCATCAGAATTTCCACTACGTGTAGACATAACTGCTACTTTTGTGGATTGTCTATTACCCACCAAAGCCTCTGAGTGACTCCTCACAGCGCCCTCCGTTTTTAAAGGGGCACCCTTTCCTACATGGGCAGCTCCAAAGTTGACCTGGGAAACGCTCGGCTCCGTCACTGCGGGCTTCTTGGAAGTCTCCCTGGGCAACCCTGCAGTACTTGTCACTAGGGAACATGGCACAAGCACTGTTTTGGTCACCCCTAACTCTATTTTCCCAGCCACCTGCTGGACTATAGCAGGCACATGTAGAGTCCCCATGTCCTTTCCAGTCTTTAGCCTTGCGGCTAGTTGGGCTTTATTTTGTGCCTCCCCACTGCTCTGGGTAGCACACTGCCGCAAGTCTATGTCCATTGGCACTGCGGATCTCCCCACTAGATCTACTCCCACTTCACTGGGTTCAGTACCATAAACTGGAACAGTCTTACCA
Organism: Rana muscosa; assembly: GCA_029206835.1. Lineage (NCBI taxonomy): Eukaryota > Metazoa > Chordata > Amphibia > Anura > Ranidae > Rana > Rana muscosa. Next base: position 382,547,064 of record CM055127.1, read on the forward strand.
TTTTCAGTGGCTGTCATCATAACCTTCACTTGAGTGCGCTGTCTCTCAGCTGTATCCATACCAGTTACTGTCTCTTTGGGGCCATATGGCGACACTGCAGCCTTTCCAGACTCTTCAGCGGTGTTCCAGAACCTTGGGCAAGTAAAGATCCCATGCCCCACTTGACCACATTCCAAGCACGGTACTGGACGACTTTTCCCCAGTGCGTTTCTTTCATGATGATTCTTTCCAGGCATAACTTCCACTCTCGTTGCCATGGGATATCGCCGTCTCCCAGCAGAGCTTTGCTGGCTCTCTCCAACATGCTGTATTGGCTCCTCCGGAAGCCACTTGTCACGACCCATGGGAGGCACACCCCTTGGTCCACAGACAGCCCGACTGGCCTCCTCTGTGTTTCTATGGGCAACCACTCTCTGTCCTGGCCTTTGATCAGCCTCTCTTCTGGCATATAACACAGGCTTCTCAGACCTTTGTTTTGCTAGGTAGCTTTGCACTGGAGCCAGGGACAAAAGGCACTTGGAGACTGCATGCCCCCACTCACTGCACCGCAAACAGCGCACTTGGTTCCATGTCTTGTCAGGGTTTCCCACCCTGCATCTGCTGGACCCTGTCTCAAGCTGTGTCACTTTCACACTTTTCGCAACAGCTGCTGGTTTGACTGCAGCAGCGTTGCCAGGGGCAACAACACCCCTCTCCCAGGCATGGACATTCGGCAGCTCTCTTTTTGTATGGAAGGTTGGCTTGCCTTCCACTTTAGCTTGGTCCAATCCTGCCAGATGTCGCTTGCACCAGTCCACTGCAGATTCAAACGCTGGTGGACTCTCCACACTAGCCGTCATCTGTGCATTCATTGCACCAGGGTTGCTAGGGACAACAGCAGCCCTCTTTTCCCTTGGAAAACTCTGTTTAGGCATGTATGGGGTTCGATCAGGCGGTAACAACCCCTCCAGCCACAGAGCTCTTTCTCTTGCTTCAGCAAGGATCGCCTCCTTTTTCTGCTTTGATCGCCCCATCCTTGCGGTGTTGCACACAGCAACCAGTAACACAGTTCACAGCAGAGGGAAGAAAATGTAATTCTCCTTTCACAGGTACACAACCTGCAACAAATTGGAGCACTGTCTCTTTAAGGCTAGTTTACCTTCCGCTTGCAGGTTCTCTTCACCTGCACACACACAGATTATGCAGTCTCATGCACCAAAAACACAGTTCATATAACAGATGAACTTACTTGATTGTAGGGATCTCAGATTGTGCCAAAATTCTCCGCCACTTGTGAAGGACTAGCATCAAATGTAGAGCTTGAAGGACACCGCCACTCGCTGGTTCTTCTTTTTAAGGGCTTTGTTTGCCCATTTTTATTAAAAGAAGTCAAAACAAAATGAAAGGTTTCCCTCGCAGGGGTTTCAGTACTCCTTTTCAACAACAAAATGACATTCAGCCTCCTGGCTTATACATACAGCAGTGCTGCTCAGGCCTTCCACTTCAGGCTCTTGTCTGTCTCCTATAGACTATTCCATCTGCAACACCATCCATTTGGATAGCAGCCCCTTGCTGCTCTGACCCCCAGACCTGGGTCTCTGGCTTCCACTGTGCACACAAGCACTCTCTGACTTCTCCAGTGCACACTTGCACTCTATGGCTTCCCCAGTGCACACCTGCACTCGTCGGGAGGGTGGAGCCCAGAATGCTGGTCCTGACTCTACTATCAGGCCCACACACACCTGAACAATCAGTGTGCAGTTGAGTCTCAAAACCCGGATCCAGGACTGGGGATTTCATCCCACCCGGATCTCTAAGAAATCCCCAAGCTCCGGGTCCCAAAGTGGATTTTAGTAAATCATGAGGAAACTGAAAAGCCAGTTTCCTCCCAAACAAGCAAATACCCTGGAGCCCCTCAACCTGCCTGGTTGAGAATCCTGTATTCATACACTGGTGGGGTACCACACTACCACAATATATACAAAGCCTGGATGTATATATATATATATATACTAAATACACTGCAGCTAACTGAATCGCCTGCCTGCTCAAACTAAATGAAATTACACTCTCTCTCTCTCAACGCCACCAACACTACACATGGCCAACGTGCAGGCGGCCTTATATAGTGTGGGCCAAAAGTACCCTGCCTTTGGCCAATTATGGTTCTCTTTGCTGACGGCGCTGTGATTGGCCAAAGCATGCGGGTCATAGTGCATGCTTGGCCAATTATCAGACAGCAATGCACTGCGATGCCGCAGTGCATTATGGGCCATGACGCGCCACTCGAATAGGGCGCGAACGGCCCATAATGTTCGAATTTCAACGAACGGGCTAACAGAAAATGTTCGAGTCAAACTCATGTTCGACACGAACAGAAATCTCATCCCTATTCACCATATGACGCCACCAACATTGAAGATAGGATGTGCCCTTACCACAAAGAATGGACCCTCTATTATGAAAGGTCAGAAGCACAATGTTAGGGGTTATCACAATGTTATCAGCTGTTAGGTGTTCCTGGGACATGCAGTGCAGTTTATGTACGTCTCTCCAGCCCTCCATCCTGCACTAAACACTGAAGAAAGGATGAGCTATAAATCACAAGCACCGCTCAACCGAGCATGTGCGATGACATCAGCGTTAGCACGTCCCTATGCATTTCATCATAAAATACATTGTCCTGTGAATGATCGGATGTGAACGCAGACAGTCTGCATAGATGCAAACAATGCCTATGTTCCCTTCTCCTCCTTCCCAGCAGTTCAACTAATGGCAGCATTAGCCAATAAATGGCTCTGCTGCCCTCATTACCCGCCCCCAGAACTCAAAGATTGTGGGGACCAGCCAATAAAAGATTACCACAGGCATGTGTTTGGGGATGGGGGGGCACAAAAAAGTACTAGGGAGTTTTTTTTACCCAAATGTAGAAAATTCATTAGGCCACATTCGCATCTGTGACTAGCAAATTGTGTCCAGCAACAATCACTGCAGGTAATCGCTGGCTGTGTGGACAGCCATAGACATCTGTGGCCACTGAAGATCTGCTATTAAAGTGTGAAGGGCTTAGTGGCTGCAGCTAGCCACTTACAGATGGTAAAAACAGCTGCAGGACTCAGTAGATTCCTGTTGCTTTCATTCGCACCAGGGCTAGTTGCTCATGAAATTGTAGCCATAAGGTAAAACTGCCTGCTTATTTAGTACCATTTTAAAGTGGTTGTAAACCCCCTAAAAAAATTTTTTTTTTAAACCACCTGTAAGAGAAAGCCATAATGAGCTAATATGACTAGCATACTAGCTCATTATGCATCACTTACCTTAGATTGGGGCCCCCAAAGCCTTCCTCGTCTCCCTTTTCAGCCGCAGCCATCGCTGCAGCGATAGCCGTAAGGTTACTACCGGGTATCGCCGCTCCAGCCAATCACAGCGCCGCTCCGGCGCTGTGATTGGCCGGAGCGGCGAAGACGTGACTCCGCGCATGCGTGCGGGAGCCGTCAAATCCGGCTAAGCCGAAGCATTGCTGGGACTTAGCCGGATTTGTGAATGGGATTAACCCTATAAATGCACCGTTGTCTACGGCGCGCATGCGCCGTAGACACGGATGCATGTCATTTTTAGCAAATATCTCCTAAACCGTGTAGGTTTAGGAGATATTTCTTGCACCTACAGTTAAGCCTTAATCTAGGCTTACCTGTAGGTGCAAGTTGCAAAAGTGGGTTTACAACCACTTTAAGTTTGTTGCTCTGTTTTCTTTATACAGATTCTGTATGGCCACTTTATTCTTGTAGTAGGTCAACCTCACTTACATTTAAAGGTGTTGTAAACCCTCGAGGTTTTGCACCTTAATGCATTCTATGCATTAAGATGCAAAACCTTCTGTAGTGCAGCAGCCCCCCAGAGCCCCCCTTTTACTTACCTGAACCTGATCATTCAGTGACAGGGATGAGCACAGCAGCTCCAGCTGCTGTCTCGGTCCTCATTGGATAGAATGATAGCAGCGGGAGCCATTGGCTCCCGCTGCTGTCCATCAAATCCAGTGACACAGGAGCCGGGTGCAGGGCCGAGTCCTGCTGTCTGTGTCAATGGAAGCAGCAGCAGGATTCGGGAGCGCGCCCACGCAAGTGCCCTCATGGAAAGCGGCTCTCCGTGGGGGCACTCAAGAAGATGAGAAGCCAGGAGCGCCACTGAAATACATCAGAAGAGGAGGATCAGGGCTGCTCAAAAGCCTTGCACAGAGGCGGTAAGTATGACATGTTTGTTATTTAAAAAAAAAAAACTTTACAATCACTATAATATAAATGCTTGAAGTAATTCCAAGGAAGCCCAATCAATTGACACCCATAATCAACTGTTAAAGGTCAATTATGGTATTGCACTATACTGTATTGTACTACATCATGTAATGATAGTATTCAGTAGACATGTGCATTTCGTTTCGTTCCGAATCGAAATTCGGACGAATTTTTCATTATTCCGACATTCGGATGCATCCGAATTACCGAATTACAATACTAACGAATTTAACCGAATCCGAATTTTTTCGAATCTAAAAATATTTTTGACCCGACTTTGGGTCCATGTATCTCGGGGTTACTTGGTGATAGAAACCCCAAATTTGGAGATGTTGTAGTGCTAGTTCTTCTGTGTTTGCCACGTGAACGGCCACAAGTGCCAAGTGACCTGCCACGTGACCTAGTTGTGGATTGTCTACTTGTCACCTGCCACAAGTTATGGGGCTCCTAGCACCAAGTGACCCCCAGATATGGGCGATATTTCAAGTACTTTTCTGCAGCAGAGAATGACATTTTGTGACCCGACTTTGGGGCCACGTATCTCGGGGCCACTTATAGCTAGAAACCCCAAATTTGGTATGCAAACACAGTAGAACTAGCATTACAACGGGGTTACTTGGTGATAGAAACCCCAAATTTGGGGTTATTGTAGTGCCAGTTGTAATGTGTTTACATACCAAATATTTTGGGATTTCTAGCTATAAGTGGCCCCGAGATACGTGGCCTCAAAGTCGGGTGACAAAATTTAATTCTCTGCTGCAGAAAAGCACTTGACAGATCGCCCATATCTGGGGGTCACTTGGTGCTAGGAACCCCATAACTTGTGGCAGGTGACGTGGCAAGTGGACAATCCACAACTTGGTCACGTGGCCGGTCACGTGGCACTCGGACAATGACATACAGCATATGTACTTGCCTTGTGATCGACATCCATGACAGCCATTTCACATCTTTTTTTTATGTGACAGATGTATATAAGTAACTAACCATCTTTCAAAATTTATAATTCAAATAGAAAAGATTAGAACAGAATAGAAAAAAAATATAATTTAATAGAATAAAATAGAAAGAATATGCAACCATCTTATGAAATTCGAATTTCGAATAGAATACATTTTAATTTCGAACAGTAGGAATTAAAAAAAATGTAATAAATTAATTTTAACTTTGGATAGAATAGATTAGAATAGAAATAGAGAATACACTATAAAAACAATAGAATAGAATAGAATATAGATACTATCTATTTCATGTTTAATTTTTTTTGCAGATTACTATTTTTTACATAAGATCTCCTGCAGACTATTAGCATTTATTTATTTATTTTTGCAGATCTCCTGTAGACTATTAACAGCCATTTCACTTCTCTTTTTTTTGCAGATCTCCTGCAGACTGTTAGAATCAATTTCATTTTTTTTTTCAAAGTCGGGTCGCAAAATATTTTCGAATCTGCTTTAAATAGTATCAACATGATTCGAAATTATTTCAACCGCATTTAAAACTATTTCAACCGCATTTGAAACTATTTCAACCGGATTCAAAAATATTTTGCGACCCGACTTTGGGTCCACGTAACTCGGGGTTAGTTGGCGATAGAAAACCCACATTTGGGGATGTTGTAGTGCTAGTTCTCCTGTGTTTCCATACCAATTTTGGGGTTTCTATCACTAAGTGACCCCGAGAAACGTGGACCCAAAATCGGGTCGCAAAATGTCAAACACTTTTCTGCAGCAGAGAAAGACATTTTGCGACCCGAATTTTGGGCCACATATCTCGGGGCCACTTGTAGCTAGAAACCCCAAATTTGGTATGCAAACACAGTAGAACTAGCACTATAACATCTCCAAATTTGGGGTTTCTATTACTAAGTGACCCTGAGATACGTGGACCCAAATTCGGGTCACAAAATATTTTCGAATCCGGTTGAAATAGTTTCAAATGCGGTTGAAATATTTTTCGAATCATGTTGAAATAATTTCGAATCCGGTAGAAATATTTTCGAATTCGGTTGAAATATTTTCGAATGCGACCGATTTTCGAATTCGATCGAAAACAAAACGAAATCCGAAAACGAATTTAACAAATTTAACGAATCTAACTAAACGAAATTAATTAATTAACGAATTAAAACGAAACGAAACAATTTTTTTCCTTTTGCACATGTCTAGTATTCAGTATAATAATTCTCTTTTTTGTTTCACATGCCTTTATTTACAGTCAGGTCCATAAATATTGGGACATCGACACAATTCTAATCTTTTTGGCTCTATACACCACCACAATGGATTTGAAATGAAACGAACAAGATGTGCTTTAACTGAAGACTTTCAGCTTTAATTTGAGGGTATATACATCCAAATTAGGTGAACGGTGTAGGAATTACAATAGTTTGTATATGTGCCTCCCACTTTTTAAGGGACCAAAAGTCCCTTAAAGCAATCGCAAGCGCCGGAAGTTGGTCGGCGGCCATTTTGGGTATGGACTATTGCGGCTAAAGGAAAAGCAAAACTTCAAATTTGGTATGCAAACACAGTAGAACTAGCATTACAACGGGGTTACTTGGTGATAGAAACCCCAAATTTGGGGTTATTGTAGTGTCAGTTGTAATGTGTTTGCATACCAAATATTTTGGGATTTCTAGCTATAAGTGGCCCCGAGATACGTGGCCTCAAAGTCGGGTCACAAAATTTAATTCTCTGCTGCAGAAAAGCACTTGACAGATCGCCCATATCTGGGGGTCACTTGGTGCTAGGAACCCCATAACTTGTGGCAGGTGACGTGGCAAGTGGACAATCCACAACTTGGTCACGTGGCACTCGTGGCCGGTCACGTGGCACTCGGACAATGATATACAGCATATGTACTTGCCTTGCGATCGACATCCATGACAGCCATTTCACATTTTTTTTTATGTGACAGATGTATATAAGTAACTAACCATCTTTCAAAATTTATAATTCAAATAGAAAAGATTAGAACAGAATAGAAAAAAAATATAATTTAATAGAATAAAATAGAAAGAATATGCAACCATCTTATGAAATTCGAATTTCGAATAGAATACATTTTAATTTCGAACAGTAGGAATTAAAAAAAATGTAATTAATTAATTTTAACTTTGGATAGAATAGATTAGAATAGAAATAGAGAATACACTAGAAAAACAATAGAATAGAATAGAATATAGATACTATCTATTTCATGTTTAATTTTTTTTGCAGATTACTATTTTTACATAAGATCTCCTGCAGACTATTAGCATTTATTTTATTTTTTTAGCAGATCTCCTGTAGACTATTAACAGCCATTTCACTTCTCTTTTTTTTTGCAGATCTCCTGCAGACTGTTAGAATCAATTTCATTTTTTTTTTTCAAAGTCGGGTCGCAAAATATTTTCGAATCTGCTTTAAATAGTATCAACATGATTCGAAATTATTTCAACCGCATTTAAAACTATTTCAACCGCATTTGAAACTATTTCAACCGGATTCAAAAATATTTTGCGACCCGACTTTGGGTCCACGTATCTCGGGGTTAGTTGGCGATAGAAACCCCAAATTTGGGGATGTTGTAGTGCTAGTTCTCCTGTGTTTCCATACCAATTTTGGGGTTTCTATCACTAAGTGACCCCGAGAAACGTGGACCCAAAATCGGGTCGCAAAATGTCAAACACTTTTCTGCAGCAGAGAAAGACATTTTGCGACCCGAATTTTGGGCCACATATCTCGGGGCCACTTGTAGCTAGAAACCCCAAATTTGGTATGCAAACACAGTAGAACTAGCACTATAACATCTCCAAATTTGGGGTTTCTATTACTAAGTGACCCTGAGATACGTGGACCCAAATTCGGGTCACAAAATATTTTCGAATCCGGTTGAAATAGTTTCAAATGCGGTTGAAATATTTTTCGAATCATGTTGAAATAATTTCGAATCCGGTAGAAATATTTTCGAATTCGGTTGAAATATTTTCGAATGCGACCGATTTTCGAATTTGATCGAAAACAAAACGAAATCCGAAAACGAATTTAACAAATTTAACGAATCTAACTAAACGAAATTAATTAATTAACGAATTAAAACGAAACGAAACAATTTTTTTCCTTTTGCACATGTCTAGTATTCAGTATAATAATTCTCTTTTTTGTTTCACATGCCTTTATTTACAGTCAGGTCCATAAATATTGGGACATCGACACAATTCTAATCTTTTTGGCTCTATACACCACCACAATGGATTTGAAATGAAACGAACAAGATGTGCTTTAACTGAAGACTTTCAGCTTTAATTTGAGGGTATATACATCCAAATTAGGTGAACGGTGTAGGAATTACAATAGTTTGTATATGTGCCTCCCACTTTTTAAGGGACCAAAAGTCCCTTAAAGCAATCGCAAGCGCCGGAAGTTGGTCGGCGGCCATTTTGGGTATGGACTATTGCGGCTAAAGGAAAAGCAAAACTTCAAATTTGGTATGCAAACACAGTAGAACTAGCATTACAACGGGGTTACTTGGTGATAGAAACCCCAAATTTGGGGTTATTGTAGTGTCAGTTGTAATGTGTTTGCATACCAAATATTTTGGGATTTCTAGCTATAAGTGGCCCCGAGATACGTGGCCTCAAAGTCGGGTCACAAAATTTAATTCTCTGCTGCAGAAAAGCACTTGACAGATCGCCCATATCTGGGGGTCACTTGGTGCTAGGAACCCCATAACTTGTGGCAGGTGACGTGGCAAGTGGACAATCCACAACTTGGTCACGTGGCACTCGTGGCTGGTCACGTGGCACTCGGACAATGACATACAGCATATGTACTTGCCTTGCGATCGACATCCATGACAGCCATTTCACATCTTTTTTTTATGTGACAGATGTATATAAGTAACTAACCATCTTTCAAAATTTATAATTCAAATAGAAAAGATTAGAACAGAATAGAAAAAAAATATAATTTAATAGAATAAAATAGAAAGAATATGCAACCATCTTATGAAATTCGAATTTCGAATAGAATACATTTTAATTTCGAACAGTAGGAATTAAAAAAAATGTAATTAATTAATTTTAACTTTGGACAGAATAGATTAGAATAGAAATAGAGAATACACTAGAAAAACAATAGAATAGAATAGAATATAGATACTATCTATTTCATGTTTAATTTTTTTTGCAGATTACTATTTTTACATAAGATCTCCTGCAGACTATTAGCATTTATTTTATTTTTTTTAGCAGATCTCCTGTAGACTATTAACAGCCATTTCACTTCTGTTTTTTTGCAGATCTCCTGCAGACTGTTAGAATCAATTTCATTTTTTTTTCAAAGTCGGGTCGCAAAATATTTTCGAATCTGCTTTAAATAGTATCAACATGATTCGAAATTATTTCAACCGCATTTAAAACTATTTCAACCGCATTTGAAACTATTTCAACCGGATTCAAAAATATTTTGCGACCCGACTTTGGGTCCACGTATCTCGGGGTTAGTTGGCGATAGAAACCCCAAATTTGGGGATGTTGTAGTGCTAGTTCTCCTGTGTTTGCATACCAATTTTGGGGTTTCTATCACTAAGTGACCCCGAGAAACGTGGACCCAAAATCGGGTCGCAAAATGTCAAACACTTTTCTGCAGCAGAGAATGACATTTTGCGACCCGAATTTTGGGCCACATATCTCGGGGCCACTTGTAGCTAGAAACCCCAAATTTGGTATGCAAACACAGTAGAACTAGCACTATAACATCTTCAAATTTGGGGTTTCTATTACTAAGTGACCCTGAGATACGTGGACCCAAATTCGGGTCGCAAAATATTTTCGAATCCGGTTGAAATAGTTTCAAATGCGGTTGAAATATTTTTCGAATCATGTTGAAATAATTTCGAATCCGGTAGAAATATTTTCGAATTCGGTTGAAATATTTTCGAATGCGACCGATTTTCGAATTCGATCGAAAACAAAACGAAATCCGAAAACGAATTTAACAAATTTAACGAATCTAACTAAACGAAATTAATTAATTAACGAATTAAAACGAAACGAAACTAATTTTTTCCTTTTGCACATGTCTAGTATTCAGTATAATAATTCTCTTTTTTGTTTCACATGCCTTTTTTTACAGTCAGGTCCATAAATATTGGGACATCGACACAATTCTAATCTTTTTGGCTCTATACACCACCACAATGGATTTGAAATGAAACTAATAAGATGTGCTTTAACTGAAGACTTTCAGCTTTAATTTGAGGGTATATACATCCAAATTAGGTGAACGGTGTAGGAATTACAATAGTTTGTATATGTGCCTCCCACTTTTTAAGGGACCAAAAGTCCCTTAAAGCAATCGCAAGCGCCGGAAGTTGGTCGGCGGCCATTTTGGTTATGGACTATTGCGGCTAAAGGAAAAGCAAAACTTCAAATTTGGTATGCAAACACAGTAGAACTAGCATTACAACGGGGTTACTTGGTGATAGAAACCCCAAATTTGTGGTTATTGTAGTGCCAGTTGTAATGTGTTTGCATACCAAATATTTTGGGATTTCTAGCTATAAGTGGCCCCGAGATACGTGGCCTCAAAGTCGGGTCACAAAATGTAATTCTCTGCTGCAGAAAAGCACTTGACAGATCGCCCATATCTGGGGGTCACTTGGTGCTAGGAACCCCATAACTTGTGGCAGGTGACATGGCAAGTGGACAATCCACAACTTGGTCACGTGGCACTCGTGGCCGGTCACGTGGCACTCGGACAATGACATACAGCATATGTACTTGCCTTGCGATCGACATCCATGACAGCCATTTCACATCTTTTTTTTATGTGACAGATGTATATAAGTAACTAACCATCTTTCAAAATTTATAATTCAAATAGAAAAGATTAGAACAGAATAGAAAAAAAATATAATTTAATAGAATAAAATAGAAAGAATATGCAACCATCTTATGAAATTCGAATTTTGAATAGAATACATTTTAATTTCGAACAGTAGGAATTAAAAAAAATGTAATTAATTAATTTTAACTTTGGATAGAATAGATTAGAATAGAAATAGAGAATACACTAGAAAAACAATAGAATAGAATAGAATATAGATACTATCTATTTCATGTTTAATTTTTTTTGCAGATTACTATTTTTACATAAGATCTCCTGCAGACTATTAGCATTTATTTTATTTTTTTAGCAGATCTCCTGTAGACTATTAACAGCCATTTCACTTCTCTTTTTTTTGCAGATCTCCTGCAGACTGTTAGAATCAATTTCATTTTTTTTTTCAAAGTCGGGTCGCAAAATATTTTCGAATCTGCTTTAAATAGTATCAACATGATTCGAAATTATTTCAACCGCATTTAAAACTATTTCAACCGCATTTGAAACTATTTCAACCGGATTCAAAAATATTTCGCGACCCGACTTTGGGGATGTTGTAGTGCTAGTTCTCCTGTGTTTGCATACCAATTTTGGGGTTTCTATCACTAAGTGACCCCGAGAAACGTGGACCCAAAATCGGGTCGCAAAATGTCAAACACTTTTCTGCAGCAGAGAATGACATTTTGCGACCCGAATTTTGGGCCACATATCTCGGGGCCACTTGTAGCTAGAAACCCCAAATTTGGTATGCAAACACAGTAGAACTAGCACTATAACATCTTCAAATTTGGGGTTTCTATTACTAAGTGACCCTGAGATACGTGGACCCAAATTCGGGTCGCAAAATATTTTCGAATCCGGTTGAAATAGTTTCAAATGCGGTTGAAATATTTTTCGAATCATGTTGAAATAATTTCGAATCCGGTAGAAATATTTTCGAATTCGGTTGAAATATTTTCGAATGCGACCGATTTTCGAATTCGGTTGAAAACAAAACGAAATCCGAAAACGAATTTAACAAATTTAACGAATCTAACTAAACGAAATTAATGAATTAACGAATTAAAACGAAACGAAACAATTTTTTTCCTTTTGCACATGTCTAGTATTCAGTATAATAATTCTCTTTTTTGTTTCACATGCCTTTATTTACAGTCAGGTCCATAAATATTGGGACATCGACACAATTCTAATCTTTTTGGCTCTATACACCACCACAATGGATTTGAAATGAAACGAACAAGATGTGCTTTAACTGCAGACTTTCAGCTTTAATTTGAGGGTATATACATCCAAATTAGGTGAACGGTGTAGGAATTACAATAGTTTGTATATGTGCCTCCCACTTTTTAAGGGACCAAAAGTCCCTTAAAGCAATCGCAAGCGCCGGAAGTTGGTCGGCGGCCATTTTGGGTATGGACTATTGCGGCTAAAGGAAAAGCAAAACTTCATAGGTCCAAAGGGACACAAGAAATTTGCTAGCCGAGATGGAAAAAAGAGGCCTATACTGAGGAGACACGGACCAATCTTGTGGGTCCAGGGGAGATGAGAGCCGGTATTGAAAAGGAGAGATTTCCTCCCCAAACCGCAATTATTGGCCTCTTTTTCTTATGTCCCTTTGGACCTATGAAGTTTTGCTTTTCCTTTTGCCGCAATAGCCCATACCCAAAATGGCCACCGACCAACTTCCGTCGCTTGCGGTCGCCGGAAGCAAGGTCATCGCGCGCCGTCTGAGTGACGACGTGCATGGTTGGTCACCCAGTGATGACGAGGCACCATGCGCCGCGTCCTTACCACGCGGACGCGGCAACATGGTGGAAAATGCAATCACCGCTTGGAGCCGTCTAGGTAAGTATAAAAGAGCGCCAAAGGGAACTGCTGGTGTCATTTTCCTCTGCCATCAATGGAGGCAGGTGGTTGGGACTATCAGCATCTCTGGAAGTGACATTTATGAAGGACCCTGAATTTGTGGGACTCTTCGTATATTTTGGGACCAGCAGTTTTACCTGTTCTTTGGGCTTCTTTGAGAGGATCAGATGCTCTTGTCCCTTGGATACCTGGGTGAGGTATTATTATCAGTTTCTCACCCCCTCAATATCCTGGAGAGCCAGTCTTCTCTCCTGTCAATTCAATATCAATAATTTGTTCTTTCCTTTTTATTTGTTTTTATAGTTGTCCCTTCCTTTTTTCAAACACCAGTTTGATTGGAACTCTTTTTCCTGTTCGCTTATGAGGAGTGAGAGATAGTGAGTGGCACCTTTCCACTTGGGGGAACTGGATGAGGAGTAATTCCCACTGCCGGTGCTTTTGCCTTGGAGATGTATCCACGGATTATTTTGGTACATATATTTGAATACAAGTGAGTCTCCATTTTTTTCTACACCCTAATGGGTGGGGGGATGTTTTTTTTTCACTTGTTTGATGTTTAATAGAAATTTGTGTTTTGATTTATTATAGACTGATACTGTAATATCCCTTGAAGAAGGATGCTTTGCATGTGAAACGCATCGGATACACGTCTGTGCTCATCTCCAGTTGATCTGGTGATATGTTATTGATGATGGATAGTATATCTATGTCTAGTTCAATCATGATCCATGTTTTTAAAAATTATGTATAACATTGTCCTTATATATTTTTCTACAATAAATACAAAGATTTTTTGATATTATTTGTTTCTTATTCGTTGCCTACACAATCCCGCTCAACAAATTAAATGTTTGAGTTTGAGAATTTTACGTGCATATGAGTGTATGTGCATGTACTCACTGGTTTTTACCCCAAAAGTTCCTGCGTTACTTATGATAAAATTATCCTGTTTTTTTTTTTTTTAACAATACCTGCATCTGGCATATGTGTATATGTACAGTATGTCCTCGGATCCAAATTTTGGGATTTTGTGCTACGGATCTGAAGCAGTGCATATTTACGCATTAGTGTGAATGTCTCCAATGGAAAGAAATGCAGCTGTGTTCAGATCTGTAAATAAAAAATCAGTTGTAAATACATTTTTTTACGGCCATGTGAATGAGGCCGTACAGACAAAGAGAGATAGATAGATAGATAGATAGATAGATAGATAGATAGATAGATAGATAGATAGATAGATAGATAGATGGATAGATCAGAAAACCACATACACTCACACATATATATTTCTGTATTTTCAAACCTTGCTGTTCTGATTAAGGAACTGAAGGTCTTGGTTTTATTATTACACGTCACCCATCATAAAGATACAGGTAAAGTAGACATATAGTTGCCATATGCATTCGTTATAGACCGAGTTTTGCAAAGATACCAGCTAATGAGTTCATTTTTCCTCACGTTGCTATGGTGACGATATAATCATGAGATAATAGCCTACTCACACAACATACGTGGATGAATGCATGGCCAACAAGTCAACTAGAACACACGGTCCCTAATAGATCTTCCAGGACTACAATACTGATTACAGTTCATTCTGTGAGCAAGAGTTTTACTATCAATTTTGTTACATAATACGTGCTGTCCAAGGAATCCCATAGCCAATTAGCTTTATCCAATGATCTTAAATAATGACCTTTCACGTACAAACCGGAGTATATTAAGAGCTATGTTATGTGTTATGAAATCTGATGAGCCTAGATTTCAAGGCAAATCAAAGGATTTTAGGGTCTCACTTCACTTGAGCAGAAGAATAATGGTTGAAAGTATTTTTTTATAGAGAGAAAATTCCTTTCCTTCGTACTCTATGACCTTTTCTGACTGTAAAACGGTAAGAAACTGAAAAATCTTCCAGCCCATGGGATTATGAAGTTCTGTTCACCTACATATATTCTCTGTTTCTATCACTGTATATCCAAAGAGATTAAACCTTGCAAGTGTGTCTGATAAAGACTGCATAAGGAAGAAAATGGATAGTTACCGAATAAGAAACAACATCATTACTGATCTTAAAACTAGGAAACTTTGTTCTAAGTGCATCAAAGTCATCTCAGAGAAGGTATACATTACCCATAATACATACAGTATATTATGATATCCTACAAAAATGCTTGTAACAACAGACACTGCCATTGCCATACTGTGCTAGGGGGAAGCCATAAACTATCAACCAAAAACTTTCAAACAGCAAGCAGTCTTCTTCTGATAGCCATGGAATGAGGATGTGCACACAGACGTGGGGGATAATTGGGTGTCTACTGGAGAGCATTGAAGTGCACGTGAACCCAAAAAGTGAAGATATGCATTCTTATACAAAACACCTAGAAATGTTAATCCTTCCTAAACAGTACCTTAAAAAGACTGAATTTTTTTCACCCAAAAAGAAATGCAAGTGTTGGCAGGGGCAGTGAGCTTTGCTGCCACTAGATTTCTCTGTTTCCATCATAATTTGTTATGGGGAAACTTGTAATTAGGTGTTAGAGAAATCCCTCCTCTAGTGTTGTAATAGGTTGGATTAATGCCCACATATGTAAATGCCAGTGGTGGGTGGAGCCCAGCTGTTAGAAGGGGCATGGGAACCAAAACACCCCCGAGCTGTCAGGATGCAGTCTCCTGCAGTACTGACCCAAAGGACCCTTTGCAGTGCTGAAGTCCTAGGCATTTTTGAGTAGTGGTGGAAGCCTGGGGAAGTATGGGCCATCTGGGATCGTGCCTGGCTGAACAGAGCTATAACTGGGACATTGGGAAGAGACTGGTATACCATAAAAAGCACTTTGATTCCCCTGACCCTTAGCTGTGGGTCATGTGATATGGTGACGAATGTATGATGCTATTAACTTAGTATAAATGGGGAAGGGGTCCCAACATGGTAGTGCTCCATAAAAGGAATAGAGGTGTAAAAGGAAGATGGCTTAAAAGATGTGCTTACATTTTGCTCAGAAATGAGAGCTACAGAACGTCTACTCTTGTGTGTGGCATTCCACACTGAAGAATTATAATGGTATGTGATGTTAGAGGTTACATAAAGTTTGTGAAGCTATGAAGTTACAGTAGAGTATGGAAAATGCATGTGTGGACATTCCTTTATTCTCAAATATTAAGACCTACAGGCGGGGGTGTTGTGAGCAGGCCTATGGAGTATAACACAATATGACAGAGAGATCCATCAGCAACAGGTGGGTGGGTGGTTGTACTCAGAGGCGTAGCGTGGGGGGGCAGGGGGTCCCGTGGCGCAACATTGGGGGGGGCAAAATCCTGCACCGTTTGTGTCACTTTTCTCTAGTCCGTGACTGTGTCCCGGTGTCAGAAAACGGGCCGCCATGTTGCGGCAGCTGACGCCCTGTGATTGGGCGAATGTGGTCATGTGCTGCGGCGGGGCTGGCCAGTCCTTGAACGCGGGCGGCGCATGCGTGAAGGCTGCTCCTGGAGACTGGAGTCCCGCCCGCGCTTCTGTAAGCCGTCGCCGTCTTCTCCTCCACCCTTCCTCCTGGCGCCGGATCTGGAAGTGTGCAGTGCCTTCATCTGGGACAGGGAACTGAGTCGGCAGTGTTTGTGGCATACCGATGGACAACAAAAAAAGGTGAGTCACGATGAGTGAGCCTGTGAGGGGAGGCAGGGAGCCATCTCCGATGGATCATGATGGAGCAGCAGCAGTTAGTTAGGGAGAGTCATGCCACGTGTTAATGCATTGCCACATGCCTGCGGGCCTAAGTACAGACAGTTACATGCCAAAAGCCCCCTCCAAGCCCCCCCTCCTGCTGCAGGAATCGGATTAATAATTTACTGATATAAATTATCACCTGATATAAGGGCGGTGCCGGTGGCAACTGATTTATGGGGTTAGTCTGATGGGGGCACGAAGGGACTCATTGAGTACTAAAAGTCTGATCGTTAGGGGGCGCAAATTACTTGCCTTGCCCCGGGCGCTGACAATCCACGCTACGCCACTGGTTGTACTATCCAAGAAAAGGAGGGGCAGAGACTTGCATCGTTTAGCAATGGCAACTGCCAAGTTGTGGTCCCCCCTACACATGTTCTATTTAAAGGCACTCGTGTGTGCTAAAGTACTGCTGTACTCCTTGATGGAGAGGAAGTTGTAGCTAAGGACCTGCAAAGATTTCCCTGCCTTTGCTTCATTCTGTGCATCTATGTTTTCTACACCTCTCCTGCTGCTCCTTGAATACGAATACTCGTATAACCCCTCAGTCAACAGATCACCAAACGTTAGTGGGTCAGCTGTAACATGAGTAAGTAAAGCCCTGCCTCTACCAAGATGGACTAATAATATTATTGTTTTATCACTTTCAGGTAAGTATAAAATATTGCAAATAAGTACTTCATATTTACCATTTGAAGCCAGCAGATGGCTCACTAGATGCATCTGACTGCAAGTTTTCTATAGTAATTAAATGTTATGCTATGAAAAGCCTGATGACCCTGTGTAATCTGATTTTCTGCTATTCAAGTCTATTTGTAGCATACACGTAGCTTAATATGTCAGAAGAAGGATACATCACTTCTTTTGTTAGTCCGGACAAACTTTGGATTGGATTTTAAACTAGAGAGAAGAAGTCATTAGGTTAAAAAGGCAATGAATAGTTTTTCCATTGGAAAGTAAATGAAAATAGATTACCGTATATGCTAATTCACATCTAAATAAAAGAAGCCACAAAGATAAAAAGCTATAGGGTGGGAAATGGTCTTTAGTTGTGTATCACAAGGCTTGGTTCACGTTACTGTGTGTCGTGGAACACGCGCAAAATCGGACTCATTCCTGACACACAGACAAATGCTCTTCTCTTTAGGGGTGTCATCAATTCTTGATGGTACCCCACACATTGGCAAACATGGGGTGCTTTTGGTTCGGCGCAATCTAAAAAAAAGGGTCGGGGACTTCTTTCCCTGAATTTCTGCAGGTAGGGCAGCCTATTGAAATAAATGGGCTGCCCTACACACAGCACACAGCCACACAGATGTGAATCAAGAGCTTGTTCACAGGTCAGGTTGAAGTGGCGGTAAAACCACATGGTTGAGCTGTTTTTACCACCCCCAAATTTTCCCTCTTTAGCTGCAGGGGCAGCTGCTGGGGGTGTACACATGCTGTGGCTGTAGCTGGAGGTATACTCAGGGTGAATGGGGCTGCACTGCAACTAACCCGCAACTGTGCATTGCACGGTTGCGGTGTAGTGATGCTGTATTTACAGGCTTAAATCAGGTGGTGAGGAGGCAACATATTGCCTCTTTACCACCTGTCAAATGCCTCAGAAAAGCGATCTGAGCATGGATTGCTTTTCAGAGGAGCAGCCGTCTTTGCTGCTATCACAAACAAGCCCTACAAAAGCAGTTCTGATCATACAGGAATAGGGGGGTCAGGATTAAAAGTAACATACATACATACACACATACATATATACACACACACACACACACATACAGACACATATATATATATGCACACATACAGACACAGACAGACACATGTGTACCCACACATATATACAGTCACATGTGTAAACACAGGTACACATGTACACGCACACACTCACACGTACCTACACATTTGCACACACACACACGTACACACACACATACATGTACACATAAATACGCACATGTACACACACATGTACACATACACAAACATGTATACATACACACATGTATGTACACATAGACACACACACATGTACACATACGTGTATACACACACACATGTACACATACATACACACATGTACACATACATACACACACGCATGTACACACACACGTGTATAGATACACACATGTACACATAAACACACACATGTACATGTACACATACACTCACACATATGCACACATGAAAAAGGGAAACGATTTTTGCACTTATCAACAGATATAATTTTTAACAGTAAATAACAAAGTGCTGTCAGTGTACTAAACAGACCAAAAAGGAGCAAATAAGAGTTCATAAGTTCATTGTCAGAATTTAGGGTCCATTTACACCAGGGCTATCCCATGAAGTGTGTTTGATGCATGTGCATTAAGGAGCAATAATTGAAAGATTATGTCTAGTCGTTGCTTTTTATTACTTAGTAGTGATGAGCCGAACACCCCTGGGTTCGGTTCGCACCAGAACCCGCGAACGGACCGAAAGTTCGCACGAACTTTAGAACCCTATTAAATACAATGGATGCGAACGTTCAAAATCTAAAGTGCTAATTATAACGACTATTATGCATGTTATTGTCCTAAAAAGGGTTTGGGAACCCGGGTTCTGCACCAGGGGACATGTATCAATGCAAAAAGAAGTTTTAAAAACGGCAGTTTTTCTGGAGCAGTCATTTTAATGATGCATAAAGTGAAAAAAAAAGTCAAATATTCCTTTACATATCGTACCTGGGGGGTGTCTAAAGTATGCCTGTGAAGTGCCACGTGTTTCCCGTGTTTAGAACTGTCCCTGCACAAAATTACATTTCTAAAGGAAAAAAAGCCATTTAAAACTGCTTGCGGCTTTAATGTAATGTCTGGTCCCGGTAATATGGATGAAAATCTTTAAGAAAAATGACATAGCTACCCCATCACACCCCCCCCCCCTTACCCCAGCCCATTACCAGCCCCTTTGGGTCTTGTATGGATATTAAGGGGAACCCCGCACACAAAATAAAAAAGGCCCTATATACTCTGAACAGCCGTATACAGGCGGTGCATACAAGACAGGGACTGTAGGTTTGTTCTTATGTAGAATCTGTTTGTAATTTTGAACAGGTACATTGTTTAAGTGTAGCTCCAGCCAAAAAATATATTTTTAAGCTTTTTGGAAAACATAGGGAAGGGTTATCACCCCTGTAACATTTGTTTTGCTGTCTGTGCAGTGTGCACCTGTTCAGAACAGTTCACCTCACTTTCCGTCCTAATGACAAATGTTTTTTGAAAATTTGGGGTTTTTATTGAAACAAGAATTGGTGATAAAGAATCAGTGGAGAGGAGACACTTTTTTTCCCATATTAACTCTTACAGGAGAGAATTTTCCTTCCTAGGGGTAGATTTCCTCTCACTTCCTGTTGTATCCTTCCGTTTGCAAGGAGGAGTCGTTTGTAAGTTGGATGTTTGAAAGTAGGGGCCTGCCGTATATACTCAGCTGAAATTTGCCACAACACTGTGAGCCCTCACAGTTACTCTTGGTGGGCGCATGAATGGGCCCTGCTGTGAATTATTAGATCAAGAATTGTAATTGCATGCCCCTGTTGAACAGGGGCTGAAAAATTGGGCCTTTGGTGGTGGTGGTGGTGGTGGTGTTGACACAACACTGTAAGGCCTCACAGTTAGTCTTGGTGGGCGCAGGAATGGGCCCTGCTGTGAATTATTAGATCAAGAATTGTAATTGCATGCCCCTGTTGAACAGGGGCTGAAAAATTGGGCCTTTGGTGGTGGTGGTGGTGTTGACACAACACTGTAAGGCCTCACAGTTAGTCTTGGTGGGCGCAGGAATGGGCCCTGCTGTGAATTATTAGATCAAGAATTGTAATTACATGCCCCTGTTAAACAGGGGCAGAAAAATTGAGCCTTAGGCACTGGTGCCACAACACTGCAACCCCTCACAGATACTGTACTTGGAGCACAGCAATGAGCCCTGTTGCAAAGTATTGCATCAAAAATTGTAATTACACGCCCCTGTTAAACAGGGGCTGAAAAATTGGGCCTTAGCCACTGGTGCTGGTGCCACGACACTGCAACCACTCCCAGATACTCTAGTTAGAGTGCAGGAATGAGCCCTGCTGCAAAGCATTGCATAAAAAATTGTAATAACACACCCCTGGGGCTAAAAAATTGGGCCTTAGCCACTGGTGGCGGCACCCAGAAACAAAAATGTTCTTCCAAGCTATCATCGTCAATCGGATCATTGAGGAGGAGGAGGATAGTCAGTCAACATAACAGGACAAACTCTCAGCATCAGCATCAGTCTTGAAGGGATGTGACATTTGAAAATAAATTAGTCTGTTATATCAGCTTCAGGTGTTTGGTAGCTGGTGGTGATCCAAGACTGGTTCATCTTTATGAAGGTCAGTCGATCAACAGAGTCGGTGGACAGGCGCACCCTGTGATCCGTGACAAATCCTCCAGCAGCACTGAATGTGTGTTCTGAAAGAACGCTGGATGCAGGACAGGCCAGTAGCTCAATTGCATACTGTGCAAGCTCTGGCCAGTGATCCATCCTCAAGGCCCAGCAAGCCAGAGGATTTTCGGTGGGGAAGGTGTCCAAGTCTGACCTTGCCCCTAGGTATTCCTGCACCATGTATATCAGACGCTGGCGATGGTTGCTGGAACCGATCATACCTTGGGGCTGCGGACTAAAGAACTGTCTGAACGCTTCGGTCAGATGGCCACCTTCCCCACCGCTCCTTCTTTGACTGACCGAAGCCTCAGCAACTCGTTGTCCAAGACCAGGAGTTTGTAACCTCCCAGTCTCTGGGAACGCGTTGCACAGACCTTTCTGCAAGGCCTCCCGGAGTTGTCTCATCCTCTGCTCCCTCTGCGACGGTAACATAAGGTCCGCAACCTTACCCTTGTACCATGGATCAAGGAGAGTGGCCAGCCAGTAATGGTCCCTCTCCTTGATTCGAAGAATACGAGGATCCCTCCGCAGACTTTGCAGGATCAGGGAGGCCATGCAGCGTAGGTTAGCTGAGGCATTCAGTCCGGAGTCCTCTGGGTCACTAAGGACGACATGATTCACAGCCACCTCCTCCCAGCCACGTACAAGTCCACTGGTTTCTTGGGACTGTAAATCATCCCTAAAAGACTGCTGCTGATGATGCTGAGTGCCAGGCTCCACCTCCATGCTGACACAATCCTCCTCCTCCTCCTCCTCTTCTTCCTGTGCGATGGGTGGGACAGAAGGAACACTGTCTGGGTAAAGAGGGCCTTGAGAGGCAAGGAAGTCCTCCTCTTCCTGCCTCTGTTCTGCCTCAAGTGCCCTGTCCATTATTCCACGCAGCGTATGTTCCAACAGGTGGACAAGAGGTACAGTGTCACTGATGCATGCACTGTCACTGCTCACCATCCTCGTGGCCTCCTCAAATGGTGCCAGGACAGTGCATGCATCCCTGATCATGCCCCACTGGCGTGGTGAAAAAAACACGAGCTCCCCTGACCCTGTCCTGGTGCCGTAGTCGCACAGGTACTCATTGATGGCCCTCTGCTGCGTGTGCAGCCGCTGCAGCATGGCCAACGTTGAGTTCCACCTGGTGGGCATGTCACATATAAGGCGGTTCTTGGGCAGGTTCAACTCCTTTTGCAGCTCAGCCAGGCGAGCACTGGCATTATAAGATCTGCGGAAATGCACACAGACTTTCCTGGCCTGCCTCAGGACATCCTGTAAGCCCGGGTACCTGCCCAAGAACCGCTGCACCACCAGGTTAAGGACGTGAGCCACACAGGGCACATGGGTCAGTTGTCCCTGTCGGAGAGCGGAGAGGAGGTTGGTGCCATTGTCGCAAATTACCATTCCTGGCTTAAGCTGGCGTGGCATCAACCACCTCTCAGGCTGCCCCTGCAGAGCAGACAGAACCTCTGCCCCAGTGTGGCTCCTGTCCCCCAAACACACCAGCGCAAGCACGGCATGGCATCTTTTTGCCTGCGTACTTGTGTAGCCCCTTGAACGCCTACGGAGCACCGCTGGTTCCGAGGACAAAGCACAGGAAGAGGCCACGGAGGAAGAAGAAGAGGAGGGGGTGGAGGACAGAGGTGTGTCACAACCAGTAGTAGCATTTTGGAGGCGTGGTGGTGGAACAACCTCCAACACTACTGCACCTTGTCCTGCATCCTTTCCAGCTGCCAAAAGAGTGACCCAATGGGCCGTGAAAGAAAGGTAACGTCCCTGTCCATGCCTGCTGGACCATGAGTCAGTGGTAATATGCACCTTACCGCTGACCGCCCTGTCCAGCGAGGCCAAGACATTGCCTTCCACATGCCGGTAGAGAGCCGGAATCGCCTTCCGTGAGAAAAAGTGGCGTTTGGGAACCTGCCACTGAGGAACCGCACATTGCACAAACTCACGGAAGGGGGCCGAGTCTACCAACTGAAAAGGCAGCAGTTGAAGCGCTAGCAATTTAGCCAAGCTAGCATTCAACCGCTAGGCATGTGGATGGCTGGGAGTGAACTTCTTTCGACGGTCCAGCAGCTGGGGCAGGGAAATTTGCCTGCTAGAATCGGACGTCAGTGTACTGCTAGCAGAGTGGCCGCAAGTACTTGGCTGTGACACACCTAATTCTACACCTTCATTCCTCTCAGTGCAGGTTTCAGAGAGGACTGAAGGTATAGTGGGGTTGGAGATCCCAGCTGATGCGGTGCAAGGAGAGGTCCGCTTTGTTCTTTGGTGTGGGTCTTTAAGGTAGGTTTGCCAACGAGCTGCATGGCAGGTCAACATATGTCTGGTCAAGCATGTGGTGCCCAAGCGGCTGATGTTTTGGCCACGCGATATACGCTTGAGACATATGTTGCAAACAGCAGCTGTGCGATCTGATGCACTCGCCTCAAAAAAGGCCCACACCAAAGAACTTTTTGAATAACGGGCAGAGGCAGCGCCCTGCACAGGCGGAGCTCTGCGGTGTGATTCCGTCGGTGTGCTGCCCTTACGCTGGCCACCCAAGGGCATCCTGCCTCGTTGGAGATGTGCCTCCTCCTCATCCTCCTCCTCCTCCTCTCTCCTATTAGGCACCCACGTGGAGTCAGGGACCTCATCATCCCCTCCCTCCTCATCACTGGAGCCAATCTGGCAGTATGCTGCAGCTGCTGGAACATGACTGCCAGATTGGTGTCCTTCTTGAGCATCCCCTCTCTCTGCTCTCACGCTACTGCCTTCCTCTAGCTGGGTATCATCATCAGACCCTTCGAAACGCTGGGCATCCTCCTGGAGCATGTACCCAACACTGTGCTCAAACAGTTCGGGGGACTCCCCAGGAGGAGGACATGGTGGGTCTAGGGAAGGAGTGACTGATGATGACATTGATACCAGGGAAGAGGACGCTTTGGCAGCTGCTTTGCCAGTACCCTGAGCCTGGGTGAGAGAGGATGAGGAGGATGAGGAGGGCTTGGTCATCCACTCTACCAAGTCTTCGGCATGATGTGGCTCAACATGTCCAGCTGCCGAAAAGAAGGACAAGCGTGTTCCATGGCCATGTGCTGATGACAATGCACCGCGTCCACGACCAGCACTGTTGCCCCCAGACACAGATCCTGCTTGCCCTCTTTTATTGGCTCCTGACTGTCTGCCTCTCCTTGTTTGCCTTCCAGACATTCTAATGGCCTGCAGGGAGATGGGAAAACCAGCAATAAGGGGTAGCTTCAGGTGTTTATTTTGCAGGAAGCACCCTCCGCCCGCTGTAAGTCTGCAAATGCCTGTCAGTGTAACACACCAGGAAAAAACAGCAATAAGGGCTAGCTTCAGGTGTATACTGTGCAGGAGGCTTAGCAACAATGACACTGACACTGTCCCCTGCCTATCCTTCTCTCTCCCTGCACACAAGGTTTAGCAAAGAATAGGACACTGACACTCTCGACTGCCTATCCTTGTCTGTCCCTACACACAAGGTTTAGCAATATGGTTCAGCGCACTAGGTTTAGCAAAGATTATGACACTGACACTCTCGACTGCCTATCCTTGTCTGTCCCTACACACAAGGTTTAGCAATATGGTTCAGCACACTAGGTTTAGCAAAGATTATGACACTGACACTCTCGACTGCCTATCCTTGTCTGTCCCTACACACAAGGTTTAGCAATATGGTTCAGCGCACTAGGTTTAGCAAAGATTATGACACTGACACTCTCGACTGCCTATCCTTGTCTGTCCCTACACACAAGGTTTAGCAATATGGTTCAGCACACTAGGTTTAGCAAAGATTATGACACTGACACTCTCGACTGCCTATCCTTGTCTGTCCCTACACACAAGGTTTAGCAATATGGTTCAGCACACTAGGTTTAGCAAAGATTATGACACTGACACTCTCGACTGCCTATCCTTGTCTGTCCCTACACACAAGGTTTAGCAATATGGTTCAGCGCACTAGGTTTAGCAAAGATTATGACACTGACACTCTCGACTGCCTATCCTTGTCTGTCCCTACACACAAGGTTTAGCAATATGGTTCAGCGCACTAGGTTTAGCAAAGATTATGACACTGACACTCTCGACTGCCTATCCTTGTCTGTCCCTACACACAAGGTTTAGCAATATGGTTCAGCACACTAGGTTTAGCAAAGATTATGACACTGACACTCTCGACTGCCTATCCTTGTCTGTCCCTACACACAAGGTTTAGCAATATGGTTCAGCACACTAGGTTTAGCAAAGATTATGACACTGACACTCTCGACTGCCTATCCTTGTCTGTCCCTACACACAAGGTTTAGCAATATGGTTCAGCGCACTAGGTTTAGCAAAGATTATGACACTGACACTCTCGACTGCCTATCCTTGTCTGTCCCTACACACAAGGTTTAGCAATATGGTTCAGCGCACTAGGTTTAGCAAAGATTATGACACTGACACTCTCGACTGCCTATCCTTGTCTGTCCCTACACACAAGGTTTAGCAATATGGTTCAGCTCACTAGGTTTAGCAAAGATTATGACACTGACACTCTCGACTGCCTATCCTTGTCTGTCCCTACACACAAGGTTTAGCAATATGGTTCAGCACACTAGGTTTAGCAAAGATTATGACACTGACACTCTCGACTGCCTATCCTTGTCTGTCCCTACACACAAGGTTTAGCAATATGGTTCAGCGCACTAGGTTTAGCAAAGATTATGACACTGACACTCTCGACTGCCTATCCTTGTCTGTCCCTACACACAAGGTTCAGCAATATGGTTCAGCACACTAGGTTTAGCAAAGATTATGACACTGACACTCTCGACTGCCTATCCTTGTCTGTCCCTACACACAAGGTTTAGCAATATGGTTCAGCGCACTAGGTTTAGCAAAGATTATGACACTGACACTCTCCCTGCCTATCCTTGTCTGTCCCTACAAACAAGGTTTAGCAAAGAATATGACACTGACACTCTCCCTACCTATCCTTGTCTGTCCCTACACACAAGGTTTAGCAATATGGTTCAGCACACAAGGTTTAGCAAAGAATATGACACTGACACTCTCCCTGCCTATCCTTGTCTGTCCCTACACACAAGGTTTAGCAATATGGTTCAGCGCACTAGGTTTAGCAAAGATTATGACACTGACACTCTCGACTGCCTATCCTTGTCTGTCCCTACACACAAGGTTTAGCAATATGGTTCAGCACACAAGGTTTAGCAAAGAATATGACACTGACACTCTCCCTGCCTATCCTTCTCTGTCCCTACAAACAAGGTTTAGCAAAGAATATGACACTGACACTCTCCCTACCTATCCTTGTCTGTCCCTACACACAAGGTTTAGCAATATGGTTCAGCACACAAGGTTTAGCAAAGAATATGACACTGACACTCTCCCTGCCTATCCTTGTCTGTCCCTACACACAAGGTTTAGCAATATGGTTCAGCGCACTAGGTTTAGCAAAGATTATGACACTGACACTCTCGACTGCCTATCCTTGTCTGTCCCTACACACAAGGTTTAGCAATATGGTTCAGCACACAAGGTTTAGCAAAGAATATGACACTGACACTCTCCCTGCCTATCCTTCTCTGTCCCTACAAACAAGGTTTAGCAAAGAATATGACACTGACACTCTCCCTACCTATCCTTGTCTGTCCCTACACACAAGGTTTAGCAATATGGTTCAGCACACAAGGTTTAGCAAAGAATATGACACTGACACTCTCCCTGCCTATCCTTGTCTGTCCCTACACACAAGGTTTAGCAATATGGTTCAGCACACAAGGTTTAGCAAAGATTATGAAACTGACACTCTCCCTGCCTATCCTTCTCTGTCCCTACAAACAAGGTTTAGCAAAGAATATGACACTGACACTCTCCCTACCTATCCTTCTCTGTCCCTACACACAAGGTTTAGCAAAGAAAAAATATGACACTGTCCCTGCCTATCCTTCTCTTTCCCTGCGCCGGAACACACTACACGAGGCCGCCGCGCTGGCGGCCTTTTATAGTGTGGGGCGTGTACTAAACCCCCTCAGCAATAATTGGCCACAGGCATCCTGTCTGTGGCCAATCATTGCTCTCCTCGCTGCTGGCGCTGTGATTGGCCAAGCATGCGGGGTCACAGTGCATGCTTGGCCAATCACAGCGCCAGGATTGCACTGCGATGGCGCAGTGTATTGTGGGCCGTTCGCGTCACTCGAATTTGGCGCGAACGGCCTAAATCGTTCGTTGTTCGCCGAACGCGCGAACAGCTGATGTTCAAGTCGAACCTATGTTCGACTCGAACACCGAGCTCATCTCTATTACTTAGTAATAGATAAAGTGGAGGAGGGTTAAAACCCCTGCCATGTTTTTACTAATAAGAAAAAGTGACAACTTTTTATTACAGAAAATAAGGGGAAATCTCTCCAACGGAGCCTCAGATAGCAGTAGCAACCTAACAGGGGCTCTATCCTTTTTCTTCAACCACTAAAAATTATTTTCTTTAGTAGAGTAGGTGAAAGCTGCATTAACACACTGCAAAGGAATGCTTAAAGTGGTAATAAAGGTTTAAATTGTAGCAGCTTCCTTGGCTGTAATGGATAGGAAGGTTTAGTCACACTTTAAGGTGTGTCTTCAGTCAAAATGTAAAATCATATATTCGTTTTCACATTGTATGTCAATTATTTCTTACCTCCTCCTAATAATGTGAACGGTCTTAAAGTTTGTAAACTTTTTTTTAATCAGGTTTATTTAAAGACGGTTTTTATAGTTTAACACCACAAAGACAAACTGCAACGCAGGGTAAAAAACAAATACAGGAAAAAAAAAACAATAATACACAATATTTAAACTGGACTAGGAAAAAAAACCATATAAGGACCTAAAAAAGAGGAAAATATACAAAATGTTCCAGCCATTGGGAGCATATGCATAGATTTTTTACCCTACATAGACTTTCTCAAATAATAAGCATGCTTTTCATAAGAAATATATCTATTTAGATCTATTATCCACTCCGAAGGAACTGGTGGGCGAGGTCAATCTGCCTTGGAGCTTTAAATAAGGCTTTGGAGATAGTAAAACTGAATACAATACCCAAGCTCTACTGCTTGTGATGTATCCAAAGCTGAAAACCGGTGCTCGTGGCTGGAATGTGCAATCCCTCAGTACTTTTAACATTGATAGATATAAGCCGGCAACTCGGTGGACTCAAGCGTGGAAAATCTTAATTGTCTGCACAATTACATCCAGTAAAACAATGCTATGAGTAAGGCCACAGTGGCCGACACATGTTAGCATTGTTTTACTGGATGTACTTGTGTAGTCAATAAAGATTTTCAATGTTTGAGTCCACAGAGTTGCTGGCTTATATCAGACCGAGCGACGTGGTGACGTCATCCCCTTACTGCTCGATCTCTCAGGACGGGTTTACTTGTCGGCGTCCGGCCGGCGCCGCAAGTTTAAGGCTGTTTCCTTGCAACATTTCTGTAAGTGTTTTATCTTAATTTGTATATATTAAACCCAAGGATTTTACACCAGCGAGGCATTCCTTTCCTTTTTTACATGGTACTATTGCGGTCATACCGCCTGCCTTTTGCTGTGGGAGTTTCGTTTGAAGAGGTGGATATAGGAATTCTTACCATCTAACTGGGATTGCTTTGATGCGATTATAGGTCCTCCGTCATAGGGGACCAATTTAATCCGGTAAGCTGCTGACCTGTATTCGGTGGTGGATGTCACTCTTCAGACAAGCACTGTGGAATTTTTGGGATTTGATTTATGCACGGGTGTTTTCAGTTTATATATACTTTGGACTGATTTTTTGATTCATACGCAGATTGACGCTCAGTGCGACATATGTGTAGTATATCACATGTTTATTCATATCTATATCACATATATAGGGTATTTATTGATTTTTGTTACATGTTAATTATATTTTTAGGTTTGTTTATATATTTTTTGACACGTTATTAACAAGGGTCTTATGCACTGTATGTGTGACAAATTAGCATGTCATACTGTTATTATTTGTTTTCTAACTTTGGTTTAGCGCCACTATTTATATTTTTTCTTATATCTATCAACGTTTGGTAATAGTAAGTACCAGATCGTGGTCCACAGAAAAGGAATCTATATAGCCTAACAGGCAGGCCCATCGCGATAAAGCAAGCAAACCAAGCAATTGCTTGGGGCCCCAAGCTAGCCTGGGGCCCCAAGCTCCCTTGCCGCGTTTCCTATAAATGCAGCCGGTGCCCGTAAAAAAGATGGCTGTGGGCCGGCCATGCAACTGCGCATGCGCGGTTCCGAAGCCTGCAGGACTCGGGAAAGTTTGTACAAGCTCGGCTGGGCGGCGCATGAGCAATAACGTAATGTCGCCGCCTGGCGCCATTTTTAAACCGAAGCCGCCACTCGTTCTAAGTTCTCGGCGGTTCCATGGGGAGAGCGCAATGGTGCAGAGAGGAGCATCGTGACGGGCCACAGGAGGACATTACTGGGGGGCTGAAGCAGGCTAGGTAGAGGAGGACACTGTAGAGAAGGTAATTTCCTGCCCGCCGCAGCCTCTGACCAACTCCTGAGTCCTGCCCGCAGCCTCTGACCATCTCTTGCCCCGAGCCTCTGACCATCTCCTGCCCGCAGCCTCTGACCATCTCCTGCCCGCAGCCTCTGACCATCTCCTGCCCTGAGCCTCTGACCATCTCCTGCCCGCAGCCTCTGACCATCTCCTGCCCTCAGCCTCTGACTATCTCCTGCCCTGAGCCTCTGACTATCTCCTGCCCTGAGCCTCTGACCATCTCCTGCCCTGAGCCTCTGAACATCTCCTGCCCTGAGCCTCTGACCATCTCCTGCCCTGAGCCTCTGACCATCTCCTGCCATCAGCCTCTGACCATCTCCTGCCCACAGCCTCTGACCATCTCCTGCCCTGAGCCTCTGACCATCTTCTGCCCAGAGCCTCTGACCATCTCCTGCCATGAGCCTCTGACCATCTCCTGCCCTGAGCCTCTGACCATCTCCTGCCCTGAGCCTCTGACCATCTCCTGCCCTCAGCCTCTGACCATCTCCTGCCCTCAGCCTCTGACCATCTCCTGCCCTCAGCCTCTGACCATCTCCTGTTCCTGTATCCTGCCTGCAGCCTCTGACCATTTCCTACATCTTGTCTGCAGTCTCTGAGGGGAGTCGGGAGAGGAGTCATGAGTGGGAGCACCGCCGGGATCATGGGGGTGACGGGATAAGTCGGACGTGTGTGGACTATGGAGAGGAGACCATAGGAAAACCAGAGCCGCCAAGCTGGAGCCATCTGACTGAGCCCTGCATGAAGCACCTGAGAGGAGGTCAGTGACAGCGCCGCCAGGGGGATCCTGTAGGTTTTGAGAGCGTGCGGGGGGGGGGGGGTTGTGGGGCCTCCATGTTCATTTTGCTTGGGGCCCCCAAATTCCTTCAAATGGCCCTGCTAACAGGTATGTAAGGGGTTCCACTGAAATATTATCCACCAATAAGCCATTCAAAGTACCTACAATTTAAGCCCAATATCTCTTCAATTTAGGACATCGCCACATGAGATGGATAATAAGGGATCCTGAAGCATGACCACACGTATTACAACATGGGTTATCACTCATCCCTATTGCATAGTGTAACTCGGGAGTTCTATACACCCTATGTATAATATATACCTGGGTCAATTTATAAAAGGGAGGGAAAGGGCAATGCTGATGTCAGAAAAAAGGCAGTGTATGCTGTGACCATTGAACTTCTTTAACTGTAATTACGTTGTTTTGCTTATATGTTTTCTTATACTTATTAGAGCGGCACAGTGGTGTAGTGGGTAGCACTCTCGCCTAGCAGTAAAAAGGGTCGCTGGTTTAAATCCCAACCATGACACTTACCTGCCTGGAGTTTGCATGTTCTCCCTGTGCCTGCGTGGGTTTCCTCCGGGTACTCCGGTTTCCTCCCACTCTCCAAAGACATGCTGGTAGGTTAATAGGCTTCTGTCCAAAATTGGCCCCAATATATGAATGTGAGCTGGGGACCTTGGATTGTGGGCTCCTTGAGGGTAGGGACCGATGTGAGTGTGCGATGTATGTGTGGAGCGCTGCGTAAATTGATGGCGCTATATGGGTACCTTAAATAAATAATAATATAATAGATGAGCATCTTAATGAGATACAATGTACAGGGATAGGGAGAATTGTAGACACGCACCCACACTCACTCAGGTTGGACTGGTGTCTTTATTCAACCTTACTAACCATGTAACTATGTAACTATGTAACTGTACTATTTCGCTTTAAGAAAGTGCAGGATGATCTACGGCCTGTTTGTTTCAGAAGCTGTCTGTATTAAGGTCCATTCACACCAGCTATTGCATTACAATGCAGCAGCTGATGTGTTTTGCAGTGGAGGCAGTGCTAATGGGCTGATCATGGGGCGTTGCACTGTCCGCTTTTTTTTTTGTTGCAACAAACTGTCAGCGCAGTAAATGCACTGCGCTGGAAAAAAGTGCTGCATGCAGTAATTTTTTTCAAGCACACATCGCCTGCATACCACCGCAAGGCAGTGGTGTGAACTAGCCACACTGTAGACAAGCCATTTTGCCTTCTCTTGCGGTAGAGGTGTGGTGGGACTGCACTGGAATAGCTGCCCAATGCAGTCCCATTGAATATACTTCAAACAAAACACCAGTTGTGTAAAACCTTAAACTTTTAGTATCACCTGTTCTCTTCCTGTACTGTGCACATCCTGTGGATTCTGTTTTTCCCACACTCCAACAGTGGTTCTGCATTACAGGTCACTACAATGATTATGGCAGAACATACCAAAGTAGATGCTGCTATAAATCAAGCTAAATACACACAGGAAGTGACATAAGAGAAAGATCTACAACAACATTATGTTTGGATATTCATATACCCTCCAAATCATTAAAAATATGTAAACCATTCTAAATCTAATACAATATTACTATTGATCAAACGCTAGTATTTTTCTCTCTTGTTTCAAATCCAACTTAATCAGAGGAAAAAACTTGAATACCCATCACGCAGAATCAAAATTATTAGCTGCTCTCTTTACAATCGGTTCTTACAAAAATTGTCATTACATTCATATAAACAAACAAAATGTTAACAACAATAGTCCATTAAAGCTGTTATCTTCTTCTTTAATTCTGTTCATTCAATCATATATTGATGCTGTTTAGTACTATCTAGGAACTAAACAAATAAAAGGTCTTTGTGGGATATCATTACATTTCCCACCTAGAAAGAAACAAATGGTTAGCACAAAACACATATTCAAAGCACTTTCCAGACAAAATGGCCATGATGTTTAACCACTTCAGATCCGCACTATAGCCAAAAGACGGATACAGCGCGGACCTGAATTGCCGGGAGGGCATCCCGTGCTCAAGCGGCCTGTTTTTTTTTTTCCATGTTTTTTTGTTTAACAAAAAATAAAAACCCCAGCAGTGATTAAACACCACCACAAGAACTATTTGTGTGAAAAAAATTATAAAAATGTCATTTGGGTACAGCATTTGTCATTCAAAGTGCGCAATTGTCATTCAAAGTGCATCAGCCCTGAAAGCTGAAATTGGTCTGGGCAGGAGGGGGGTTTAAGTGCCCAGTAAGGAAGTGGTTAAATAGGTGCACTCTTTTCTACCCATATTAAATGAGCTCATATTAGTTAATGAATTAATTATCACCACGTGGATTTTCATTAAAGGATGTCCATCAAAAGCTGTCAGTAATTCACCATGGTTAACATTCACGATAACTTTTATAGTATGTTCATCACATTGCACACAAAGATTATACATCACCAAATCCATATTGATTGTTCCAATTTCAACCTCTTGTTTAATCCCATACAGATCTTGGAAACTTCTAGGAACAGATCTGGTTCCTTTTGCATTAACGAAAAAACGTATAAAACAATCATCAGTGTTGTATTCAAAACTAGTATCACACTTCATTACAATCACCAATCAAGACAATACATAGATAGACATATATCTCCAGTGATCATTCACTATTGTCTTATCTTATACTGTTACTATTTGCTTGGTCACACATTTAACATGTTATACAGAACTTGTCTCGTTTAGTCAGCTGTCTTGTTGAAATGACTGGCGCAAAAAGGGAACAACCAGGTTTTTATCAGTGGGTGGAGTCTTCTCCCTTTCCACGCCCAGTAGGTTGGAATGGAGAACTAAACATTTAAATAATTCTAATAATCATGGTTACCTTTTAGGAATTTCAAGGGTGTCGGGCGCTATCAGCCTTTTTTTCCTAGAGCAAAATCTAACCATTTCAACTAGGATTTTATTTCTGCAACATAATATGGGGAAAAGGGGATAGGAGTTTCAAGGCCCCCCTTTTCCTCATGGGATAACGGCGGCATGGAGGTTTCAAGTATCCCCAACAGGTCAGGGGGCTTGTGTTTTAGGGGGAGCCTTGTGACTGCCTGTGAGGGGGAGCCTTGAAAACAAATGGAATGTTCCAGAACCCTCAGGGACCACTATATAAAGGATGTCCGGACAGGGTCCGTGAGCCAGTCGCCGGTGGATGGTATAGCTGTAGGAGCTCCCAAACCCTGCCTCCCTTGTCGTGGCCTTTATAATGTGGTGGGTCACCTTTCTTTGGTAAGGGGGGCAGTTTAATAAATACTGATGTGGTTTTGTAATACAGCTTGAGCTGAAATAGCTGAGCGGAGTAAGTGGTCTTATTTATATTAAGTTGGTTAAAATTCCTATGGTGAATTTTAAGTGAGTTGTTATATAATTGTTATTAAAACCAATATTAAAGGCCGTTGCCATATATTTATTCCAAATAAGCGTGATTTATTTATTAATTACGGTAACATGTCTAGTGATCATTTTAAGTATTTGCTGCCTGTTATCCCATTAAACATTTCCCTTGGTCTTATATATCACTTACATTTGAACATCACATGTTATACTAGTAATTTCATAGCTGGTCAAAAAATAACACATTATCCTACATTCCACAGACACAGTCCCTTACACAGGACATCTCACACAGAGTTTGTCTAAAGAGGAAGGGGAGGGGTGGAATGCTGGAGCCTGTCTCTTCACCTCTCTCCTCTCTTAAACAGACCTCTCTTCTACAAACGATTTCTCATTCAAATTTACAAAGACTTTCTAACATAGGGCTTGCAAGGTGTGTGGGAAGACGGTTCGAACAAAGATATCCTTCAACAAAAGTTGGAAACGGTTACATAATAAGCAGTGATCCCTATATCAAAATTTACACATTTCAAATAGAAAAAAATCATATATTCATAGCAGCATGGTACTAAGGCCCCTTTCACACTGGGGCGGTTTGCAGGCGCTATTTTGCTAAAAATAGCGCCTGCAAACCGAGCCTAAACAGCAGCTCCTTTCTCTCCAATGTGAAAGCCCTGAGGGCTTTCACACTGGAGCGGTGCGCTAACAGAACTCCTCCACCGCTCCTTCCCATTGAAATGAATGGGAAACCGCGGTAATACCGCCCGCAAACCGCGGCTGTAGCCGCGGTTTGCGGGTGGTATTAACCCTTTTTCGGCCGCTAGCAGGGGTTAAAACCGCACCGCTAGCGGCCGAATACCTCTGCAATCGCGACGGTATAGCGCCGCTAAAAATAGCGGCGCTATACCGCCACCGCCCCAGTGTGAAACCGGCCTTACCGAGGCAAAAATCAAAGGGAAGAATGGAGGTACAAAGATAGCTGCCACCAGTCCATCCACCAGATTCCTATATATAGTAATACTAGAGATCCAGTGTATAATCACTACTCTATAAACCAAACTTTTCTCATAGATAGCTAATAAAGATATCCAAGTATTACATCAAAATATCCACCTTATTCAAACGGAGAATCCAGCCCGGTTATATATTGTAACATCATAGTCATATGGCCAGATCAAACTGGATCGATTCGATCTCACAAAAGACAGAATGGCCAAAACAGCCCTCAGGCAGATGCCCAAACGTTCAGTGCAGGATGATTTATCTATAAACCAATAAAACATGAGTAAGCGGCATATTCACCAAGAGCATACTAGCTTACTTCCATCCAATCATCAAAAAATTACTTACCACAGTCTCCTAACAGCAGGCATGGCAGCGCTCGATAAGCCATCCTGCTTCAACTGACTAAATAGCCGATTGTGCTGCCGAAATCGGCCTCCCAATCAACTAAATTGCAGGTGTGCTAATTGGAGACCTCTAGCGTGTCAGGTAATGGACTAAAGGGCCGGTCGATGATGCCATGGCCGTTCAGAAAAGACTTGCATGCGCCGAATCACTTCCCTGCTGTATTACAAAACCGAAACTACGCGCATGCGCAGAAGGCACAAACTCGGCTAACATTGAATATACAGCGCCCATCAGAGCTTCCAGCCATTGCCACCAATCATAAACGCCAAAGCGGACATGGGGATCCAAAACCAGCCAGTCCGAGCCATAATAGCATAAAGATTAAAATATAAGGGGACTCTAAAGCTGACAAATAACGGGATTCCCCAGGCTCCTACCACCGCAACTCCACCACCATGGTAAGGCAAAGGGCAAATATTGCCCATATGCCCCCAGAGTTAAAACATGCCGGGGGTCCCGTTTGTCAGGGTCCCACATAGATCAATTATCCCATATGTAACTGGCACGTCATTATAATATTTTAGATCATTTAGATTTCATAGCACATTACTTTCAGAGTCAACATATAAGAAAAATATATACTTGCTGTGTCTGGTTTCATTATATATCCATTTTGAGATCCAAACTTCCAGTATCTCTAAAACAATTATGTACCAATTAATATTTTACAACATATACAATAGATTAAAGACACGTTTATGACAGACATAAAACATAGATCAGAATGTGGTATCATCATGATATTCTATTTTTCTATTTGTACCAAGGGAATATACATAGAACCCAGAGCTATTTGCCCATAAGTTAGTATGGGGTTAACGCAAAAAGGAAAAGGAAATGTATGAAGTCCGCGCTTAGGTGATAATTAAGAGGTTACAGCCCCCCTAAATACTCCCAAGGGAGGACAAAAGTGAAAAATAAAAAGTGGGGCCGTGGCGCTACCTATAAGTAGTCTACAGAAATTATAAAGTATACTGCAGGGGGTAAAAACCCTTCCCTATATAAATCACAATAGGTGAACAAAATGCAAGTGACCACACAGTGTGGATCCAAGTCCTAACCAATAGTGTAGACACTGAGAGGGTGCTTAATGTGCAAAATTATAAATATCCAATATATAATGTGATAATAAGCCACCTCATATGGATAGACAGATCTGAATAATACCATGAGGATATGACAACTACATGCAAAGACACATAGATATGAGTGAAACAATAATAAGCCAAAAAACACACAAGCAAAAAAAACAGTCCAATCATAAATAGTAAGTGTGCGACTCAAGTATTGCAAGAGGTGCCTCAAGCAACCTACTGATAGCTCAGGTTGCACATGCCCTTAAATTATTGTCCAAAAAAGAGAAGATAAAAAATATCCAGCAAAAACCGGAACAAAGTTCTTCATACCATGTAGAATTTGGTAGGCTGTGCAGGAGGTATTCATAAAAACAGTGCTGGGTGCTCCGTAGTGACAGGGATTCAATCAAGTGACTGTTGTGATCCCCCACATGTGTCCCCACTCACCAGATCACGGCGCCCCTGCAGGGGCAGACAGCATAACAGATAGGCTCCACACCAGGGCTTCTGGTCTTCCTAATGGTTGCTCACCCGCCTGTTCAGGTCCTCCTCTCCAGCTCAGTATAGACAGGATAGGCGCTATAAGGTCCTCAAAGTAAAAAGCGAAAGGCTCCCATAGTGTAGTATTAAAAGTATAAGCTTCTTTATTAAAAATTTAAAAAGGCAGCACAAGCCGCTAAAAACAGGCTACACAGTGCTAGAAGTGTACAGCGAATCATACACATAAACGAGCAAGCACTAATGGTCGCGGCGTGCGCATCACTTGCGTTCCACTGCCTGCTCGAAGTTCCGGAAGTGACGTATGTGCAAAGGCTCCGCCTTACTAGTTTCGTTGTGTGACGTCGTCTGAGGCGATGCCTACTGCTCGCGTCATACGTCTCTTATGGGAGAGTGGTGATGCATGTTCCACCCCTTCCCGCGGGAGTATCCAATCAAGTCTGTTAATCCCCATGACACTAATCATTAGTGATGAGCCGAACAACCCCGGGTTCGGTTCGCACCAGAACCCGCGAACGGACCGAAAGTTCGCACGAACATTAGAACCCTATTAAATACAATGGATGCGAACGTTCAAATTCTAAAGTGCTAATTATAACGACTATTATGCATGTTATTGTCCTAAAAAGGGTTTGGGAACCCGGGTTCTGCACAAGGGGACATGTATCAATGCAAAAAGAAGTTTTAAAAACGGCCGTTTTTCTGGAGCAGTCATTTTAATGATGCATAAAGTGAAAAAAAAAAGTCAAATATTCCTTTAAATATCGTACCTGGGGGGTGTCTAAAGTATGCCTGTGAAGTGCCACGTGTTTCCCGTGTTTAGAACTGTCCCTGCACAAAATGACATTTCTAAAGGAAAAAAAAGCCATTTAAAACTGCTTGCGGCTTTAATGTAATGTCTGGTCCCGGTAATATGGATGAAAATCTTTAAGAAAAATGGCATAGCTACCCCATCACAGCCCCCCCCTACCCCAGCCCATTACCAGCCCCTTTGGGTCTTGTATGGATATTAAGGGGAACCCCGCACACAAAATAAAAAAGGCCCTATATACTCTGAACAGCCGTATACAGGCGGTGCATACAAGACAGGGACTGTAGGTTTGTTCTTATGTAGAATCTGTTTGTAATTTTGAACTGGTACATTGTTTAAGTGTAGCTCCAGCCAAAAAATATATTTTTAAGCTTTTTGGAAAACATAGGGAAGGGTTATCACCCCTGTAACATTTGTTTTGCTGTCTGTGCCCCTGTTCAGAACATTTCACCTCACTTTCCATCCCAATGACAACTGTTTTTGAAATGTGGTGTTTTTATTGAAACAAGGATTGGTGATAAAGCATCAGTAGAGAGGAGACACCTTTCTCCCATATTAATTCTTACAGGAGAGAATTTTCCTTCCTAGGGGTAGATTTCCTCTCACTTCCTGTTGTCTTCTTCCATTTGCAAGTAGGAGTCATTTGAAAGTTGGATGTTTGAAAGTAGGGACCTGCCGTATATACTCTGCAGAAATTGGCCCCTTAGGTGTTGGTGTTGGCACAACACTGTAAGCACTCACAGTTACTCTTGGTGGGTGCTGGAACGCCCTGCTGTCAACTATTATATCAGGAATTGTAATTACATATAATTGTTGAACAGTGGTAGGAAAAATTGGGCCTTTGATGGTGGTGCTGGTGCCACAACACTGTAAGGCCTCACAGTTACTCTTGGTGGGCGCAGCAATGGGCCCTGCTGTGAATTATTAGATCAATAATTATAATTGCATGCCCCTGTTGAACAGGGGCTGAAAAATTGGGCCTTAGGAACTGGTGGCACAACACTGCAACCCCTCACAGATACTGTACTTGGAGCACAGCAATGAGCCCTGTTGAAAAGTATTGCATCAAAAATTGTAATTACACGCCCCTGTTAAACAGGGGCTGAAAAATTGGGCCTTAGGCACTGGTGGCACAACACTGCAACCCCTCACAGATACTGTACTTGGAGCACAGCAATGAGCCCTGTTGCAAAGTATTGCATCAAAAATTGTAATTACACGCCCCTGTTAAACAGGGGCTGAAAAATTGGGCCTTAGGCACTGGTGGCACAACACTGCAACCCCTCACAGATACTGTACTTGGAGCACAGCAATGAGCCCTGTTGCAAAGTATTGCATCAAAAATTTTAATTACACGCCCCTGTTAAACAGGGGCTGAAAAATTGGGCCTTAGGCACTGGTGGCACAACACTGCAACCCCTCACAGATACTGTACTTGGAGCACAGAAATGAGCCCTGTTGCAAAGTATTGCATCAAAAATTGTAATTACACGCCCCTGTTAAACAGGGGCTGAAAAATTGGGCCTTAGGCACTGGTGGCACAACACTGCAACCCCTCACAGATACTGTACTTGGAGGACAGCAATGAGCCCTGTTGCAAAGTATTGCATCAAAAATTGTAATTACACGCCCCTGTTAAACAGGGGCTGAAAAATTGGGCCTTAGGCACTGGTGGCGGCACCCAGAAACAAAAATGTTCTTCCAAGCTATCATCATCAATCGGATCATTGAGGAGGAGGAGGATAGCCAGTCAACATAACAGCACAGGCACTCAGCATCAGCATCAGTCTTGAAGGGATGTGACATTTTAAAATAAATTAGTCTGTTATATCAGCATCAGGTGTGTGGTAGCTGGTGGTGATCCAAGACTGGTTCATCTTGATGAAAGTCAGTCGATCAACCGAGTCGGTGGACAGGCGCACCCTGTGATCCGTGACAAAGCCTCCAGCAGCACTGAATGTGCGTTCTGAAAGAACGCTGGATGCAGGACAGGCCAGTAGCTCAATTGCATACTGTGCAAGCTCTGGCCAGTGATCCATCCTCAAGACCCAGTAAGCCAGAGGATTTTCGGTGGGGAAGGTGTCCAAGTCTGACCTTGCCCCTAGGTATTCCTGCACCATGTATATCAGACGCTGGCGATGGTTGCTGGAACCGATCATACTTTGGGGCTGCGGACTAAAGAATTATCTGAACGCATCGGTCAGACGGCCACCTTCCCCACCGCTCCTTCTTTGACTGACCGAAGCCTCAGCAACTCGTTGTCCAGGACCAGGAGTTTCTAACCTCCCAGTCTCTGGGAACGCGTTGCACAGACCTTTCTGCAAGGCCTCCCGGAGTTGTCTCATCCTCTGCTCCCTCTGCGACGGTAACATAAGGTCCGCAACCTTACCCTTGTACCGTGGATCAAGGAGAGTGGCCAGCCAGTAATGGTCCCTCTCCTTGATCCGAAGAATACGAGGATCCTTCCGCAGACTTTGCAGGATCAGGGAGGCCATGCAGCGTAGGTTAGCTGAGGCATTCAGTCCGGAGTCCTCTGGGTCACTAAGGACGACATGATCCGCAGCCACCTCCTCCCAGCCACGTACAAGTCCACTGGTTTCTTGGGACTGTAAATCATCCCTAAAAGACTGCTGATGATGATGCTGAGTGCCAGGCTCCACCTCCATGTTGACACAACCCTCCTCCTCCTCCTCCTCCTCTTCCTGTGCGATGGGTGGGACAGAAGGAACACTGTCTGGGTAAAGGGGGCCTTGAGAGGCAAGGAAGTCCTCCTCTTCCTGCCTCTGTTCTGCCTCAAGTGCCCTGTCCATTATTCCACGCACTGTGTGCTCCAACAGGTGGACAAGAGGTACAGTGTCACTGATGCATGCACTGTCACTGCTCACCATCCTCGTGGCCTCCTCAAATGGTGCCAGGACAGTGCATGCATCCCTGATCATGCCCCACTGGCGTGGTGAAAAAAAACCAAGCTCCCCTGACCCTGTCCTGGTGCCGTAGTCGCACAGGTACTCATTGATGGCCCTCTGCTGCATGTGCAGCCGCTGCAGCATGGCCAACCTTGAGTTCCACCTGGTGGGCATGTCACATATAAGGCGGTTCTTGGGCAGGTTCAACTCCTTTTGCAGCTCAGCCAGGCGAGCACTGGCATTATAAGATCTGCGGAAATGCACACAGACTTTCCTGGCCTGCCTCAGGACATCCTGTAAGCCCGGGTACCTGCCCAAGAAGCGCTGCACCACCAGGTTAAGGACGTGAGCCACACAGGGCACATGGGTCAGTTGTCCCTGTCGGAGGGCGGAGAGGAGGTTGGTGCCATTGTCGCAAACCACCATTCCTGGCTTAAGCTGGCGTGGCGTCAACCACCTCTCAGCCTGCCCCTGCAGAGCAGACAGGACCTCTGCCCCAGTGTGGCTCCTGTCCCCCAAACACACCAGCGCAAGCACGGCATGGCATCTTTTTGCCTGCGTACTTGCGTAGCTCCTTGAACGCCTACGGAGCACCGCTGGTTCCGAGGACAAAGCACAGGAAGAGGCCATGGAGGAAGAAGAAGAGGAGGGGTTGGAGGAGAGAGGTGTGTCACAACCAGTAGTAGCATTTTGGAGGCGTGGCGGTGGAACAACCTCCAACACTACTGCACCTTGTCCTGCATCCTTCCCAGCTGCCAAAAGAGTGACCCAATGGGCCGTGAAAGAAAGGTAACGTCCCTGTCCATGCCTGCTGGACCATGAGTCAGCGGTAATATGCACCTTACCGCTGACCGCCCTGTCCAGCGAGGCCAAGACATTGCCTTCCACATGCCGGTAGAGAGCCGGAATCGCCTTCCGTGAGAAAAAGTGGCGTTTGGGAACCTGCCACTGAGGA
The DNA here is from genome assembly GCA_029206835.1 of Rana muscosa. Taxonomy (NCBI): domain Eukaryota; kingdom Metazoa; phylum Chordata; class Amphibia; order Anura; family Ranidae; genus Rana; species Rana muscosa. The sequence goes on from CM055127.1 coordinate 382,588,614, forward strand.
ACCGCACATTGCACAAACTCACGGAAGGGGGCCGAGTCTACCAACTGAAAAGGCAGCAGTTGAAGCGCTAGCAATTTAGCCAAGCTAGCATTCAACCGCTGGGCATGTGGATGGCTGGGAGTGAACTTCTTTCGACGGTCCAGCAGCTGGGGCAGGGAAATTTGCCTGCTAGAATCGGACGTCGGTGTACTGCTAGCAGAGTGCCCGCAAGTACTTGGCTGTGACACACCTAATTCTACACCTTCATTCCTCTCAGTGCAGGTTTCAGAGAGGACTGAAGGTATAGTGGGGTTGGAGATCCCAGCTGATGCGGTGCAAGGAGAGGTCCGCTTTGTTCTTTGGTGTGGGTCTTTGAGGTAGGCTTGCCAACGAGCTGCATGGCAGGTCAACATATGTCTGGTCAAACATGTGGTGCCCAAGCGGCTGATGTTTTGGCCACACGATATATGCTTGAGACATATGTTGCAAACAGCAGCTGTGCGATCTGATGCACTCGCCTCAAAAAAGGCCCACACCAAAGAACTTTTTGAATGACGGGCAGAGGCAGCGCCCTGCACAGGCGGAGCTCTGCGGTGTGATTCCGTCGGTGTGCTGCCCTTACGCTGGCCACCCAAGGGCATCCTGCCTCGTTGGAGATGTGCCTCCTCCTCATCCTCCTCCTCTCTCCTATTAGGCACCCACGTGGAGTCAGTGACCTCATCATCCCCTCCCTCCTCATCACTGGAGCCAATCTGGCAGTATGCTGCAGCTGCTGGAACATGACTGCCAGATTGGTGTCCTTCTTGAGCATCCCCTCTCTCTGCTCTCATGCTACTGCCTTCCTCTAGCTGGGTATCATCATCAGATCCTTCGAAACGCTGGGCATCCTCCTGGAGCATGTACCCAACACTGTGCTCAAACAGTTCGGGGGACTCCTCAGGAGGAGGACATGGTGGGTCTAGGGAAGGAGTGACTGATGATGACATTGATACCAGGAAAGAGGACGCTTTGGCAGCTGCTTTGCCAGTACCCTGAGCCTGGGTGAGAGAGGATGAGGAGGATGAGGAGGGCTTGGTCATCCACTCTACCAAGTCTTCGGCATGATGTGGCTCAACATGTCCAGCTGCCGAAAAGAAGGACAAGCGTGTCCCATGGCCATGTGCTGATGACAATGCACCGCGTCCACGACCAGCACTGTTGCCCCCAGACACAGAGGCTGCTTGCCCTCTTTTATTGGCTCCTGACTGTCTGCCTCTCCTTGTTTGCCTTCCAGACATTCTAATGGATGGCCTGCAGGGAGATGGGAAAAACAGCAATAAGGGCTAGCTTCAGGTGTATACTGTGCAGGAGGCTTAGCAACAATGACACTGACACTGTCCCCTGCCTATCCTTCTGTGTCCCTAAACACAAGGATTTGCAATATGCTTCAGTAAGATTGGTTTAGCACAGAATGGTACACTGACACTTTCCCTCACTGAGTGTCCCTCTCTGTCCCTAAACACAAGGATTTGCAATATGCTTCAGTAAGATTGGTTTAGCACAGAATGGTACACTGACACTTTCCCTCACTGAGTGTCCTTCTCTGTCCCTAAACACAAGGATTTGCAATATGCTTCAGTAAGATTGGTTTAGCACAGAATGGTACACTGACACTTTCCCTCACTGAGTGTCCCTCTCTGTCCCTAAACACAAGGATTTGCAATATGCTTCAGTAAGATTGGTTTAGCACAGAATGGTACACTGACACTTTCCCTCACTGAGTGTCCCTCTCTGTCCCTAAACACAAGGATTTGCAATATGCTTCAGTAAGATTGGTTTAGCACAGAATGGTACACTGACACTTTCCCTCACTGAGTGTCCCTCTCTGTCCCTAAACACAAGGATTTGCAATATGCTTCAGTAAGATTGGTTTAGCACAGAATGGTACACTGACACTTTCCCTCACTGAGTGTCCTTCTCTGTCCCTAAACACAAGGATTTGCAATATGCTTCAGTAAGATTGGTTTAGCACAGAATGGTACACTGACACTTTCCCTCACTGAGTGTCCCTCTCTGTCCCTAAACACAAGGATTTGCAATATGCTTCAGTAAGATTGGTTTAGCACAGAATGGTACACTGACACTTTCCCTCACTGAGTGTCCCTCTCTGTCCCTAAACACAAGGATTTGCAATATGCTTCAGTAAGATTGGTTTAGCACAGAATGGTACACTGACACTTTCCCTCACTGAGTGTGCTTCTCTGTCCCTAAACACAAGGATTTGCAATATGCTTCAGTAAGATTGGTTTAGCACAGAATGGTACACTGACACTTTCCCTCACTGAGTGTCCCTCTCTGTCCCTAAACTCAAGGATTTGCAATATGCTTCAGTAAGATTGGTTTAGCACAGAATGGTACACTGACACTTTCCCTCACTGAGTGTCCTTCTCTGTCCCTAAACACAAGGATTTGCAATATGCTTCAGTAAGATTGGTTTAGCACAGAATGGTACACTGACACTTTCCCTCACTGAGTGTCCCTCTCTGTCCCTAAACACAAGGATTTGCAATATGCTTCAGTAAGATTGGTTTAGCACAGAATGGTACACTGACACTTTCCCTCACTGAGTGTCCCTCTCTGTCCCTAAACACAAGGATTTGCAATATGCTTCAGTAAGATTGGTTTAGCACAGAATGGTACACTGACACTTTCCCTCACTGAGTGTCCTTCTCTGTCCCTAAACACAAGGATTTGCAATATGCTTCAGTAAGATTGGTTTAGCACAGAATGGTACACTGACACTTTCCCTCACTGAGTGTCCCTCTCTGTCCCTAAACACAAGGATTTGCAATATGCTTCAGTAAGATTGGTTTAGCACAGAATGGTACACTGACACTTTCCCTCACTGAGTGTCCCTCTCTGTCCCTAAACACAAGGATTTGCAATATGCTTCAGTAAGATTGGTTTAGCACAGAATGGTACACTGACACTTTCCCTCACTGAGTGTCCCTCTCTGTCCCTAAACACAAGGATTTGCAATATGCTTCAGCAAGATTGGTTTAGCACAGAATGGTACACTGACACTTTACCTCACTGAGTGTCCCTCTCTGTCCCTAAACACAAGGATTTGCAATATGCTTCAGCAAGATTGGTTTAGCACAGAATGGTACACTGACACTTTCCCTCACTGAGTGTCCCTCTCTGTCCCTAAACACAAGGATTTGCAATATGCTTCAGTAAGATTGGTTTAGCACAGAATGGTACACTGACACTTTCCCTCACTGAGTGACCTTCTCTGTCCCTAAACACAAGGATTTGCAATATGCTTCAGCAAGATTGGTTTAGCACAGAATGGTACACTGACACTTTCCCTCACTGAGTGTCCCTCTCTGTCCCTAAACACAAGGATTTGCAATATGCTTCAGTAAGATTGGTTTAGCAGAGAATGGTACACTGACACTTTCCCTCACTGAGTGTCCCTCTCTGTCCCTAAACACAAGGATTTGCAATATGCTTCAGCAAGATTGGTTTAGCACAGAATGGTACACTGACACTTTCCCTCACTGAGTGTCCCTCTCTGTCCCTAAACACAAGGATTTGCAATATGCTTCAGCAAGATTGGTTTAGCACAGAATGATACACTGACACTTTCCCTCACTGAGTGTCCCTCTCTGTCCCTAAACACAAGGATTTGCAATATGCTTCAGCAAGATTGGTTTAGCACAGAATAGTACACTGACACTTTCCCTCACTGTCCTTCTCTGTCCCTACAAACAAGGTTTAGCACAGAATAACAAACTGACACTCTCCCTACCTATCCTTCTCTGTCCCTAAACACAAGGAATCCAGGATTAGTAAAGAAAAAAAATGACACTGTCCCTGCCTATGCTTCTCTTTCCCTGCTCCGGAACACACTACACAAGGCCGCCGCGCTGGCGGCCTTTTATAGTGTGGGGCGTGTACTAAATCCCCTCATCAATAATTGGCCACAGGCATCCTGCCTGTGGCCAATCATTGCTCTCCTCGCTGCAGGCGCTGTGATTGGCCAAGCATGCGGGGTCACAGTGCATGCTTGGCCAATCACAGCGCCTGGATGACACTGCGATGGCGTAGTGCATTGTGGGCCATTCGCGTCACTCGAATTTGGTGCGAACGGCCCAAATCGTTCGTTGTTCGCCGAACGATCGAACAGCCGATGTTCGAGTCGAACGTACGTTCGACTCGAACACCGAGCTCATCCCTACTAATCATGCTAGGAAGGCTGTATGCAAGGAAAGTGCCCCGGGGCTTACTAAATAAACAGCACCTCTGCTCCCTCATGTACATAAAGATAAGAAAGATTATAAAATATATTGCATAAAAATTATTAGAGATCTCTATATATAATGTACTAAGTAATATGAGGGGCTAAATAGTAAATAGATAAGCTTGATGGAGCGCTAATTAGTGTTCATAAGGACAGGTAAACCAGGGTGAATGAACCCACTATTAACTAAGACAACAAGGGAGGTAATATTGTTAAAAAAAGTTAATTTTTTTTAACATATCTATATAACTGGCCACAAACCATAAAAGGTACCTATACAACTAACCACAATATATAAATATATAAATGGTGGTGTCAGCCGAAACCATAGGCTAATCACATAGATACCTATAGGTAAAGGCTGCGGGGCTAGCCCAGTGGCACCGCTAGGTATGAATCCCCAGATCCGAAAATCATACAATATGAAGGCTAAACCCATGACAACTGGTATGTGATAACTCCCTAAGATGGCAATGGCCCAATGTATGGGGGGGGGGGGTAGGTGAATCAGTAAGCACACCCATCCCATGCATATAAATGCATAATGATGTTGTAGATGGAAATAAAGGAAAAAACAGCCACAGCTGCTGAGTAAAATTCAAATAAATAAAGAAACAGCATAAGAGGGAATTACAGAAAAGGTAATTGAACAAGCCATTCCCATAAATCTAAATTACACATATGTGCATAAAGTGTGTGTATATATTCAGTGTTGAAGGGTATATTACCCCATAAATGGTTAACTTAGGTCCAGACCCATGGAGACACATGGGCATGTGTAGTCCAATGAGCAAAAGGAGTAATAGAAGTCCTATATTGGGGCCCCATGGATAACATACCCTGAGTGGCCAAGGTGGATATGACCTAGCAAGACCAACACATAAATCCAATAATAACGATAACTACCCAAACAAAATATAACTATACGGTTGGCAGGACCAGGGGGCTAAACTAAATAGGTGGGCTGAATATTAGGTACCTTGGCCTTCTACGGGTTAGCTATGAAGCAGTTCAAATCTATATCTAGGTTTAACCCCTTCGGGACCAGGGTTCCCAAACGATAAATCCAACTAGTCTCATTTTGAGATATCAGCATCTGTTTGTTACCTCCTCTCCAATTATCTCGAATGAGGTTAATCCCATAAAAATTTAGGCCCGTTGGGTCTCTCTGGTGAACCTCATTGAAATGGAGGGATAAATTATGTTTAAGGAACCCCTTTTTTATATTGTTAATGTGTTCCCGTATTCTTATACACGGGGGGCGGGTTGTTCTCCCGACATACTGCAAGTGACACAGACATTTGATGACATAGGTCACTTGTGTACTATTGCATGTGATAAAATCTTTGATCTCATATTGTTTGTGATCGGTCCTAGATTTGAACGTTATTTTTTTACGTGGTTGTTTTTTTAGTAAATCTACAGGCTAGGCACTTTGGCATTTGAAAAAAACTTTCAGCTCCAGACAGATCTTCACCTCTTTTGGGGGAGTTGATCACGTTATGTACTATGTGATTCCGGAGAGTGGGAGCACGTCTGTGAACAAACTTGGGTTTGTTGGGCAGAATTTTTGTGAGGACTCGGTCTTCTCTGAGGATAGGCCAGTATTTGTTTAAAATATGCTCAAAGTCCCTGTACTGGGAATTATACCCTGTGATGAAGGCCAAATCTATACGATCTTTGTTTTTCTTTGTCTTTGCGAGCAGGGTGTCTCTATTCGTATGTGCAATTTGGGCCTTAGTTTTGAGCAGATTATCTCTGGCATACCCTTTCTCCTGGAAGCGATTGATCATCATATCAGCCTGCATATGGTAATCTTCCATTGTGTTACAATTTCTACATACTCTCAGTAGCTGCCCTTTGGGTATGCTCCCCTTCCACTTGGGGTGATGGCAGCTGGAGATAGGTATGTATCCATTGCGATCTGTTGTTTTGAAGAATGTCCTTGTTTGCAGCCTGTTACTATCCTTATAAATTTCCAGATCAAGGTACTCGATTTTTTGCTGATCACACTTTCCAGTGAATGTCAAACCATACCTGTTCTGGTCAAGTTCTCTAAGGAATTTCTCAAACGATTCCACTGTACCCTCCCAAAGTATAACTTGATCATCTATGTACCTACAGTACATCTTCAATTGGGGAATGTTCTTTGTATATATATATATTCTTCCTCCCACATGTCCATCAGGAGGTTAGCTACGCTAGGGGCATAACGTGCCCCCATAGCGACCTCCTTGGTCTGTACATAGAACTCCTTGATATACCAAAAATAATTACACTCCATTGCAATTTTTAAACCTTCTAGGATATAATTAATCTGCTGTTGCTTCATATCTGTAAGTTCATGTAATGCTTTCTCTACGCCCAGCAGTCCATCTTGTTGGATAATGCTCGTATAAAGAGAATTAGCATCTACAGTATCTAATAGATAGTCCTGGGCCCCATCAATGGTCTGAAGATCTTGTATGAGCTGTAGACTATCACACAGATGTGATTTGCCTTGTTGCACCAGTGGTTTAAGATACTTGTCCAGGTATTTTAAGTCTTAGGCTTTTAATAGATCACCAGGGTTTTAGTGGAATTAGAGACCAGGTATTCGGCTTCCTTTTTGTTTAAGATGCCCATAGCTAGCCCTTTCTTCACATAAGCCTTAAGCTTCTTCACATAGTTTGGTTTGGGATTCCCTCTAAGCTTTTTATAGGTGTCCTTTACTGTAAGTATGTTCTTCATTTCATCCCCCCCCCCCCTTTTATCTGCTGGTCTTATCACTACTTTGTTTTTCGACCTATTTCCTTGATGGTTTTCTATAAATTTTTAGTTTTTCTCGTGTTCTTTCTTCCAAGCTTACCCAGATCATCCTCTACCATCTTTTTAAAGGCTGTAATACATTGGTTGTTAGGTGTTTTCGGGTTAAAGATAGAATTATTCTTCAGATTTGTCTGGACAAAGCCTGGATCTATCATTATTCTCGTGTCTGTATTGAGTACAAAGTGCTTTTTTACATTGATCTTTCTCAGAATTTTTTGTAAGTCAATAAACACTTCAAATTTGTCCAGTGGTTTTTCTGGAGCAAACTTCAGGCCTAAATCTAGAATTTTAATTTCTTCATCAGAAAACTGTACGTTGCTAAGGTTATATATCCCTTTACCTAGTATTCTCTTGGTCGTTTCTTCTTCCCTCCCCTACATCCTCTGGTCTGTTTCCTCTTTCCACAGGTCTCTCTATGGGGGCCAAGGCTCTCCCCTGGTTGCTGTCTCGTTGTATTCTGGAATTGCCATGATTGGTATTCCCTGGGTAGCTCTCGGATGTCTGATAATCGGGCATTCTGCGGTTGTTGCCTCTGGGTGCCCCTCTGTTCCCATTTGATCCTCTCCAGGTGGGGTTCCTGTAGGGAACTCGAGCTTTCCATCTCCCAGGTGGTCTGTCCCATGGACCACCCCTGGGAAAATCCCTCCTATCTCTTGAGTCATCTCGATATTTACGTTCATCTCTATACACAGGTTCACGGTCACCTCTATACTCAGGGTACGTATCTTGATGATAACCCCCTCTGAGAGATGAAAATCTGTTATATGTGGGTATGTTATACCTAGGTGTGTTGAATGTTCTGTAATCAAGTGGTTCCTGATGGTTAGTTTTCCTCCTATCAGGACTGTCTTGATGCCAATTCGATAGGTTGGGTCTTGTCCAGTTCCGTGCCCTCGGGTTGGCATTACCTGATTGTTGGGGCATACTTACTGGTATTTCAGTCCCTATGTTGCTCGGGACTTCACCCGGGCTATCATCCATAAGTGTGTCATCCAACTCATCAGTTTGATCCTGTAATGCCATTTGCCACTTGTAAACCTTCATATTTTGGTAGTCTAGAACATCTCTTTTAAATGTTTTCTGTTTCTTTGCCTGTATTTCAGTATCATATTTTTTTATAATCTCCTGTAATTCCCTTTCTTTATCCTTATAATCCGCATGATTAGCAAAAGGTAAAAGCAAGTTTTTAATTTCTGTTATACTCGCTTCCACTAGTTTAAGTTTAAACTGTCTCCTTTTGACAATATTTTGCAGCAAGTAATTTTCGCATGTATTAAAAAAATTATACCAATCATTCATACGTGCTGCATCATCAATACTGTCATTAGTATTTATATCCCATCGGAGCCTCCAAGGTGTCATTTTTTCCGTAAAATAAATTTCTAGGGTGGCGATATCCCACCATGCCCTGAGCTGTTTCTCTGATGTATTTGTTGTTTAATCAGACTGTGCATGTCTTATCTGTTAGTGACTACTTCCTGGCTAAAAATTCCTCCTATGTCAATATTCCTATTGTTCATATAGCCAAAAATATCCATAGCAGCAGAGCTAAGTCACACCCAAAGGGTGATCAGAAGTGAAAAGTAAATGTATGAAGTCCGTGCTTATGTGTATGATTCGCTGTACACTTCTAGCACTGTGTAGCCTGTTTTTAGCGGCTTGTGCTGCCTTTTTTAATTTTGAATAAAGAAGCTTATACCTTTAATACTACACTATAGGAGCCTTTCACTTTTTACTTGAAGGACCTTATAGCGCCTATCCTGTCTATACTGAGCTGGAGAGGAGGACCTGAACAGGCGGGTGAGCAACCATTAGAAGGACCAGAAGCCCCGGTGTGGAGCCTATCTGTTATGCTGTCTGCCCCTGCAGGGACGCCGTGATCTGGTGAGTGGGGACACATGTGGGGGATCACAACAGTCACTTGATTGAATCCCTGTCACTACGGAGCACCCAGCACTGTTTTTATGAATACCTCCTGCACAGCCTACCAAATTCTACATGGTATGAAGAACGTTGTTCCGGTTTTTGCTGGATATTATTTATCTTCTCTTTTTTGGACATTAATTTAAGGGCATGTGCAACATGAGCTATCAGTAGGTTGCTTGAGGCACCTCTTGCAATACTTGAGTCGCACACTTACTATTTATGATTGGACTGTTTTTTTTGCTTGTGTATTTTTTGGCTTATTATTGTTTCCCTCATATCTATGTGTCTTTGCATGTAGTTGTCATATTCTCATGGTATCATTCAGATCTGTCTATCCATAGGAGGTGGCTTATTATCACATTATATTTTAGATATTTATAATTTTGCTCATTAAGCACCCTCTCAGTGTCTACACTATTGGTTATGACTTGGATCCACACTGTGTGGTCACTTGCATTTTGTTCACCTATTGTTATTTATATAGGGCAGGGTTTTTACCGCCCCCCCCCTGCAGTATACTTTATAATTTCTGTAGACTACTTATAGGTAGCGCCACTACCCTACTTTTTATTTTTAACGCAAAAAGGGCCTATAGCTCAAGGATCCATCTCGCCTCCCATTGGAGTAATCTTCCATGATCCTTTTGAGGACCATATATAGTACCATAGAGGTATCGTTCTTGTGTTTCAAGGCGACATGTCTGCCAATAGGAGTATACAAAAGGTTCTTCCTAATATAATATAAATGGTCATAAATTTGTTTCCAGAAGTTCCAAAACATCTTACCTACGTAAAACGATCTGCATCCACAGAAAACGATGTATACCTCGACTTTCGTTTGGCAGTCTACATGGAACCTCATATTGTATATACAGTCAGGTCCATAAATATTGGGACATCGACACAATTCTAATCTTTTTGGCTCTATACACCACCACAATGGATTTGAAATAAAACGAACAAGATGTGCTTTAACTGCAGACTTTCAGCTTTAATTTGAGGGTATTTACATCCAAATCAGGTAAACGGTGTAGGAATTACAACAGTTTGTATATGTGCCTTCCACTTTTTAAGGGACCAAAAGTAATGGGACAATTGGCTGCTCAGCTGTTCCATGGCCAGGTGTGTGTTATTCCCTTATTATCCCATTTACAAGGAGTAGATAAAAGGTCCAGAGTTCATTTCAAGTGTGCTATTTGCATTTGGAATCTGTTGCTGTCAACTCTCAATATGAGATCCAAAGAGCTGTCACTATCAGTGAAGCAAGCCATCATTGGGCTGAAAAAACAAAACAAACCCATCAGAGAGATAGCAAAAACATTAGGTGTGGCCAAATCAACTGTTTTGAACATCCTTAAAAATAAAGAACGCACCGGTGAGCTCAGCAACACTAAAAGACCCGGAAGACCTTGAAAAACAACTGTGGTGGATGACCGAAGAATTCTTTCCCTGGTGAAGAAAACCCCCTTCACAACAGTTGGCCAGATCAAGAACACTCTCCAGGAGGTAGGTGTATGTGTGTCAAAGTCAACAATCAAGAGAAGACTTCACCAGAGTGATAACAGAGGGTTCACCACAAGATGTAAACCATTGGTGAGCCTCAAAAACAGGAAGGCAAGATTAGAGTTTGCCAAACAACATCTAAAAAAGCCTTCACAGTTCTGGAACAACATCCTATGGACAGATGAGACCAAGATCAACTTGTACCAGAGTGATGGGAAGAGAAGAGTATGTAGAAGGAAAGGAACTGCTCATGATCCAAAGCATACAACCTCATCAGTGAAGCATGGTGGTGGTAGTGTCATTTCGTGGGCATGTATGGCTGCCAATGGAACTGGTTCTCTTGTATTTATTGATGATGTGACTGCTGACAAAAGCAGCAGGATGAATTCTTAAGTGTTTCGGGCAATATTATCTGCTCATATTCAGCCAAATGCTTCAGAACTCTTTGGATGGCGCTTCACAGTGCAGATGGACAATGACCCGAAGCATACTGCGAAAGTAACCAAAGAGTTTTTTAAGGGAAAGAAGTGAAATGTTATGCAATGGCCAAGTCAATCGCCTAACCTGAACCGGATTGAGCATGCATTTCACTTGCTGAAGACAAAACTGACGGGAAAATGCCCCAAGAACAAGCAGGAACTGAAGACAGTTGCAGTAGAGGCCTGGCAGAGCATCACCAGGGATGAAACCCAGCGTCTAGTGATGTCTATGCGTACCAGACTTCAGGCTGTAATTGACTGCAAAGGATTTGCAACCAAGTATTAAAAAGTGAAAGTTTTGATTGATGATTGTTAATCTGTCCCATTACTTTTGGTCCCTAAAAAAGAGGGAGGCACATATACAAACTGTTGTAATTCCTACACAGTTCACCAGATTTGGACGTAAATACCCTCAAATAAAGCTGAAAGTCTGCAGTTAAAACACATCTTGTTCGTTTCATTTCAAATCCATTGTGGTGGTGTATAGAGCCAAAAAGATTAGAATTGTGTCGATGTCCCAATATTTATGGACCTGACTGTATCTCCATTAGGCAGAGTGAATGAAGCCCCCTCAAGAATCCAATTAAAATACTCGCATGCCTCACACTTGTGCATGCCCAACTCTTGTTCATTAGACTTCAAATATTCCTGGAAATGGGTATGAACCAGTAGATCCTTAAATGATCGACATTTTTTGTAAGTGATCTTGGGGAAAATTACTGATGTATTTATTGACAATGGGACCCCCGGTAAGGAGATGCCAATGCTTTCCTATTGTCTCCCTTATAATTTCATGATTGCTAGAGAAGGTAGTAATTATTCTCACAGATTCTACCTGTTTTTTATCTTCCTTACCAAACAATACTTCCTGTCGCTCTTTTTGGCAAGCTTTATTGAAGGCCTTTTTCAATGAAGTTTTGGTGTAGCCCCTTTTTAGTAACCCTGACCTTAATAGATTGGACTATTTTCTAAAAGTTTCTTCATTAGAACAATTCTGACTAATTCTCAGATATTGTGAATACAGTATACTTTTATTCAATGATTGGGGGGGGGGGCGCTGGATGCGTGAAGTATGGTGTTTCCCACAGTGGGTTTCCTATACAGTGATGTCTACAGCGCTCAATCCTCCCGTTTAGAAATAGTTAAATCAAGAAAACCTAACGATCGCAGATTATGTTCCATAGTAAATCTAAGATTATATCTATTGGCGGCCAATCTATTCATAAAGGTTATTAGTTCCTTCCCATAAAAATATCATCTATGTACCTCTGCCAACATATAATGTTGGACAGGTAGTACGGTACATAGAGATAGATTCATTTGCAAATAGGGCACGCTCCCCCCCCCCAGGTACAGGTTGGCATATGATGGGGCACAACACGTCCCCATCACAATCCCCTGCACCTGAAGGTAGTGGGAGCCATCAAAGACGAACACATTTCTGGTTAGAATGTGTTGCAACAATTCCACTAAAGCCCTGTACACACGATCAGATTTCCTATGGATTCTAACCTGATGGATTTTTCCATCAGAAATCCGATGAAGCTGACTTCCATCAGTCTTGCCTACACACCATCAGTCAAAAATCCGACCGTCCCAAACGCCGTGACGTAAAACACTCCGACAAGCCGAGAAAAATTAAGTTCAATGCTTCTGAGCATGCGTCGACTTGATTCTGAGCATGCGTGGGTTTTTTGTCCGATGAAGTTCCACACAGACGATCGGAATTTGCTATCGTTTTTTTTCCCATCGGATAAATTCAAAACATGTTCTATTTTTTCTCACTGATGGAAAAAAGACCAATGGGGCCCATACATGATCGGTTTGTCCGATGAGAAAAGTCCATCGGACTGTATTTATCTGTAAAACCGATCGTGTGTACACGGCATAAGAATGCATTATGGGGTCTAGCTGCCCAGAGCTCTGTGTTGACAATCAATACAGGGCTCTTTACAGAGGAAATTATCACTTTTTTATTTTCCCTGCAAAGCACTGACTCTTTGTTTACATGGGGGAGGGGGGGGCGCAGTTTGCCATCTTCGCCCTGGGCACCAAATGACCTTGTCCCATCACTGCCCAGAGTTATTACCTTTTGTATCATTTGACCCTCCTTTTTAGATTGTAAACTCTAACGAGCAGGGCCCTCCGATTTCTCCTGTATTGAATTGTATTGTAACTGTACTGTCTGCCCGGTAATGCTTACTTCAGTTATTCACAAACTTTTGCTCAATTCTCATCTACAGATAATGTTTTGCGTAGAGCCACACTAGTTAAAGTGTCTCTGTCACTTCACTAAAACAATTTAAAAAATCTGCATCCTGCAAGAAAAGACAATAAATACTTACATCCCCAGAGGGTGGTGAGCCCAGACTCCCTTGTTTTCAAGCAGTGCAGGCTTCGGCAAAGACTTCAGCATGCAAAACTTCTGGGAGTGTCAGCACATATGTCACCACTGAGTCCTGCATGAAAAAGGGGACCCAGGCTATTAACACTCCTGGAAGTGTTGAAGACTTTGCTGGATTGTATTCTGCTTGAAGACTGTGGAGTTCAGACCCACCTGCAACTGGATAGGGAAGTATTTATTATATTCTCTTAAAGGGAGAAGATGAGTTACCTAAAGGGAACCTGTAAGGATTGGAAAATGGAAATGTCCACTGCTTGCTTGTTTTTAAAGGTGCAAAATCATCTTGATGGTCTGGACCTGCACACATGATGAACTACTTAAGTTCATGCAGATACTTGGCAACAATCAGTTCAATCTCAAGTTTACAATGTCCTGTAATCAAAAATCTGTGATTTTTTTGGATATTGAGATTTTTGTGGAAAGTGATGGATCCTTGGGTACCACCCTTTTTCGAAAACCTTCTGCAACCAATGCTATACTACATGCCTCTAGTTCTCGTCCGAAACCCCTGATCAGCAGTATCCCCTACAGCCAATATTTGCGGCTGCGGCGAAACTGCAGCAGGGATGAGGATTTTTTGAAAGAAGCAAATCTATTGTATTCTCGCCTTCGTGATAGGGGCTATAATCATAGTACACTGAAAAAAGCCTTTAATAGAGCCAAAGCACATGCTAGGGACACGTTAATTCATCAGAAAAAAATTAAATGTAAAATTCAACCTGTTAGAATTATAACATCCTATAATAGACAGCACAAACAGGTGAGACAGATTATTAACAAATATTGGCCACTTCTACTTGCAGATCCCATAGCATGTAGATACATTGAGAAGGAACCTCAAATTACTTACAGACGAGCTAAATCTCTCAGGGATCAGCTGACTCAGAGTCATCATAAAACTCAATCGGCAGCTGTTGCATCTCCTGGGTCCTTCCCATGTAGGAAGTGCGACAACTGTCGTTTCTTGCTAAACAGTAACGAAGTCAAGTTACCTAATGGATGTACTCATAGGATTAAACATAGAATAACATGTCAAACTACAGGCATTGTTTACATGATGCAATATACCTGTAGTTCCTTCTATATAGGGAAAACAAAACGTCCCTTTTTCAAACGAATTAATGATCATGTATCTTTGATAAAAAAATGAAGGATGGAAACTCCGATCAGTCGCCATGTCGGTTTATTTCATGACTTCAGATTGGACACCATTAAATTCATGGCCTTGGAACATATCCCTCCGGATGTTAGGGGAGGCAGCAACGATCAGAAACTTTTGCAATTGGAATCTCGATGGATTTTTTTGCTAAAAGCAACAACTTATCCTGGACTGAATGAAATGTTGAGTTATAAACCTTTTTTATGAACATTGCATATTGTTTCCCTTGCTGCCTCCCTTATCTCCGTTACAGCTTTGCTTACCCTTCCTTTCCTTTTCCTACTTTTTTTCTCCCACTCCCTTTCCCATCCCCTTCTTTCCATCTTTCCACCCTTCCTTTCTCTTTCCCTTTCCTTTCTATTTCCTTTTCCTTTTTCCTTCCCCTTTCCCTTCATACCCTTCCTTCCCTTTTCTTACGCGCTCCTATCCAGTATTTTGGTCAGTACTGAATTGGGATAACATCTCTCCCTTACCCCTTCTTTATTCCCCACATGCTTTAGGACTAATTCCACCTTCTAGTCCTTCCTTTGGCCTACAAGTCTATGTGAAATCTATGGTCCACTGTAGGGATGAGCTTCGAGTTCGACTCAAACTCATGTTCGACTCGAACATTGCCTGTTTGCCCGCTCGCCGAACAACGAACAATTTGGGGTGTTCGCGGCAAATTCGAAAAGTCTATGGGAGAAATCTAAAGTGCTCATTATAAAGGCTTATATGCAAGTTATTGTCCTAAAAAGTGTTTGGGGACCTGGGTCCTGCCCCAGGGGACATGTATCAATGCAAAAAAAAGTTTTAAAAACGGCCGTTTTTTTAGGAGCAGTGATTTTAATAATGCTTAAAACGAAACAATAAAAGTGAAATATTCCTTTAAATTTCGTACCTGGGGGGTGTGTATGATTTGTATGTAAAGTGGCGCATGTTTCCCGTGCTTAGAACTGTCCCTGCACAAAGTGTAATTTTTGAAGGAAAAAAAGTCATTTAAAACTCACTCGCGGCTATAATGAATTGTCGGCTTTTATCAATACATAGAAAAGTCATTGATAAAAAAAAAAAAAAGCGTGGGGGTTCCCCCAAATTCATATACCAGGCCCTTTAGGTCTGGGATGGATATTAAGGGGAACCCCGCCGCAAATTTAAAAAAAATGGCGTGGGGTTCCCCCTAAATATCCATACCAGGCCCTTGAGATCTGGCATGGATTTTAAGGGAAACTCCACCCCAAATTTAAAAAAAAATGGCGTGAAGTCGTCCCAAAAATCCATACCAGACCCTTATCCGAGCACGCAACCTGGCCGGCCGCAGGGGAAGAGGGGTGGACGAGAGAGCAGCCCCCCCTCCCTCCTGAACCGTACCAGGCCACATGCCCTCAACATGGGGAGGATGTCCCCATGTTGATGGGGACAAGGGCCTCATCCCCACAACCCTTGCCCGGTGGTTGTGGGGGTCTGCGGGCGGGGGGCTTATCGGAATCTGGAAGACCCCTTTAACAAAGGGGACCCCCAGATCCCGCCCCCCCCCATGTGAATTGGTAAGGGGTACAGTGTACCCCTACCATTTCACGAAGGAAGTGTCAAAAAATGTAAATAAAAACACACACGCACCTGATGGGGAACTTCCTCCGCTGTGTTTTAAATGTATAGACCCACCCCTTCTAAAGTTCCCCATCAGGTCCGCTCAGCGGACCAGATGCGGAACGAGAGAAGGGGCGGGTCTATTCATGTATTACACAGCGAACGAAGTTCCCCATCAGGTCCGCCCCCTCGGTATGTTGGACCCTGCCTACGTCATTGGCCTGAGCGGGAAACTTCCTTCACTGTGTAAATTTAAATTTACACAGTGAAGGAAGTTCCCCGCTCAGGCCAATGACGTAGGCGGGGTCGGACATACCGAGGGGGCGGACCTGATGGGGAACTTCGTTCGCTGTGTAATACATGAATAGACCCGCCCCTTCTCGCGTTCCGCATCTGGTCCGCTGAGCGGACCTGATGGGGAACTTTAGAAGGGGCGGGTCTATACATTTAAAACACAGCGGAGGAAGTTCCCCATCAGGTCCGCACAGGCACAACCAATGACGGACAGCGCTGGACATCGGGATCGCCGCGGGACACTGGATTTCATTGCTGGAATATATATATATATATTTTTTTAATAAAGGTCTTTTTCAAGGTGTTTGTGTGTTTTTATTTAAATTTTTTGACACTTTCTTCGTGAAATGGTAGGGGTACAATGTACCCCTTACCAATTCACATAGGGGGGCCGGGATCTGGGGGTCCCCTTTGTTAAAGGGGTCTTCCAGATTCCGATAAGCCCCCCGCCCGCAGACCCCCACAACCACCGGGCAAGGGTTGTGGGGATGAGGCCCTTGTCCCCTTCAACATGGGGACATCCTCCCCATGTTGAGGGCATGTGGCCTGGTACGGTTCAGGAGGGAGGGGGGCCGCTCTCTCGTCCCCCCCCCTCTTCCCCTGCGGCCGGCCAGGTTGCGTGCTCGGATAAGGGTCTGGTATGGATTTTTGGGGGGACTCCACGCCATTTTTTTTTAAATTTGGGGTGGAGTTCCCCTAAAAATCCATGCCAGATCTCAAGGGCCTGGTATGGATATTTAGGGGGAACCCTACACCATTTTTTTTTTATTTGCGGCGGGGTTCCCCTTAATATCCATTCCAGACCTAAAGGGCCTGGTTATTGAATTTGGGGGAACCCCCACGCTTTTTTTTTTTTTATCAATGACTTTTCTATGTATTGATAAAAGCCAACAATTCATTAATAGCCGCGAGTGAGTTTTAAATGACTTTTTTTCCTTCAAAAATGACACTTTGTGCAGGGACAGTTCTAAGCACGGGAAACATGCGCAACTTTACATGCATATCATACACACCCCCCAGGTACGAAATTTAAAGGAATATTTCACTTTTATTTTTTCATTTTAAGCATTATTAAAATCACCGCTCCCGTAAAAACGTCTATTTTTTAAACCTTTTTTTGCATTGATACATGTCCCCTGGGGCAGGACCCGGGTCCCCAAACACTTCTTAGGACAATAAATTGCACATTAGCCTTTATAATTAGCACTTTAGATTTTGAACGTTCGAGTCCATTGTATTTAATGGGGTTCTAAAGTTCACACGAACATTCTGTCTGTTCGCAGGTTCTGGTGCCAACCGACAGGGGGGTGTTCGGCTCATCCCTGGTCCACTGCTATATTGGTTGCATTAGTCTACCAATCATATGGATTATATTTCACCTAGTGATCTATATATGGATTTAATATATCTTTTTAGATAGATAAATATGAATGGCCCCCTTTTTCTTTTAATAAAAGTAACATTGTATATACATTAAAAATACATATATATATTTTTTTATTTCTTTATATATGCAATTAAAAGTTTAGAGTATGATATATTTTTATAAATATGATGATATTATAGAATTTACGTGTATTGTATCATTACATATTCACATATATAGTGGAAACAAAAAGTGTAGCGCTAATCAAAAAAATGAACAAGAATGCATGACGCACTCAAATGAGTATATAAAAACGGTGCAATATAAAAAAAGGCACTCAAATAATAAGTAAAAACAGTAAGAAGTCCTCATATATACAAAATGTCTATATGTGAAATACAAGTGAAAACTTGTGCAACTGAGTGTTCTAAAGTAATTCAAAAATTAAGGCAATGGTGAAATTCAAAAGTGGGTGAAGACTTTGAAGGGAAAGGTGACGGTGAGAAGATGAAGAGAACCACCACCAATAGGTAAGGAGCTTACCAGATAGTTTGAACCCAGAGGAACATATGTTCAGTGGGTCAAACGGGCTTGGTGTGGTGGAACCACGATGGAACCAGGACAATCTGTATGCTGCAAATTGCTGTGCTGGAAATGGCCAAACATCAACATAGAGAGAGAAACCGCAGAAGAAAGATGACCTCTTAGCAGATAACCTCATATGCAGTAGTAGTCCGGGAAAATCCCAATCAATATGAGCAGGTAAGTATCATGTAATAGAGAAAAGAAACAGCCACATAGCGTAACTCTGTATATAAATCAAAATTTAATGTAGTGGAAACACTTACATTTAAGTTGATATAAAAGCGCTTTGCAAAGAATGTGGCAACAATGGAGTCCTTCCAACGCGTTTCGTCTCCTAGGACATCATTGACCCCAGAAACGCGTCGGGAGGACTCCATTGTTGCCACATTCTTTGCAAAGCGCTTTTATATCAACTTAAATGTAAGTGTTTCCACTACATTAAATTTTGATTTATATACAGAGTTACGCTATGTGGCTGTTTCTTTTCTCTATTACATGATACTTACCTGCTCATATTGATTGGGATTTTCCCGGACTACTACTGCATATGAGGTTATCTGCTAAGAGGTCATCTTTCTTCTGCGGTTTCTCTCTCTATGTTGATGTTTGGCCATTTCCAGCACAGCAATTTGCAGCATACAGATTGTCCTGGTTCCATCGTGGTTCCACCACACCAAGCCCGTTTGACCCACTGAACATATGTTCCTCTGGGTTCAAACTATCTGGTAAGCTCCTTACCTATTGGTGGTGGTTCTCTTCATCTTCTCACCGTCACCTTTTCCTTCAAAGTCTTCACCCACTTTTGAATTTCACCATTGCCTTCATTTTTGAATTACTTTAGGACACTCAGTTGCACAAGTTTTCACTTGTATTTCACATATAGACATTTTGTATATATGAGGACTTCTTACTGTTTTTACTTATTATTTGAGTGCCTTTTTTTATATTGCACCGTTTTTATATACTCATTTGAGTGCGTCATGCATTCTTGTTCATTTTTTTGATTAGCGCTACACTTTTTGTTTCCACGCATTTTACTATTTGTCTACTTGTTGTGTTAGCAGCTTATCCAGAGGGCAGCGCAGAATTATTTTGTATGCTACTAATATTCACATATATACACATTTATAATAATTTTTCTTGTTTGCACTTTGCTGTTAATTTTGGTTATTTTTTCAAATGTTTCATTATATGCAGGCTTCTTCACCACCCGGGTGCAGCGATTGGTACCAAGTCTCTCTCTTCATTCACCGGACTGCTCCGGATGGCGCTGCCTCTGGTGGCTGCCCTGGACTCTGCTTAGCACTTTTCCAGGATCATATGGACACTCAAGGGTGTTCCAGTTGCGATTTGACGCCCATTTTGCTAACCGGCATGCAGGCCTTCCACTGCAACATTCATTCCTTGGAAAGCCCCTTTCAGGGTGTCTTCTCCTATTCCACCACAAGAGTGCTCCACTACTTCCTGTCTCTTTGCTCTCCCCAACTCTTTTTCAGAGTGGAGATGTGGAATGACACCATGCAGCAGCATTGGTGCATGTGCAGTACAGCCTGTGTCCGCTTCCTGTCCATGTGACAGGATGGGGGGTATATATAGACCAGGGATTTCAGTGCAGAGATGCTGCTGAGCCCCTGGGACTACACGATTGCCATATGTTCACAAGGTAAAACGTTTTTTATTGATGATAGTATGCAGGCCTTTCCCTTCTCTGCTCTCTCTCTCTTTCTCTGTTTCATTTAAGTATGTTTACCTCAGTACTCTCTTCTTGAGAAGTTTGATTTGGAGGCATGGTTTGCCCCTGTTTAAACTCTCTCTAGTGACTAAGCTTACTTCTTTCCGAGTCTGCTCTCACAAGTGTGTTGGAGCTTCATTAACTCTTTTCTTACCATACATTACAATCTATCTTTTCAGTGGTTGGGAATTTCTGCTTGCACATATGTGGGTCAACCTTCTGTGCTGTCCCAGGAATCAAGTTTATTATCCTTTTTAGCGTGTGTAAGTTACCATCATTATTACCTTAATTTCATCTCTGGGTAATCTTATTGCCGGGAGACGCACTGCCTAGGCAGTGTGGTTTCTGGGGCCACATATATGTGGACATATGTGGGGGGTTTTTTGGTCCATGTGTATTGATCTTTCACTGGACACTTTTTATCTTTAACTCCAGGTATTGCTCAAACTACGGGTCGCTTCCCCTTCCCTTGCTGTTTTTTTGCTACCCTCTGTGATCTTTGTATGTGCATTGGGCGGGGATCCGGCGCTGCCGCTGGGGGCGCGGCCACTTGGGCCGACTGGAGTGTGGAGAGAGGTATGGGGCTTGACCTTAGGGGGGCGAATTGTGCATGCATAGATATCATTATTATTATTATTATTATTATTATTATTATTATTATTATTATTATATTTGTTTCACTGTTTGATTATTATTATTAATGGTTTGTATATGTATTTGTGTGTGTTTTCTGTATTTTGTAGAAGGTGTACATCACCTATTGGACAGTGCTTCCCCTTTGAAGAAGCCCGAATTAGGGGCGAAACATGTCGGGAGTTAGGCCATCCAACTGTCCAACTCAACTGTATTGTTTGCAATAATCACCTTCTATACCACTTTTTACTATTGTCTCTATTTTTGTTTTGGTGTCAAAATAAAATATTTTATCATAATTTGCTTGATACTTTGTTGTTTCTGCACCACTAAAAAAATCCCATTTTTCCTTGCTCCTATCTATTTACCATTCAGGGATTTGGTGCCATACTCTACTAGTTGGTTATCCACAACCATAAAAAACGATGCAAAATCAAGGGTTTTCTACCAATGCAGGCTTCAATATGTTGTTAAACTGGAACACATATGGAGAGTCTTCTGCCTGCATTAGTAGTTACAGGCAAGTGGCTCACTTAGCAATAAAACCAGGATCAGGATGACAGCCCCAAAACTTGCACCTTTAAAACAAGCCATTAATGAGAGTTCCCATATTTTTATACTTGTAGGTTCATTTTAGGCCACATTGCTAAGACACTAATGGCTGCATCAGATTTGACGGTGCCTGGAAAGCTTGTAGTCTTGGTTGAACTTGAAGGAAGGCTTAAGACAACAATTGTTTATTGAATAGCAGTGAAGTTATATACTGAATGTCATTACATTCAAACAATACTTTTAAACTTTTTGAAACTTTTAGTCAGGACACATCTATGTCCCTTATTTACTACACCAGCTTTAAAGCTGAATTCCAGGCAAACAGATGAAATAAATACTGTATATTGGAGATTTTTTACATTTCCTTTTTGTCCATCTAGTCCTGAGAACTACAGAGCTCTGCCTAAAAGCACAGCCAGCCTGGAGACCTGACTTTCTTCTATCGTAGTTAAACAATATCACCGACCTACCTCCAACCTGTGATTGGACATTTAAGGATCAGGAGCATAGTGATAACTAATCCCTCTGCTCCCCCTTCTGTCAGCGCGTTCCTTGTCAACACGCGTGTGCAGCATTGGTACCTAGTCCTGCAGTATAGGGGATTACAAGAGGCTGATACCAAGTCAATTTTCTGCCTGGAATTTTAAAGATGCCCCCTTTCCTGTGATCCACAAATCTGTATAAAGGTGTTTGATGAAAAGCCAGGGGCCGCTCTCTCTGTGATAAGGCAAAAAATAATAATTTCAAGGGACCTAGAATTAATGGATCTCTCTCATTCTTTTATGGGATTTAAATAACCTGCTATGGATGATTTAATCTTCCATGGTACCAAGATATGATCATCACCTCGCATGGAGTCATCTGTGATGGCCCAACTCCAACTTTTTTTTCTGATCCCCATTCTTTCCTACCTCCTTCCTCCCTGCTCCCTGTAGTCTATATTCCTGTACACTCTTTCCTTAATTCTTCTCTATTCCCTTAAATCGTCTCTATTTTCTAGGTTTCTCCAGTCCCTGCTGCATACATCTTATTTGTCTGGATGCAGAATAGTGGGGGGATCCCCTTAAAGGGGCTTCCCCCGTTACAGCTTCAATGTTTCTATAGTGGTGCTCCAACTTAATTTCCGCCAGTGTTTATACTGTCCCCTTCCAATAGCCACATATACCTCTTATGTTCTGATAGTGGCCATGCATATTCACATCACATATGACACCTTGATGCACTTGAGACTGGATTTCGATTATGTACCCTATGCCAAGTTTTGTGTATTGTTTATGTAAAATCCTTTCAATAGAAATTTATTAAAACAAGATCTGTATAATTGGGAGGTTAGACCAATCAAAATCCGCCATTGGGACAATCTATATTATTTTTAAGGTGCGGTCTATGACATGCTTGCTCACTTTTAAATAAATCCTTTTGTTAGAGCAGAATCACTCACTTATATCATTCACATTATATTGAATTTTTCCAAACATGTTTTTGTTAAAAGATTGATAGGTTGAAAAGGATACACCATTCTCTATCATTATTGCATGCAATCTTATATTCAAGATATACAGTGGTAATTCTGGAACATGTACTTTTTACAATGAACAACCTCCATTATTTTCTCTTTCTTTCCTTACAGCACACATTTGCAGGACTATGGACAAATCACACAAGTAAAGAGAAAATGCTAGCACAATGTCCCTGCCTATCCCATACTAATTACAGAATTAGCATCAATCATTGTTTTTCTGTGCCCTGTAAATAATTACTGTCAAGAAAAAAATTCATTACAAACTTGTCCCGTAATTGTTCTTACTAGGACGGGAAACCTCTTTAGCACTTCTTGTGAAATATTTGCTGACTTCAATCAGACTAGAGACGTTTGCAGTGATGAAGCCACTAATATGTGCCCTATCAGTCTCCCAGGAATTTCACTGCCCCAGTTTTCACCCTCTCCTTGCCAATTAAGCAGCTACATTATGTATAATAGTAGAAGTCACTTATATTTCCGCATGGTTGTATGCATCGGAAAAGATGACAGTAAGATACTGGTGAATAATTAGACTGTATTCTAAAGCCTTAGAAAAACTCAATTTTTATTCTATTTTTAACTTGGTTGGTACACCTTAACCGTTTAATTTTTTTTTTCCTTGCTCCCAAGAAGCTGCGAAAGAACCCCCATGCTCTGAATTATCTTAAATTACAAAGCAATGAACAAAATAAATTAGGCGACAATGTTTGAAAAGAGAACACATTTAAGGATAATGAGCATCTCGAAAAAGGTCAGTGTATTTTGCGAGTGTGGAACACACTGCTTAAATCTGTATTATAAAATCATACAACATTAATTAATCCTCATGCAGAGCAGAAATTTACAGATGTAACCTTTTCAGTTGTGCTTATTACCAAAAATGTGTTTCTCTATTCTGAACTGACCAAATTTTATTTTATGTTCTCAGCATAAAATAGGAGGTTTTAGACTTAAATGTGACATATTTAACCATATTCTTTTGTTGCACTGTTTCTTTTGTGTTTTTTTAAAGAGATGTGCAGTTTTGTCTTGAGCTAATGCATTTCAGTCAACTGCTTAAGGCTTCATGCATACTGGATGTTATAGAAACGCTAGTAGCATTAGCTGTATGTTACATCATTTTATTAATAATTTTTGCAAACTTTAAGTGGAACTTTACTCAGAAAATTAAGTCTTGCTAGATCACTTCAGGCTGGCCCCTTTTGCAGGTATAGCGATGTAAAACATTAAAAATAAGTGTCTATACTGTATAAAATCCAGTAATACACTGCTTCAACCTGCTCTGCACATGCTCAGGCACTTGCAAGACTGTAGAGGCCAATCTGCTGACAGCCTTAAAAATAAGTTTAACCCTCCTATCCTTTACAGCCAGGGAAGCTTCTTCTGTTTAAGCTGCAACTGCCATGGTGCTGCCCATGTGATCAGTTAGGACACCAGCCATTTGATGGTCTGACAGCTTGGTTGAAGTCACAAGTGTAGAGCCCTGCTCCTGTTGACCAGGCGCTATTGTGTAAATTTAGTGGGTCATCTGAATTGTACATAGTTCAGAATGTAATGTTCATGGCTAAATTAGCCTCTGTTCCAGCTTTGGCTGTGTTGGGAGCATTTCTCACTGTTGCCGGTAGGTGTCGTTGTCACCACCGGCCAGTGTTGGAAATACAACAGGAAAGTATTGGGTGTCCCTTCCCCAGAAACAGCCCAGTGTGCATTCTGGGAGAGGATACTTAAGGGGCAGTTGCCATTTTTCTCTCTCTCTGACCTTATGGCCCGCCTGGCCTAAGGTATGTGACAACTCCTCTTCTGCCTCGGGGCCCTGCTGGCCCGAGGCTACGTTACTGTAAGTAGGCCCAGAAGTTTGTCTGGGGCCTACTGGTTCGGGGATGGTCCTGTGCTGTCTTGCCTGCGTGAATAACCTGAGCAATTGGAGGATCCAGGGGAGGACTCTTCTTGGAGAGGACCGAGCAAAAGGCTGGTAGCTCAAAAAGAGCCTGGTGACTCCATTGGAGGATGCATCCTAACCAATCTACCTCACAGTACTGCCGGATGGCTTAAAGGACTTTGGTACTGCGTAGCTGTGTCCGTTTTTTCAATTACTGATTACTAAATCCTGTGGCAGCGGATTGTTCAACCGTTTACTATTATCATCAAGTCTGTGGCAGAGACTTTTGTTCGTGCATCATTCCGGCTGCTAGGCCGGTGAGAGAGGCCTATCCGGGTGAGCAAGATCCGTTGACAGAAAGTGTACTTGCCTCCGGGATCTCATGTTCCTCAGTGATTTACACAAGGTATCTGAATTCCCCTAACCCTCCATCCCTCTACTGCTGCAAGTTGTGTTTAACCACTTCAATACAGGGCTTTTTATACCACTTCCATACCGGGCCTATTCTGGCACTTCTCTCTTACATGTACAAATCATCATTCTTTTGCTATAAAATTACTCAGAACCCCCAAACATTATATATGTTTTTTTAGCAGACACCCTAGGGAATAAAATGACGGTTGTTGCAACTTTTTATCCTGCACAGTATTTGCGCAATAATTTTTCAAACGCCTTTTTTTGGAAAAAAATTGTTTCACGAATTAAAAAATAACAAAACCGTAAAGTTAGCCCAATTTTTTTGTAAAATATGAAAGATTATGTTACGCCGAGTAAATAGATACCTAACATGTCACACTTTAAAATTGCGCACACTCATAGAATGGTGCCAAACTTCAGTACTTAAAAATCTCTACAGGCGACGCTTTGAAAATTTTTACAGGTTACCAGGTTAGAATTACAGAGGAGGTCTAGTGCTAGAATTGTTGCACACGCTCTAACGCACGCGGCGATACCTCACATATGTGGTTTGAACGGTGTTTACATATGTGGGCGGGACTTACGTGTGCGTTCGCTTCTGAGCAAGAGCTACTGGGGGCAGGAGCATTTTAATTTTTTTTTATTATTATTATTTATTTATTTATTTTACTTTAATTTTTTTATTTATTTTTTACTTTTTTTTTAAATCACTTTTATTCCTATTACAAGGAATGTAAACATCCCTTGTAATAGGAATGGTGTGTGACAGGTCCTCTTTATGGAGAGATGCGGGGTGAATAAGACCCCACATCTCTCCTCCAGGCTGGAAAGCATGAGATCAGGAAAAATAAATCACCAATCTCATGCTTTTAGCTGCAATCGCGTCTTTGTTTACCTTTGGGAACCCGGGCGTGACGTCATCACATCGCACCCGGGCCTCCGATGGTCATAGAGATGACTGGTGACCATCTGGTCACCAGTCATCTCTATGCTCGTCATGTGACCACCGGCGCCGGACGATTCTTTCTCAGGGCCCCCGATGGCACAGGAGAGCCCGGAGAAGCACCGGATGGCGGCGGGAGGGGCGATGTCCCCTCCCGCCGCCTATAAGAACGATCAACCGCCGCTATGATCATTGTTATGGTGCGCAGAATCGCCAGCAGAAGAGAAGGATATCTGAATGATGC
The DNA here is from genome assembly GCA_029206835.1 of Rana muscosa. Classification (NCBI taxonomy): domain Eukaryota; kingdom Metazoa; phylum Chordata; class Amphibia; order Anura; family Ranidae; genus Rana; species Rana muscosa. The sequence continues at coordinate 382,614,892 of CM055127.1, forward strand.
CTCTAGCTGCAGGCATCATTCAGATATCCCCCCACAAACCCAGGACGTCATATGACGTCCACCCGGAGGGAGAGATGGTTCCTGCCGGCGTCATTTTACAATGACCCGGTATGGAAGTGGTTAATAAAAAGCATTGGAAAAAAGACTAAGTGACTGGTGCATGCATCTGTGGGCACATTGCCAAATTTAGAGCCAAGCAAGTTTGATACGTTGGACTGTGGGGTAACGGCAGGACCAAAAATAACCAGTAGCTCCTACGGGGGTAGTGCTACACAAGCAAATGTGACAGTTAGCAATTCCGTCATTCCAGGATAATAAACGATTTATGAAACTATTAAACCAATGGGTTTAGTTTCCCTTTATGATTTACTGCTGTTCAGGGGCTCTGGGCTTCAGCAAAATGGCAAACTTCAGCAAGAAGAAACAGGAGCAATGCTGGAGGAAATTTACAGCACACACTAGTTTTGGTAGCATAATTGTTAATGTGGAATGTATGTTCCTTCCTAAAGAACAATGTTTTTATCAAGTTGTTATGAGTAAAGTTTACATTTTGTAAATTGTTTTCTGTTTTAAAAAGTAAATTGAAAAAAAAATCTACATAATATAAAGAGTTCTTTTAGTCCTATTAAGGTTTTTTTTGGCTGGCTGGCTCCCACTGTGGGGATATTCCTCTACTTCCTGTCCTGGGACCCCACAGTAAGTGAGATATTATATCTCCAAAGTGAGGGAATATCCCATCATAGAACACGTGTTCCCCTTTGATGATTTCCACTCATCTCTTTTTCTATTAGCGATTTAAAATTTTTGGATTTCCCATTACTTTCTGCTCTGCTGAAAGGTTACCAGGGCAAATAGAGAGGGCAAACCTATCCAGCAGGGACACAACCGAAACCCAACAGAGCTTCATTAATTATGTGCTCTTTACAAAGCCCAAAAAAAAAGATTTGGCAATAGATACGTTTTTAAAGATATAGCCAAAATTCTATTACTATTTATTGCTGTAAGATTACATTTTTGGACCAATATAACCATGGCTACAAATGTGTTCTCATAAATCATGTATTTTACGTAATTTCAATAAAGTTAAAGTGGAAGTTAAGCCAAAACCTAAACCTAACGCTAAATCTACTCTCAGCCACATTCTAAAATCAATCTATCCAACCCTGTAAAAAAATAAAATCACTATACATACATTTTCTGAAGTCAATTCGGTCTCCAACGGCAGATGCTGTGCGCAGGAGAGAACTGAGAAGGGCTGCGAAATGCCTGGGAAGTGACGTCACCCATAGACTTACTATGGGTCTTCTTAGTCGGCTGCCTCTCCTGCACACTCCCAAACACTAAAGCCGCCGCTGACAGCTCAGCGTGGGACCGAACTGGAGCAAGTATAGCAATTTCTTCTTTACAGGGCTGGATAGATGAAGTTTAGAATGTGGCTGAGAGTAAGTTTCAGCATTAGATCAAGTCAATATTAAACACCTAATACTATGCCATATTTACTACTTCAAGCCAGAAAGTGGCACACTCCAGGTAGTTTTCCCCCATATCTTCTCAAGTCATTTATTTAGCATTATGGATAACTTATAGTTAATCTCTTGCTATTCAGGTTTATTAACAATAAATACACTGGAGTTGCTTTACTAAAGATATAGAGAATGTTCACTTTGCTTAGCGGATAAGGTGGTACTGTGCTTACTCTGAATTCCACTTAATATACTATAAAAATAAAAATAAGGACTATTGCTTGCAACTAATTAGATATTTAAAGCTTCACCATAATTACTAATATAAGGGATCCTTACAGCCACTTTTTCTAAAGCATGGTAGTGTGCTTTTACATATCTGTTTTGCGCACCATCAGATTGGGGTGTCCAAAGCTGGAGAAGCTCAATAAAAATTTATGTGAAGATGTACAACTAAATGAATAAGATTTAAAAAAAAGGTAGGAGGAGAGTCCAGTCAAAAGACCAGTCCATTCAAGGAATGTTAAGCAGATAGATCCCTTATGCCTTGTACACACGATCGGTTTTTCCGATGAAAAAAGACCAATGTGGGGGCCCCATCGGTCTTTTTTCCATCGGTGTAAAAAAATAGAACATGTTTTAAATTTTACTGATGGGAAAAAAAACGATAGCAAATTCCAATCATCTGTGGGGAACTCCATCGGAGAAAAATCCACGCGTGCTCAGACTAAATTACAAGACGAGAGCGCTCGTTCTGGTAAAACTAGCGTCCATAATGGAGATAGCACATTCGTCATGCTGTAACGGACTGAAAAGCATGGAGAATGAAAAGTGCGAATCGGCTAACACCAAACTTTTACTAACATGCGGTAACACGAAATCGGCAAAAGCAGCCCAAAGGGTGGCGCCGTTGGATTTGAACTTCCCCTTTATAGTGCTGTCGTACGTGTTGTACGTCACGGCGTTTTGGACGGTCGGAATTTTGTCTGATGGTGTGTAGGCAAGACTGATGAAAGTCAGCTTCATCGGAATTCCGACGGAAAAATCCATCGGATTTTACTCCATCGGAAATCCGATCGTGTGTACAGGGCATTAGGGGCACTGTAGGCTTCAAAAAATGGTGGGATTTTAAGAATGGGCCTTAAAATGAGGGAGACAATGTACATAGCCGAGTAGCATATAATAAGTAGTGTATAGTGATATCTGTTCTCTGTTATATATGGACCCCCTATGTGAATATGCACTTTGCTAAGTGAAATGTCTTCTTTAGCAAATTACAAGTTATTTATTTCCAGAAGTGCTTCAGCAGTTGAAAAAATTAGTTTTTTTTTTTTTTTTAACAAGTTACGATCACTGATATAGATAATATACCTATCTAAATAATAAAACGTATTTTTTTTTTTTGTAATATTTTTTATTATAAAATTAAAAGACAACAACATAAAACTAGTGCAACATTTGACACAGTTTTTTTTGTTTTTTTCTGTTTATGTTCAGAATTTCAATGAAAGAATGTACATATAATGTAGTACAGAAAGAATAACTTGGATACAATGTCAATTATTTTTCACAAATACATTGTAAGAACAGAATAGGATCAACAAAAAATCTCAAATATATGTATTGATACAGATGTCGAAATTATGAGAATATCTGTATGAGCAGGTTACCTTCAAGTGTAATAAGAAAATTTGAGATAACAAAAGAAGTCAGGAATCTGTCAATTGTATTTCTTACCTATTATATACAGTATATAGGTTCACATTAATTAGCCAATAAAATGAGGATGGGTTTATATGTCATCCTAAAATGGAAAACGGATATCTGATTGGGTCCAATTGAGACCTAATGAAACCAAAACAGTAATCAGAAATAAAAAAATAGAAGAGAGAGAGATAAGAAGGAAAGAAGTAAAAGATATAAAGTACCGTGTGCCGTTTCACCAGTTCATGTATGGTTCTTAAACGGATACATCTTTGGATTCATCATTTAGATATTCAATCCAGGGTTTCCAGGACTTCTCAAACAATTTTACGTTATCATTTAAAATGTCTGAAAGACGCTCATTGATCATAATCCAAGATAGCTTAGTTATGATATTTTTTAAAAGGAATGATATCTGTCTTCCAGGATCTAGCTTTGGCAATTTTTGCCACTATAAACAGACAATTAATCAATCTTGCCAAGTGTCTTGAGGTTTTTCCCACTGGACTGCATAGTAATGTTTGTTTTGGGCTTAGATTGACTTGAGTGAGGGAATAAATAAGATTATAAACTTGAATCCAAAAACGTTTCACTTTGGGGCATTGCCACCATATGTGATACATTGTCCCCTCTTGACCACAGTCCCTAAAACACAATGGTGAAGCTCCTGGGACATAGGAAGCTATCCTTTTTGGAACCATATACAATCTTAATAATACTTTGTAATTGGCTTCAATGATCACAGTGTTAACAAGGGATCTAGAAGCATTGTGGGGGTAAATTATACCATTCATTTAGTTCTAAAGAATCATTCAAATCATTCTTCCGTCTTTCCATATAACCTTGTTTCACTGTAATAGACATTAGGATAGAATAAATTACCGGAATAATGGCCTTTAAGTTAATCAAAATTATTGCATAAGTATTCCATGGGTGTCATAAATTTGATATCTGAATTACATTTTAAAGAGTTAAGAAAGTTCAATGTTTGATAATATTGTCAATATTCCTTTATGGTCATACCAATCTGCTATTCGCGTATATCTCTTATTGATCCACCAATCAAAAGTTTGAAGGATGAGGCCTGGGGTAAATTTGGGATTTTGAACCAAAGGTATTAAGGGGGTATGAGGAAAATTAAATGTATACATCTTGGCGAGTCTGTCCCATAATCCAAGAGAAAGGAAAGATGGGCAAAGTATAATAGGTCTGTTTTTAAATGGTATCCACATAAACTGTGAAAAAAATCTAGATGGACAGGAGATTTTTTTGGTCTGCATCCATAAGGGTGAGGATACTGTAGAGTAAAATTGAGTCAGCTGTACCATTTGGGCAGCATAAAAATATTTAATCAGATCTTGGGCTCCTAATCCCCCCTTCAATTTAGGAGCATATAAAGTACACTTATTTACCCTAGACCACCACCATCTTCCCATATGAATGATAGCATTTTCTTTTGTAATGCTGCAAGGTCTGACATATTGATGTTCACTGGGAGAGAGCGGAATAGATATAAAATCCTCAGGAGAATGTTCATCTTTAAAGAGTGTAATCTACCAAAACATGATGGAGGATTAATTTGCCATTTCGTTAAATATTCAGATTTTTTTTTTTATATAAGGGGGATAATTTTTTGAACATAAAGTATGCAAGGTTGGAGTAAGAAAAATACCTAAATAGGGAATGGGTTCTGCTTGCCATTTAAAGTTATAAGTTTGTTGAAGAGCTTGAAATATTAGGTTATCTAATGATAAATTTAATGCTTGTCACATTTATGTTCCATATCTCTCTATCTCTACACTTGACGCCTTGTATATTTGTACATGTACGGATTTTGATTGCTAAGGGCTCAATGGCTAAAATAAATAGTAGTTTGGATAAGGGACATCCCTGCCTGGTTCCTCTATGGATATTAAGAGGGCAAGAAGAGTGCCGTATTTAACAATAGGGATGCAGTAGGAGCATTATAAAGCACTCGTAGTGACAAAAATCTTGGACCAAAACCATAGTGGGTCAAAACATAAAAAAGATAACCCCATGACAGAGAATCAAAAGCTTTATGTACATCCAATAATAGTAAGATTGCTCATCTGTTCTCTCTTTTATCCCAGTTAGAGTGAATTGCTGAAATGCCTATTATTCTCTTTGTTTGATCAGAGGCTTGGTCATTAGGGACAAAACTAGACGTGATGTGTAGTTCATTTCGTTCCGAATTAAAATTAGGGTGAATTTTCATTTTCCGGAAATTCGGATGTATCCGAATTTCCAAATTTCTGAATTTCAAAGTACCGATTGAAACAAATCCGAAATAACAAAAAATATTGGAAAAAATTAGAATTCAAATAGTTTTCGAATACTTTTCGAATTTGAAACGTTTTTGAATTCAAAACGTTTTTGAATTCAAATAATGTTCCAATTTCCAAAAAGGGTAAAAAATAAAATAGAAAATAAAGGAATAGAATAAAAAAAATAATAGACTAGAAAAGAATATAGCAGAAAATAAAACCCCTCTATGTCTGCCCACACTCCAATCCCCAGCGCTGTGTCTCAGAAAAGGGAAAAGGGGAAGAAATTTGAAGTCCAGCAGCCTCAGATACATCTGTATGAGAGGCGCTGACTGCCAAGGGGTGATTGAGCTTACCATCCATTCCTGTCTGTGACTGAAGTCTCCCCCCACCCCCATTCTCTCTCCTGCCTCTGAGTGAGTACACTAAGGTAAATCAGGGTTCTCAGAGCACCCCTTATTTCACAGTTCCCCTTTACACCAGAGGCCACAGTGTTCCCCCTTACATCAGAGTCCTCACCGTGCATCAGAGTACTCAGTGTTCCCCCCTTAAATAAGGGTTCCCAGAGCATCCCTTATGTTAGAGTCCCCAGAATTCTCCCTTACATCAGAGTCTGCAGAGTCCTCCTTACAGTATACGGATTCAGATGTGAAAGGGAAACTCTGCAGATTCAGATGTAAAATGGGAACTCTGCGGATTCAGATGTAAAAGGGGAACTCTGTGGACTCTGGTGTAAAGGGGGACTCTTGTGATTAACTTCATATGATTAGAAATTGTATTTAATTTCAAAATATATGTATAGTTTATACTATAAAAAAAATTGCTGTGCGATGCTAAAGTGTTCGGGTTTGACTTGAAGAAAAGGTGGCAACCCTAATATAATGGGCAAGGAAAAAATTAAGTTGTATCACAAGAATCTTCATCATTATCTTCAGATCCAAATTTATTAAGGAAATCAGTCTATAACGCACAATCTCCATGATCTTTTCCCATTTTTGGTATAACATGAATGAATGCCTTAGTCTCTTGATCAAGAGGGGTTGTACCCCACTATGTCATTAATAAAAGAGCACAGGTGAGGGGTCAAAATCTCATGATATTTTTTTATAATAATGACCAGAAAAGCCATCTGGGCCAGGGTCTTTAGATGGATTGAGCCTTTTAATTATCATTTGGGTTTCAGATTCTGTAAACTTTTTCCATTAACTTCATATGAGTCTTATGTAATTTAGGTTGGGAACATGAAAAATCTATCCGCCTGGTCTCTCTGAAAACTATCTGGTTTACCATATAAATTTGAATAAAAAAAAAAAAATTCCGATAATATTAATTGAGGATTTTGAGTGGGCTGGCCATTTTTTTAAGCGTAGTTTAGGCAAAGTTGATGTAAAGACACAAGGGATCAGATTAATCAGATCTGTTTCTTGTTGTTTAATAGTATTTTCACGATTACACTTTTTTCTGGATGGGACCTGAATCAACTTACCCTGAATGGTGGCTTTATGGGCCACCCAATTAATGACAGGAGACGAAAAAGTTGCGCAATTCCGACTCGATTTACCATATACAATTGGATCATTGAGTATATGCATTTAATCGTCTTGTGCAAGATGGAGGTTTTTTCCTATAAATCTGAAAGATTAAATTTTACTGGAGAATGGTCGGACCAGGGTATATTGAGTATTTTGACAGAGTTAATAAAATTACATCTATGCTATCTCATCAATATCTGGTTCGATGGATGTAGTAGCAATTCTCAATGAATTCTCAAGGTGCTCTTTAAATATTTTGGCTGTAAGTTTGCCCTTGGTGTGTTTTATCCTTGAAGATAGTTTCTCACAAATATAGGTGCACCTGAAATCTGATGATAATAATAAGGCGTGATTGTGAAGAGTGGAATATTATGCTTTGGAAAATAAAACGTATAAAAATCCTGGAAAGAAACACTGTAATTTTTTTTGAAATACAGAATAAAATATTGAGGTAGCTTTCCTTTAATTCAAATGTCTTCAGATTTATTATTATTGTTATATATCTTTAACCACTTGCCGACTGCCTAACGTAGATATACGTCGGCAGAATGGCACGGGCGGGCAAACAGGTACGTTGCTTTGAATCTGCCGCCTAGCGGGCGCGCGCGCCCACCGCGAGCTCCGTGACTATGCCCGCGAAACCTACGGACTTGATGACCGCCGGTGTCCCGCGATCGTGTCCCAGAGCGGCAGAATGAGGGGATGCCATAGTAAACAAGGCATCTCCCTGTTCTGCCTAATGACAGGACACTGATCATCTGCTCCCTCTCATCAGGAGCAGCGATCAGTGTTGGGTCAGAGGTAGCCCAGCCCCCACACAGTTAGAATCACTCCCTAGGACACACTTAACCCCTTCCTCGCCACCTAGTGGTAAACCCCTTCCCTGCCAGTGTCATTTACACAATAATCAGTTCATTTTTATAGCACTGATAGCTGTATAAATGACATTGGTCCCAAAATAGCGTCAAATGTGTCCGCCACAATATCGCAGTCATGATAAAAATCGCAGATCGCCGCCATTACTAGTAAAAACAAATTAATAATAAAAATGCCATAAAACATCCCCTTTTTTGTAGACGCTATAACTTTTGCGCAAACCAATCAATATACGCTTATTGCGATTTTTTTTTACCAATAATATGTAGAAGAATACATATCGGCCTAAACTGAGGAAAAAATATATTTTTTATATATTTTTGGGGGATAAAAAAAAGTAAAAAGTAAAAAAAAGTAAAAAGTAAAAAATATTGCTTTTTTTAAAATTGTCGCTCTTTTTTTGTTTATAGCGCAAAAAATAAAAATCGCAGAAGTGATCAAATACCACCAAAAGAAAGCTCTATTTGTGGGGAAAAAAGGACGTCAATTTTGTTTGGGAGCCACGTCGCACGACCGCACAATTGACAGTTAAAGTGATGCAGTGCAAAATCGCAAAAAGTGGCCCCGTCATTTGGCAGCCAAATCCTCCGGGGCTGAAGGGGTAAAACAGAAGGCCGGCTAAAACATTTTCTTTAGTATTGGCTGGAGATGTTAGGTTTTTATTGCTGTCTCTGTTGGGAAGATTCAGTCTTTCTTCCTATTTTGGTGAATCTGGGACAGAAGATCAGGGGGGGGGGACATTTTTATGGCTTTGACTGGCACAGTAGTAGAAAGAATATCTTTTAGTGAGGAATTCTGATCTATCAAGAGCTGTCAATGGTGGGATTTCTACTTAGTTGGGGAGAATTATTTTGACTTCATGGGACAGAAAGTGAGAGGAAACTTCTGCAACTGGGACACAGATGGAAAATTGGAAATAAAAATCTAGAAGAGATACAAATACACTTAGAAGCAAACTGACAGTCCACAAGCATTAAGGCATATAGACAGCATACATTGACAAAACAAGCACTGGATATTGCACATTGGGTAAGGAAAATAAGTATAAAAAAAAAGGTTGAAGGAGCGCTCAACTCAGACCAGAAGTGAAAAACCTTTAATGCTTTGCTTCATAGTAGAACTAGATAGTTCTACCTGTCTACTCGCTTTATAGGCAATAGTCAAAGGTGGAAAACAAATGGTTCTAATCCTTCTATACTATCTAAAATTAGGTTAAAACATGATTTGGTTGGAGTTTTGGGGGACGGCTAAAAGCCTGTCAGATTTGTTTATTTTTGAACCACATAATCACAGAACAGAGCTTCTGACCAAAACTGGATGAAAGGTCCAAGATAATTTAATGGCTGTGGAGCAAGTCATATAAAGACAGCCAACAGATTTGGGGGCAACACCACACACATCAGGGCTCAACACAGAATAAACCTTGGATGGACTTAGCGAAAACAGGGACTTCACAGATCGTTATTGGAACCAGTAATAGGCTTTCTTCATAGAGTAATAGTGTAACAATTGCTGTTCATATAGATCTAATATAAATCTTTGAAGTCATTGTTTTCTCTCAGTCCATCCAAGGTTTATCTTGTATTGAGCACTGGTGAGGGGGGAGTGGTGTTGCCTTTGAAACACATTGGCTGTTTTATATGACTTGTTTACTAACAATCAAAATTTTCTTGAACTCTTTCATCCAGTTTTGGTCTGGCGCTCCTTTCTATATATCTATGGTTTGAGCTACTGTTGGGTGTCCATTGAGAGAAGTCTAGTTGTGTGAGAGCTGCCTCGCCAGAGTTATTGAGGTTTTCTTGAAGTTTTCCTTTCCCTGACTGCATATATATATATATATTTGAAAGTTCTCAACGCCTCTTTAAATTTGTTGTTCTTTTTTTTTTTTTGTCTGTGTCCCATGTTATCCCCTCACTTCCTGTCTGGAAAAACAGTCGTCAGTGGGAAAAAAATCAGGGTAAATCTGCCAAACAGCTCTTGACAGCAGTAAAAACATGACAGATAGACATACACTTTAGGGACATAGTAAGAAAGCAGTAAATGTGACTTTTATAAAATATTCACTGGTGCTGTATCAACCACTGCCATTTATCATACACACCCACATACACACATGGAAGAATCACTCACATCAAATGTCTAGTGAATGTCAAATTATTTTCCTTTATAAATAGACCCCTTTAACCACTTCAATACCAGGCACTTACGCACCTTCCTGCCCAAGCCAATTTTCAGCTTTCAGTGCTGTCGCAATTTGAATGACAATTGCGCGGTCATGCAACACTGTACCCAAAATTTTTTTTATCATTTTGTTCCCACAAATAGAGCTTTCTTTTGGTGGTATTTGATCACCTCTACGATTTTTATTTTTTGCGCAGCGAATAAAAAAATACAGAAAAATTTGAAAAAAACGTTTTTATTTGTTTCTGTTACATTTTTTTACATGTTTTCTTCTTCAATGATTGACACTGATATGGCTGCACTGACAGGCACTGATAAGGCGGCACTGATGGGCACCGATGAGGTGGCACTGATAAGCACTGATGATGGGCACTGATAGGCGGCACTGATGGGCACTGATAGGTGGCACTGGTATGCGGCACTGATGGGCACTCATAGGCGGCAGTGATGGGCACTCACTGGCGGAACTGATGAGCACTCATAGGCGGCACTGATGGGTACTTATGGGTGGCACTGATGGGTACATATGGGTGGCACTGATAGGTGGCACAGATGGGCACTGATGGGCACTGATAGGTGGGCACGGATGAGCACGGATTGGCACTGATAAGTGGCACTGAGGGACACTGATGAGTGCCACTGATTACTGGTGGGTGGCAGTGCTGGGCATCACTGTTTTTACTACTGTACTATTATGGTGCTAGTCAGTGCCCATTTGTGGGCACTGATTGGCATATGTATGGCATGTTTTGGAACGTGGATGGCCATGGAGGATGTACCTGGCCATCCACATGTTGAAAGCTTCCCTGGTGGTCCTGGTGGCTTCCCTGGTGGTCCAGTGTGGGCATCCGAGGGGGGGCTGCGCTGATGAACAATCAGCGTGAACCCCTCCTGTCAGGAGAGCCGCCGATCGGCTCTCCTCTACTCGCGTCTGTCAGATGCTCTTCCTGTTTACATCGTGATCAGCCGTGATTGGACACGGCTGATCACGTGATAAAGAGCCTCCATCGGAGGCTCTTTACCAAGATCGGTGTAGCGGTGTGTCAGACTGACACACCGAACCACTGATCTCCGTGATGCGTGCCCCCACGGGCACGCGGCGGCTGTTATCCTGCAGGACGTCAATAGACGTCCAGTCAGGATAACAGAACCACTTCCCGGACGTCAATATGCTATTGACCGGGCGGGAAGTGGTTAAGTTATAAGATATTAAAGAGGAGCTCCAGGCTCTCGCCCAAAAAAATTAAGTCAGCAGCTACAAATACTGTAGGTTGCTGACTTTTAATGTTAGGGCACTTATAAAGTCAGCAGCTACAAATACTGTAGGTTGCTGACTTTTAATGTTAGGGCACTTATCTGTCCAGGCATTCAGCAGTGTCCTCATCCGAGCCGGTCCGCACCAGGTGCCACACATTGGGGGGGGGTGTCAGTGGCCGGGTGGCATTGCTATGGGGGTGCACTTTGCACCCAGGTCGGGTGACACTGTCTGACAGAATCCCGAGGGCATCCCTTACTCTGGCTGCTCTGTTTAGTAATTTGTTGTCAGCTGGAACACCCCCAGCGCTGTGGCCGAAATGGTATGGTCTGGTTTCTGTTTTCCCCTGCTAGCTCCACCCACCACTTCTGAGCAGCAGAGCTGAGTGTGTTATCATTCAGCGTGGGGGCGGCTGCTGCTGTTACACACTGTGTCCACACACCATCTTCCAGAGTCTGGACCTCCCCAGCTGAAGCTGAGAGCCCGAGTTGAGCTGGGGATAGGGGGGTGTGTGGGTTGTGAGAAGAGGCTGGAGGAGTGTGTCTGCCCTGCCATCCTGACTGTGCTGGTCTGGCAGAGAAGAGGGGGGAGGTTGCTGTGTCCACCACCACCCAGGTATAGTGAAGCTGACCTGATAAGGGGGAAGGGGGGCCTGCAGAATGCAGGCATGTGCTATGTACAGGGGACAGAATGCAGGCCTGTGCTATGTACAGGGGACAGAATGCAAGCATGTGCTATGTACAAGGGACAGAATGCAGGCCTGTGCTATGTACAGGGGACAGAATGCAGGTGTGTGCTATGTACAGGGGACAGAATGCAGGCGTGTGCTATGTACAGGGGACAGAATGCAGGCGTGTGTTATGTACAGGGGACAGAATGCAGGCATGTGCTATGTACAGGGGACAGAATGCAGGAGTCTGCTATATATTGCTGTGTGACCACCACCCACCTATAGTAGCTGAGCTGTGAGCTTACCTGATAAGGGGGAGAGGGGGTGGTGTTTAGGGTTTCCACCTGTTTGGGAGTCACCCGGAAAGTTAGGGTTTGGAATCATGTGTCCGGGTTTCAGACTGTCTGAGACCCGGACACATTATTCAGATCAGACTAAGTCTCTCCTCTCCCCCCTTCTCTCTCCTGGCTCTAAGTGAGTACAATAAGGTCAGGGTTCTCAGAGCACTCATTACATCTGAGCTCCCCTTTACACCAGAGGTCACAGTGCTCCCCTTTACATCAGAGTCCTCTCTGTACACCACAGCATCCCTTATGTTAGAGTCCCCAGAGTTCTTTTACATCAGAGTCTGCAGAGTCCCCCCTTATAGTGAAAGGGAACTCTGTGAGTTCAGATGTAAAGGGGGAACTCTGTGGACTCTGATGTAAAGGGGGAAGTCTGTGGACTCTGATGTAAAGGGGGAAGTCTGTGGACTCTGATGTAAAGGGGGAACTCTGTGGACTCTGGTGTAAAGGGGGAACTCTGTGGACTCTGGTGTAAAGGGGGACTCTTGTGATTCATTTCATATGATTAGAAATATTATTTAATAGCAACATCTATGCATAGTTTATCTATGCATACTATGAAAACAAATTGCTGAAGATTTCGGGTTTGACTTGAAGAAAAGGTGGTAACCCTAGTGGTGTTGCTTTGTTCACCACCCAGGTATAGAGTAGATGAGCTGGCCTGATAAAGGGGGGCGTCTGCAGACCAGGTGACATACATTGACCTACACCCACATCTTGCAGCCATCAGATCCATCCAGCAAGCAGCAGGTCACAGCAGCATCCTGCCATCTTCCATGTGGCCATCAGATCCCGTCCATGGTCCAGCAAGCAACACGCCTTTTCAGCAGGTCAGTTCCAAAATCCGAATCAAATCATTAATGCCAATGATGCCATTGTCTGCTTTCCCCAGGGACAGATCCGATCCAGAGATCCCCATACAGTGGGATCTCTGGATCGGATCTGTCCCTGATGACAGCAGATAATGCAAAGTATGGGCCATACTTTGTATTTTCAGCTGTCTTCCCATCTCACTCTGATGTCTCCCTCAAGGCAGCTCCATTCAAGCTCTCCACTTCTCTAACCGTGGCACGATCTGTCCAAAAATGTGGGATCTGCTCACACCTGAGTGACTGACACCTCTGTCCTGTCCCATCTATTGTCACTGGCTGCCATGGATGAACAGCATCATCTGTTATTTCAAGGAGTGGGAGGGGACGTCCCCATCCCCCCACAGCTCCGCCCAGGTCTCCCATCCCACCCGGAGACCGAGCTACCAGTCGGCTGGCCAGAGACCCGAATAAAGCCGGATTTGCCTTTGATCAGGTCTCCGATGTAGAAACCCGGAAGCGACAATACAGTGTCACTTCCGGTTTACTCGGCAGCCAACAGCCAAAAATCAGAATTCAAAAACGCTGATCTTGGCAGTGGAGGTTTTTTTTTGTGGGTGTTTTTACAGTTGGGGGGGGTGCCAGATATTGGATGGGCCCCGGGTGCCAAATGCTCCAGGTACACCCCTGCCCACTTGCTGATAAATCTTAATGCAATCCTTATTCAATGGTTCAACTGAGCGAGCCACATGCCAGAAGCTCCGGGGCAACAATGTAAGACAATAATGGTTACTGGGAAAGAAGAAAACATCTAAACCACATCAAATTTTATGACCCTAACCACTTGGCGCCCAGAGGCCGTCATATGACGTCCTTGACTTTGTGGGGCTATATCTGAATGATGCCTGCAGCTACAGGCATCCTTCAGATATCGTCATTTTCAGCCCGCGATTCCCTACACCATAAGAATGATTAAAGCGGCTGTTCCGCCGCTTGATCGCTCTTACGGGCGGTGAAATGGGACATCCCCCCCTCCTGCCGCCCTCTGGTGCTTCTACCGACTCACCACTGCGATCGGTGAGTCGGAGAACGGATCCGCCGGCCCCGGATGCTGATCATAGAGATTTCAGGCGGACCATATGGGCCCTGGAGTCTCTATGAGCGTTAGAGGCCGGGCGCGATGTTATGACGTCACGCCCGGCCTCTGCATTCAAAAAAACAGCGGCGCCTCGGCTGGGAAACGGTGATCTTTTTTTTGTTTTTGTTTTATTTTAGGCTTCCTAGCCTTGTGGTGAGATGTGGGGTCTTATTGACCCCATATATCACTGTAAAGAGGTCCTGTCGTGTCATATTCCTATTACAAGGGATGTGTACTCGGAGCGAAGATCAGTGTCATGTGACACACAGCTCATCCCCCCTACAGTAAGCCACACTCAATAGGGAACACTTTACCCCTACAGCGCCACCTAGTAGTTAACCCCTTCACTGCCAGTGTCATTTTCACAGTAATCAGTGCATTTTTATAGCACTGATCGCTGTAAAAATGACAATGGTCCCAAAAATGTGCCAGTGTCCGATGTGTCTGCCATAATGTCGCAGTCACGATAAAAATCTCTGATCGCCGCGATTACTAGTAATAAAAAAAAATATTAATGAAAATGCCATAAAACTATCCCCTATTTTGTAGATGCTATAACTTTTGTGCAAACCAATCAATAAACGCTTATTGCGATTTTTTTTACCAAAAATATGTAGAAGAATACGTATCGGCCTAAACTGAGGAAAAAAAAATTTTTTATATATTTTTTGGGGATATTTATTATAGCAAAAAGTAAAAAATATTTATTTTTTTCAAAATTGTCGCTATATTTTTGTTTATAGCACAAAAAATAAAAACCACAGAGGTGATCAAATACCACCAAAAGAAAGCTCTATTTGTGGGAAAAAAAGGACGCCAATTTTGTTTGGGAGCCACGTCGCAATTGTCAGTTAAAGCGACGCAGTACCGAATCGCAAAAAGGGGCCTGGTCCTTTAGCTGCAAAATGGTCCGGGGCTGAAGTGGTTAAAGTGTCAAAATAAAATTTTAAAATGAGCAATAAAAAAAAAATACGTTTTTTAAAGTGCCCCTGTCCCCGTGTGCTCGCAAGCAGAAGCGAATGCATACTTAAGTCCCGCCCACATATGAAAACAGTGTCCAAACCACACATGTGAGGTGTCGCCGCGAACGTAAGAGCGAAAGCAATAATTCTAGCCCCAGACCTCCTCTGTAACTCAAAACATGTAACCAGTAAAAAAAATTAAAGCGTCGCCTATGGGGATCTTTAAGTACCGAAGTTTGGCGCCATTCCATGAGCGTGTGCAATTTTGAAGCATGACATGTTAGGTATCTATTTACTCTGCATAACTTCATCTTTCATATTATGCAAAAAAATTGGGCTAACTTTACTGTTTTTTTTTTTTTTTTAAAGCATGAATCGTTTTTTTTTCCAAAAAAAAGTGTTTGAAAAATTGCTGCGCAAATACCGTGGGGGTTTTCTATTTGTGTGTTTTTTAATTGGTTGTACTAGATGGGCTAGTGTAATTTTTCAACCTGACTAACTGGGGAGATTTACTAAAACGGGTGTACTGGTGCAGCGGTACATGGTAAATCATCTTCTAACTTCAAGTGGTTGTAAAGGTTTTTTTTTTGTTTGTTTTTTAATAACAAACATGTCATACTTACCTCCTCTGTGCAAGGGTTTTGCACAGAGTGTCCCCGATCCTCCTCTTCTGGGGTCCCTCCGTGGCGCTCCTGGCCCCTCCTCTTCTCAAGTGCCTTGACGGAGAAGCACTTTCCCTGGGGGCACTCATGCGGGCGCACTCACGAGTCCTGCTGCTGCGTCCATTGACACAGACAGCAGGACTGGTCCTGCCCCTCCGCTCCCGTGTCATTGGATTTGATTGACAGAAGTGGGAGCCAATGGCTCCTGCTGCTATCAATCTATGCAATGAGGACCCAAAACAGCGGCTAGAGCTGCTGTGCTCATTCCTGTCGATGGAAAGATTGGGTTCAGGTAAGTAAAAGGGGGGATCTGTGGTGGTGCTGCACTACAGAAGGTTACATAGTAGGTGAGGTTGGAAAAAGACACAAATTCATCAAGTCCAACCTTTGTGTGATTATATGTCAGTACTGTATTACATTGTATATCCCTGTATGTTGTGGTCGTTCAGGTGCTTATCTAATAGTTTTTTGAAACTATCGATGCTCCCCGCTGATACCACTGCCTGTAGAAGGGAATTCCACATACTTGCCACTCTTACAGTAAAGAACCCTCTACTTAGTTTAAGGTTAAACCTCTTTTCCTCTAAATTTAATGAGTGGCCACATGTCTTGTTAAACTCTCTTTCGTGAAAAAGATTTATCCCTATTGTGGGGTCATCAGTACAGCATTTGTAAATTTAAATTATATCCCCTCTCAAGCGTCTCTTCTCCAGAGAGAATAAGTTCAGTGCTCACAACCTTTCCTCATAACTAACATCCTCCAGACCCTTTATTAGCTTTGTTGCCCTTCTTTGTACTCGCTCCATTTCCAGTACATCCTTCCTGAGGACTGGTGCCCCGAACTGGACAGCATACTCTAGGTGCGGCCGGACCAGGGTATGAATGCATAGAATAGAATGCATTAAGGCTTGAAAATTGCTGTTCACAGACGTGGATAGCCTTTGAAGGCCTGTTAGACCACAAATAATTTAGTCAAATTTGGGGAATCGAGTAGCTTAAAGAGAAAAGCCGACCCAGACTATTTCCCATACCATACAGATATGGGAACCGCTTACTCAAAATGACACTCAAAAAAGTAGAGCAATTATGTCATCTTGTCCTCCACCAACAGGCACACACCAGCCAAGTCAATATACTCTTTATTTACTACAGGCACTTATAAAGCACCGACAATACACGCAGCACTTTACATATTTACATTCACATCAATCCCTACCCTCAAGGAGTTTACAATTTAAGGCCCCTATCTCACATACACACATACGCATACTAGGTGCCAACATTCAAAACTTGTCCCACTAAAACCAGACAAAGAAACGGCCACAGCTTTGGAACAACCAGAAATATAGACCACCTCGATAAAAGCATTCAAACCAGTGGCGGCTGGTGCTCAAAATTTTTGGGGGGACGCAAACAAACTGAAAAAAAAAACATCAATTGCAGCCACTGTGCCCATCAAACGCAGCTGCTGAGCCCATCAAACGCAGCCACTGTGCCCATCAAAAGCAGCCACTGTGCTCATCAAACGCAGCCACTGTGTCCTCAAATGCAGCCATTGTGCCCATCAAACGCAGCCACTGTACCCATAAATTACCGCCACTGTGCCATCAAACGCAGCTACTGTACCCATCAATTGATGCCAGTGTGCAGATCAATTGCTGCCACTGTGCCCATCAATTGCTACCAGTGTGCCCATCAATTGCTGCCAGTGTGCCCATCAATTGCCGCTACTGTGCCCATTAATTGCTGCCATTGTGCCCATCAATTTCTGCCAGTGTGCCCATCAATTGCCGATACTGTGCCCATCGATTGCCACTACTGTGCTCATCAATTGCTGTCAGTGTTCCCATCAATTACTGACACTGTGCCCATCAATTGCTGACGCTGTGCCCATCAATTGCTGCCAGTGTGCCTATCAATTGCCGCTACTGTGCCCATCAATTGCTGCCAGTGTGCTCATCAATTGCCGCCAGAGTGCCCATCAATTGCTGCCAGTGTGCCCATCAATTGCCGCTACTGTGCCCATCAATTGCTGCCAGTGTGCCCATCAATTGCCGCTACTGTGCCCCTCAAAGGCTGCCAGTGTGCATCCCCCGTCTGCCCTACACTTACCTGTCTCGTGGGGCAGCGGGTCATGGCAGCGATGTCCTCCACGCTCCTCAATGTCTTCTCCCGTCCTCTCTTCCCATCCTCTGCTATGATTGGACTGCTGAGTGAACTACGAGCGCCCAGCATGGCCCATCAGGTGCTTCCAAAAAATACCCTGCCGCTGTAATTCAGGCTCCCGGCGCCCGAAAAGGGGCTGGGCACCGGAATAGGGGGGGGCAGCTGCGACCATAGATGGATTCATGCAACGCATAAATCTATCTATGGTGATAGACAGGTGGCAGGAGAGAGGGGGCGGCACCCATGTGCCCCTTATGGACGCACCGCCACTGATTCAAACCCAAACATGCTAATACCAAATGGTGCAAAAGCTACAGTATATCACAAGAGACAATGAGGCAGATGTTGTCAATGGCTGAAACATTGCCCTTATTATAACAGTTAGAGCAAAGAACAAGCCATATAATTTGACAAGACAATGGGAAAAAGTTCCAACAGAACCAATTCCAAAGACCAGGTAAAAATAAAACAACAATTATATATTACATCTAAATGTCCCAGCACTGCTCTAACTTCTCACTAATAGTGACCTTTCAGAGATGTATCCACAAGATGTTGAAAAGTATCTAAAGCCAATGATAGAACAGCTATTACATTTTCTTATTCTATGTAATGTCATCTGAAAAAAGCTGCAATATTCGGAAACAAATACATGAACACTGGAAAGCTGACAAATTCTTCATTTATTTTTCCTGATGACTTCTATTGAGAGAAATGAAATGTGTCCCCCTTGTGGCCATTAGCTCTACCAGGCGGCTACAATAGTGAATCATCAGCTTATACTCTTAATATGGCCATAGACTCATATGTGGTTGCCAGATGTCCCTGAATATTAGATATGTCCCTGGAAATTCTGATCAAAGGCTTACAATTGAGTTTTTCTTTAAATTTCATATTTGGTTATTACCAATATCTTTTATTGTATAGGCTTTTTAAAACAAACATGGGTTGAACCTTATAATTTTCACTGGGCACATGAAGGGACACTTGAAGAAGAGGTTAACATTGTATCCTTAAAGGTTTAAAAAGTCCTTTAAAACCACTTCAGCTCTGGAAGATTTATCCCCCTTCATGACCAGGCCATTTTTTGCGATACGGCACTGCGTTACTTTAACTGACAATTGCGTGGTCGTGCGACGCTGTACCCAAATAAAATGTATGTCCTTTTTTTCCCACAAATAGAGCTTTCTTTTGGTGGTATTTGATCATCTCTGCATTTTATTTTATTTTTGCACTAAAAAGACTAACAATTTTGAAAAAAAAAAAACATTTTTTATTTTCAGCTATAAAAAAAAAAACAATAAAAAAATGTAAAGAATCAAATTCCTTCATCAATTTAGGCCAATATGTATTCTGCAACATGTTTTTGTTCAGAAAATCCCAAGAAGCGTATATTGATTGGTTTGCGCCCGCTTCACTGCTTAAAGTCTCAGCCACCTGCCTGCCGCTGTGGCTGCCTGTTTCCTTCCCTGGCGGAGTGATTTTCCTTCGCTCAGCTCTCTATTTAGTCAGAAGTCGGCCCATGAGAGACGGAGAGCTGGAGGCTGTAAGGCAGGTGGCGGCAGGCAGCTGACAGGGTCCAGAAGCCGAGGAGGAAGCCGGAATTCGTGGCTACTGCTGGGGGTGGGTGAAAGATATACACCCTGTTCCAAATTATTATGCCAATGATATTTTTATCATTTACCGTATTTATCGGCGTATAACACGCACTTTTTTCCCCTTAAAATCAGGGGAAAATCGTGGGTGCGGGTTATACGCCGATACTCACCTATCCCCGTTGAATCTCTGCTGACTGAGCGGAGCGCAGCGATCGCCGCCGAGATACACATAGCCGAGTGTACTCGGCTTTTCTCGGCTCCGCTCACAGTCACGCCCAGTCCCGCCATTGGACCTGTGTTATGTCCATCATAGGGCGGGACTCGGCGTGACTGTGAGCGGAGCCGAGAAGAGCCGACTAGAGCCGAGTGCACTCGGCTATGTGTATCTCTCCGCCCAGTCCCTGCGTTCGCCCCGCTCCGCCCAGTATCTGCGGCGATCTCGGCAGCGCCATTTTTTAAATTCGGGCAAGGCTGTACTGGGCACTGAGGCAAGGCTGCAATGGACACTGCTGGAAAGGCTGCAATGGACACTGCTGGAAAGGCTGCACTGGACACTGGGGAAAGGCTGCACTGGACACTGGGGAAAGGCTGCAATGGACACTGCTGGAAAGGCTGCACTGGACACTATGGAAAGGCTGCACTGGACACTGCTGGAAAGGCTGCACTGGACACTATGGAAAGGCTGCACTGGACACTGCTGGCAAGACTGACAAGGCTGCAATGGACACTGGTAAGGCTGCATTTAAATGTAAGTTTAAATGTAAGTTTTTTTTCCCTCAAACTTCCCTCCTAAAAGTTTTTTTCCCTAAAATTCCCTCCTAAACTTGGGGTGCGTGTTATACGCCGGTGCGTGTTATACGCCGATAAATACGGTACTTAAATAATTGATGTAAACAACAGTCAGCCTAGATCTCATACAACACAAGGGGTTAATCAAGCGCACTCGGGATAAGGGTGTGTGTACAAAACTAATATGGGAACAGCGGTAAAATGATTAGGAGGAATAAACTCATAAGATCAGTGTCACATTAGTCCATACTTATAAAAATGACTAGTCCACAAAGAAGGCTGCCGGCTGACAGATAGAAGGGATCTGAAATAGTACAAGAAAAACAAAAAAGCAGCGCCTTCTGAGCGTAGTAATCAATTAAAATTTATTGAAACATAAAATGAATAACAGGTAATTCACTCACAAGAGGAGAATATAAGTGAGCTTATCTGTATGAAGACTGGAATAGTTGGGCTCATCCGCTCATCCCGGGTATGTGAAGCTGTGTATCCAGAGGTGGAGGGGAAATGGTGTCTCTGGACCTCCTCTCAAAAGTCGCCGATTATGCCGTAGAGTGGAACTACTCACTCGCAATGGAGGAACGGAGGACGACTTTGCTGGAACACAACGACAGAGTACATCCGGGTCGTGGGGTCAGCGGGGAGGATGCGCGCGTTCGAAGCATCCGTGCTTCTTCATCAGGCTTGGTAGGGGCCATCTTTGGTTCCGGCTATAAATACTAGGTAAAGATTTGCTGATAGGACAGTCTATGTCACCATGGAAACCAAACACAAAGTACAGGCAGCAAACGCTAACTCGGCGCTGACCCATATATAAAGAAAAACAATAATAAATGCATAAAGATACTGAGATGACATCAGGGATTAATAGGAGAAAGAACCAACTAATACATAAAGGAATCAATAAATAATCGGTAAAAATATGGGAATAAAGAAATATATATGTAAAAACTATAAATGACAATAAAAATAGTCTAATGAGTTGCCATAGGGAACGGGATTGATAACACATGTAAATATATATAAAAAATATATAAATATATATATAAAAAATATATAAATATATATAAAAAATACATAAAAACGAAAGATATAATAAATTTCTAAAAAATCTCTAAAAGGAAGAAAACTTTACCCATATATGCACAATTACATATAAAAGCATATATCATAGCAATCTGGACTATAAAGGAGATATACACCCACAAAGGAATATCCCCACTATTGTAATATACCTAGATGACATGATATGTGCATATCGATATGCACATATACATACATACATGCGTGGGCAAACACACATAGCAAAGAGGTGAATATTAGAAAAGGAGGGACCAATGTTGGCATAAAACATGCACATAGTAATAACAACATAGAAGATGGTATCTTTAAAGGAGAATATTAATTTCGATACCTTCATTCAAGCCCCCGGGCGCAAGACTATCGAGGGTGAATATCCAATAGTTTTCACGCTCACATAGTTTTTTATAGCGCTCGGCTGAAGGGAGGTGTTTAGGGATAGCTTCTATAACCCAGACACGTAGACCCACAGATGATTGGTGGTGAAATTCTTTAAAGTGTCTAGCTACACTATATTTTTCTCGACCCTTCTCGACAAAGTTTCGATGTTCTCCGAACCTTTTTCGGAGGGTACGGATAGTGTGGCCTACATAGAATAGGCCGCACGGACAAGTCAAGCAGTACACCACATACTCAGAGGAGCATGTATAAAAATCAGGTAAGATGTACTGCTTGCCTTTACAGGTAAACTCTTTCTGTCTGTGGTTGACATGCTTACACGTAAGGCATAGTGCCTTCCTACACTGATACATACCCTTCAAATTAAAAAATGTCAGGGATGCACTGGTAGAGGGCCCTGATGTTTTAATTTTGCTCGGGGCTATCAGGGCCTTGATGTTTTTGGCCTTTCTATAACTAACTACAGGGCGTTCTGTAAGTGTAGTTTTTAAGTAAGGGTCCTCCTTCAATATGGACCAATGTTTGACCAAGATCCTTTCCATTCTCCTGAATTGGCTATGGAATTGGGTGACAAAGCGGACTGGTTGAGTGTTGTCGTCTGTGCTCTTAGCTCTTTTTTCTCTCACGTCAGCATTGAGATAATGTCGATAGGCACCCTCTACTAACTCGTCGGGGTAACCTTTCTCAAGAAATTTTATTTTTAGCTTTGAGCCATGGGAAATATAGTCCTGTGGCCGAGTACAATTATGTCTCAGTCTACAGAACTGGCTCTTGGGTATGTTGTTCACCCATCGTGGATGGTGACAACTCCCATAATGCAGGAAAGAGTTACCTGCAGTGGGCTTGGTGTAGTTCTGTGCACAGACCGCATGGTCCTCATGAAAGAGCTCAAGATCCAAGAAGGCCAATGTATTCTCATCTGTCACATAAGTAAAAGAAAGACCCATATTATTGGAATAGCAGTGTTGTAGGAACCCTGGGATTAGTGTATCCGGCCCATCCCAGATGATGACCACGTCATCTATATAACGACCATAAAATACTAGGTGGGAGGCATATGGGTTATTTTGCCAAATATTATGGTGTTCCCAATACCCCATAGTGAGGTTAGCATAACTGGGGGCAAAATTAGCCCCCATAGCTGTCCCCTGAATTTGGATATAGAATTGGCCATTAGCCTCAAAGTAATTATGGTTGAGGCAATAATCCAACATTTCAAGTAAGAAATTGGTCTGTCTATTATTGAGGAGTGGATCCTCATTGAGGAAATATTGTGTGGCATGTAGGCCTACTTTATGGGGAATGGACGTATAGAGAGACACTACATCCAACGATAGCCAACGGTAAGACGGTTCCCATCTATATTGCTGTAGCATTTGAAGTAATGTTATGCCATCTTTAATGTACGAAGGGAGATTATTAACTAGAGGCTGTGGGAAATGGTCAATATATATGGAAAAATAGCTGGTTACACTTTCCATAGCCGCTACAATAGGTCTCCCTGGGGGATTGGCCTAATTCTCATGTTATCAACTATTAAGAGTACAATTCAAATTTTATTGAACAAACCTCCTAATGATAACAGTTTTTTTTATCAAAATAAAAAAATTACAATGCACTGTTCCAAATTATTACGCACAGTAAGTTTCAAAACACTTTATAGGTTGTAAAGAACTGAAAATTGTCATTTGTTGTGTTTGCAGCATATTTACTGAAATCAAAAGCTATTTCAATCAAACTTTGAACAACATTTTAACTTTTTAAACATTTTAACAGGTCACATTACATTTTAACATAGGACCCCTTATTTGATAGCAGCTTCACAAGTCTTGCATCCATTGAACTTGTGAGTTTTTGGACAGTTTCTGCTTGAATTTGTTTGCGAGATATCAGAATTGCCTCCCAGAGCGGCTGTTTGGATGTAAACTGCCTCCCACCCTCATAGATCTTTTGCTTGAGGATGCTCCAAAGGTTCTCAATAGGATTGAGGTCAGGGGAGGATGGAGGCCACACCATGACTTTCTCTCCTTTTATCCCCATAGCAGCCATTGATGCAGAGGTATTCCTTGCAGCATGAGATGGTGCATTGTCATGCATGAAGATGATTTTATTACAGAACGCATAGTTCTTCCTTCTGTACCAGGGAAGGAAGTGGTCAGTCAGGAACACCACATACTTTGCAGAGGTCATCTTTACACCTTCAGGGACCCTAAAGGGGCCGGCCAGCTCTCTTCCCATGATTCCGGCCCAAAACATGACTCCGCCACTGCCTTGCTGACGTCGCAGCCTTGTTGAAACAGGGTGGCCGTCCACCAACCATTCACTACTCCATCCATCTGGACCATCCCGGATTGCACGGCACTCATCAGTGAACAGGACTTTTTGAAAATTAGTCTTCATGTATTTTTCTGCCCAATGCAGCCGTTTCTGCTTGTGAGAATTGGTTAGTGGTGGGCGAATGGAAGGTTTATGCACAGTTGCAAGACTCTGTAGGACTCTACACCTTGATGTCCATGGGACTCCAGAGGCACCAGCAGCTTCAAATATCTGTTTGCTGCTATGTAATGGTGTTTCAGTAGCTGCTCTTTTGATCCGATGCATGGATCTGGAAGAAATCTTCGTCAATGTGCCTTTATCTGCACGAAACCCGTCTGTGCTCTGAATCAGTCACAAATCTCTTAATAGTGCGATGATCACGCTTAAGTTTTCGTGAAATATCTAATGTTTTCATACCTTGTCCAAGGCATTGAACTATTTCACTCTTTTCGGCAGCAGAGATATCCTTTTTCTTCCCCATATTGCTTGAAAATGGTGCTCTGCTTAATAATGTGGAACACCGTCCTTTAGGCCGGGTTCACACTGGGGCGACAAACGCTCCGACATTGGGAGCTCATGTTGCATGACGTGTGAAAATCAATGTTTCCCTATGGGAGCCGTCTTAACTGGTCCGACACATGTCGGTCCGACTTTGAAAATGCTCCCTGTACTACTTTGATCCGACTTCAGCCCATTGAATATCATTGAAGTCGGATCAAAGTCGGACCGCAGTCTTGCATGATCCGACTTTGGCATGCGACTGGTGCTGTGCTGCTCTTGAGGGGGAACTCCAGGCCAAATTTTAAATAAAAAAACGGCATGGGTTCCTCTCCAAGAGCATACCAGGCCCTTCGGTCTGGTATGGATTTTAAGGGAAACCCCTACGCCGAAAAAACGGCGTGGGGGTTCCCCCAAAATCCAAACCAGACCCTTATACGAGCACGCAACCTGCCAGGCCGCAGGGGAAGAGGCGGGGACGAGAGAGTGGCCCCCCTCCTTCCTGAACCGTACCAGGCCGCATGCCCTCAACATGGGGGGTTTGGTGCTTTGGGGCAGGGGGGCGACCTGCGGCCCCCCCACCCCAATGCACCCTGCCCCCATGTTGATGAGGACAGGGCCTCTTCCCGACAACCCTGGCCGTTGGTTGTCGAGGTCTGCGGGCGGGGGCTTATCGGAATCCGGGAGCCCCCCTTTAATAAGCTGGCCCCCAGATCCCGGCCCTCCACCTTATGTGAATGAGTATGGGGTACATCGTACCCCTACCCATTCACCTGGTGGAAAAAACTGGCAATAAAAAAACACACACAGCTTTTTAAAGCAATTTATTGCACAGCTCCGGGGTCTTCTTCCATCTGTGATGAGGGCATGCGGCCTGGTACGGTTCAGGAGGGAGGGGGGCTGCTCTCTCGTCCCCCCCTCTTCCCCTGCAGCCTGCCAGGTTGCGTGCTCGGATAAGGGTCTGGTTTGGATTTCGGGGGGACCCCCACGCCGTTTTTTCGGCGTAGGGGTCCCCTTAAAATCCATACCAGACCCAAGGGCCTGGTATGCTCTTGGAGGGGGAACCCATGCCGGTTTTTTATTTAAAATTTGTTGTGGAGTTCCCCCTCAAGATTCCTATCAAACACAGTGCCTGGTATTGGCGGGGATCCAAGTCGGATCCCCGTTCATTGAAAGTCGGACATATGTCGGCTTCATGTCGCAGGGCAAAGTCGGATCCAAAGAAGGACGGCTGTCGTGTCGCACAAGTGTGAACCCGGCCTTAGTAGTTTTTCCTTTAATTGGGCTCACCTGGCAATCTAATTATCACAGGTGTCCGAGATTGTTTTCAGTGATCAAAAGAGCCCTAAGACACAATGCCATCCATGAGTTAAACTGAAAAACTAAATATTTAATCTTTGTGACACTGAAATAGAATTTGCATAATAATTTGGAACAGGGTGTACTGCAGTGCACTGTACTGTGTACATTCCTATAATGTCACCATCCATATCACCATCTATAACACACAGGCAGCAGGTTCTCTGTCACAGTGTGTTACATAACATGGCTGTTGGGTGCTGATTTTGTTAACTTATTGGTCATAAGTAGGGATGAGCTTCGTGTTCGAGTCGAACATACGTTCGACTCGAACATCGGCTGTTCGATCGTTCGACGAAGATCGAACGATTTGGGCCGTTCGCGCCAAATTTGAGTGACGCGAACGGCCCACAATGCACTACGCCATCGCAGTGTCATCCAGGCGCTGTGATTGGCCAAGCATGCACTGTGACCCCGCATGCTTGGCCAATCACAGCGCCGGCAGCGAGGAGAGCAATGATTGGCCACAGGCAGGATGCCTGTGGCCAATTATTGCTGAGGGGGTTTAGTACACGCCCCACACTATAAAAGGCCGCCAGCACGGCGGCCTAGTGTAGTGTGTTCTGGAGCAGGGATAGAGCAGCATAGGCAGGGACAGTGACTTTTATTTCTTTCTTGCTTAACCTGGATTCCTTTAGTTTAGGGAAAGAGAAGGATAGGTAGGGAGAGTGTCAGTGTGTTTTGTGCTTGTGCTATATTGTGCTTAAAAAAAACATTTTTTCTAGGGACAGAAAACTGTAGGTAGGGAGAGTGTGTCAGTTTCTTTCACTGTCAAAGTCCTTGTTTCCAGGGACCTGGAAGGACAGTGAGTGAATTCTCCTTGTGCTATATTGTGCTTAAAAAAAACATTTTTTCTAGGGACAGAAAACTGTAGGTAGGGAGAGTGTGTCAGTTTCTTTCACTGTCAAAGTCCTTGTTTCCAGGGACCTGGAAGGACAGTGAGGTAATTCTCCTTGTGCTAAATTGTGCTTAAAAAAAACATTTTTTCTAGGGACAGAAAACTGTAGGTAGGGAGAGTGTGTCAGTTTCTTTCACTGTCAAAGTCCTTGTTTCCAGGGACCTGGAAGGACAGTGAGGTAATTCTCCTTGTGCTAAATTGTGCTTAAAAAAAAACATTTTTTCTAGGGACAGAAAACTGTAGGTAGGGAGAGTGTGTCAGTTTCTTTCACTGTCAAAGTCCTTGTTTCCAGGGACCTGGAAGGACAGTGAGGTAATTCTCCTTGTGCTAAATTGTGCTTAAAAAAAACATTTTTTCTAGGGACAGAAAACTGTAGGTAGGGAGAGTGTGTCAGTTTCTTTCACTGTCAAAGTCCTTGTTTCCAGGGACCTGGAAGGACAGTGAGGTAATTCTCCTTGTGCTAAATTGTGCTTAAAAAAAACATTTTTTCTAGGGACAGAAAACTGTAGGTAGGGAGAGTGTGTCAGTTTCTTTCACTGTCAAAGTCCTTGTTTCCAGGGACCTGGAAGGACAGTGAGGTAATTCTCCTTGTGCTAAATTGTGCTTAAAAAAAACATTTTTTCTAGGGACAGAAAACTGTAGGTAGGGAGAGTGTGTCAGTTTCTTTCACTGTCAAAGTCCTTGTTTCCAGGGACCTGGAAGGACAGTGAGGTAATTCTCCTTGTGCTAAATTGTGCTTAAAAAAAACATTTTTTCTAGGGACAGAAAACTGTAGGTAGGGAGAGTGTGTCAGTTTCTTTCACTGTCAAAGTCCTTGTTTCCAGGGACCTGGAAGGACAGTGAGGTAATTCTCCTTGTGCTAAATTGTGCTTAAAAAAATCATTTTTTCTAGGGACAGAAAACTGTAGGTAGGGAGAGTGTGTCAGTTTCTTTCACTGCCAAAGTCCTTGTTTCCAGGGACCTGGAAGGACAGTGAGGTAATTCTCCTTGTGCTAAATTGTGCTTAAAAAAAACATTTTTTCTAGGGACAGAAAACTGTAGGTAGGGAGAGTGTGTCAGTTTCTTTCACTGTCAAAGTCCTTGTTTCCAGGGACCTGGAAGGACAGTGAGGTAATTCTCCTTGTGCTAAATTGTGCTTAAAAAAAACATTTTTTCTAGGGACAGAAAACTGTAGGTAGGGAGAGTGTGTCAGTTTCTTTCACTGTCAAAGTCCTTGTTTCCAGGGACCTGGAAGGACAGTGAGTGAATTCTCCTTGTGCTATATTGTGCTTAAAAAAAACATTTTTTCTAGGGACAGAAAACTGTAGGTAGGGAGAGTGTGTCAGTTTCTTTCACTGTCAAAGTCCTTGTTTCCAGGGACCTGGAAGGACAGTGAGGTAATTCTCCTTGTGCTAAATTGTGCTTAAAAAAAACATTTTTTCTAGGGACAGAAAACTGTAGGTAGGGAGAGTGTGTCAGTTTCTTTCACTGTCAAAGTCCTTGTTTCCAGGGACCTGGAAGGACAGTGAGGTAATTCTCCTTGTGCTAAATTGTGCTTAAAAAAAACATTTTTTCTAGGGACAGAAAACTGTAGGTAGGGAGAGTGTGTCAGTTTCTTTTACTGTCAAAGTCCTTGTTTCCAGGGACCTGGAAGGACAGTGAGGTAATTCTCCTTGTGCTAAATTGTGCTTAAAAAAAACATTTTTTCTAGGGACAGAAAACTGTAGGTAGGGAGAGTGTGTCAGTTTCTTTCACTGTCAAAGTCCTTGTTTCCAGGGACCTGGAAGGACAGTGAGGTAATTCTCCTTGTGCTAAATTGTGCTTAAAAAAAACATTTTTTCTAGGGACAGAAAACTGTAGGTAGGGAGAGTGTGTCAGTTTCTTTCACTGCCAAAGTCCTTGTTTCCAGGGACCTGGAAGGACAGTGAGGTAATTCTCCTTGTGCTAAATTGTGCTTAAAAAAAACATTTTTTCTAGGGACAGAAAACTGTAGGTAGGGAGAGTGTGTCAGTTTCTTTCACTGTCAAAGTCCTTGTTTCCAGGGACCTGGAAGGACAGTGAGGTAATTCTCCTTGTGCTAAATTGTGCTTAAAAAAAACATTTTTTCTAGGGACAGAAAACTGTAGGTAGGGAGAGTGTGTCAGTTTCTTTCACTGTCAAAGTCCTTGTTTCCAGGGACCTGGAAGGACAGTGAGTGAATTCTCCTTGTGCTATATTGTGCTTAAAAAAAACATTTTTTCTAGGGACAGAAAACTGTAGGTAGGGAGAGTGTGTCAGTTTCTTTCACTGTCAAAGTCCTTGTTTCCAGGGACCTGGAAGGACAGTGAGGTAATTCTCCTTGTGCTAAATTGTGCTTAAAAAAAACATTTTTTCTAGGGACAGAAAACTGTAGGTAGGGAGAGTGTGTCAGTTTCTTTCACTGTCAAAGTCCTTGTTTCCAGGGACCTGGAAGGACAGTGAGGTAATTCTCCTTGTGCTAAATTGTGCTTAAAAAAAACATTTTTTCTAGGGACAGAAAACTGTAGGTAGGGAGAGTGTGTCAGTTTCTTTCACTGTCAAAGTCCTTGTTTCCAGGGACCTGGAAGGACAGTGAGGTAATTCTCCTTGTGCTAAATTGTGCTTAAAAAAAACATTTTTTCTAGGGACAGAAAACTGTAGGTAGGGAGAGTGTGTCAGTTTCTTTCACTGTCAAAGTCCTTGTTTCCAGGGACCTGGAAGGACAGTGAGGTAATTCTCCTTGTGCTAAATTGTGCTTAAAAAAAACATTTTTTCTAGGGACAGAAAACTGTAGGTAGGGAGAGTGTGTCAGTTTCTTTCACTGCCAAAGTCCTTGTTTCCAGGGACCTGGAAGGACAGTGAGGTAATTCTCCTTGTGCTAAATTGTGCTTAAAAAAAACATTTTTTCTAGGGACAGAAAACTGTAGGTAGGGAGAGTGTGTCAGTTTCTTTCACTGTCAAAGTCCTTGTTTCCAGGGACCTGGAAGGACAGTGAGGTAATTCTCCTTGTGCTAAATTGTGCTTAAAAAAAACATTTTTTCTAGGGACAGAAAACTGTAGGTAGGGAGAGTGTGTCAGTTTCTTTCACTGTCAAAGTCCTTGTTTCCAGGGACCTGGAAGGACAGTGAGTGAATTCTCCTTGTGCTATATTGTGCTTAAAAAAAACATTTTTCCTAGGGACAGAAAACTGTAGGTAGGGAGAGTGTGTCAGTTTCTTTCACTGTCAAAGTCCTTGTTTCCAGGGACCTGGAAGGACAGTGAGGTAATTCTCCTTGTGCTAAATTGTGCTTAAAAAAAACATTTTTTCTAGGGACAGAAAACTGTAGGTAGGGAGAGTGTGTCAGTTTCTTTCACTGTCAAAGTCCTTGTTTCCAGGGACCTGGAAGGACAGTGAGGTAATTCTCCTTGTGCTAAATTGTGCTTAAAAAAAACATTTTTTCTAGGGACAGAAAACTGTAGGTAGGGAGAGTGTGTCAGTTTCTTTCACTGTCAAAGTCCTTGTTTCCAGGGACCTGGAAGGACAGTGAGGTAATTCTCCTTGTGCTAAATTGTGCTTAAAAAAACCATTTTTTCTAGGGACAGAAAACTGTAGGTAGGGAGAGTGTGTCAGTTTCTTTCACTGTCAAAGTCCTTGTTTCCAGGGACCTGGAAGGACAGTGAGGTAATTCTCCTTGTGCTAAATTGTGCTTAAAAAAAACATTTTTTCTAGGGACAGAAAACTGTAGGTAGGGAGAGTGTGTCAGTTTCTTTCACTGCCAAAGTCCTTGTTTCCAGGGACCTGGAAGGACAGTGAGGTAATTCTCCTTGTGCTAAATTGTGCTTAAAAAAAACATTTTTTCTAGGGACAGAAAACTGTAGGTAGGGAGAGTGTGTCAGTTTCTTTCACTGTCAAAGTCCTTGTTTCCAGGGACCTGGAAGGACAGTGAGGTAATTCTCCTTGTGCTAAATTGTGCTTAAAAAAAACATTTTTTCTAGGGACAGAAAACTGTAGGTAGGGAGAGTGTGTCAGTTTCTTTCACTGTCAAAGTCCTTGTTTCCAGGGACCTGGAAGGACAGTGAGTGAATTCTCCTTGTGCTATATTGTGCTTAAAAAAAACATTTTTTCTAGGGACAGAAAACTGTAGGTAGGGAGAGTGTGTCAGTTTCTTTCACTGTCAAAGTCCTTGTTTCCAGGGACCTGGAAGGACAGTGAGGTAATTCTCCTTGTGCTAAATTGTGCTTAAAAAAAACATTTTTTCTAGGGACAGAAAACTGTAGGTAGGGAGAGTGTGTCAGTTTCTTTCACTGTCAAAGTCCTTGTTTCCAGGGACCTGGAAGGACAGTGAGGTAATTCTCCTTGTGCTAAATTGTGCTTAAAAAAAACATTTTTTCTAGGGACAGAAAACTGTAGGTAGGGAGAGTGTGTCAGTTTCTTTCACTGTCAAAGTCCTTGTTTCCAGGGACCTGGAAGGACAGTGAGGTAATTCTCCTTGTGCTAAATTGTGCTTAAAAAAAACATTTTTTCTAGGGACAGAAAACTGTAGGTAGGGAGAGTGTGTCAGTTTCTTTCACTGTCAAAGTCCTTGTTTCCAGGGACCTGGAAGGACAGTGAGGTAATTCTCCTTGTGCTAAATTGTGCTTAAAAAAAACATTTTTTCTAGGGACAGAAAACTGTAGGTAGGGAGAGTGTGTCAGTTTCTTTCACTGTCAAAGTCCTTGTTTCCAGGGACCTGGAAGGACAGTGAGGTAATTCTCCTTGTGCTAAATTGTGCTTAAAAAAAAACATTTTTTCTAGGGACAGAAAACTGTAGGTAGGGAGAGTGTGTCAGTTTCTTTCACTGTCAAAGTCCTTGTTTCCAGGGACCTGGAAGGACAGTGAGTGAATTCTCCTTGTGCTAAATTGTGCTTAAAAAAAACATTTTTTCTAGGGACAGAAAACTGTAGGTAGGGAGAGTGTGTCAGTTTCTTTCACTGTCAAAGTCCTTGTTTCCAGGGACCTGGAAGGACAGTGAGGTAATTCTCCTTGTGCTAAATTGTGCTTAAAAAAAACATTTTTTCTAGGGACAGAAAACTGTAGGTAGGGAGAGTGTGTCAGTTTCTTTCACTGTCAAAGTCCTTGTTTCCAGGGACCTGGAAGGACAGTGAGGTAATTCTCCTTGTGCTAAATTGTGCTTAAAAAAAACATTTTTTCTAGGGACAGAAAACTGTAGGTAGGGAGAGTGTGTCAGTTTCTTTCACTGTCAAAGTCCTTGTTTCCAGGGACCTGGAAGGACAGTGAGGTAATTCTCCTTGTGCTAAATTGTGCTTAAAAAAAACATTTTTTCTAGGGACAGAAAACTGTAGGTAGGGAGAGTGTGTCAGTTTCTTTCACTGTCAAAGTCCTTGTTTCCAGGGACCTGGAAGGACAGTGAGTGAATTCTCCTTGTGCTAAATTGTGCTTTAAAAAAAAAAAATTTCTAGGGACAGAAAACTGTAGGTAGGGAGAGTGTGTCAGTTTCTTTCACTGTCAAAGTCCTTGTTTCCAGGGACCTGGAAGGACAGTGAGGTAATTCTCCTTGTGCTAAATTGTGCTTAAAAAAAACATTTTTTCTAGGGACAGAAAACTGTAGGTAGGGAGAGTGTGTCAGTTTCTTTCACTGTCAAAGTCCTTGTTTCCAGGGACCTGGAAGGACAGTGAGGTAATTCTCCTTGTGCTAAATTGTGCTTAAAAAAAACATTTTTTCTAGGGACAGAAAACTGTAGGTAGGGAGAGTGTGTCAGTTTCTTTCACTGTCAAAGTCCTTGTTTCCAGGGACCTGGAAGGACAGTGAGGTAATTCTCCTTGTGCTAAATTGTGCTTAAAAAAAACATTTTTTCTAGGGACAGAAAACTGTAGGTAGGGAGAGTGTGTCAGTTTCTTTCACTGTCAAAGTCCTTGTTTCCAGGGACCTGGAAGGACAGTGAGGTAATTCTCCTTGTGCTAAATTGTGCTTAAAAAAAACATTTTTTCTAGGGACAGAAAACTGTAGGTAGGGAGAGTGTGTCAGTTTCTTTCACTGTCAAAGTCCTTGTTTCCAGGGACCTGGAAGGACAGTGAGGTAATTCTCCTTGTGCTAAATTGTGCTTAAAAAAAAACATTTTTTCTAGGGACAGAAAACTGTAGGTAGGGAGAGTGTGTCAGTTTCTTTCACTGTCAAAGTCCTTGTTTCCAGGGACCTGGAAGGACAGTGAGGTAATTCTCCTTGTGCTAAATTGTGCTTAAAAAAAACATTTTTTCTAGGGACAGAAAACTGTAGGTAGGGAGAGTGTGTCAGTTTCTTTCACTGTCAAAGTCCTTGTTTCCAGGGACCTGGAAGGACAGTGAGGTAATTCTCCTTGTGCTATATTGTGCTTAAAAAAAAAACATTTTTTCTAGGGACAGAAAACTGTAGGTAGGGAGAGTGTGTCAGTTTCTTTCACTGTCAAAGTCCTTGTTTCCAGGGACCTGGAAGGACAGTGAGTGAATTCTCCTTGTGCTATATTGTGCTTAAAAAAAACATTTTTTCTAGGGACAGAAAACTGTAGGTAGGGAGAGTGTGTCAGTTTCTTTCACTGTCAAAGTCCTTGTTTCCAGGGACCTGGAAGGACAGTGAGGTAATTCTCCTTGTGCTAAATTGTGTTTAAAAAAAACATTTTTTCTAGGGACAGAAAACTGTAGGTAGGGAGAGTGTGTCAGTTTCTTTCACTGTCAAAGTCCTTGTTTCCTGGGAACTGGAAGGACAGTGAGGTAATTCTCCTTGTGCTAAATTGTGCTTAAAAAAAACATTTTTTCTAGGGACAGAAAACTGTAGGTAGGGAGAGTGTGTCAGTTTCTTTCACTGTCAAAGTCCTTGTTTCCAGGGACCTGGAAGGACAGTGAGTGAATTCTCCTTGTGCTAAATTGTGCTTAAAAAAAACATTTTTTCTAGGGACAGAAAACTGTAGGTAGGGAGAGTGTGTCAGTTTCTTTCACTGTCAAAGTCCTTGTTTCCAGGGACCTGGAAGGACAGTGAGGTAATTCTCCTTGTGCTAAATTGTGCTTAAAAAAAACATTTTTTCTAGGGACAGAAAACTGTAGGTAGGGAGAGTGTGTCAGTTTCTTTCACTGTCAAAGTCCTTGTTTCCAGGGACCTGGAAGGACAGTGAGGTAATTCTCCTTGTGCTAAATTGTGCTTAAAAAAAACATTTTTTCTAGGGACAGAAAACTGTAGGTAGGGAGAGTGTGTCAGTTTCTTTCACTGTCAAAGTCCTTGTTTCCAGGGACCTGGAAGGACAGTGAGGTAATTCTCCTTGTGCTAAATTGTGCTTAAAAAAAACATTTTTTCTAGGGACAGAAAACTGTAGGTAGGGAGAGTGTGTCAGTTTCTTTCACTGTCAAAGTCCTTGTTTCCAGGGACCTGGAAGGACAGTGAGTGAATTCTCCTTGTGCTAAATTGTGCTTTAAAAAAAAAAAATTTCTAGGGACAGAAAACTGTAGGTAGGGAGAGTGTGTCAGTTTCTTTCACTGTCAAAGTCCTTGTTTCAAGGGACAGAGAAGGACACCTGAAGGTAGCCCTTATTGCTTTTTTCCCATCTCCCTGCAGGCCATCTATTAGAATGTCTGGAAGGCAAACAAGGAGAGGCAGACAGTCAGGAGGCAATAAAAGAGGGCAAGCAGGCTCTGTGTCTGGGGGCAACAGTGCTGGTCGTGGACGCGGTGCATTGTCATCAGCACATGGCCATGGGACACGCTTGTCCTTCTTTTCGGCAGCTGGACATGTTGAGCCACATCATGCCGAAGACTTGGTAGAGTGGATGACCAAGCCCTCCTCCTCCTCCTCATCCTCTCTCACCCAGGCTCAGGGTACTGGAAAAGCAGCTGCCAAAGCGTCCTCTTCCCTGGTATCAATGTCAGACTCATCATCAGTCACTCCTTCCCTAGACCCACCATGTCCTCCTCCTGAGGAGTCCCCCGAACTGTTTGAGCACAGTGTTGGGTACATGCTCCAGGAGGATGCCCAGCGTTTCGAAGGGTCTGATGATGAAACCCAGCTAGAGGAAGGCAGTAGCGTGAGAGCAGACAGAGGGGATGCTCAAGAAGGACACCAATCTGGCAGTCATGTTCCAGCAGCTGCAGCATACTGCCAGATTGCCTCCAGTGATGAGGAGGGAGGTGATGATGAGGTCACTGACTCCACGTGGGTGCCTAATAGGAGAGAGGAGGAGGAGGAGGATGAGGAGGAGGCACATCTCCAACGAGTCAGGATGCCCTTTGGTGGCCAGCGTAAGGGCAGTACACCGACGGAATCACACCGCAGAGCTCCGCCTGTGCAGGGCGCTGCCTCTGCCCGTCATTCAAAAAGTTCTTTGGTGTGGGCCTTTTTTGAGGCTAGTGCATCAGATCGCACAGCTGCTGTTTGCAACATATGTCTCAAGCGTATATCGCGTGGCCAAAACATCAGCCGCTTGGGTACCACATGCCTGACCAGACATATGTTGACCTGCCATGCAGCTCGTTGGCAAGCCTACCTCAAAGACCCACACCAAAGAACAAAGCGGACCTCTCCTTGCACCGCATCAGCTGGGATCTCCAACCCCACTATAACTTCAGTCCTCTCTGAAACATGCACTGAGAGGAATGAAGGTGTAGAATTAGGTGTGTCACAGCCAAGTACTTGCGGCCACTCTGCTAGCAGTACACCGACGTCCGATTCTAGCAGGCAAATTTCCCTGCCCCAGCTGCTGGACCGTCGAAAGAAGTTCACTCCCAGCCATCCACATGCCCAGCGGTTGAATGCTAGCTTGGCTAAATTGCTAGCGCTTCAACTGCTGCCTTTTCAGTTGGTAGACTCGGCCCCCTTCCGTGAGTTTGTGCAATGTGCGGTTCCTCAGTGGCAGGTTCCCAAACGCCACTTTTTCTCACGGAAGGCTATTCCGGCTCTCTACCGGCATGTGGAAGGCAATGTCTTGGCCTCGCTGGACAGGGCGGTCAGCGGTAAGGTGCATATTACCGCTGACTCATGGTCCAGCAGGCATGGACAGGGACGTTACCTTTCTTTCACGGCCCATTGGGTCGCTCTTTTGGCAGCTGGGAAGGATGCAGGACAAGGTGCAGTAGTGTTGGAGGTTGTCCCACCGCCACGCCTCCAAAATGCTACTACTGGTTGTGACACACCTCTCTCCTCCACCCCCTCCTCTTCTTCTTCCTCCATGGCCTCTTCCTGTGGTTTGTCCTATGAACCAGCGGTGCTCCGTAGCCGTTCACGGGGCTACGCAAGTACGCAGGCAAAAAGATGCCATGCCGTGCTTGCGCTGGTGTGTTTGGGGGACAGAAGCCACACTGGGGCAGAGGTCCTGTCTGCTCTGCAGGGCCAGGCCGAGAGGTGGTTGACGCCACGCCAGCTTAAGCCAGGAATGGTGGTTTGCGACAATGGCACCAACCTCCTATCCGCCCTCCGACAGGGACAACTGACCCATGTGCCCTGTGTGGCTCACGTCCTTAACCTGGTGGTGCAGCGGTTCTTGGGCAGGTACCCGGGCTTACAGGATGTCCTGAGGCAGGCCAGGAAAGTCTGTGTGCATTTCCGCAGATCTTATAATGCCAGTGCTCGCCTGGCTGAGCTGCAAAAGGAGTTGAACCTGCCCAAGAACCGCCTTATATGTGACATGCCCACCAGGTGGAACTCAACGTTGGCCATGCTGCAGCGGCTGCACACGCAGCAGAGGGCCATCAATGAGTACCTGTGCGACTACGGCACCAGGACAGGGTCAGGGGAGCTTGGTTTTTTTTCTCCACGCCAGTGGGGCATGATCAGGGATGCATGCACTGTCCTGGCACCATTTGAGGAGGCCACGAGGATGGTGAGCAGTGACAGTGCATGCATCAGTGACACTGTACCTCTTGTCCACCTGTTGGAGCACACGCTGCGTGGAATAATGGACAGGGCACTTGAGGCAGAACAGAGGCAGGAAGAGGAGGACTTCCTTGCCTCTCAAGGCCCCCTTTACCCAGACAGTGTTCCTTCTGTCCCACCCATCGCACAGGAAGAGGAGGAGGAGGAGGAGGAGGAGGAGGAGGAGGATTGTGTCAGCATGGAGGTGGAGGCTGGCACTCAGCATCATCAGCAGCAGTCTTTTAGGGATGATTTACAGTCCCAAGAAACCAGTGGACTTGTACGTGGCTGGGAGGAGGTGGCTGCGGATCATGTCGTCCTTAGTGACCCAGAGGACTCCGGAGCGAATGCCTCAGCAAACCTACGCTGCATGGCCTCCCTGATCCTGCAAAGTCTGCGGAAGGATCCTCGTATTCTTCGGATCAAGGAGAGGGACCATTACTGGCTGGCCACTCTCCTTGATCCACGGTACAAGGGTAAGGTTGCGGACCTTATGTTACCGTCGCAGAGGGAGCAGAGGATGAGACAACTCCGGGAGGCCTTGCAGAAAGGTCTGTGCAACGCGTTCCCAGAGACTGGGAGGTTACAAACTCCTGGTCCTGGACAACGAGTTGCTGAGGCTTCGGCCAGTCAAAGAAGGAGCGGTGGGGAAGGTGGCCGTCTGACCGATGCGTTCAGACAATTCTTTAGTCCGCAGCCCCAAAGTA
This sequence comes from Rana muscosa, assembly GCA_029206835.1. NCBI lineage: Eukaryota > Metazoa > Chordata > Amphibia > Anura > Ranidae > Rana > Rana muscosa. Next base: position 382,652,407 of record CM055127.1, read on the forward strand.
TGATCGGTTCCAGCAACCATCGCCAGCGTCTGATAAACATGGTGCAGGAATATCTAGGGGCAAGGTCAGACTTGGACACCTTCCCCACCGAAAATCCTCTGGCTTACTGGGTCTTGAGGATGGATCACTGGCCAGAGCTTGCACAGTATGCAATTGAGCTACTGGCCTGTCCTGCATCCAGCGTTCTTTCGGAACGCACATTCAGTGCTGCTGGAGGATTTGTCACGGATCACAGGGTGCGCCTGTCCACCGACTCGGTTGATCGACTGACTTTCATCAAGATGAACCAGTCTTGGATCACCACCAGCTACCACACACCTGATGCTGATATAACAGACTAATTGATTTTAACATGTCACATCCCTTCAAGACTGATGCTGATGCTGAGTGCCTGTGCTGTTATGTTGACTGGCTATCCTCCTCCTCCGAGTCCTCAATGATACGATTGATGATGATAGCTTGGAAGATCATTTTTGTTTATGGGTGCCGCCACCAGTGGCTAAGGCCCAATTTTACAGGGGCGTGTAATTACAATTTTTTTAGCAATAATTTGCCATAGGGCTCATTGCTGTGCTCCAAGTACAGTATCTGTGAGGGGTTGGAGTGTTGTGGCACCAGTGCCTAAGGCCCAATTTTTCAGCCCCTGTTTAACAGGGGCGTGTCATTACAATTTTTGAAGCAATACTTTGCAACAGGGCTCATTGCTGTGCTCCAAGTACAGTATCTGTGAGGGGTTGTAGTGTTGTGCCACCAGTGCCTAAGGCCCAATTTTTCAGCCCCTGTTCAACAGGGGCATGCAATTACAATTCTTGATCTAATAATTCACAGCAGGGTCCATTGCTGCACCCACCAAGAGTAACTCTGAGGGCTTACAGTCTTGTGGCAACGCCACCACCACCACCACCACGAAAGGCCCAATTTTTCAGCCCCTGTTCAAAAGGGGCATGTAATTACAATTCTTGATCTAATAATTCACAGCAGGGCCCATTGCTGCACCCACCAAGAGTAACTGTCAGGGCTTACAGTGTTGTGGCACCAGCACCACCATCAAAGCCCCAATTTTTACTACCACTGTTCAACAATTATATGTAATTAAAATTCCTGATATAATAGTTGACAGCAGGGCGTTCCAGCACCAACCAAGAGTAACTGAGTGCTTACAGTGTTGTGCCAACACCAACAACTAAGGGGCCTATTTCTGCAGAGTATATACGGCAGGTCCCTACTTTCAAACATCCAACTTACAAACGACTCCTACTTGCAAACGAAAGAAGACAACAGGAAGTGAGAGGAAATCTACCCCTAGAAAGGAAAATTCTCTCCTGTAAGAATAAATATGGGAGAAAGGGGTCTCATCTGTACTGATGCTTTATCAGCAATCCTTGTTTCAAGAAAAACACCACATTTCAAAAACAGTTGTCATTGGGACGGAAAGTGAGGTGAAATGTTCTGAACAGGGGCACAGACAGCAAAACAAATGTTACAGGGGTGATAACCCTTACCTATGTTTCCCAAAAAGTTTAAAAATAGATTTTTGGGCTGGAGCTACACTTCAACAATGTACCTGTTCAAAATTACAAACAGATTCTACATAAGAACAAACCTACAGTCCCTGTCTTGTATGCACCGCCTGTATACGGCTGTTCAGAGTATATAGGGCCTTTTTTATTTTATGTGCGGGGTTCCCCTTAATATCCATACAAGACCCAAAGGGGCTGGTAATGGGCTGGGGTAGGGGGGGGGTCATGGGGTAGCTATGCCATTTTTCTTAAAGAATTTCATCCATATTACCGGGACCAGACATTACATTAAAGCCGCAAGCAGTTTTAAATGGCTTTTTTTTCCTTTAGAAGTGTCATTTTGTGCAGGGACAGTTCTAAACACGGGAAACACGTGGCACTTCACAGGCATACTTTAGACACCCCCCAGGTACGATATTTAAAGGAATATTTGACTTTTTTTTTTTCACTTTATGCATCATTAAAATGACTGCTCCCGAAAAACGACCGTTTTTAAAACTTCTTTTTGCATTGATACATGTCCCCTGGTGCACAACCCGGGTTCCCAAACCCTATTTATGACAATAACATGCATAATAGTTGTTATAATTAGCACTTTAGAATTCGAACGTTCGCATCCATTGTATTTAATAGGGTTCTAATGTTCGTTCGAACTTTCGGTCCGTTCGCGGGTTCTGGTGCGAACCGAACCCGGGGGTGTTCGGCTCATCACTAGTCATAAGTTAACAATGTCAGCACCCAACAGCCATGTTATGTGACCCACTGTGACAGAGCCAACCATAATAGCACTTGCTAACTGCTGCCTGTGTGTTGTGTTGCTGTTTGTTATCAAGGCTTCTTTCACACGGAGTGGAATCCACTTGTTCAGTGGGGGATCTGTCCACTGATCGAGTGGCGTGGGCAGGTGACAGGTCCGTGTCCACTCAGCTTATGCAGAGCGGACACAGACATAGCACACTCTACTCTAAGTTGGCTGGTGCAAAAAAAACAGCTGTCTGTTTACACCCAACTGTCCCCCAATCCGATCCGCTAGACGGAGGGAACGGATCCCTTTCCGTTTTGTTTAGCGGATCAGATTGGAGGTAGGTGGGTGTAAATTAAAACAACTCCGTTTAAATGCATTGCTCTATTGTAGTGAATGGAAGATCTGATCAGGTTCGCCTGAAAAAGGGATAGAGGGACCTGATCAGACCTGTCATGTGAACCCACCCCTAACCTTTTCCCTTTTAGCTGCTTGGTGCCCACCCTCAGTACATTTACTGCAGCAGAAATCGCATTAGTGTGAATGGAGCCTTGGTCCTTGTTCAAATTAGTGTGATTTCAGCTCTGACCTGAGTTGCACAAATTCACATGACAATTAAAATCACATTGTTTTCCATGGTGTCTGTTCACATCAGCACAACACAGCATGGAACAAATTTTCAAAAAGGTTCCTATGCTACTCCGATTCCAGTGTGATTTTGGCCCCACAGAAAATGCAAATCACATCCAAGTAGCATCCAAGTAGCACTACAAAATCGCACACTGAAAGTCGGATTGCAACAGTGTGCACTTAGCTTAAGATACATGTAATTTTTTTACAAATACCAAACTGCATTCATTGATGTTTTTATTATCTGCATTGCGTTCTGTTTTAAAGTGGTTGTAAAGGATGAAGGTTTTTCTATTTTTCTACTTTATATTATGCATGAAGGTAAAAAACCTTCAGTATGCAGCTTTCCCCCAGCCCCCCCCCCCCTAATACTTACCTGAACTCGATCCAGCAATGTGCACGAGAGAGGCTGCTGTCCTGGGTCTCTGCCTCCTCATTGGCTCTCACTGCTGTCAATCACAGTCAGTGGGGGAGTGGGGGCTGGGCCGAGCCCCGTTCTTTATGTCTAATGGATGAACAGAGCAGGGTTCAGGAATGAGCATGAGCGAGGGCCCCCATAGCAAGCCGCTTGCTATGGGGGCACTCATGCATACTCACTCCCGAGCACTCGGCGGGGGACTCAAGAAGAGGAGGATCAGGGCTGCTTTGTGCAAAACCATTGCACAGAGCAGGTACGTATGACATGTTTGTTATATTAACCACTTAACGACCGCCCACCGCCGATTTACGTCGGCAGAATGGCACCGACAGGCAGAATCACGTAGATCTACGTGATCGCCTTTGTGCAGTTGGGGGGTCCATCCGGACCCCCCTTCACTGCAGTGAGCGGCCGTTAAGTGTTCGGGAGCGATCAGGCATGAGGGGGCGGCCGCTCGATTCCGCCCCCCCCCTCGCGATCGCTCCCGGCGAATGAAATTGCTTCCTCCTGCCTGAAATGTAAACACAGGCTGGAGGAAGTGATGTCATCTCCCTCGCCGCGGTCTTTTCGTTCCTGGCGCCGAGGAGAGAAGAAGCAGGTTAGTGCACCAACAGTCCACTGACACGTAGGTACACATAGGCACACAAATCACCCCCCAGTCACCCCCAGATCACCCCCCAGGTCACCCCAAAGCCCCCAATCACAGTGTCACTGATTGCAGTGATCATTTATTTTACTGATCACTGCATTTAGTGTCATCTGTGATTGTAAAAAGTTGCAGGGCAGTTAGGATTAGGCCACTTTAGGTCCAGGGTAGCCCCCTAACCCCCCCTAATAAAGGTTTAACCCCTTGATCACCCCCCAGGTAACCCTTTCACCCCCTAACTTCAGCGTCACTAAGCGATTGTTTTTCCGATCGCTGTATTCGTGTCGCTGGTGTTTTAGATAGGCAGTTCTTTTTTTTTAGGTTTGCCGCAGGTTTTTATTAGTGTCAGGTACCCCCATATATTATTTTAACCCCCTGATTGCCCCTAGAGTTAACCCTTTCACCAGTGATCGCCGTATAAGCGTCACTGGTGTCACTGGTTAGCCAGTAAGTTATTTAGTTATTTAGGTTACCCGTCAGGTTTTTATATAGTGTCAGGTACCCCCATATTTAACCTAATAAAGGTTTTAACCCCCTGATTGCCCCTAGTTAACCCTTTCACCAGTGATCACCATATAAAGGTTACGGGTGACGCTGGTTGATTAGTTTGCTTTTTATAGCATCAGGGCACCCGCCGTATATAACCCAATAAAGGTTTAACCCCCCTGATCGCCCGGCGGGTGAGATCAATTAGGTTTTAGCGCCAGAGAGGGTCTGCGTCGCCCCAGGCAGTGTTAGGTTAGTGCCAGTAACGCTAACACCCACGCGCAAAGCATACACCCCCCTTAGTGGTATAGTATCTGATCAGATCTATACTAGCATCCCCAGCGGTTTAGGGTTCCCAAAAACGCAGTGTTAGCGGGATCAGCCCAGATACCTGCTAGCGCCTGCGTTTAGCCCCTCCGCCCAGCCCAGCCCAGCCCAGCCCACCCAAGTGCAGTATCGATCGATCACTGTCACTTACCAAACACAACACACATAACTGCAGCGTTCGCAGAGACAGGCCTGATCCCTGCGATCGCTAACAGTTTTTTTGTAGCATTTGATATATTTGCTGACGACAGTCAGGTGCTTTTTTTCCTGTGAATCTTACTAGTGTACCCCTAAATTTAGAGACCAAAATGGCAAGACGAAGGTACACTAGTAAAGAGGCCTACGAGATTCTGAGCATGACAGATAGTGAAGAGGAGGTCACGTATCTGTCAGATTCAGGCTCAGAATATCTTCCCGTAGAAGACAGTGACGTCAGCGGCCCCACGTCAGATAGCTCTGACGACGAAGTTAAGGTCCCTGCTAAGGTCAGGTGTACCCGATCCCGATCTTCTGAGGTTGTTGAGGAGCAAGAACCGCAGGTCTCTCGTATCATGGAGCAGAGTAGTACTAGCGCCGCTATTCCTTCTGGTGAACTGGCAAGCACCAGCGGCCTAGTACAGCCTGGACGTACATCCAGCACTGCAGTAACACTTGGTGACGTGGCGAGTCCCATAAGTGCAGTTCAAGCTGGCGAGGTGGCAAGCACAAGTAGTGTCCCGCTGCCACCAAGAAGACAAAGGCAGGCCCGTCGTGCCCATACTGCCCTTCCTGCAGAATTCGCCTATCCTGATTGGGTCCCCACCACTTCTGCAGAACCCGTACTTCCCCCATTCACTGCCCAACCCGGTATTCAGGTGGAAACAGCTGATTTTATTCCAATTGATTTTTATTCGCTGTTTTTCACGGAAGATCTCTATAGATCTATTGTGGACCAGAGTAATTTATATGCTGGTCAATTTATCGCCGCTAACCCCCAGTTGCCTAAAATTGCCAGAAATTGGAAACCAATTACGGTTTCCGAATTTAAGACCTTTCTGGGCCTTTCCCTCAACATGGGCACACATAAATTTCCGTCATTGCGTGCTTATTGGTCCACGCACCCAATTGACCACATGCCCGTGTTCTCTGCCTCCATGTCCAGGGCACGATACGAGCAGATTTTGCGGTTCATGCACTTCAACGACAATGAACTTTGTCGTCCACGTGGGGACCCTGAATACGACCGGCTCTATAAAATTCGGCCCCTCATAAACCACTTCAACGAACGTTTTGCAGCCTTGTTTACTCCCGATCAAGTTGTCTGCGTTGATGAGTCCCTGATTAAATTTTCTGGCCGCTTGTCTTTCAAGCAGTACCTTCCCAGCAAGCGTGCCAGATACGGGGTCAAGCTCTACAAGTTCTGTGACAGGGCAACAGGCTAGTAGTAGTAGTGAACTTTACGGTTTATGAGGGAAAAGATAGTCAGATTGAGTCGGTCAACTGCCCGGATTACATAGGGAGCGCTGGCAAGATAGTGTGGAACTTGGTGTCACCCTTATTCGGAAAGGGGTACCACTTGTATGTGGACAATTATTACACGAGCGTGCCACTGTTTAGTCACTTGTTTGATCATCAGATTGGAGCATGTGGCACCGTGCGACCTAATCGCCGGGGTTTCCCCAGCGGCTTGTAGATGCCCGTCTTAGTCTGGGGGAGAGAGCCTGCTTGAAGTGTAATAACTTGCTCGCTATGAAGTGGAGGGACAATAAGAATGTTTTCCTTCTTACCTCCCTTCATGCAGACACGACAGTCCAAATTCGTACGGCGACTGGTGTTGTGGAGAAACCCCTCTGTGTCCACGAATATAACCAAAATATGGGAGGGGTGGACCTCAACGACCAGTTGATGGCGCCGTATCTAATTGACCGTAAGGCGAGACGCTGGTACAAAAAAGTGTCTCTATCATTATTCCAATTGGCTTTGCTGAACGCTCATGTGCTATACAGAGCTTCAGGCGGGACGTTATCTCTTCTAAAATTCCAGAATGAGATAGTCACAGAACTCCTGTATCCAGGCGGTTCTGCACCTCACCATCCCCTACCAAATGCAGTAAGCCGGCTGCATGAGAGGCATTATTCGTATGTCCTCCCGAGTACCCCTACCCAAAGCCACCCCCAAAAAAGATGTTGTGTCTGTAGCAAGCGCGGATTTAGGCGTGACACCCGTAGTTTTTGTCCACTCTGTCCTGACAAGCCTGGTCTTTGCCAAGGTGAATGTTTTGAACGCTACCACTCAAAAGTGAAGTTTTAGCGTAGGGTACAGCATTTCACAGACAAGGACACACTTACACAGGGTCTCCCAAGATGCCATTACATTTTGAGAGACCCGAACCATTACAGTTGTAAAGTTACAAAAAAAAGTGTAAAAAAGAAAAAAAAAACGTAAAAAACAAAACACAAAAAAAATATAAAATAAAAAAAACAAAAATAGTTGTCGTTTTATTGTTCTCTCTCTCTCTCTATTTTCTCTCTATTGTTCTGCTCTTTTTTACTGTATTCTATTCTGCAATGTTTTATCATGCTTGCTTTTCAGGTATGTAATTTTTTGTTTTCAGGTGCGCCATTCAACTGCAGCGCGGAATTATTTATCTTGACAGCAACAGCGTTTGCTCCCACGATACATAAAGCCGTGACTCCAGTGCTGTAGGAGGTGATTTCACCACCACAGTTAAAAAAAAGAGCATATATGCCGAAGCATGGGGGCAGCAGGGGCGGAGGAGCGATTTTGCTCCTAATGCCGCGTACATACGGTCGAAATTCCGACGGAGGCCTGCCCGTGGAAAATTCCGACCGTGTGTACGCGGCATAACTTTTTTGCGGGAGGATGCCCCCATGCTTCGGCATATATATATTTTAGGCACAGGTTGCGTTAAAACATTTTTTTATTTTTTACTAGGTTTTGTTTTGGTATTTGCTTTGCAGGTATGGCATGGTAAGGTCTTACTGTTGTACTGTAATGTTACTTTGTTTTAATGTTAACCACCATTTGCTTAGCAGGTACGCCATTCAGTTGCAGCGCGGATCTATTTATCTTGACAGCAACAGCGTTTGCTCCCACGATACATAAAGCCGTGACTCCAACGCTGTAGGAGGTGATTTCACCACCACAGTTAAAAAAAAGAGCATATATGCCGAAGCATGGGGGCAGCAGGGGCGGAGGAGCGATTTTGCTCCTAATGCCGCGTATATACGGTCGAAATTCCAACGGAGGCTTGCCCGTGGAAAAGTCCGGCCGTGTGTACGCGGCATAACCTTTTATGCCGCGTACATACGGTCGAAATTCCGACGAAGGCTTGACCGTGTGTACGCGGCATAACTTTTTTGCGGGAGGATGCCCCCATGCTTCGGCATATATGCCCATCATTAGAAGTGGGTGGATGAAGGGAGGTATTCTAATGGTGGGCATACCCACCAATCAATCTCTTTTTTTCGTTCAGCCAATAGGCTGTATGAAAAAAAAGATTACAATACATGTCCAACAAGGACCAGCAACGTACTGGTATGTTGCTGGACTTTGAATGTTTATACCAGAATGATGCCTGTGGGTTTAGGCATCATCTTGGTATCATTCTTTTCAGCCAGCAGCCGGCTTTCATGTAAAAGCAATTCTAGCAGATAATTAGCCTCTAGACTGCTTTTACAAGCAGTGGGAGGGAATGTCCCCCCCCCCCCGGATATAAAAAGCGCCATTGGGAAATTGGGAAAGCATTTTATCACACCGATCTTGGTGTGGTCAGATGCTTTGAGGGCAGAGGAAAGATCTAGGGTCTAACCCCCCAATTTTTTTCAAAAAAAGAGTACCTGTCACTACTTATTGCTATCATAGGGGATATTTACATTCCCTGAGATAACGATAAAAATGGTAAAAAAATAAAATATGGAAGGCACGGTTTAAAAATAAAATAAAAAAGCCAAATAAATAATAAAAAAAAAAAAAAGCACCGCTGTCCCCCCCTGCTCTTGCGCAAAGGCGAACGCAAGCGTCGGTCTAGCATCATATGTAAACAGCAATTGCATCATGCATGTGAGGTATCACCGCGAAGGTCAGATCGAGGGCAGTCATTTTAGCAGTAGACTTCCTCTGTAAATCTAACGTGGTAACCTGTAAAGGCTTTTAAATGCTTTTAAAAATGAATGTAGTTTGTCGCCGCTGCGCGTTTGTGCGCAATTTTAAAGCATGTCGTGTTTGGTATCCATGTACTCGGCCTAGGATCATCTTTTTTATTTCATCAAACATTTGGGCAATATAGTGTTTTTTAGTGCATTAAAAATAAAAAAGTGTGTTTTTCCCCCAAAAAATGCGTTTGAAAAATCGCTGCGCAAATACTGTGTGGAAAAAAAAAATGCAACACCCACTATTTTAATCTGTAGGGCCTTTGCTTTAAAAAAATATATAATGTTTGGGGGTTCAACATAATTTTCTTGCAAAAAAAAAAATGTTTTCATGTAAACAAAAAGTGTCAGAAAGGGCTTTGTCTTCAAGTGGTTAGAAGAGTGGATGATGTGTGACATAAGCTTCCTAATGTTGTGCATAAAATGCCAGGACAGTTCAAAACCCCCCCAAATGACCCCATTTTGTAAAGTAGACACCTCAAGCTATTTGCTGAGAGGCATGTTGAGCCCATTGAATATTTTTTTTTTTTGTCCCAAGTGATTGAATAATGACCAAAAAAAAAAAAATGTACAAAAAGTTGTCACTAAATTATATATTGCTCAAACATGCCATGGGCATATGTGGAATTACACCCCAAAATACATTCTGTTGCTTCTCCTGAGTACGGGGATACCACATGTGTGGGACTTTTTGGGAGCCTAGTCGCGTACGGGACCCCAAAAACCAAGCACCGCCTTCAGGATTTCTATGGGTGTAAATTTTTGATTTCACTCCTCACTGCCTATCACAGTTTCGGAGGCCATGGAATGCCCAGATGGCACAAAACCCCCCCAAATGACCCCATTTTGGAAAGTAGACACCTCAAGCTATTTGCTGAGAGGTATGTTGAGTATTTTGCAGATCTCGCTTTTTGTCACAAAGTTTTGAAAATGTAAAAAAAGAAAAAAAAAAGAAAAAAAAATGTCTTTCTTAATTTTCAAAAACAAATGAGAGCTGTAAAATACTCACCATGCCTCTCAGCAAATAGCTTGGGGTGTCTACTTTCCAAAATGGGGTCATTTGTGGGGGTTTTGGGCTATTTTGACATTTTATGGCCTTCAAAACTGTGATAGGTAGTGAGGAGTGAAATCAAAAATTTATGCCCTTAGAAACCTTGAAGGCGGTGCTTGGTTTTTGGGGTCCCATACGCGGCTAGGCTCCCAAAAAGTCCCACACATGTGGTATCCCCGTACTCAGGAGAAGCAGCAGAATGTATTTTGGGGTGTAATTTCACATATAACCATGGCATGTGTGAGCAATATATCATTTAGTGACAACTTTTTGTACATTTTTTTTTTTCTTTTTGTCATTATTCAATCATTTGGGACAAAAAAAAATATTCAATGGGCTCAACATGCCTCTCAGCAAATAGCTTGGGGTGTCTACTTTCCAAAATAGGGTCATTTGGGGGGTTTTGTGCCATCTTGGCATTTTATGGCCTTCAAAACTGTGATAGGTAGTGAGGAGCGAAATCAAAAATTTATGCCCTTAGAAACCTTGAAGGCGGTGCTTGGTTTTTGGGGTCCCGTACGCGGCTAGGCTCCCAAAAAGTCCCACACATGTGGTATCCCCGTACTCAGGAGAAGCAGCAGAATGTATTTTGGGGTGTAATTTCACATATGCCCATGGCATGTGTGAGCAATATATCATTTAGTGACAACTTTGTGCAAAAAAAAAAAAAGTTTGTCATATTCCCGCAACCTGTGGCAAAATATAAAATATTCCATGGACTCAACATGCCTCTCAGCAAATAGCTTGGGGTGTCTACTTTCCAAAATGGGGTAATTTGGGTGGGTTTTGTGCTATTTTGGCATTTTATGGCCTTCGAAACTGTGATAGGTAGTGAGGAGTGAAATCAAAAATTTACGCCCTTAGAAATCCTGAAGGCGGTGCTTGGTTTTTGGGGCCCTGTACGCGGCTAGGCTCCCAAAAAGTCCCACACATGTGGTATCCCCGTACTCAGGAAAAGCAGCAGAATGTATTTTGGGGTGCAATTCCACATATAACCATGGCATGTGTGAGCAATATATCATTTAGTGACAACTTTTTGTACATTTTTTTTTTCTTTTTGTCATTATTCAATCATTTGGGACAAAAAAAAATATTCAATGGGGTCAACATGCCTCTCAGCAAATAGCTTGGGGTGTCTACTTTCCAAAATGGGGTCATTTGGGGGGGTTTGTGCCATCTTGGCATTTTATGGCCTTCAAAACTGTGATAGGTAGTGAGGAGTGAAATCAAAAATTTATGCCCTTAGAAACCTTGAAGGCGGTGCTTGGTTTTTGGGGTCCCGTACGCGGCTAGGCTCCCAAAAAGTCCCACACATGTGGTATCCCCGTACTCAGGAGAAGCAGCAGAATGTATTTTGGGGTGTAATTTCACATATGCCCATGGCATGTGTGAGCAATATATCATTTAGTGACAACTTTGTGCAAAAAAAAAAAAAGTTTGTCATATTCCCGCAACTTGTGGCAAAATATAAAATATTCCATGGACTGAACATGCCTCTCAGTAAATAGCTTGGGGTGTCTACTTTCCAAAATGGGGTCATTTGGGGGGGTTTTGTGCTATTTTGGCATTTTATGGCCTTCGAAACTGTGATAGGTAGTGAGGAGTGAAATCAAAAATTTGCGCCCTTAGAAATCCTGAAGGCGGTGCTTGGTTTCCGGGGTCCCGTACGTGGCTAGGCTCCTAAAAAGTCCCACACATGTGGTATCCCCGTACTCAGGAGAAGCAGCAGAATGTATTTTGGGGTGCAATTCCACATATAACCATGGCATGTGTGAGCAATATATCATTTAGTGACAACTTTTTGTAATTTTTTTTTTTTTCATTATTCAATCACTTGGGACAAAAAAAAAATATTCAATGGGCTCAACATGCCTCTCAGCAATTTCCTTGGGGTGTCTACTTTCCAAAATGGGGTCATTTGGGGGGGTTTTGTACTGCCCTGCCATTTTAGCACCTCAAGAAATGAGATAGGCAGTCATAAATTTAAAGCTGTGTAAATTTCAGAAAATGTACCCTAGTTTGTAAACGCTATAACTTTTGCGCAAACCAATAAATATACGCTTATTGAAATTTTTTTTACTAAAGACATGTGGCTGAATACATTTTGGCCTAAATGTATGACTAAAATTGAGTTTATTCGATTTTTCTTATAACAAAAAGTAGAAAATATCTTTTTTTTTCAAAATTTTCGGTCTTTTTCTGTTTATATCGCAAAAAATAAAAATCGCAGAGGCAATCAAATACCATTAAAAGAAAGCTCTATTTGTGGGAAGAAAAGGACGCAAATTTCATTTGGGTACAACATTGCATGTCCGCACAATTTACAGTTAAAGCAGCGCAGTGCCGAATCCCAAAAACAGGCCTGGTCCTAATGGCCCGAAATGGTCCGGGGCTTAAGTGGTTAAGCACGTGCAGACCACACACCATACATATACTGCGGCAGGGCTCTACACTGGATCACGTACCCAGATCATGAACGGCACCCTGGGGTAGGGGACTGTCTGGCTGTGCTGCGATTCGCTGTAGCACAATCTAATCAGTGGGTGCCGGGTGCTGATTGGTCACGCTAGGCACACATTTAACCCCTTGATCGCCCTTAGATGTTTAACCCCTTCCCAGCCAGTGTCATTAGTACAGTGACAGTGCATACTTTTGGCACTGATCACTCTAGTAGTGTCACTGGTTCCTACAAAGTGTCAAAAGTATCAGAATGCCCTCCACAATAGTTCTGCTGATTGCCGCCATTACTAGCATAAAAATAAATAAATAAAAATCGCAGTATATATATATAACATCATTTGTAGACACTATAACTTTTTGCGCAAACCAGTCAATATAAGTTTTTGGGATTTTTTTTTTTACCAAAAATATGTAGCAAATACATATTGGCTGAAATTTATGAAGACATTAGATTTTTTATTGGATGTGTTTTAAAGCAAAAAGTTAAAAATATTGTTTGTTTCTTCAAAGTTGTCCGTCCTTTTTTGTTGATAGCGCAAAAAAAAAAAAAAAAACACAGTGGAGATCGAATACCACCAAAGGAAAGATCATAAATTTTGTTTGGGTACAGCATTGCATGACCGTGCAATTACCAGTTAAAATAGCGCAGTGCTAAATTGCGAAAAATGGCCTGGTCATTAGGCGAGTAAAATCTTCCGGAGCTGACGTGGTTAAAGATAAGAAAAGATTAAGCCTTTAGTAACCCTTTAATATTAGAATTTGCTGATTAAACTTGTTTTAAAGGCGGTGAAGTAACTTTTCTGTTTTGCTTCTGGCCAGTGTTGGTCATCTTACTTTAAAAAAAGTAATTCGTTAAGTTACAAATTACTTCTCCCAAAAAGTAATTGCGTTAGTAACTCAGTTACTACATTGGAAAAGTAATTAGTTACTCAGCAAAGTAACTGTGACTTTTTTTTTATATTCTATAATGCAATTACGTTCTATAACATCTTTAATATCAAAGCGGTGGCAGCGGTGATGTTGAGGGGGGTGGCAGCGATAGTACTTAAGGGGGTAGCAGGGGTGGTACTTAAAGGGGGGTGGCAACAGTGATGTTGAGGGGGGGTGGCAACGGTGGTACTTGAGGGAGGGTGGCAGTGGTGATGTTGAGGGGGTGGCAGCATTGGTACTTGGGGGGTGGCAGGGGTGGTACTTGAGGGGGTGGCAGTGGTGGTACTTGAGGGGGTGGCAGCGGTGGTACTTGAGGGGTGGCAGCGGTGGTACTTGGGGGGGTGGCAGCGGTGGTACTTGGGGGGGTGGCAGCAGTGGTGCCATCCTCTCCCACCACCACCTCTGCCTCTTACTGATCTCATCCGCCACCACTGATCTCATCCCTATCCCCCCCTTCTCCTCTGTTGTAGAAGTGATGGTGGGTGGGTAGGGATGGGATCAGTAAGAAGCAGATGTGGTGGAGGTTGGGATGGATCGATTGCACTGCAATTCGAATCGTCACTTACTTCCATCACCGTACCTCCAGGGATGCCTTTCCTCATGGGGAGAGACCCTCCCCTTCACTCGATTGGTGTCAGCTGGTCAGTTGACTTCATTTTTCTGTGTCTGCCCCGCCTCCCTACATTCTCTCTCTCTGGATAGGCGGGGTGGGATGGGGCGGTCCAGAGTCTCTCTCAGCCTGTCTTCTCAGCTCAGCAGGTGTCATGGAGATCCTGCCAGAAACAGGCTCCCTGGACTTCCTGGGTCCCGTCCGTGCGCACGCATGCGCGTGCACGCGCGCACACGTGCACGCGCGCTCCCCGCGGTTTGCGTCAGAAGGGCTACTTAAACCCCTCACTTGCAGACAGTCCCTGCTGTCTGCTCTACAGCGTAGTACCTGTGTAACCCGACCTAAAAAACCCATCTGCATCTGACCCGGCTTCCCTGTGACCTGTCTGCTATCCGCCTGCACCTGACCTCCGGCCTGTTTCTGACCTCTGCTCTGCCTTTTCCTTTTGTACCTCGCTGTCTGCCAGTGTTCCCGACCCGGCTTGTCCGACTACCCTGCCTGACCCAGGCCCCGGTCCGGTCCGTTCAGCTGTTCCAGTTAACCTGCTGTGCTTCCTGGCTTCCTGGTTCCTGTGATCCTGCTGTGCTTCCTGGCTTCCTGATTCCAGTTAACCTGCTGTGCTTCCTGGCTTCCTGGTTCCTGTGATCCTGCTGTGCTTCCTGGCTTCCTGATTCCAGTTAACCTGCTGTGCTTCCCGGCTTCCTGATTCCAGTTAACCTGCTGTGCTTCCTGGCTTCCTGGTTCCTGTGATCCTGCTGTGCTTCCTGGCTTCCTGATTCCTGTTAACCTGCTGTGCTTCCAGAGTCCTGGGCCCTGTCTACTTGCCTCACCTCTGTGTACCCGGATTCCGCCCGGACCACCCAGCTACTTGCTCTGTGTTGATCCTGCCAGGCACTCGTACCCCTTCTACCTCCGTGCCTCCTGTTAACACTACCAGGGGCCGCTGGTGGGAGCCATAAGGGAGGCCTCCCTCTGCTAAACTGGGCTCGTCACTGTCAGGTACGTGACAGCAGCAGACAGCCATGTCTGAGCCCGAGCAGGGAGCCTCACCTATGGAGGAACTATGTCGGCACCTGGCGGGATTGACTGAAGCAATCAAAAGTCTCCAGCAAGGCTACACCCACCTGGAAGGACAAGTGCGGGCCCTCACCAACCCTTCTGGAGCCCAAGAACGTCCACTTGCCTCTACTTCCTCTGCCGGTACAGGGTCCACACCCACGGTGGTCATGCTTCCTCCTGAACCCAGGGTTCCTACACCTGAAAGGTTCTCTGGGGACCAGAGCAAGTTCAGAGCTTTCCGTAACTCCTGCGAGTTGTACTTTGCCTTACAGCCCCGCACCTTCTCCTTGGAAGCCACCAAGTTGGGCTTTGTGATCTCTTTGCTCTCTGGAGACCCACAGAACTGGGCCCACCGCCTGCTGGAACGGAAGGATGTGGCTTTGGACAGTCTTACAGTTTTCCTTGATGCCATGGCCCAACTGTATGAGGACCCTCAGCTTTCAGTTACTGCAGAAAACGCCTTGCGGACCCTTCAGCAGGGACGCAGAGCGGCTGAGGACTATGTAGCTGAATTTAGGCGCTTGAGCGCGGATACCAGTTGGAATGACGCCGCCCTCCGTCACCAGTTCCGCATAGGTCTTTCGGACCCCCTGAAAGATGAACTGGCTTGGGTCGGAATACCAGAGACTCTGAATCTTTTGATCGATTTGACTATTCAGATTGACCGACGCCTGAGGGAACGGAGGGCTGAGAGGGCCACGGGCTTCTCCCGTCCGACCTGGATGCTTCCCCGGGTCCCCAGCCACCTGCAACCAGCTCCTGTCGCACCTCTGACCCCCTCACACGATGCACCCGAACCCATGCAGCTTGGAGTCCTTCGTCCCTCCCTCACTCCGGAGGAACGCCAGCGCCGGCGAGCGCATAACCTGTGCCTGTATTGTGGGGAACCCGGGCACTTCGTTAGGAACTGTCCCCTGAAAGCCCGTAAGTGCTTCTCAGTATCTTCTGGTTTAACCAACCCTCGGGCCAAGCCTTCATCTCACCTTGCCCTTTCTGTCTCCTTACAGCTCCCAGGAAGGACTCTGCAAGTGTCCGCTATCATTGACTCTGGGGCTTGTAGTTGCTTCATGGACTCAACTTTTGCCCGCACACAGGAGATCCCCCTTCTTACCAAGACTCATGGACTATGTGTTCACCTGGCTGACGGGTCCGTTATCAAGTCGGGACCCGTGGTCCAGGAGACGGTTCCCTTACCTGTCACCATCCCCACCACTACCGGGGTTCACCGAGAGTACCTACGTCTGGACATTATTTCTTCTCCACTGTTCCCTATGATTCTCGGTATGCCTTGGTTGCAAGCCCACAACCCCACCATCAACTGGGCCACGGGGGTAGTTACCTTTCCTTCCTCCTATTGCCAACAGTCCTGCGGCTCACACAAGCTCCCTGGGCCGGCCACTTTAATGTGTACCGACACTGAGGCTGGTACACGTCAGGTCATCCCTGACGCCTACCTGGACTTCCTTGATGTATTCAGCAAACAGGGGGCAGAGACACTACCACCCCATCGGGCCTACGATTGCCCCATCGATCTGCTTCCCAGAGCAGCTATTCCATTTGGTAGGATTTTCCCATTAACGGAGGTAGAACAGGGGGCACTAAAGAACTACATCGATGAGAACCTACTAAAGGGGTTCATTCGCCCCTCTACGTCGCCAGCAGGCGCAGGCATCTTCTTCGTGGAAAAAAAGGACCATACCCTCCGACCCTGTGTGGATTACCGTGAACTGAATAAGATCACCATTAAGAATCGCTACCCGCTCCCCCTGGTATCAGAGTTATTCCAAAGATTGGGAGCTGCCACCATTTTTACTAAACTTGACCTCCGTGGAGCTTACAATCTGGTCCGAATCAAGGAGGGTGATGAGTGGAAGACTGCCTTCCGCTCCCGGTTTGGACATTTTGAGTACTTAGTGATGCCCTTCGGGTTGTGCAATGCACCTGCCACCTTCCAGTACTTTATTAATGATGTACTTCGGGACTTTTTGGATCTTTTTGTTATTGTCTACTTGGATAACATACTAATCTTTTCTTCCTCCCTTGACTCTCATCGCAGGCACGTCAGAAATGTGTTGGATCGGCTTCGTCAGCATAGCCTATATGCGAAGGCCGAGAAATGCGAGTTCGAGCGGGAGAGCATAGCATTCCTGGGGTTAATCATCTCCGGCGAAGGCATCAGGATGGATCCACAGAAGATTGCCGCAATCCTGGATTGGCCAGTGCCAATGGATAAGAAAGGGATCCAACGGTTTGTTGGATTCGCTAACTTTTATCGTAAATTTATCCGGGGGTTCTCCGCAATCATTGCGCCCATCACCCAGTTAACTAAGCAAGGAACCCGCTTCCACTGGTCCCCAGCGGCCCAAAAGGCCTTCGAAGCCCTGAAGGGCCTCTTTACCTCCGCTTCTATTTTGAAACACCCAGATTCCTCACTGCCATTTGTACTTGAGGTAGATGCCTCTGAGGTCGCGGTAGGAGCAATACTGTCACAGAGACAAGGAACCCGGGCTTTGCTTCACCCAGTAGCCTTCTTTTCTCGCAAACTATCTGCGGCAGAGAGAAACTACGATGTAGGGGACCCGGAACTACTGGCGATCAAGTCTGCCTTGGAAGAATGGCGATACTTACTTGAAGGAGCTGCTCACCCGATTCTAATATTCACCGACCATAAGAATCTGGAGTACCTGAAAGCTGCAAAAAGATTAAAACCACGACAAGCCAGATGGGCACTGTTTTTTTCCCGGTTTTGCTTTCATGTCACTTATCGCCCTGGTGCCAAGAACACTAAACCCGACGCCTTGTCCCGAATGTTTCATGGATCAAAGGAAACCTCCCCGCCCGATACCATCCTCGCCCCTGGGAATTTTCTTCTTCTTCAGGAAGACTTACTCACTCGGATCAGACAAGCCACCACTGGACAGGAACCCTCCTCTGAGCTGGACTTGCAGGCTAAGGATGGATTACTATGGCACCAGAACAGGATATTAGTACCAGAAGAACTAAAAATAACCGTGTTGGAACTCTGCCACGATCATGCCCTTGCCGGGCACTTTGGTGTTGCCAAGACCACTGATTTGGTACAACGTACCTTCTGGTGGCCCCGATTACGCGAGGATTGCAGGAAGTTCGTGGAGTCCTGTATTACTTGTACCCGAAACAAGATCCAGATCCAGATCCAAGGCCTGGGGACTACTGAGGCCTTTACCTGTCCCAGACAGGCCTTGGAAGATGCTTTCCATCGACTTTATAGTTGAACTGCCTCCAGCGGAAAACCATACCACTATCTTTGTGATAGTGGACCGTCTGTCCAAGATGGCACATTTTGTCCCTATGAGGGGGACCCCCTCAGCCCCGGAAACTGCACAAATGTTCATCAAAGAGGTCGTCAGGCTCCACGGGGTGCCTGCCAATATTGTCTCTGATCGGAGGGTACAATTTACCTCTCGGTTCTGGAGATCCCTCTGCAAGACCCTGGGGATAGAACTATAGTTTTCTTCGGCTTACCACCCTCAGACCAACGGACAGACGGAGAGGACTAACCAGACCCTCGAGCAATACCTGCGTTGTTTCTCCTCTTTTGCTCAGAATGACTGGCTCTCCCTGCTTCCACTAGCCGAGTTTGCTTATAATAACTGCATCCACTCTGCAACTAACCAGACCCCATTCTTCGCGAACTATGGTTTTCACCCTGCATTTCTGCCCAACTCCCTCCCGGAGTGCTCGGTGCCTGCAGTCCAGGAAAGAGTGAACTTCTTCTCATCTAACAATCAGCTTTTACACGAAACCATGGCAAAGACTCAGGAGTATAACAAGATGGTCTACGACAAGAGAAGGCGGGGTGAATTAGTGCTGGTACCCGGCGACCAAGTATGGCTCTCTACCATTAACCTAAGGGTGGCATGCCCTTCCAGGAAGTTGGGTCCCAAGTTCTTAGGGCCATTTCCTGTCAAAAGGAAAATTAACGAAGTGGCCTACGAGCTGGAGCTCCCCGACTCCCTTAGAGTCCACCCTGTCTTTCATGTTTCCCTGTTGAAACCATCGGTCTCCAATCCATTCCCAGGCCGATCTCCGGCTCGCCCTGACCCCGTCACCATAGACGGGGAGCAGGAATTCGAAGTAGAGGCTATTATGGACGTGAGGAGAAGAGGTAACCGGAACCAATTCTTAATTAAATGAAAGGGTTACGGACCCGAAGAGAACTCTTGGGAACCGGAGGAGAACATTCATGCCAGGAATCTGATACAGGCCTTCAGGAGATCTCACCCCGAAAGGTTTACCCGTATGGGCATCCGGAGGCTGCCCCTTGGGGGGGGCAATGTCATGGAGATCCTGCCAGAAACAGGCTCCGTGGACTTCCTGGGTCACGTGCACGCGCGCTCCCCGCGGTTTGCGTCAGAAGGGCTACTTAAACCCCTCACTTGCAGACAGTCCCTGCTGTCTGCTCTACAGCGTAGTACCTGTGTAACCCGACCTGAGAAACCCATCTGCATCTGACCCGGCTTCCCTGTGACCTGTCTGTTATCCGCCTGCACCTGACCTCCGGCCTGTTTCTGACCTCCGCTCTGCCTTGTCCTTTTGTACCTCGCTGTCTGCCAGTGTTCCCGACCCGGCTTGTCTGACTACCCTGCCTGACCCAGGCCCCGGTCCGGTCCGTTCAGCTGTTCCAGTTAACCTGCTGTGCTTCCTGGCTTCCTGGTTCCTGTGATCCTGCTGTGCTTCCTGGCTTCCTGATTCCAGTTAACCTGCTGTGCTTCCTGGCTTCCTGGTTCCTGTGATCCTGCTGTGCTTCCTGGCTTCCTGATTCCAGTTAACCTGCTGTGCTTCCCGGCTTCCTGATTCCAGTTAACCTGCTGTGCTTCCTGGCTTCCTGGTTCCTGTGATCCTGCTGTGCTTCCTGGCTTCCTGATTCCAGTTAACCTGCTGTGCTTCCGGAGTCCTGGGCCCTGTCTACTTGCCTCACCTCTGTGTACCCGGATTCCGCCCGGACCACCCAGCTACTTGCTCTGTGTTGATCCTGCCAGGCACTCGTACCCCTTCTACCTCTGTGCCTCCTGTTAACACTACCAGGGGCCACTGGTGGGAGCCGCAAGGGAGGCCTCCCTCTGCTAAACCGGGCTCGTCACCGTCAGGTACGTGACAGCAGGCGAAAGCCCCCCTTCCCGCGGCGGAACGAACAGCCAGGCAGCGCGGCCACAGCAGGCCTCCCGGTACCACACAGAACAGCCATAATGGCGGGCCCCTCACACTGGCAGACGGGCGAGCGGCGGGCCCCCCTGAAGTGGCGAAACTGCTATTCTACAGTACCGTGGACAGCGCCGGAATTACACTACTGCCATCTAGTGGCGGTAGATGTAATTGCAGTAACCCCACCCAAGTAATGGGAATGGCGTTACCATGAGGGGAAGAGTAATCAGTTAGATTCCTCATTACCCTCTAAAGTAACTGCGTTAAGTAACGCCATTTATTTTAACGCAGTTACTTACATCACTGCTTTTGGCATATAAGCAATATTGGTTGATATCTGAACGTTTGTAAAACAAAAAATAGAATGAGTTAATATAGTAAATGCATATAAAATGCATATATAAATAATAATAGATAATAACTGTAGAGATAGTGGGGATAACTCAAAAGAGAAACACCCAAAAAGGTCGGACTTTGGAGGCACAAGACATGGTAGGTAGTCAAAATATGTAACAATATATATTTATTATAGAAAAACAACACAGAGATTACAAAAATGCAAAAGAGAATTAAAATATTGTCACAAGATGGAAAAATGTGGTCCTTTTTCGCAAAGGGACCACATTTTTCCATCTTGTGGCAATATTTTAATTCTCTTTTGCATTTTTGTAATCTCTGTGTTGTTTTTCTATAATAAATATATATTTTTACATATTTTGACTACCTACCATGTCTTGTGCCTCCAAAGTCCGACCTTTTTGGGTGTTTCTCTTTTGAGTTATCCCAACTATCTCTACACAATTCTACGCATATGGCACTGTGAGTGCTTCCCCATTTTCCCCTTTTTGACTATAATAGATAATAACTGATAATAAAATATATAAATATAATAATATTAAATATATAAATATTCAGAAATGCCTTCTTAGAATAAATGGTTTGCACTCTTGACTTGTGCACTGGGTTCGGTCCCAATCAAGGGCACTATTTGCATGTGTTTCCTCACACAATCCAAAGACTACTGTAGGTAGCCAATGTAGCTTCCAATTCACAATGCTTGGACTATGTTAGACACAGTAAGTTGTAAGCTCTTTTGGGTATGGGACTGATGTCAATTGTTCACTGTCCTCTGCAAAGAAATACATAAGATGCATGAATTTGTACAATAAGGAATAGACACATGCAAATAGTTCCTATATGTACTTATGCCCAACAGTCCATTAAAGCCATTGGATACAAGCTAAATCCATTTTGTGTGGGGCTGCTTTTTATTCAAAGTAGCTATTTTAGAACTTAACAAAAATCAATTTGTCACATATTCCGTTCATTGTTCTTGAAGGGAAATGAAAGCCAAAGTAATTAGTAAAATGTGTTCTGCAGCATACAGACACCTCTGCTACACCTACGAAGGCCTCTGGACATTTACAAATAATGATGTTGTCTGGCCATTGTCCATTAGCCAGGCTCATGTGAATTTGCTGGGACTTTTATGAGGCTGAGCTCAGTAATCAGACTGCCAGTGTCTCACCAGAGCCTGTTTAAACAACAGGAAAATTTGGAGATTAAACATAAGCAATACTTTACAATATACTTAGGCTACATCTGCAATGGAAATCGTGGATATGCCATTAAGTTCACTGAAAGATGTATTTTATCCAGTGTATTCTTCTACAATGGCAATGTCTATCAGGGGAGAGTTGTTTTATGTGAAGCTTAAAGAACAAAATCAATTTTTGCTCTTTTTTCCCCATTTCCATTCCACTAGAAAAGTAGCACAGCAATCACACTGGCCACACACTGGGGATGGAAGTTCATTGCAAGACCCAGATGCCAAATACTGAAGATATAGAGTAGTTCTTACTGCAGCATCTGGCTTCTTGGCAAGCTCTTTAACCTGCAGGGCAGTAGGTGCTGGTTTTGCTTTATGAGCCTATTTTACTGGACATTTGTCAGATTTCAATGCTGCATTTCCTGCTTTACATCTTGGGGTTTGCGAACAAAAACTTAAAGGGTAACTCCACTTTCGTGGGGAAAAAAATAGCAAATAAAGAAAAATAATATAGCACATATAATTGCAACACTAATCATATTGTAATTGAATGTCATTAAAATTTACCTTTCCTTTTCAATCTGCAGCCACTGTAATTTTCTGAGAATGCAATGCAATATGGCTCCCTTGAGTTGTTCTGTACACAGAATGTGTACTGACCACTCCCCAGAAACATATGCTTGTGTGATTGGCTCACCAATTTTCCCAGAAGTCTGCCTAAGATACAAGTAAGTTTTCAGGCATCCCTTGCAACAAAAATTTCATTTTTGGAGAGATACTTTCAATATAGTGAAGCGCCACCCACCCTCCTTCTCCACTCTTTGGCTCGT
This sequence comes from Rana muscosa, assembly GCA_029206835.1. Taxonomy (NCBI): domain Eukaryota; kingdom Metazoa; phylum Chordata; class Amphibia; order Anura; family Ranidae; genus Rana; species Rana muscosa. The sequence goes on from CM055127.1 coordinate 382,675,000, forward strand.
TCACTGGAGAGGAAATAGACTCACTCAGAACAGAGGCACAGAGAAACAGAGGGATTTCTTCAGAATAACAAACGGTAGGAATCTGCAACAAAATTTGTTATAATTCTTGCAATGTACATGGATCACCCAGAGGGAAATGTTTATTTCTCAACAAAAGTGGAGTTACGCTTTAAAGCGGTGTTCCAGCCTCTGAAAAAAATTAATTAAAAGTCAACAGCTACAAATACTGTAGCTGCAGACTTTTAATATAAGTACACTTACCTGTCCAGGGTTGCCGTGATGTAGGCCCCATCCGAAGCCGATTCGTCCATAGGCTCCAGTGCAGGCGCTGTCATTGTAACCAAGTGAAACCGGCAGTGCAGCCTTTCTGAATGGCCTTGTCGTCTTCTGGGGCACACACAGGTCCATGAAGGCAGCGGATGGGAAGGAGGAGGGGCCGATGATGACATACCCCACCACGGCGGAGTAGGACGGAAGTCCTGAAGGAAAACAGCCACCACTCTCCAGTCTTTTGTACAAACAACCTCAAAACTGTTTTTTTTTTTTACAAAACAGCCCTTTGTAAGGGAATTAGCCCTGGAGTTTACTGAATAAGGTGAAGCTCTACTGACTTCCATCATCCAATCAAGTGCAAGCAAAAATTCAATTTTTTTTTTTTATTGTCCTTGTTTCTTTGCAAAGTTCAATTTGTTGTTCTATTGCTACTCTGGGGAAAATTTCCTTGCAAAGTGCAACTTTCCTCGGCAAGTGAACAGCCTATTGTCCTTAATAAGTCAACCCCATTAATGAAAAAAAATGTTTATTGTAATTACAGTGGTAAACCCACCAGGTTGCTCTTGAGAAGCTATCTCAACCCTACCACTAAGTACATATAATATACAGCATCCCTTAACTGTGTTCACCATCAAGCAGTCTCTATGTAACAAACTTTCGCCCCTTCACCATGGCATAAAAATATGTTAGTCTCCAGCATCTGTTTCTTCTTCAAGACCCTGAATGACCTCTGCCCATGCTGTTCCACACTTCTGCCCTGGTCACCTGGACCTACCACTCCACCCCAAGATTATACTACCTATGAGATCCCCTGGCCTTTTTCAAAACTTGGCTGGCTGGCTGTCGCTGTGTAATGTTGGGGGTCCCTGTGTGGACTACTTGGTGCCCTAGATCTGGGGGCATTCTGCAACAACTCCATTTTGAGGCAAAAGTGAACTCTACTTATGGCTGTATTATATGTTGATCATCTTGAATGAAATAAAACTGTGACCTTCTCCCTATAATACCCCTGAAGAAAGGATTGAACTCTTCCTGAAACGCATCGGGAACATAGAGAAGATAGTGTCACCAACATATGTATACTTTGTAACAACTCAACAGTCCAATCTTGCTTTTATCATTTGTATTGATGTTTTTACATTTCATATGGTTCTAAAAAAATTATGTAATTTTATATAAACTCGGAAGCTAATTATTATTAGTTGCTTTTAAAGTCCCATATAGTATTTGAGGGTTACTAGCTTTTCTTCATTGAACATAGGGATGTTGGCAACATATTTATGGCTTTCTCTGGTGGTTCTCTTCTACTGCCCATGCTGTTTGGGCTAAGCAGTAGACTTCCAAGGTATACCATGACATCTGTCTGGCCAGTTCAGGCCAATTCTGACATTCCTCACCTACATGTGGAAATTGGAAGACATATTTTTTTTTGCTAGAAAATATCTTAGAGTCCCCAAACCAACAGAATAAAATAGTTGGTGTTGCATATTTTTATGTAAAATGCAAATTTTTGGGAAAAATACACTTCATGAATTCTAGTGCACAGAAACACAACATAATACCCAATTGTTTAGTAAAATATAAAAGATGATGTTACACCGTGTAAATAGATACCAAACATGTCAAACTTTAAAATTGTGTACACCCATCGAACAGTGCCTAACTTTGGTACCTAAAAATCTCCATAGGCAATGCTTTAAAGGCCTTTACAAGTTACCAGTTTAGAGTTACAGAGGAGGTCTCTTTAGCGCGGAAATACTTTTTGTATATATACAGAGGAGGTCTGGCACTAGAATTTATGCTCTCACTCTGATATTCACAGTGATACCTCACATGTGTGGTGCAATCGCTATTTACATATCCACGCGGAACCAAAGCATGTGTGAGCATGCAGGAATGGGAGCAATTAAAAAAAAAGATATATTTAATTATTTATTTTATTTTATTTTTTATTTTTACTCTGTAACTTTCCTTCTTTTTTTATCACTCTTATTGCAATGAAAAGGGGTGGACAACATCATTTATAATAGCATGGGCAGTGACAGATCCTCTTTATGGACCTCTGCCCTCCATAGCATCAGATCAAACCAAGATCGGTTTGATCTGATGCTTTTACAAGACGGTAATGGCTTCTTTACATGAGACCGAAACCAGAAATTACTAAATCCTTGTCGCTTCCGGTTTCTGACATTACACAGTGGGAGGAACGACATCCAGTCCTCTCTCTGTGTCTCAGGATCGGGATGCTGCCGGTTGCATCTTTGCTGGGCTCCCCATTCGCTCAAGAGTGCCTGGTAAGGGCAGCGACGGGAGGGGGAGGGGTGCCTGTTAAAGTAATGCAGCAGCTCTTTAGCCGCTCGGATTACTTTTCCTTTGTTCAGCATCACTGGCTTTAAAAAATGATATCTCTGTCATCGCTGCAGTGATTGCACATTGTGATTATATAGACCATGCAATCTCCTGTCCCCCATAAAACATAGTACCAATGTCTATTTACGTATACCTCAGTTTGATCTCTGTAACCAGCGATAACTGGCATTTTAGGAACATGAAAAAGACATGGTAAAGGTTGGAATGTGTTATCCATCTGGAGCACGATATTACTACACCAGTTTGTAAGCCTTTTATTTTAAGAAATACAGTTTGCAATTTTATGTGACATCAGAGATGCTGATCACCTTTTAAAAGACATAGTTTATAAGGTTGAGAAAATACATTCATTTTAACCTCTGTGTGTCTGATATTTATTCTCTAACAATTCCCATAGCTCTGTATATTCTGCTTTCTGAGAAAGATATCTAAAAGCTTTTGGAATTTGTCGACTACTCTAACAGTAAAGAACCTTTTTCACAATCTAAAAGTTAAACCTCCTTTCTTCTAACATCAAATTGTGACCACTTGCCCTTTTCAGGGACCTTGGAGTAAACAGTTTAATACAGTTACTGGAGTCACCTTTGATATATACTGGCTAGATCACCAGGTGAAAACAGAGGTAAAAAACGAAGAAAAGGAAAATGATGCAGCCACCACATCTAATGATTGGTAAGCTGCAATATAATTCATTTTTGGTTTTGGGTTTAAAACTGCTTTTTTCAACCCCAATATCATTATTAAACAAAGTGAACAACATTTGCCCCAAGACAGAACCTGGGACATACCACTCACAACTTTAGACAATTTAGAAAATTTGTCATTTATCACTACTCTCTAAAACCACAGACACATTTCTGAATACAGTCCTTTAATATTATAGAAGTGAAGAAATGCAGCGCTACACCAGGGACATTACCAGGTAAATTTCTGTAAAAATTAATTTAAAAAATAATACCCAAACATAGCTCCGCTGAAAACATCATATCAATAGTGTTGAGGTGTACATACAATAGTGTCTGTAAGACATATGTAGTAGTGATAAACCTAGGCTAAATAGGCAAACCACCTCCTAAAACAAACAATAAAGTGTCCTGTAAAAAATGTGGATGAAACAAAGTCTCTGTTGTTCCGTAGTAAACGTGCAGAATCAGCTGTGAAGCATAGAGTATCCACGTATTAGATGTGTTGCATAAAAACACCCAGGGTGTGTTTGAAGTGTGTTACAAACATCTACGATAGACAGGTAGGTAATAAATACTCTTACTGTGAATCAGATGTAAATAAGCATGGACGGGACCTCCAAGACAGGTTCTCCAGTAAGGATGCCTCTGATCCGATTTCCAGATATCGTAAGGAGCGTGGTTAAAAACCTCTCTCAGTGGTTCTACACAAGAGACATGAACCTTAATAATTCTTCCGCTTAGGATGTCCACTTAAGCAAGATGTCATGGAAAAAAAAAATGGCTCCACATGGTGAAAAAAACTCCAGGATATGGTATAAAAATAAAGCCTTTATTGGCATTGCATCATGGTTAAAATGACATTACCGGCAGCCTTAATAGATGCAAGCAAAAAAAGGGTGATCCTCAAGGTAAAAAATGACAAATAGGCGTGATGACAAGGGTAAAAGCAAGCTAAAAACCCGACATGTTTCGAGCGAGTGCTCTTCAACTGGGGTGATAGCCTGCTAGCTTGCATCACGCTGATTAAATACTGTTTCTAAACCTAATTAAAGTCCTTTAATATTCCCTCAAATATCTTACATACTATTGATGACAGGCTGACTTGTCTGTATTTTTTTGGTATACATCTCAAAGCTTTTTTGAAAATTGATACCACATTTGCTCCACACCAATCAGTAAGGTGTGGCTTGGCTATAACTGAGCTAAGTTTCCTAAGAACTTGCAGGTGTAAACCATCTGGACCTGTTGATTTGTTACATTTGAGTTTCTCTACTCTCCTATGTACCTGGTTTTCTGTCAGCCACTGATTTACCCTTTGCGAAATGTCATTAGTAGTACTTCTATGACTATCAAACCTGTCTTTTCATCTGTATTATTTAAAGCAGTGTTCCAGCCGATAATTTTTTTTTTTTAAGTCAGCAGCTACAAACACTGTAGCTGCTGACTTTTAATAAGGACACTTAGCTGTCCAGGGAGCCTGCAATATCACCCCCCCCCCCCCGAGGCAGATCCGTCCATCAGATTGGCTGTAGGCCCTGCCATTCCAACTAAGGGAAACAGGCTACTGCGCATGCTTGAGTCATGCAGCACTTCCTGAATGGCCCTGTCGTCTTCTGGGACACACACAGGTCCCAGAAGGCAGCGGGGGTGAAGAGGATGTGACGCTTCCGTCCCAGGTGAGGCTGGGATGGAAGTACACAAGGTACTTCATAAAAGGTAAGTAAAGTAAGATCCAAAATTGAGTGGTGGAGGGGTTGTCTTTCCTTTAAGACAAAGTTGTAAAAGTGGGTGGAACTCCATTTTAATACATCTGACATTTCCCTATCATTTGTGACCATCTTCTTGTGTTCATCTGTTATGGGATGTATCTGTTCTTTCATAACCTTTTTTTCGATTAATATATTTGAAAACATTTTTGGGATTTGTTTTACTTACTTTAGCAATGTGTTTCTTATATTATTTTTTAGCCTCCCTGATTGCTTCTTTGCATTTCTTGTTGTATTCCTTGTAAATCTGGAATGTCGAGGGTGTTCCTTCCAGTTTGTTCTTTTTAAAGGCTTGTGTTTTCTTATTTATATATATATTTGTTGTTTTTTACACTAGACTTTAGTCACATAGGTTTTAATTTTGTTACCCAGTGAAATACAATAACTAGTGCACTTATTTAATTAATCTTTAAAACATTCCCACTTGCCTTGTGTGCTCTTTGTTCCAAATATTTGATCCCAATGGAAATTCCAACATGGCTCTCTTTCCTGTAACGTATGACAAATGTGATTCTCCCATGATCATTTTCACCCAAGTTGTTTCTAACTTGCACACTTGTAATGAGCTCAATGGTGTTTGAAATTAATACATCCAATGGAGCATTTTCCTTGTTGGGGCATTTACCATCTGTTCCATGAAATTGTCCTTCAATAGGTTTAAGAAATGACAAGTCTGTGTTAAGTGAGCAGTTCCATTGCCCAATCAATATCGAGATAATTAAAATCTCCTATAATAATTACATTGTCCTGCTTCCCAGCCATTTCAGTCTGTGAAAGGAGCTGAGAATCTTCCTCATCCTTTATGTTACAGGGCCTTTAATATGCTGCCACAACTCAATTACTATTTGTTGCTTTCTAATGGAACTCCAGCCATAGAGACACTGCATCCTTATTGCTCTTGTTAACAATATCATCTTTCAAGTTCACTTTCAGGTTGCTCCACACATACATGCAAACCCCTCCACCTGTTCTGCCAGGTCTGTCCCTCCGAAATAGAATATATCCTTTACAGTAGCACCCCATTGATGTGAGCTGTCCAACCAGGTTTCCCACATTCCCACTAGGGATGAGCTCGGTGTTCGAGTCGAACATACGTTCGATTTTTTATTTTTATTTTTAAAACGGAACGGTAATAAGGGCAGGAAGTATCACATGGTTATACTAGAATTAGGAGGAAGCCTACGATTAAAAAGGAAAGAAGGTTTTAGGAGATTCCAACTATGTGATAAATTATGTAGTAATTGATAAAGTTGAAGAAGTATAAGTGGAAGCGGGAGGTGTTGATGTACAAATGTAAATTGTTATTGCTGTGAAAAAAATAAAGAATTTATAAAAAAAAAAAGAACATACGTTCGACTCGAACATCGGCTGTTCGATCGTTCGACGAAGATCGAACGATTTGGGCCATTCGCGCCAAATTCAAGTGACGCGAACGGCCCACAATGCACTATGCCATCGCAGTGCTATCCAGGCGCTGTGATTGGCCAAACATGCACTGTGACCCCGCATGCTTGGCCAATCACAGCGCCGGCAGCGAGGAGAGACATAATTGGCCACAGGCAGGATGCCTGTGGCCAATTATGGCTCAGGGGGATTTAGTACACACCCCACACTATAAAAGGCTGCCAGCGTGGCGGCCTTGTGTAGTGTGTTCCGGTTCAGGGAGAGAGAAGGATAGGCAGGGACAGTGTCAGTGCTATTTGTTCATTAACTTGTGTGCAGGGAGAGAGAAGGATAGGCAGGGACAGTGTCAGTGATATTCTTTGCTAAACCTTGTGTGCAGGGAGAGAGAAGGATAGGCAGGGGACAGTGTCAGTGTAATTTTTGCTAAGCCTCCTGCACAGTATACACCTGAAGCTAGCCCTTATTGCTGTGTTTTCCTGTTGTGGAGCACAGGCAGGCATCTGCAGCACTTACAGCGGGCATAGTGTGCCTCCTGCACATTATACACCTGAAGCTAGCCCTTATTGCTCGTGGGTTTTTTCTTTTGTGTTACACTAACAGGCATCTGCAGCACTTACAGCGGGCATAGTGTGCTTCCTGCAAAATATACACCTGAAGCTAGCCCTTATTGCTGTGTTTTCCTGTTGTGTACCACAGGCAGGCATCTGCAGCACTTATAGCGGGCGTAGTGTGCCTCCTGCACAGTATACACCTGAAGCTAGCCCTTATTGCTGTGTTTTCCTGTTGTGTAACACAGGCAGGCATCTGCAGCACTTACAGTGGGCGTAGTGTGCCTCCTGCACATTATACACCTGAAGCTAGCCCTTATTGCTCGTGGTTTTTTTATTTTGTGTTACACTAACAGGCATCTGCAGCACTTACAGCAGGCATAGTGTGCTTCCTGCAAAATATACACCTGAAGCTAGCCCTTATTGCTGTGTTTTCCTGTTGTGTAACACAGGCAGGCATCTGCAGCACTTACAGCGGGTGTAGTGTGCCTCCTGCACAGTATACACCTGAAGCTAGCCCTTATTGCTGTGTTTTCCTGTTGTGTAACACAGGCAGGCATCTGCAGCACTTACAGTGGGCGTAGTGTGCCTCCTGCACATTATACACCTGAAGCTAGCCCTTATTGCTCGTGTTTTTTTCTTTTTTGTTACACTAACAGGCATCTGCAGCACTTACAGCGGGCATAGTGTGCTTCCTGCAAAATATACACCTGAAGCTAGCCCTTATTGCTGTGTTTTCCTGTTGTGTAACACAGGCAGGCATCTGCAGCACTTACAGCGGGCGTAGTGTGCCTCCTGCACAGTATACACCTGAAGCTAGCCCTTATTGCTGTGTTTTCCTGTTGTGTAACACAGGCAGGCATATGCAGCACTTACAGTGGGCGTAGTGTGCCTCCTGCACAGTATACACCTGAAGCTAGCCCTTATTGCTTGTGTTTTTTTTCTTTTGTGTTACACTAACAGGCATCTGCAGCACTTACAGCAGGCATAGTGTGCTTCCTGCAAAATATACACCTGAAGCTAGCCCTTATTGCTGTGTTTTCCTGTTGTGTAACACAGGCAGGCATCTGCAGCACTTACAGTGGGCGTAGTGTGCCTCTTGCACATTATACACCTGAAGCTAGCCCTTATTGCTCGTGTTTTTTTTTATTTTGTGTTACACTAACAGGCATCTGCAGCACTTACAGCAGGCGTAGTGTGCTTCCTGCAAAATATACACCTGAAGCTAGCCCTTATTGCTGTGTTTTCCTTTTGTGTAACACAGGCAGGCATCTGCAGCACTTACAGCAGGCATAGTGTGCCTCCTGCACAGTATACACCTGAAGCTAGCCCTTATTGCTGTGTTTTCCTGTTGTGTAACACAGGCAGGCATCTGCAGCACTTAAAGCGGGCGTAGTGTGCTTCCTGCAAAATATACACCTGAAGCTAGCCCTTATTGCTGTGTTTTCCTGTTGTGTAACACAGGCAGGCATCTGCAGCACTTACAGCGGGCGTAGTGTGCCTCCTGCACAGTATACACCTGAAGCTAGCCCTTATTGCTCGTGGTTTTTTTCTTTTGTGTTACACTAACAGGCTTCTGCAGCACTTACAGTGGGCATAGTGTGCTTCCTGCAAAATATACACCTGAAGCTAGCCCTTATTGCTGTGTTTTCCTGTTGTGTAACACAGGCAGGCATCTGCAGCACTTACAGCGGGCGTAGTGTGCCTCCTGCAAAATATACACCTGAAGCTAGCCCTTATTGCTGTGTTTTCCTGTTGTGTAACACAGGCAGGCATCTGCAGCACTTACAGCGGGCGTAGTGTGCCTCCTGCACATTATACACCTGAAGCTAGCCCTTATTGCTCGTGGTTTTTTTCTTTTGTGTTACACTAACAGGCATCTGCAGCACTTACAGCGAGCGTAGTGTGCTTCCTGCAAAATATACACCTGAAGCTAGCCCTTATTGCTGTGTTTTCCTGTTGTGTAACACAGGCAGGCATCTGCAGCACTTACAGCGGGCGTAGTGTGCCTCCTGCACAGTATACACCTGAAGCGAGCCTTATTGCTCGTGGTTTTTTTCTTTTGTGTTACACTAACATGCATCTGCAGCACTTACAGCGGGCGTAGTGTGCTTCCTGCAAAATATACACCTGAAGCTACCTCTTATTGCTGGTTTTCCTATCTCCCTGTAGGCCATTAGAATGTCTGGAAGGCAAACAAGGAGAGGCAGACAGTCAGGAGCCAATAAAAGAGGGCAAGCAGGCTCTGTGTCTAGAGACAACAGTGCTGGTCGTGGACGCGGTGCATCGTCATCAGCACGTGGCCATGGGACACGCTTGTCCTTATTTTCAGCAGCTGGACGTGTTGAGCCGCATCATGCCGAAGACCTGGTAGAGTGGATGACCAATCCCTCCTCATCCTCCTCATCCTCTCTCACCCAGGCTCAGGGTACTGGCAAAGCAGCTGCCAAAGCGTCCTCTTCCCTCGTATCAATGTCATCATCAGTCACTCCTTCCCTAGACCCACCGTGTCCTCCTGAGGAGTCCCCCGAACTGTTTGAGCACAGTGTTGGGTACATGCTCCAGGAGGATGCCCAGCGTTTCGAAGGGTCTGATGATGATACCCAGCTAGAGGAAGGCAGTAGCGTGAGAGCAGAGAGAGGGGATGCTCAAGAAGGACAGCAATCTGGCAGTCATGTTCCAGCAGCTGCAGCATATTGCCAGATTGGCTCCAGTGATGAGGAGGGAGGGGATGATGAGGTCACTGACTCCACGTGGGTGCCTGATAGGAGAGAGGAGGAGGAGGAGGATGAGGAGGAGGCACATCTCCAACGAGGCAGGATGCCCTCAGGGGGCCAGCGTAAGGGCAGCACACCGACTGAATCACACCGCAGAGCTCCGCCTGTGCAGGGTGCTGCCTCTGCCCGTTATTCCAAAAGTTCTTTGGTGTGGGCCTTTTTTGAGTCGAGTGCATCAGATCGCACCACTGCTGTTTGCAACATATGTCTGAAGCGTATCTCGCGTGGCCAAAACATCAGCCGCTTGGGCACCACATGCTTGACCAGACATATGTTGACCTGCCATGCAGCTCGTTGGCAAGCGTATCTTAAAGACCCACACCAAAGAACAAAGCGGACCTCTCCTTGCTCCTCATCAGCTGGGATCTCCAACCCCACTGTACCTTCAGTTCTCTCTGAAACCTGCACTGAGAGGAATGAAGGTGTAGAATTAGGTGTGTCACAGCCAAGTACTTGCGGGCACTCTGCTAGCAGTACACAGACGTCCGATTCTAGCAGGCAAATTTCCCTGCCCCAGCTGCTGGACCGTCGAAAGAAGTTCACTCCCAGCCATCCACATGCCCAGCGGTTGAAGCTAGCTTGGCTAAATTGCTAGCAATTCAACTGCTGCCTTTTCAGTTGGTAGACTCGGCCCCCTTCCGTGAGTTTGTGCAATGTGCAGTTCCTTAGTGGCAGGTTCCCAAACACCACTTTTTCTCACGGAAGGCGATTCCGTCTCTCTACCGGCATGTGGAAGGCAATGTCCATGCCTGGCTGGACAGGGAAGTCTGAGGAAAGGTGCATATTACCGCTGACTCATGGTCCAGCAGGCATGGACAGGGACGTTACCTTTCTTTCACGGCCCATTGGGTCACTCTTTTAGCAGCTGGGAAGGATGCAAGACGAGAAGCAGTAGTGTTGGAGGTTGTTCCGCCGCCACGCCTCCAAAATGCTACTACTGGTTGTTGTAACACACCTCTCTCCTCCACCCCCTCCTCTTCTTCCTCCTCCATGGCCTCTTCCTGTGCTTTGTCCTCGGAACCAGCGGTGCTCCGTAGGCGTTCAAGGGGCTACGCAAGTACGCAGGCAAAAAGATGCCATGCCGTGCTTGCGCTGGTGTGTTTGGGAAACAGGAGCTACACTGGGGCAGAGGTTCTGTCTGCTCTGCAGGGGCAGGCTGAGAGGTGGTTGACGCCACGCCAGCTTAAACCAGGAATGGTGGTTTGTGACAATGGCACCAACCTCCTCTCCGCCCTCCGACAGGGACAACTGACCTATGTGCCCTGTGTGGCTTGCATCCTTAACCTGGTGGTGCAGCGGTTCTTGGGCAGGTACCCGGGCTTACAGAATGTCCTGAGACAGGCCAGGAAAGTCTGTGTGCATTTCCGCAGATCATATAATGGCAGTGCTCGGCTGGCTGAGCTGCAAAAGGAGTTGAACCTGCCCAAGAACCGCCTTATATCTGACATGCCCACCAGGTGGAACTCAACGTTGGCCATGCTGCAGCGGCTGCACACGCAGCAGAGGGCCATCAACGAGTACCTGTGCGACTACGGCACCAGGACAGGGTCAGGGGAGCTCTGTTTTTTTTCACCACGCCAGTGGGGCATGATCAGGGATGCATGCACTGTCCTGGCACCATTTGAGGAGGCCACGAGGATGGTGGGCAGTGACAGTGCATGCATCAGTGACACTGTACCTCTTGTCCACCTGTTGGAGCATACGCTGCGTGGAATAATGGACAGGGCACTTGAGGCAGAACAGAGGCAGGAAGAGGAGGACTTCCTTGCCTCTCAAGGCCCCCTTTACCCAGACAGCGTTCCTTCTGTCCCACCCATCACACAGGAAGAGGACGAGGAGGAGGAGGAGTATTGTGTCAGCATGGAGGTGGAGCATGGCACTCAGCATCAACAGCAGCAGTCTTTTAGGGATGATTTACAGTCCTGACAAACCCGTGGACTTGTACGTGGCTGGGAGGAGGTGGCTGCGGATCATGTCGTCCTTAGTGACCCAGAGGACTCCGGACCGAATGCCTCAGCTAACCTACGCTGCATGGCCTCCCTGATCCTGCAAAATCTGCGGAAGGATCCTCGTATTCTTCGGATCAAGGAGAGGGACCATTACTGGCTGGCCACTCTCCTTGATCCACGGTACAAGGGTAAGGTTGCGGACCTTATCTTGCCATCGCAGAGGGAGCAGAGGATGAGACATCTCTGGGAGGCCTTGTAGAAAGGTCTGTGCAACACGTTCCCAGAGACTGGGAGGTTACAAACTCCTGGTCCTGGACAACGAGTTGCTGAGGGTTCGGTCAGTAGCAGAAGGAGCGGTGGAGAAGGTGGCCGTCTGACCGATGCGTTCAGACAATTTTTTAGTCCGCAGCCCCAAGGTATGATCGGTTCCAGCAATCATCGCCAGCGTCTGATATACATGGTGCAGGAATACCTAGGGGCAAGGTCAGACTTGGACACCTTTCCCACCGAAAATCCTCTGGCTTACTGGGTCTTGAGGATGCATCACTGGCCAGAGCTTGCACAGTATGCAATTGAGCTACTGGCCTGTCCTGCATCCAGCGTTCTTTCGGAACGCACATTCAGTGCTGCTGGAGGCTTTGTCACGGATCACAGGGTGCGCCTGTCCACCGACTCGGTTGATCGACTGACCTTCATAAAGATGAACCAGTCTTGGATCACCACCAGCTACCAAGCACCTGAAGCTGATATAACAGAATAATTTATTTTCAAATGTCACATCCCTTCAAGACTGATGCTGATGCTGAGTGACTGTCCTGTTATGTTGACTGACTATCCTCCTCCTCCTCAATGATCCGATTCTTGATGATTGCTTGGAAGAACTTTTTTGTTTCTGGGTGCCGCCACCAGTGGCTAAGGCCCAGTTTTTCAGCCCCTGTTTAACAGGGGCATGTAATTACAATTTTTGATGGAATGCTTTGCAGCAGGGCTCATTCCTGCACTCCAACTAGAGTATCTGGGAGAGGTTGCAGTGTCGTGGCTCCAGCACCAGTGCCTAAGGCCCAATTTTTCTGCCCTTGTTTAACAGGGGCGTGTAATTACAATTTTTGATGCAATACTTTGCAACAGGGCTCATTGCTGTGCTCCAAGTTCAGTATCTGTGAGGGGTTGCAGTGTTGTGGCACCAGTGCCTAAGGCCCAATTTTTCTGCCCCTGTTTAACAGGGGCGTGTAATTACAATTTTTGATGCAATACTTTGCAACAGGGCTCATTGCTGTGCTCCAAGTACAGTATCTGTGAGGGGTTGCAGTGTTGTGGCACCAGTGCCTAAGGCCCAATTTTTCTGCCCCTGTTTAACAGGGGCATGTAATTACAATTCTTGATCTAATAATTCACAGCAGGGCCCATTCATGCGCCCACCAAGAGAAACTGTGAGGGCTTACAGTGTTGTGGCACCAGCACCACCACCAAAGGCCCAATTTTTCCTACCACTGTTCAACAATGGCATGTAAATACAATTCCTGATATAATAGTTCACAGCAGGGCGTTCCAGCGCCCACCAAGAATAACTGTGAGGGCTCACAGTGTTGTGGCAACACCAACATGTAAGGGGCAAATTTCAGCAGAGTATATACGGCAGGCCCCTACTTTCAAACATCCAACTTACAAACAACTCCTACTTGCAAACGGAAGGAGACAACAGGAAGTGAGAGGAAATCTACCCCTAGGAAGGGAAATTCTCTCCTGTAAGAGTTAATATGGGACAGGGCCGGTCCGAGACGGGGTGCAGGGGGTGCACCGCACCGAGGCGCCAGAGGGGAGGGGGCGCCAAAGTGTCAGGAGCAGGCAGGGAATAGAATAGGAGGGAATGCAGTGGGGGAGGTGTCAGGCCGGCGGAGACTGCAGGCAGGTTTAGGCAGCGGGCGCGTTTAGGCAGAGGAGCGGCAGGTGCCCCCCCCGCGACTAAAGAGACAGCGAGGCTGAGCGGGCTAGTTCAGAGACAGCGGGCGGGTTTAGGCAGCGGAGCAGCAGGCGCCCGGCCCTGCCCCCCGCGACTGAAGAGACAGCGGCGCGCAATTTAAAAACACGTGGACTGGAGAGAGAGCCTGTGGTAGTGTCTTTGCGGGGGTGCGAGCCGCACTGGAGTGACACCCGTCAGATCCCGCCCTTCTCTCCGTGGTCGCGGCTCTGAGCAGAGTGAAGCAGCCCGCCTCCCCCTCCTCCTGTATGGTACTGGTACGTTATGGTACTGAATGGGGGGGAAATCTGTACTGTGGGGGGGTCTGTACTGAATGGGGGGGGGATCTGTACTGTGGGGGGGATCTGTACTGAATGGGGGGATCTGTACTGTGGGGGGATCTGTACTGAATGGGGGGATCTGTACTGTGGGGGGGGATCTGTACTGAATGGGGAGGATCTGTACTGTGGGGGGGATCTGTACTGAATGGGGGGGGAATCTGTACTGTGGGGGGGGTCTGTACTGAATGGGGGGTCTGTACTGAAGGGGGGGATCTATACTGAAGGGGGGATCTGTACTGAAGGGGGGGGAAATCTGTACTGTGGGGGGGATCTGTACTGAATGGGGGGGATTTGTACTGAATGGGGGGAATCTGTACTGTACTGAAGGGGGGGGAATCTGTACTGAAGGGGGGGGGGGAATCTGTACTGAAGGGGGGATCTGTACTGAAGGGGGGGATCTGTACTGAAGGGGGGATCTGTACTGAAGGGGGGGATCTATACTGAAGGGGGGGAAATCTGTGCTGTGGGGGATCTGTACTGAATGGGGGGATCTGTACTGAATGGGGGGGATCTGTACTGATGGGGGAATCTGTACTGAATGGGGGGAATCTGTACTGAAGGGGGATCTATCTGAACTGTGGGGGGTCTGTACTGAAGGGGGGATCTGTACTGAAGGGAGGGGGGATCTGTACTGAAGGGGGGGTCTGTACTGAATAGGGGGATCTGTACTGAATGGGGGGGATCTGTACTGAGAGGGTTAATTTACAATGGTATGCGGCTATGAGGGGGTTAATGTACTTCCACTGATGCATTGGTGACCAGTGGCAGGTAATTAATCTCCTTCTCCTGCCCCCTCTCTTCTTCTCCTGCCCCCTCTCTTCTCCTTCTCCTGCCCCCTCTCTTCTCTTCTCCTGCCCCTTCTCTTCTTCTCCTCCTCTCCCTCACTTCTCCTCCTCTCCCTCTCTTCTCCTCCTCTCCCTCTCTTCTCTTCTCCTCCTCTCCCTCTCTTCTCTTCTCCTCCTCTCCCTCTCTTCTCTTTTCCTCCTCTCCCTCTCTTCTCCTCCTGCCCCTTCTCTTCTTCTCCTCCTCTCCCTCTCTTCTCTTCTCCTCCTCTCCCTCTCTTCTCTTCTCCTCCTCTCCCTCTCTTCTCCTCCTGCCCCTTCTCTTCTTCTCCTCCTCTCCCTCTCTTCTCCTCCTCTCCCTCTCTTCTCTTCTCCTCCTTTCACTCTCTTCTCCTCCTCTCACTCTCTTCTCTTCTCCCCCACTCTTCTCTTCTCTTCTCCCCCTCTCCCTCTCTTCTCTTCTCTTCTCTTCTCCCCCTCTCCCTCTCTTCTCTTCTCCTCCTCTTCCTCTCTTCTCCTTCTCCTGCCCCTTCTCTTCTTCTCCTCCTTCTCCCTCTCTTCTCCTCCTCTCCCTTTCTTCTCCTCCTCTCCCTCTCTTCTCTTCTCCTCTCACTCACTCTCTTCTCCTCCTCTCACTCACTCTCTTCTCTTCTCCTCCTCTCAATCTCTTCTCTTCTCTTCTTCCCCTCTCTTCTCTTCTCCCCCTCTCCCTCTCTTCTCTTCTCCCCCTCTCCCTCTCCCTCTCTTCTCTTCTCCCCCTCTCCCTCTCTTCTCTTTTCCCCCTCTCCCTCTCTTCTCTTCTCCCCCTCTCCCTCTCTTCTCTTCCTCTCCCTCCCTTTTCTTCCTCTCCCTCTCTTCTCCCCCTCTCTTATCTTCTCTGCCTCTCTTCTCTGCCTCTCTTCTCTCCCTCTCTTCTCTCCCTCTCTTCCTTTCTCCCCCTCACCCTCTCTTCTCTCCCTCTCTTCTCTTCCTCTCGCTCTCTTTTCTTCTCTCCCTCTCTTCTCTTCTCTCCCTCTCTTCTCTTCTCTCCCTCTCTTCTCTTCCTCTCTCTCTCTTTTCTTCTCTCCCTCTCTTCTCTTCTCTCCCTCTCTTCTCTTCTCTCCCTCTCTTCTCTTCTCTCCCTCTCTTCTCTCCCTCTCTTCTCTTCTCTCCCTCTCTTTTCTTCTCTCCCTCTCTTCTCTTCTCTACCTCTCTTTTCTTCTCTCCCTCTCTTTTCTTCTCTCCCTCTCTTCTCTTCTCTCCCTCTCTTCTCTTCTCTCCTTCTCTTCTCTTCCTCTCACTCTCTTCTCTCCCTCTCACTCTCTTCTCTTCCTCTCTTCTCTCCCTCTCTTCTCTCCCTTCTCTTCCTGTATTTTGTTCATTGTTAAGAGATCGTGGGAGGATCCCAGGCTAACGATGACTCCTTAGGGGAGCATCTCAGTGTTTAAGTCCTTGCCATAGAAACATTTGTAAAGGGGGAGGAGTTAGTAAGGTGACCACACCCTTGTAGGGGCGCCAGAAATATTTATGCACCCAGGCGCATGTGACCCTAGGATCGGCCCTGATATGGGAAAAAGGTGTCTCCTCTCTACTGATGCTTTATCACCAATCCTTGTTTCAATAAAAACCCCACTTTTCAAAAACATTTGTCAATGGGACGGAAAGTGAGGTGAAATGTTCTGAACAAGGGGCACAGACAGCAAAACAAATGTTACAGGGGTGATAACCCCTCCCTATGTTTTCCAAAAAGCTTAAAAATAGATTTTTTGGCTGGAGCTACACTTAAACAATGTACGTGTTCAAAATTACAAACAGATTCTACTTAAGAACAAACCTACAGTCCCTGTCTTGTTTGCACCGCCTGTATACTGCTGTTCAGAGTATATAGGGCCTTTTTTATTTTGTGTGCGGGGTTCCCCTTAATATGCATACAAGACCCAAAGGGGCTGGTAATGGGCTAGGGTGGGGCTGCTGGGGTAGCCATGCCATTTTTCTCAAAGATTTTCATCCATATTACCGGGACCAGACATGACATTAAAGCCGCAAGCAGTTTTAAATGGCTTTTTTTCCTTTAGAAATGTCATTTTGTGCAGGGACAGTTCTAAACACGGGAAACAAATGCCACTTCACAGGCATACTTTAGACACCCCCCAGGTACGATATTTAAAGGAATATTTCTCTTTTTTTTTGTTCACTTTATGCATCATTAAAATGACTGCTCCCGAAAAACTGCTGTTTTTAAAACTTTGTTTTGCATTGATACATGTCCCCTGGGGCAGAACCCGGGTCCCCAAACCCTTTTTAGGACAATAACATGCATATTAGTCGTTATAATTAGCACTTTAGATTTCGAATGTTCGCGTCCATTGTATTTAATAGGGTTCTAACGTTCGCGCGAACTTTCGGTCCGTTCGAAGGTTCTGGTGCGAACCGAACCGGGGGGTGTTCGGCTCATCCCTAATTCCCACGACTTCAAAGTGCTCCTCACACAACTGAAGTTCTAGTTCATTCATTTTGTTCCAGGCGTCTTGCATTTGTAAACATACATTTTAATTTTGTATTAGCACCAATATTGAATTCTTACTCACTTTGATCTATAACTTAAAACTATAACTTCTCCTATTGTCCTGGCCCCTTCTATATACCCTTCCCCCATAGACCCTTGCTTTTGATATGACATATGCTTTTCTGATCCCCCCACCCCACCCCTTTACCCCCAGATTACCGGTAGTTTAAAAGCTCCTCTAGCCTCATAGCAGTTTTTTCTTCCAACAAAGCTCCCCAATTAGGTGCAAGCTGTACCTACAGTAGCAGTAAACAACTGAAAAGTCTGTCCAGTTTTCCAGGATTCCCAAATCCTCCTTACACCAGTTACTCAGCCACTTGTTTAACCACTTAAGCCCCGGACCATTTGGTAGCTAAAGGACCAGAGGTGAATTCAGAATTTTGCACTGTGCTGCTTTAACTGTAAATTGTGCAGACATGCAATGTTGTACCCAAACGAAATTTGCGTCCTTTTCTTCCCACAAATAGAGCTTTCTTTTAATGGTATTTGATTGCCTCTGCGATTTTTATTTTTTGCGATATAAACGGAAAAAGACCGAAAATTTTGAAAAAAAATGATATTTTCTACTTTTTGTTATAAGAAAAATCGAATAAACTCAATTTTAGTCATACATTTAGGCCAAAATGTATTCAGCCACATGTCTTTAGTAAAAAAAATGTCAATAAGCGTATATTTATTGGTTTGCGCAAAAGTTATAGCGTTTACAAACTAGGGTACATTTTCTGGAATTTACACAGCTTTAAATTTATGACTGCCTATCTCATTTCTTGAGGTGCTAAAATGGCAGGGCAGTACAAACCCCCCCCCAAATGACCCCATTTTAGAAAGTAGACACCCCAAGGAAATTGCTGAGAGGCATGTTGAGCCCATTGAATATTTTTTTTTTGTCCCAAGTGATTGAATAATGACAAAAAAATAAATAAAAAATTACAAAAAGTTGTCACTAAATGATATATTGCTCACACATGCCATGGTTATATGTGGAATTGCACCCCAAAATACATTCTGCTGCTTCTCCTGAGTACGGGGATACCACATGTGTGGGACTTTTTAGGAGCCTAGCCACGTACGGGACCCCGGAACCAAGCACCGCCTTCAGGATTTCTAAGGGCGCAAATTTTTGATTTCACTCCTCACTACCTATCACAGTTTTGAAGGCCATAAAATTACAAAATAGCACAAAACCCCCCCAAATGACCCCATTTTAGAAAGTAGACACCCCAAGGAAATTGCTGAGAGGCCTGTTGAGCCCATTGAATATTTTTTTTTGTCCCAAGTGATTGAATAATGACAAAAAAATAAATAAATAAATTACAAAAAGTTGTCACTAAATGATATATTGCTCACACATGCCATGGTTATATGTGGAATTGCACCCCAAAATAAATTTTGCTGCTTCTCCTGAGTACGGGGATACCACATGTGTGGGACTTTTTAGGAGCCTAGCCACGTACGGGACCTCGAAAACCAATCACCGCCTTCAGGATTTCTAGGCACAAATTTTTGATTTGACTCCTCACTACCTATCACAGTTTCGAAGGCCATAAAATGCCAAAATAGCACAAAACCCCCCAAATTACCCCATTTTGGAAAGTAGACACCCCAAGCTGTTTGCTGAGAGGCATGGTGAGTATTTTACAGCTCTCATTTGTTTTTGAAAATGAAGAAAGAACTTTTTTTTTTTTTTTCGTTTTTTTTTTCAATTTTCAAAACTTTGTGACAAAAAGCGAGATCTGCAAAATACTCACAATACCTCTCAGCAAATAGCTTGGGGTGTCTACTTTCCAAAATGGGGTCATTTGGGGGGGTTTGTGCCATCTGGGCATTCCATGGCCTCCGAAACTGTGATAGGCAGTGAGAAGTGAAATCAAAAATTTTACACCCTTAGAAAGCCTGAAGGCGGTGATTGGTTTTTGGGGTCCCGTACGCGGCTAGGCTCCCAAAAAGTCTCACACATGTGGTATCCCCGTACTCAGGAGAAGCAACAGAATGTATTTTGGGGTGTAATTCCACATATGCCCATGGCATGTTTGAGCAATATATCATTTAGTGACAACTTTGTGCAAAAAAAAAAAAAAAAAATATTTCATTTTTCCGC
The DNA here is from genome assembly GCA_029206835.1 of Rana muscosa. Taxonomy (NCBI): domain Eukaryota; kingdom Metazoa; phylum Chordata; class Amphibia; order Anura; family Ranidae; genus Rana; species Rana muscosa. The sequence continues at coordinate 382,694,496 of CM055127.1, forward strand.
AACTTGTGTCAACATATAAAATATTCCATGGACTCGACATGCCTCTCAGTATATAGCTTGGGGTGTCTACTTTCCAAAATGGGGTCATTTGGGGGGGTTTTGAACTGTTCTGGCATTTTATACACAACATTAGGAAGCTTACATCCACTCTTCTAACCACTTGAAGACAAAGCCCTTTTTGACACTTTTTGTTTACATGAAAACATATTTTTTTTTGCAAGAAAATTATGTTGAACCCCCAAACATTATATATATTTTTAAAGCAAAGGCCCTACAGAATAAAATGGTGGGTGTTGCATTTTTTTTTTTCTACACAATATTTGCGCAGCGATTTTTCAAACGCATTTTTTGGGGAAAAATACACTTTTTTTTTATTTTAATGCACTAAAACACACTATATTGCCCAAATGTTTGATGAAATAAAAAAGATGATCTTAGGCCGAGTACATAGATACGAAACACGACATGCTTTAAAATTTCGCACAAACGCGCATTGGCGACAAACTACATACATTTTTAAAAGCCTTTAAAAGCCTTTACAGGTTACCCCGTTAGATTTACAGAGGAGGTCTACTGCTAAAATTACTGCCCTCGATCTGACCTTCGCGGTGATACCTCACATGCATGGTGCAATTGCTGTTTACATATGACGCCAGACCGACGCTTGCGTTCACCATTGGGCAAGAGCAGGGCAGGACAGGGGTGCTTTTTATTATTTTTTTATTTTTTTATTATTCATTTTGCTTTTTTATTTTATTTTTAAACTGTTGCTTCCATATTTTTTTTTAATCATTTTTATTGTTATCTCAGGGAATATCCCCTATGATAGCAATAGGTAATGACAGGTACTCTTTTTTGAAAAAACTGGGGTCTATTGGACCCTAGATCTTTCCTCTGCCCTCAAAGCATCTGACCACACCAAGATCGGTGTGATAAAATGCTTTCCCAATTTCCCAATGGCGCTTTTTATATCCGGGGGGACATTCCCTCCCACTGCTTGTAAAAGCAGTCCAGGGGCTAATTAGCCACTAGGATTGCTTTTACATGAAAGCCGGCCGCTGGCTAAAAAGAATGATACCAAGATGATACCTAAACCCACAGGCATCATTCTGGTATAAACATTCAAAGTCCAGCAACATACCAGTACGTTGCTGGTCCTTGTTGGACATGTATTGTAATCTTTTTTTTCATGCAGCCTGTTGGAAAAAAAAAGATTGATCGGTGGGTATGCCCACCATTAGAATACCGCCCTTCATCCACCCACTTCTAATGATGGGCATACATGCACCATTTATATATGCCGAAGCATGGGGGCATCTTCCCGCAAAAGTTATGCCGCGTACACATGGTCAGACTTTTCCACGGGCAAGCCTCTGTCGGAATTTCGACCGTATGTACGCGGCATTAGGAGCAAAATCGCTCCTCCGCCCCTGCTGCCCCAATGCTTCGGCATATTTGCTTTTTTTTTTTTAACTGTGGTGGTGAAATCACCTCCTACAGCACTGGAGTCGCAGGGATCAGGCCTGTCTCTGCGAACGCTGCAGTTATGTGTGTTGTGTTTTGCAAGTGACAGTGATCGATCGATACTGCACTTGGGTGGCCTGGGCTGGACGGAGGGGCAAAACGCAGGTGCTAGCAGGTATCTGGGCTGATCCCGCTAACACTGCGTTTTTGGGAACCCTAAACTGCTGGGGACGCTAGTATAGATCTGATCAGATCAGATATTGATCTGTTCAGATACTATACCACTAAGGGGGGTGTATGCTTAACGCGTGGGTGTTAGCGCTACTGGCACTAACCTGACGCTGCCTGGGGTGTGACGCAGACCCTCTCTGACGCTAAAACCGAATTGATATCACCCGCCGGGCGATCAGGGGATTAAACCTTTATTGGGTTATATACGGCGGGTGCCCTGACACTATAAAAAGCAAACTAACTAACCAGCGTCACCCGTAACACTTATATGATGATCACTGGTGAAAGGGTTAACTAGGGGCAATTAGGGGGTTAAAACCTTTATTAGGTAATATATGGGGGTACCTGACGCTATATAAAAACCTGACGGCGAACCTAAAAAAAAATTACTGGCTACCTATCGGCATCACCGACACTAAGACAACGATCATAAAAACGATCGCTTAGCGACAGTGGTGATAGGGGGTGAAAGGGTTACCTGGGGGGCGATCAGGGGGTTAAACCTTTATTAGATAATATATGGGGGTACCTGACGCTATAAAAACCTGCGGCGAACCTAAAAAAAATTACTGGCTACCGATCTGCATCACCGACGCTAAGACAGCGATCAGAAAAATGATCGCTTAGCGACAGTGGTGATAGGGGGTGAAAGGGTTACCTGGGGGGCGATCAAGGGGGTTAAACCTTTATTAGGTAATATATTGGGGTACCTGACGCTATAAAAACCTGCGGCGAACCTAAAAAAAATTACTGGCTACCGATCTGCATCACCGACGCTAAGACAGCGATCAGAAAAATTATCGCTTAGTGACAGTGGTGATAGGGGGTGAAAGGGTTACCTGGGGGACGATCAAGGGGGGTAAACCTTTATTAGGTAATATATGGGGGTACCCGACGCTATAAAAACCTGCGGCGAACCTAAAAAAGATTACTGGCTACCGATCAGCATCACCGACGCTAAGACATCGATCAGAAAAATTATCGCTTAGCGACGGCGGTGCTAGGGGGTGAAAGGGTTACCTGGGGGGTGATCAAGGGGGTTAAACCTTTATTAGGTAATATATGGGGGTACCCGACGCTATAAAAACCTGCGGCGAACCTAAAAAAAATTACTGGCTACCGATCAGCATCGCCGACGCTAAGACATCGATCAGAAAAATTATCGCTAAGTGACAGTGGTGATAGGGGGTGAAAGGGTTACCTGGGGGGCGATCAAGGGGGTTAAACCTTTATTAGGTAATATATGGGGGTACCCGACGCTATAAAAACCTGCGGCGAACCTAAAAAAAATTACTGGCTACCAATCAGCATCACCGACGCTAAGACATCGATCAGAAAAATGATCGCTTAGCGACGGCGGTGCTAGGGGGTGAAAGGGTTATCTGGGGGGTAATCAGGGGGTTAAACCTTTATTAGGGGGGGTTAGGGGGCTACACTGGACCTAAAACTAAATGTAGTGACACTTTTACAGTCACAAATGTCACTGATTGCAGTGATCACTAAATAAATGGTCACTGCAATCAGTGACACTGTGACGGGGGGCTGGGGGGTGATCTGGGGGGTGTCTGGGGGGGCCTGGGGGGGCGATTTATGTGCCTATGTGTCCTGGTGTCAGTGTAGTGTTGTGTGCACTAACCTGCATCTTCTCCTGTACGGCGCTCGGTATATGTGAGCGCCGCAGGAGAGATGACATCACTTCCTCCTGCCTGTGTAAACAGTACACAGGCAGGGGAAGCTCTCATTCGCCGGGAGCGATCGAGAGGGGGGGGCCGGAATCGAACGGCCGTCCCCTCATGCCGGATCGCTCCCGAAGGTAAAACGACCACTCACTGTAAAGAAGGGGGGTCCGATCGGACCCCCCAACTATACAAAGGCAATCACGTATATGTACGTGATTCTGCCTGTCGGTGCCATTCTGACGACGTATATTTACAGTGGGTGGTCGTTAAGTGGTTAACTTCTATAACTCCTGCTGCCTCTCTCCCTTGGCTCATGGCACAGGAAGTATTTCTGAAAATACTACCTTGGAGGTGTGGTATTGATCACTGATGTGCAAGAACTCATAGATCATGCCCCTTGAGGGATCCTTAGGGGCAAATAATTATGGTCGAGCTGTTTGGATTGTTTATATTGTCTGGTATTTTACCAGCACAACATTCTATTCTGAATATGCTTTGCAGAATAGCTTGTCTCTTCTCTTCTGGGGTGAACTTTAAGAAAATACTGTACTTTCTTTAATGTCTGCATTAGAATCCTAGTGATAATTAGTGAACTCCAGAATCTTTCTCTGGCTTTAATTGTGCATATGACCCAATTAGGGATTGTTTTCTTTACTTCCTGTCCTGGTTACAATGTTGACCTCACAACAGGATGTAAAGAGAATGCTCCTGTGAGGAGAATCCTCCAAACTGGGACAAAAAAAGGTTTGTGTTGCTGTCTGTGTCCCTACTGAAGATTTTGTCTCTCTCGCTGTCACTGAAAAAGGGAATACAGGGAAATCTTCCCAATGTGGCCACATACAGTAATAGGAGTTTGATGCTGGTTTGCATCAAAAACTAAATTAAAAATAATTCGGCTGGAGTTACACTAATACCTTGTACACACGGTCGGATTTTCCATCGGAATAAACTCCGACGGGTTTTTCAGACGGAATTCCGTTCAAGCTGTTTTGCATACACACTGTCACACCAAATTCCGACCGTCAAGAACGTTGTGACGTACAACACTACGACGAGCCGAGAAAAATTAAGTTCAATGCTTCCGAGCATGCATCGACTTGATTCTGAGCGTGCATGTTTTTTTCTCCGTCGGAGTTCCATACAGACGAACGTAATTTCCGATAGAAATTTTTTCCGTTGGGAAAAAAGAGAACACGTTCTCTTTCTAACTCCGTCGGAATTTCCGACGGAAAAAGTCAGATGGGGCATACACACGGTCGGAAAAAAACGTTGAAAAAATTCCGTCTGACTTTTTTCCTTGGAAATTCCGACCATGTGTACGCGGCATTAGAGCAATTTCAGGCAATAGATGAGATCAATCAGTATGGCACTAAACCTTTCTAGAGAAAATGCAACTGTGCCAATCATGGAAAGTTCACTAAATTTATCTTAATCCAAATTTCTTTGTAGTCTGCTAAAGCCAGAATCTAGACAGCTTTTTATGTTTAGTTTAGGAAGGTCTTGTCCCTAAATGTTGTGAAACTTCCTATGCTTGATGCATCACCAGTTAGATTGAAAGTTCCCAGGCAGGCATCAATATGACTGAGGGATCAGAGAAAGTTTTCCAACTTATATCATGGGGATATTTACAAATCATGAATTAGTTGTGTATGTATGCTACATTATGGTAGGTATTTGTTCTTACATGGCATACTTTTGTCCCATGCAGTGGCGTCACTAGGGTTGGTGTCACCTAGTGCGGTAAAATATGGTGTCACCCCCCCCCAACCCCCCCTTGGTCACTGAGCATTAGCATAGCTCTCCCCCCTAGCCTACTGCAATGCTCTGTCCTGCTGCTGCGGAGTGATAGCAGGAACATAACAGAGCAGTAGACACTGGGCAGGCTAATGCATTGTGCTCTCTTCTGTCAATTCTGCCACAGTGCTCTGCAGTTTGCTGGGCAGACTAGTTCCGGGGCGGCAGCACACGATCACGATGCGCACCCCAAACTAGCCCCTGTAAATGTTGTAGTTTATGCCATGCACTGTCATGGATGGGGATGACACCATCACTGTCGGATATCACTTCCTTCTTAATAGTGTCACCCAGGCCTGGACGGGGACAAAAAATAGACCCAGGCCTTTTAGACTGAGCAGCCCAGTGTAAATCCCCCCAGTTTTATCTCCCATAGTGTAAATTCCCCCAGTAAATTCCCCCAAAGTATAAATCCCTCCACCATTGTACTCCCCGGTGTAAATCCCTACAGTGTAAAACCCCTGCAGTGTATTCCTTCCCTGTGTAAATACTCTCCAGTGTAAACCCGTCAATGTAACCCCCCCGTGTAATGCCCCTGATGTAACTCCCCCCTGTGTAATCCCCTCAATGTAACCCCCCTGAAATGCCCCTGATGTAACTCCCCCTGTGTAATCCCCCTAATGTAACTCCCCCCTGTGTAATCCCCCTAATGTAGCCCCACCTGATGTAACTCCCCCTAATGTAACCCCCCCTGTGTAATGCCCCTAATGTAACCCCCTGATGTAACTCCCCCCTGTTTAATGCCCCTAATGTAACCCCCCCTGTGTAATCCCCCTAATGGAACCCCACCTGATGTAACTCCCCCTAATGTAACCCCCCTGATGTAACTCCTCCCTGTGTACTGCCCCTAATGTTATCCCCCTAATGTACGGTAACCCCCCTGTGTAATGCCCCTAATGTAACCCCCCTGTGTAATGCCCCTAATGTAACCCCCTCTGATGTAACTCCCCCTAATGTAACCCCCCTAATGTAACCCCCCTGATGTATCTCCCCCCTGTGTAATGCCCCTAATGTAACCCCCCCTGATGTAACTCCCTCCTGTGTAATCCCCCTAATGTAACCCCCCTGTGTAATGCCCCTGATGTAACTCCCCCCTGATGTAACTCCCCCCTGATGTAACCCCCCTGATGTAACCCCCCTGATGTAACTCCTAACTGTGTAATCCACCTAATGTAATCCCCCTGTGTAATGCCCCAGATGTAACTCCCCCCTGATGTAACTCCCCCCTGTGTAATCTCCCTAATGTAACCCCCTGATGTAACTCCCCCCTGTGTAAACCCCCCTGTGTAATCCCCCTAATGTACCCCCCTGATGTAACCCCCCCTGTGTATATCTGCCCATTGTGACTATATAGTGTAAAATATCTCTCCCCTCCCCACATTTACAAACCTTAGAGTAGCAAAGCTTTCTCCACATGAATGTCCCTTCTCCTAGGCTCCTCCTCCTGTTGTGGATGTACTGTCAGTGTGGAGGAGGAGCCTAGACTCTGTCGGCTGTGAAGAGTGAAATTGTGATAGGCAGCCCACACCTCTCCCTGCCTGCCTGTCAAAATAATAGGGGATTGCAGTGCCGGTTCCCGGAAGACATCCGGGTGCCGAGCACTGAGCTGTCTGCCTATGCCTTCTTTCTCCTCCTCCCTTCCCGAACATTGCATAGTCACAGCAAAGATACTGGAGTCGTGCGCAGGGGAAGGAGAAGGAGAGAGCCGCGGCGCCTCTCTCAATACAGCGCTGTGCCGGGTGTCACCCGGGTGCGGACCGCACCCCCCGCTCCCCCCTTGCAACACCCCTGGCCCCATGCATTATGCCATGTTTAATAATCTCAATCACATGGAAGTTTATCAATTTGCCCTTTGCTAACACCACATTGATATACTTTGAGAACTAAATGTGTGTATGGTTTGTACAGCACTATACAAATTACAAAAGTAATTACTTGTAATCAGGAGAGGATTGGGTATGATTGCCTTTGGGACAAACACAACCAACCAGCCATTTGTGGTAGGGGTGGGACTTCTGAGGGGTAAAGAAAGTGAACCATTATCCCACATTGTTTGGTGGGCTTGATAAAATGTGGGGGTACTTCTTCCAACACTGACTTCCTTTCCTGTCTGGGCATTCAGTTACATTATATCAGTGACCTTCAAATGATGTTGGTGCTAGTAAACTCCTCTTTGCCTGCATCAGGGCACCGTCCGCAGCAGAGGTGCTTGAAGACCTGGCATCTCTGCCAGTACCTTGCATGGCCGCAGGAATGTGCACTGGTGCATATCGGATGCACGGATGTGCGCAGGAACACGCATGTGCACTGGTGCACAATTACGCATTCCCCCGGTCTAGTTTAGCGCCAAACTGCCTTTATAAGGAAGCCAGTCAGTCTCTGCAATTGCTGGTTGAGCTTTAGCTCCTCCAGTGCAATATTCCTGTGAATCCCTTGCTCCTGTGATTTCCTGTTACTGACTTGGCTTGTACTGAACCTGTCTTCTGCCTGATCCCTGACCTGACCCTAACTTGCTTAATAGGTCTTCTCTTCCTTCGCTTCTGTGTATGACCCCAGCTATCCACCTGACCACGCTTGCTCTGAATTCAACCTGGCACCTGACCTTGGCTTTGAACCTGACTTCTCTCCTGTTCTATGTGCTACCAAAGACCTGCTTCTCATCACGGGCACCACCTGTCTGCAGACACCATTCCAGTGCATCAGCTGTACTACCGGATGTTCATCTGACAAGCATCCTAGTCAGATCATCTCTGCAAGCATTCCAGCAGGCGACCGTGCTACTTTGGGCCTCACTCCTAATGTTCGACCCTCAGGGGAGCCTGGAACTTAGCTGCAAGGGAAGCCCTCTTTCCATTGGCCTCCACAGGTATGTGATAGCCAGGTGCTGTGATCACAGGCCTAAGCAGGGTGAAGGTAGCTATGTATTGGCCACCATGTGTCACTGACTGCAGTTTCCACACAGATCGAAGTTATAATGGTGTGGAATCTCCAATCAGGGCCACTAGCCAAGCATAAATTATGCATACTCGTCCAAGGAGCAAATATCCCCCAATGTGGTCCTCTCCTGCTTGTTATACAGCCCCAAGGAGCTGTATTTAGAAATATGATACTCATCAGCTAGCTATCTAGTGCAAAATGGGATCATTAACAGTATTTAAAATGATATTTCATTTTTTTTTTGTGGCCACCTGTATATTTATTATCAAAATTCATTAAGTTAACTATGGAAGAAGATGTTTGCAGGGGATGTTGGGAGGAGTCAGAAGATTAGTTCATGGAATGTGAAGCCATCTTTCCTTTCTCTTGTTTATTGGTCTTAAAAGTTAGCTGTGAATATAAACCATTCTGAAGACTTCCTCCAAAAGAACAATCAAGCAGTACTCTAAAATAACTGCACGTCATAATAGGGAAAACCTTGTACAAAAGGGGTCTTCATTCAGATGTTTCTAGAACTCCACTCTTTCTCTGATTTCAGCAGATTTGTTCCAGTTTGGCCACGTTTAAAAAAAATAAAAAAAATAAAAAGCCTTTTCAGTCCAAAACAAATTGGTTGACCATATTTGTGGTATTCCAGTTAGCAGTTTGATCTTTTGAAAAAAAATTGCAGGATAGTTGAAATACATAAGTGGTGTAAGAGAAAAGGGAGTTATCACTTCTGTATGTTGCTTCTTTATAACTAGGCACCTTAAAAGAGAAGTATGGGATTCGGGCATCTGTCCCCACTGCTGGTTCCAGACCGAGAACTAAGCAATCAAACACCACTGACTGCTCAACTTTCGGTCTTCAGGCTGCAGACAGCTATTGACTGTCAGTCACTGCACTCTGCTCTGCCCCTCCAATGCTCACTTGAGCACTGGGCTGTGGAGGGGTCAGGAGTGGCTGGCTCAGGCCGAGCCAGCTGCTGGTTCAAGCATCTAGGTGGATCCCGAACATATGCTTGGGATCTTTTCAGAAATTGGACCAAGTCTGTGACAGCTTTAGCCCACTATTGGCTAAAAACAGGTCACAGGACTGCAGAACAAACCATAGGATAAGTTTTAAGGCTTATATAGCTGTACCCCCAGTTAAGAGGGCTGCTGGAATTGATTTCTTGGGCCCCGCTGTCAACCCCTGGCAATCGGCTCTACCCTCCCGTGGCACAGCTAGTAAGGGGAGATAGGGCTTCGTGACCAGCAACTCTGGGTGACACAGTCCTATGGCAAACACACACAGTAAAATGTTTAAACTTCTGTATAAAGTAAAAGAAACAGACACCAATGTACTTGACCCAGGTATATTTACTGAGACTAATGGGCAAGTAATAAACAAGAGTATAAGATTATTTGCAGCTCCCTGCAATAAACAGTATTCAAACAAACAGAATAGACAGGTATTGCTATGCAACTCTACCGATACCCTTTTTCAGCTACTTCCCCTCGTGGGCAGACTGACGCCCAGCAATGTCTACCTATGCAGTCAGGCCTGACTGAACTAAACAGAAGTTCTGTAAAGGAATCTTCGCTAGCAAAACTCGGCAGTGCACTTGATGAACAAAACTTTGTAATCCAACAGGGTAGTAAAAATACAGTATTTGTCTGTGAGCAAGTGCTCTCTCACCAACCGGACCAGTCCCAGTCCGTCTCCTCCGCCGATGCGTCTAGGCACATGGATCCATCAACATCCGGGTCTTCGGTCCTCCTGGTACAGTACAGCAAGGATGAAAAGATGTCTCTCAGGTTCCGCTAGGCTGGCAGAGGGCTCTTTGGAAGAAAATGCCCAGGCTTCAGGCCTGGGTTTTCAGCAGTCTCAGACAGAGTTCTTGCTTGCTAGTCGGGAGGTGTCTAAAGAGACAGAATAAACACCGCCTTCCCTTTATAACGTCCGCCCCAGCAGTCCTTGCTCCAGGGCAATGCACCCTGGGTGCTGTAAGATGTCTTGGGAAATGTAGTCTCCGGATATTAAAGGGGAATACCCCGCTACACACTCCCCCACTTAGAATCTTTGGTCCCCAAAGACGACATCAACAAAAGGAACATACTACATCATTCAAAGCTGTAAGAGATGTTGGCAGGGGAAGTTCCCACCAAAAACGAGGAAGGGAATTACCCTGTCCACAGGTCACTTCTGCAAGAGTGGCCTGCCTAACTGTGCCAGGGAGTGAGCTGGGGTTGCCCTCCACCAAATGTACAGTGGAGGGACCAGATGTTGGTATTGCCCTTCTTGCGGTCGTGACTGTGTCCTCTGAATTTTCTCCCATCTGGGCATAGGTTAATTTCCGGGGAGGACGATTGACTCTCTTCATTCTTTACTCCCTGGGGGTCACAGTCTCAGCTACTCCAGGTTCTTCTTCTGGCACTGTGGTGAAAACTTCCTCTGCTTCCTGGGCATCCAACTCAGATGCAGAGGGGTATATGGAATCCCTTGGATCTTCAGCAGGCAAGTTGTCTTGAACATCTTCCCATTCTTGGAACTGAAGACTGGACGGGACGAATTCAGTGGCTTCTACATTCAAAGTGTTATCCACAAGATCTTCAGAGGGTGGAAGGTCAATGAACGATGGTGCAGGGGCCTGAGACAACCACAACCAGCTGAGTTCTGTTTCCTCCTCACTTTGGTCTGAGGCTTCCTCCTCCCTAGGTAAAGTTGCTTGTGACCTAGTGCTAGGTCGAGGAGTATGAGTGGTAGAAGGTAGCTCAGGAGAATCCAGAGTAGGTGGCATCCTAACGGCCTCAGACAGAGGTAACAGATGGTTACGGTGCCAGGTCATTAGTGGCCCTATTTTCCCTTCTGGCTTCACTTGGTAGACTGGCAGATCCGGTAACTTCTTGCAGATCACATAAGGCTCTGATCTTCACCTGTCTGCCAGCTTTTGTTTTCCGGGAACACCTAAATTTCTCAGTAACTTTCGGTCTCCAGGCTGCAGATCTTGAATCCGAACCTTCAAGTCGAAATTCCGCTTGTTTCGGGCTCCTCTCTGGTCGGAGGTTAACTGAGCCTTCTCATAGGCCAACTTTAAGCTTTTCCTCAGCCTGTCCACATACCCCTTATGTGAGGCAGCAGATGTATGGTCCACGGAAGTGCCGAAAGCCAAATCCACTGGCAGTCTCGCCTCTCTCCCGAACATGAGTCTATATGGGGAATACCCTGTGACATCACTGATGGTGCTGTTGTAAGCATGCACTATTGCTGCTATGTGCTTGCCCCAGTGCTGCTTTTCCTCACTAGACAGGGTTCCCAACATGTTTAGCAAAGTCCTGTTGAACCTCTCTGGTTGGGCATCCCCCTGAGGGTGGTAGGGAGTAGTGCGAGTCTTCTTTATGCCTAAAGAATCCAGCAACTTCTTGATTAATCGACTCTCGAAATCCCTCCCTTGGTCTGAGGGGAGGCGTTGAGGTAATCCATAATGGACAAAGTACTTTTCCACCAAGATTTTAGCAACGGTGGAGGCCTTCTGGTCCTTGGTTGGAAAAGCCTGGGTGTAACGAGTGAAATGGTCGGTTACCACCAGAACATTTCCATGTCCACTCAGGTCAGGTTCTAGACAAAGGAAGTCAATGCATACCAAGTCCAAGGGTCCCTGACTTTCTAGATGGCCCATTGGGGCAGCTTGACGTGGCAGGGTCTTCCTTTGTATGCAGCAAGCACATGAGTGACAGTACTCCTCCACTTCAGCCCGCATGCAGGGCCAATAGAACCTACTCCTCACTAGTTGAAAGGTTCGTTCAGCCCCTAAGTGGCCATGATTATCATGCAGAGCAACTAAGACAGTTTTCCTGTGCTTTTCTGGCAAGAACAGCTGCCACTTATCTTCCAGGTCATCAGAGGGGCCCCTTCGGTAGAGCACCCCCTGATGCACCTGTAACCTGTCCCATTCTTTGTGGATGGATCGGGCCTCCTTTGAGGGGTCATGTAGGAGCCTATCCGGATCCTGATCCTGCAGAACTTCCAAAGCTAATCTTCCCCAGGGGTCTTCCAACTGATCCCTTCTGAGGTCCTTCTTGGATAGCTTCAGCAAGTCATCTTCGCCAATCTGGGTCACATCACAATAGTACTTGGGTACTCCCACCACAGAGACTCCGACTTCTTCGGCCCTGGATCCGCCACTAACTTGAAGCTGTGTCCCTTGACATAGGGCCCTCACTCCGTCCGGGGTCACTTGGGTCCAATCTTCAATGGGGCAAGTGGGAGCATGAGACCTTCTTGACAACACGTCAGCATCTCGGTTCCCCACTCCAGGCCTATACATCAGGCTGAAGTTGAAGCCGGAAAGGGCTGCCAACCAACGGTGGCCGGTGGCATCCAGCTTGGCTGTAGTGAAGAGATAGGTAAGTGGGTTATTATCAGTCTTTACAGTGAATTCAGCCCCATTCAGGTAGTCTCTGAGCTTAACCACAACTGCCCATTTTAGGGCCAGGAACTCTAACTTGTGGGTGGGGTAATTCTTCTCCGCTGGTGTTAGACTTCTGCTGACATAGGCGACTGGCCTTAGCTGTCCTTCATATTCCTGGTACAGCACACCTCCCAGGCCATCATGGCTGACATCCACATGCAGTTCATACGGTTTCTTGGTGTCAGCATAGGCCAATACCGGGGCAGTGGTCAGACTCTTCTTTAGCATTTTGAAGGCTTCTTCACATCTCCCTGTCCACTGGCCTTCCACGGACTCTCCCGGCTTTCTGGGGCCAAACTCATCTTTCTCTCCCTCTGTCTTCAGCAACTCATTCAGAGGTTTGGCTATTTTTGCAAATCCTTCCACGAATCTACGGTAGTAGGAGCAAAACCCGAGGAAGGATCTGAGTTCAGTCACAGTGGTTGGGCGAGGCCAGGAGGTAATGGCTTCAAGCTTGTCAGGATTGGTAGACACTCCCTCTTCAGACACTATGTGTCCTAGATAGTGTACTGAAGACTGGTAGAACTGACACTTTTCTCTGGAGAGTTTGAGTCCCTCTTCACTGAGTCTTTTCAAAACTTTCTCCAGCCTTTCTTCATGCTCCTCTAGAGTCCTTCCAAAGACAATGATGTCATCTAAGTACACAAGGACTTCAATAAGGTGCATGTCCCCCACCGTCTTCTCCATCAGCCTCTGAAAAGTGTCAGGGGCCCCCGACAGGCCTTGGGGCATCCTGTTGAACTCATAGAACCCTATCGGGGTGATGAAAGACGTTTTCTGCCTGTCTTCAGGATGCATTGGGATTTGGTAGTACCCACTCTTCAGGTCCATAACGCTGAACCACTTGGCTCCTGACAGACTCTGCAGGGCATCCTCAATCCTGGGAGTGGTGTACTGATCAGGTATGGTCCTCCTATTGAGAGTCCTGTAGTCTATGCACAGTCTTAATGATCCATTTTTCTTCCTGACTACTACAATAGGGGAGGCATATGGGCTCCTGGACTCTTTAATCACTCCAGTTCTCTTCAACACGGCCAACTGCTCATGCAGGTCTTCCAGATCAGCGAGAGGAACTCGCCGGACCCTTTCCCGAAAGGGTTTATCTTCCTGCAGACGGATCCTATGAGTGGCACTCCTTGCACACCCCACGTCCAACTCATTTTCTGAAAATATTTTTCTCCATTTTGTTAGTTGAGCCCTTGCTCTCTCCTTCCACACGGGTGGTAGGTTGGTGTTTTCCAGACAGAGTTCCTCCAAAGGGGATTCTCCTCCTCCTGGTCTCCTTAGATCAGACAGGCCCACTGGGGTGGCAGGGTTCACTTTCCCCAGTAACATCCGAGCTGGAATCGTCATAGGGGAGTCAGTGACATTCCTGATACTCACTGGAACCTGGCCCCTCGATTTCTGCAATGCCCTCAACGGGACCACTTCGGGAATCACCTCCAGCCCTGGGTGTGTATCCAACAGATCTTGCTCCAAGACCACAAAGGGGCCAGGCTGCTCCCAGGAGAGTTTGACAGTAGCCTGCAGACAGGTCATCTCACCAGGTTGCAGCACCTTCTCCTTTTTGGATAATCTCCAGACTTTTTCCACCCCCTCTTCTGGGGCCTTCTGCTTCAGGACCAACTTCTGGTAAACCTGTTGTAGCATGGGGTGGATCCTGGCTACCGAAGCACCTTGTTCTTGCACTATGGGGGCCAGTAGTCTCCTGACCAAGTCAGTGTTGGTTCCGATAATTAGGGAACTTCTATTGGCTCCTGGTGGGCGAGGACAAACTACTGCCAAAGTGTCAAAAACTTCTGCTTTTCCCGTTACAGAGGGATCGAATGCCAGCCTGATTGAGACGTAGCCGTCGTAAGGGAAGCTCTGAGTACCAATTCCCCATATCTCGAGGTCGTCAAGCTTCTGTAGAGGTGTGTGGTTCAAGTGTCTCTGGTAAAAGTCTCTATACAAGAGTGTCACTTGGGCTCCCGTGTCTAGGATGGCTCTGGTGTAAACTCCCTCCACTCGAATAGGGACTAGCGGAGAGGGTCCCACCAGCTTTTCCGAAAAGCTCTCCCGAGGCGGCTTCTTCTTTGGACTCTGGGGTTTTCCCTTGGCGTTTTTTTTCTTTGTCCACTTGTCTCTGGATCTCAGCCCCTTTTGGGCCTGGTATGCATTGATTCCCTGCAGATTGTTAGACTTTAACGCCTGACAGGGGGTATTGAGTTGTTTGAGAGGGGCTCTGATTCCCTTGCTCTTTACTTTTTACTCTTTCTGGATCTTAGTGGAGCTTTCTGTGAATAGCGGGCGCCCAGCTGTCTCCTTCACTGGGGCCCTCTGAAGTTTTCCGCTGGCTGTAAATTTGTTCCTCTGTTCTTTCTTGGACTGGGGCACACTCTTCCAGGGTGGCCAACTCCTCCACAATTGAAACATACAATCTCTCTTCTCTTCGGTGGGGAGCTCGGTGTTGAACTACTCTGGCGTGGTTCATTCCTCTTCTCCTCGGGTTCCTTCATTCCTGAGTTTTTAGACAGGAGTGAGGTCAAAATATCCAGCACCTGGGTCATTTGAGACTTTAGGGTCTCCACCTCTGAGTCCCGTTCAGTGGCCATAGCTGATCTGACCCCCACCGCGGGGATGGTAGTAGTTTTCTCAGTCCCTTGCTGATCCTTTAAGAGGGCCTCTTCATCTCTTATGATCCGTACAAGGTCGGGGTAACTCAAAGTCATTACTCCTTCAGAGGTCTTCAAGTGGAGCCAAACTGGATCTGAACGCAAGGCTCCCCTCAGGATCTGCTTCATTCGGGTTGCATCCATGACCTGTGGCAGTATTCCATTCTTTAGGACAATTTGGCACAGCTTCCGGTTTAACCTCCGCAGATATTCGGATAACTTTTCTCCCGGCTGTTGGAGAGTATGTTCGAACTGGTACATCAGTTCAGTCGCCTTTTCTAGGTGGCCAAACTCCTCTTGCAGCATCGCCAGATAATCGTATGCGGTACAAGTAGCGTTGCTGAGCCTGTGGTTCTTCACAGCTTCAGCAGCCACGCCCTTTAGACTTTCGCTGATGCGCTGCTTCTTCTGCGTCTCTGGTACCTTCCATCCTTCTATCGCTTGCATGGCCTGTTCAATCCAGGTTTCAAATTCTTCTTCTCCGGCAGGCACTGGTTGCTTCCCTGAGAAGGTGCGAAGCTTCCGGTAACCGGCTTCCACATGCACCGTATTGCTTTTTTGGCACTTGGCTACAAAGTCTCCTAAAGCATTCAACAGTTCAGGCCCTATAGCGGCCAGCGGTGATCCCGGGCTTAATAGTTCCTTAGGCTTTTCTGTTTTAGGGGATAGTGGTGGAGATAATTGCGGGGATGGTAGCTTTGGTGTCTGAAACCATTCTCACTTCACTGGCAGCGTATGTATCAAGTGATAGGTCTGATTATCTATGGCTTTTATACTCGGACCTTTAAAATGTTCTGGGATTTCGTTTTTCCATTCTACCAGTGCGTATGTAAACAAGGTCACTGGATCTGGCTTGACATCCATCACCCATGCTTTGTGGCTCGGCGACAGCAACAACACTTGCTGTTTTATCTCCTCTTCCGGTCATCTTTCCCCCGGGAGTACAATAACTACCACCGCAGTTGGATCGGTGCCAATCGCTGCGCACCACTGTTCCATTGTCAGTGAGTCCATGCTAGTACTTCTGACCGGCTTGATTGCAGTGTGCAATGTACAGGGATCCCGGACTCGAGCCCCCACGTATAGCGGTACTCCCAGTTAAGAGGGATGCTGGTATTGATTTCTTGGGCCCTGTAGTGCACCGCTGTCAACCCCTGGCAATCGGCTCTACCCTCCCGTGGCACAGCTAGTAAGGGGAGATAGGGCTTCGTGACCGGCAACTCTGGGTGACACAGTCCTATGGCAAACACACACAGTAAAATGTTTAAACTTCTGTATAAAGTAAAAGAAACAGACACCAATGTACTTGACCCAGGTACATTTACTGAGACTAATGGGCACGTAATAAACAAGAGTATAAGATTATTTGCAGCTCCCTGCAATAAACAGTATTCAAACAAACAGAATAGACAGGTATTGCTATGCAACTCTACGGATACCCTTTTTCAGCTACTTCCCCTCGTGGGCAGACTGATGCCCAGCAATGTCTACCTATGCAGTCAGGCCTGACTGAACTAAACGGAAGTTCTGTAAAGGAATCTTCGCTAGCAAAACTCGGCGGTGCACTTGATGAACAAAACTTTGTAATCCAACAGGGTAGTAGAAATACAGTATTTGTCTGTGAGCAAGTGCTCTCTCACCAACCGGACCAGTCCCAGTCTGTCTCCTCCGCCGATGCGTCTAGGCACATGGATCCATCGACATCCGGGTCTTCGGTCCTCCTGGTACAGTACAGCAAGGATGAAAAATGTCTCTCAGGTTCCGCTAGGCTGGCGGAGGGCTCTTTGGAAGAAAATGCCCAGGCTTCAGGCCTGGGTTTTCAGCAGTCTCAGACAGAGTTCTTGCTTGCTAGCCGGGGGGTGTTAAAAGAGACAGAATAAACACCGCCTCCCCTTTATAAAGTCCGCCCCAGCAGTCCTTGCTCCAGGGCAATGCACCCTGGGTGCTGTAAGATGTCTTGGGAAATTTAGTCTCCGGATATTAAAGGGGAATACCCCGCTACACTTAAAACAGCCTTTTTCAACCAGTGTGCCGAGGCACCCAGGGTCCTTCAGGTTTCTTCAGCAGTGCTTGCCAAAATGCATACAATTTGTTCTAAAATTGTATACAAGCCAGCAGGTGGATCAACCCTGTATTTTAGTTACACAACACCTGAGGTTTTCATTGTGCACCATTCCAGCCTTCCAGCCACCGGCATCCTATCAACAAATTATGTCATCTGTTGATAAGGAGAATGTCAGGCAACTGCACAGCATCCTTGTTTGACCCTCCCCTGCCCCTCTCCATCAGTACTGGTGTAAAATTAGCGGAGTGAGGGACAGAAACTGAGGGAAAATAGAAACACTGGAATACTAGTCAGTAACAGTGTGCAAAGGTGTATTTGCTTTGGAAGAATAAACCATCTCTAATGTTGGGTGTCCTACATGTGTAGTTGTTGTTGAATTATGAAAAACTATTGGTTCAGTTTTTACAATTTAGATTGGGCTGCCTCAAGATTGTGCAGAATGTTAGTGCTGGGTTCACATCTAAGAGACATACGGCTCGCAGCAGGGGTGCGGTGTGTCCTTGTTCTCCATTTCAGGGATGAATCAGGATCTAATTATTGCCTGCATTCAGCCCTGAAACGGAAGGCCTCTGTGCAATGTGCTCTGCAGCCGCTCCGGAGATATGTAAACCGGCTCCATAGAGAGCCGGTCACAATCTCCTGTCATGCGAATTGGATGCGGCTAAACACTCATCCAATTCGCACTAGTGTGAACTCAGCCTAAAGGATGCCTTGACTGTAAAAAGCTTGAGAAACAGTGGTTTAAAGAGGAAGTAAGCACTGATGGGTTTTACTTCCTCTTTGTTTCCCTGCAAAGGTAAAGCATAATGGGCTACTATGCAATGCATAGTAGCCCATTATGTGTCACGTACCTGAAACCGAAGCCTGCGATGTCCCCGATGGCTAGAAGCGTCCATTTTCAGCCCTCTTCCTTCCGGGGCACAGCGTGCCCTTTCTAAAGTGTGCATGCACTGAATACATCGGCACCTGCGCAGAAGACGACAGCGTTCGGGGACATTGTAAATATCTCCTAAACATTGCAGGTTGAGGAGATATTTCCAGCACCTACAGGTAAGCCTTAATCTAGGCTTACCTGTAGGTGAAAGTGGTTGTACAGGGTGTACAACCACTTTAAAGGATATCTTGGCTTCCCTACTTAGTCATTAGCCAAAAACAAATGTGAAGTGTAACAACATAGAAGATGTATATGTTTCACATCTAGGAATTGCCAAGTAGAGAAACCTGGATCCAGAAAGCAAGTTTAATTTAATTTGCAATTTTAACTGATGTACCTTTAAGTCCTTTTCTTTATTTATTTATTTTATTTATTACGAGACAGATTTTAAGATATGAAACACAAACACAAAATCATTTTACATCAGTTCAAATTTAAAGTCTAGATACTGGACAGCCACCTCTAGTTTACCAGCTTTTTAATTAAAGGACAGGTTCGTTATTGAACTCAGAAGCTAATCACAAAAGGATTACCACAGAAAATGAAATGGTCTGTGCAATTAGTCTGATAATTAAGACTTAAGCACTGGCCAGAGATCAAAGTACTTGCAATCTGCAATAAAGTTGCGAGAGTTGAGAGAAATTCTAAAATGTTAGCTTGTGTTTTATTGCACCTTTCATTTACTATGTACCCTAGATAGCAGCAAACACACTTTCCCAGTGGATGTCAGCAGCATGTATGGCTACAACAGCTGTTACTACATAAGCCTGGTGTGTCTCACAATATGATTGCTCTGTCAACGACTTCCATAAACGGTGGCATCTGTATTCATGAAACAGAGTTATCAATAAATGTTAAGCAGTGCAATTAGAGATCTCAGAGGAAGAGCCAATCCAGTGGAGAGCAGAAAAATAAGCAATGTGTCTTCATCAGATTCTGCAGATCAATAAAATGCATTATTCTGTTATAAAAACACAAAAAAAAATTCCATGCATTTTGTTTATAAAAGCTTAAGCCCCGTACACACGGTCGGACTTTTGGCCAACAAACTTCATTTTGAGCAAGTTGGACCAACAATCCGACCGTGTGTACGCTCCATCGGACAAACTTTTTTGTTTTTTTTTGTGTTTTCATCGGACAAAAGTTGGGTCTGCAAACGGACAAACTTTTGGCCAACAAAAGTCCGATGGAGCAAAGTCTGACCGTGTGTACAGAAAACCATAGGACTTTTGTCCGATGGACAAAACAACTAATGTTAAAATCAACCAACAATAGCAGAAGTTGACCAAAGGGTGGCGGTAAAGAGCAGAAAAGAGCAGAAAAACCACGTGATGTTGCAAAAAGTTTTGGGAAAGTTTGCAGAAAAGTCCTGTGGTGTGTATGCTATGGGTGTGCCCGGCCAACTCCGTTCGGAGAAAAATCCAAGGAAAAGTCCGATGGAAGTCCGACCGTGTGTATGGGGCTTTAGGCTATAAATATTCTCAGTGTAATATGTGAAGGTGGACAGAGATATGATGGTTAGGGATGAGGGAGGAGCACATTGAGGTAATGATGAGTAAAGCCGGTCACATACATTATTATAAAGCTGGCCTAACATTTAGTTTTTCCCAATAGGCAAATAGATAAGTATACGTTTGTAGCACACAGATCCTTTCCCCCCTTACCTTCCTTTCAGGGGATCAGACACACCATGCCACATGCCCGCTTCCTCTGGATTAGAGGTCAGACGGTGTTATGTATTTGGGTCCCACAGCGAGTTGCTTCCCTTCACTGGTTCTTCCCTCTAGGTTATAGAGGCAAGTCTTTACCTTTCCCAAAGAGGGTCAATGTCCACACAACACTTCAACTCCAATAAGAGTTTATTTTCTCTTATTTGCTTGAGTAACCGAAAAGTTGAAGAGAGGAAAGGGTTAGCAGAATGTAATGGATTCAGGCACACTCTTGGCTTTGTCGCCACTCGGTCCTGAGTGGGTACAGCTCACCCGGATAGTCACTCAATAGCACTAGCAGCCGGCATGAAGCTCGAACAGTGACTTAGTTCCCTCCAAGGATAAGTCTAGGAGATCCCTCCTTTAATAATGATACTGCAAAGGCAGTCTGCGAAGAAATGAATCCTTCCCCTCTGACAGGACACCAGGCCTCTCCCGAGACAGCAATCTTGTATTACTCATCTCCTTAATGGGACCGATCCTCCCCCGGTTTCCTATATGTCAGAGCGGTCACCCTCACCTGGGCTCCCTGGGTTTCCTTTCTGGTTGTAGACTCAGTTGAAGGTACTGGGCCTACCTGGAACTCAGCAGCCTTGGGCCGAAGGTGCCCGAGACTCCTCAGTCAAAGTTGGGCGCACCCCACCTTAGAGGGGCACACTCCTCAGGGTACAGGTCCCCGGGTACTACCACACTGAACAATGGCATCTGCCCCTTATATGTCCTCTCCCGGCATGCACAGCAGGCCGGACCGTCCACCGTACGGCAGCCGAGAGAGAACATCCAATAGCCACTTCATCATGTGGTTCAACCGCGGGTATAAGTGACAACACCACCTATACGCCTAAAGGGGAACTGCACACCAGGTGACACAGCAGCAAGACAGAGTCCAAATAATTAGAAGACCCAAGCCAACTACCGCTCAGGTCACCCCTGAATTGAAGCATATTGACTCCCTAAGTAGGGACCCCGCTACACGTTTAATGTATGATCCTGTGTCAGCATGTACAACACTCACAGTGGACAATTTATCATATACTGTATTAGGTGAATAACAGTTTAGCGGCAAATTATTTCAAGGTATCCACTGACATCTTGATAATCACACGATCCTGACAAAATGTAATGACTGGTCGAAGATTATCATATCCAGTGAGTAGAGCAAAGGACAGGGTTTAGTTCCCATAGTTAAGAATCGCAGTGACAGATAGTCCCTGGGATAAGAGGAGCTCACAGGAGCACACAGAAGGAATCACCTAACAACTACTATGTCTGAGTATATGACAGTTTTTAGTGTTCTGTATCTACAGGTGCCCTGAAGACACCATTGATTGTCATCTATTGGAGAAACAGCAATTGCACAGGTTATAAAAATCTTCCACCTGGAAATCCAAAGAATAGAGGTGTCACTGAGCTCCTCTCTGGTCCAAGACCAAAGAAAAAGAAGTTAACCTTAGCATAGTCTAGAATTCTCATATATTTGATAACCATGTGACACATAGGGATATGGGTGACCACATGTTTAGTTCCTAGTTGTCTACTGGAACCTCTTCCAATCCAAGAGAACCTCCTTAGAATCAGTTTCGGTTAGGCTGATTTTTATTTTCTACTTCTCGTGCCCCATTGCTGCCACCAGTCTTATCATTAATACTTTTTTGTTATAAATCACTAGCTGTTCAATATTTTAGAAAGTGCATTTATAATACTTTTGTTTTACAACACCATAGGACATCTTTGAAGATTTGTGTCCTACTGCCATTTGAACTCTCCAAGACCATTTTTATATTTATAACTATTATAGAGCTGAATACAGCCATGTGGGGCTACAATAGATTTAACAGATTAATTTATTCTAGTGTGCTTCAGCAAAAGAATTGTGTTGCAAAAATAAGATGTTTTTTTTTTTTTTGCATTTTTTTTTTCTTAATGATTTATCGGGTAATGTAGTGGCAACAGCCAATACAATGAGCAGATCTGAATTGAGTTTTAGTCATTTTACAAGACCAAAAAAAATGTAAAAACATCTTTTAGTCCACAGGCAGGTCATCAATCTCTTTTATAACATCCCGAGTAGAAACAGCACATTCTCTGAAATACTATCAGCGTGAAATGATATTTCTTTAGCAAGATGCAGTAAACAATGTAATATGTATTTCAACTAACATTTAATATATGGCTGGGTACTTTTTTTAACTGAAGCAATCTCAGAAACACAGCAGTAGCCTGAAGACACCTTTTTGATGTATTTTTAATAAGGAAAATGAAGCAGCACTTGAAAGAAAATGGTAAAGAAATAAAAAGGAAAGTTATTCTGTGTTTTTACTATAACATTAATCTAAAAAAAAACAAATTCTAACAGTTTTACATTTTTTACATAGAGTGTTGTATTTTTCATGACAATATCTCATATAACTGTTTGCAGCCAATAGAAAGCATACCTGTTAGTGACCTAGAATACTTTGTAAATTTTCTCACAAAGGACGCAGTGAGCATATTTTCTGTACAAATACCAGTTAGAGGACATATAAAAAGGAGAGTAATCGAGTCTGTATTTACAGTACCTTGAAAAAGTATTCATACCCCTTGAAATTTTCCACATTTTATCATGTTAACACCAAAAACAAATGTATTTAATGAAGATTTTATGTGGAAGGAAAATGATAAATGGTTTTCAATTTTTTTTTTACAAATAAATATCTGAAAAGTGTTGCGTTCATTTGTATTCAGCCCCCTTTACTCTGATACCACTAACTAAAATCTAGTGGAGGCAGTTGCCTTCAGAAGTTTCCTAAATAGAGTATAGAGAATAAAGCTTGTAGAGACATCCCCAAAAAGACTTGCAGCTGTAATTGCAGTGAAAGGTGGTTCTACAAAGTATTGACTAAGGGGGGCTGAATACAAATGCACGCCACACTTTTCACATATTTATTTGTAAAAAAATCGTGAACCCATTTATCATTTTCCTTCCATTTCACAATTATGTGTCACTTTGTTTTGGTCTATTACATAAAATCCCAATAAAATACATTTATATTTTTGTTGGTAACATAACAAAATGACAAAAAATTTAAGGGGTATGAATATTTTTTCAAGGCACTGTGAATGAGACCTGTACTGACAGGAATACAAAGCTTCTGTCCTTCTAAAAATGCTACTTTCTTATCTGACTCTAGTTTCAGTACTTTAAAATAATGACCCACAACAACTATGAAGATTTTTAAAGGATAAATGTATTTTCATAGAAAGGCCTACCACCTCCTGAGAAAGGCGCTGCTTGAAAGATGGCCTCATAGAATTCCTTGGGGTTCAACTGTACAGGCATCACCACAGGTAGCCAGATTTTGCCTGGGGGTTCTAAAAATCCCTCTGAGCTGTGGCTGATTCACAGAGACCTCGTCCTTCTCTTACAGAAAAAGAGAGCGGTCTGGATACTGCCTCTTAATATGACACAACTCCATCCTGGAATACATATAATACGAAGAAAAGGTTAGCTCATGGGACTTTAAATGAGTTGATCATAGAGGTCATAACAATGAGTAGAATAAATAAACTAGAATTTATTGAAAATCCAAAAACAAAGTCATATATGAGCATAAAAACATCATGCAGCATATAACTTAAGACCATAGCTGTATTCGATACAAGATTGAAGATACATGATATACATATACATCTTTTGTACTTGATGCGTTTCGTGAGCTCTGCTCGCTTCCTCAGGAGTTGATGTATGTACAACATATCTCTCCCTTCCAAAGCCCCCGTCTCTGGCGACCATTTTCGCCTCCACTGCTGACTGGCTGCTAGTCTTTCTATTAAATGAATAAATTAATGGGGAAAATGGGGGGAAGGTAATGGGGATTGGAAAAAGGGAAAGCAAGCAATTCCACTAATTCCCAGGAATTCTGTATGAAAACCTGGTTCTGGTCAATACACCGTGGTGGGGTGTTGTTGCTGTAACCGTAATACACGTTTAAAGAGGAGGGTTTTGCCTGGTTGAGGACAGGCGCAGGGGTTACTTAATGCAACAAATAATATAACCATTAGCCAAGCAAAGAAGTTAATTGGCTAATTTTATTAGTAACAATGTTAAATGAAAATAAATACAAACACCAGAGTGCTATCAAACGATAAAAGGTGCCGTCGGTACCGATCACATATATCACTGACAGGACATACACAGACAAACATGTAACAAATAAACATTCGTCCGGATGCTGTGGTTCAGCCAAGGGAAATATGCAGCCTGCTGGGAATTACCCAAATAGTTCCCCTAATAAGGGGTAAATTTAATCAGTTTGTGCTGTATGCACTTTTACTGTCAAGTGGGTGCAGTGATCCAGAGGCTGGACCTCAAGGGGGAGCGGGTATGGAAGGGAGGAGGGGAAGATTGGGGATCCCGGGATATGTTGCGTTATTAATTGGATGAATTGTGCTTGATTCTAGTATATAAACCTCTATCAGTATTGCCAAATTGATCAACCAAAAAATTCAAAAATTGCCAAAGAATAATATCCCATTCAAATTAGTTGATCAACAAGTCTTGCCAATTGTTGAAGTCTCTTTACTGATAGATTGGTAGATTCAAAAACAATTGGTCACAATCCGTCCATAGGTCAACGCTGTAAAGCTTTTAGAAAAGTCAAACTCCCATTGCACATAGATATTATAGCTCTGCTCTTTTTATACATCAATTGGTCATTTTGAGCATTTGCATATTCGTTGCTTGAAATATCAACCAGGGTATTAGCAGTCCCTTAATGTGTCCTATCCACTGGAATGGAACAACGGAAGTATAGCAATGAAAGTTTCTACATTACCAACCAGTTGACGTTGTGAATTCCACTTCCGGGTGTGGGCTCAAATTGCCGCTGTTGTAGCTATACCTCACTGGTAGTGCAGGTTAAAGGGAGATTGATTCGTCCCGTCCTCGTCATTCGTTCATCACTCGGTTATGGTTGTTGTTGATGTGGAACGATGCAGTGTCCTCATGCTGGGAGAGGTAGTTGATTCCTACCGTACATTCCTCAGCGGAGCTCGTTCGTCGTCCGTTCAGACACCGCTCTGCGTCACGTTACTAGTGTCAGCTAGTGACGTTGACGCGTTTCGCCGTGCACAGTGGCGTGGCTTAGTCTTGGACGTAAAGACTACCTGCCGTCGCACATCTTAAGTACGGATCAGCTGGTAATCTACACCAATCACACGAGTCCTGTTAGGAGAATCTGGTCCCGTGAGTTGTGCTCGGTAAGGATTCGGCACCTAATCATCTTGAGTAGTTAAAGAATATCAGAACATCCCAGAGCATGTCCCATCGTGGTTTCAAAGGATATGTTAGTATTTAAATCCATTCGTCCGATGAAAAAACGATCTTCTTACATCATGTCTGTTTGGAAGTTCAATAATAGCTCAGACATCACTGCGATCAAAACAGGGGAGGAAAAATTAATTAAATGAATGAAGAAAGAGGGATGGAAGGAAACATGGAGGGAAAGACCCATTTTGGGTCACATTTTAACTAAAGTTAGGAGATATTGAGTGTACATTTTTAGAATCTATGCAAAGATTGCATATATTTTCAGGATTCTGTATGACCAGAATGATGGTTTAAGGTAACCAGCTTCCAAGAAAAGATGAATCCTTGGAGGTTAGGAAGGTTTTAGGGAAAGAAGGAAAGAGAGAACCCTTTTGGTAAGATGGTTTGTTACACGGTATAGGGGGGTATGTGTGTGTTCTCAAGGTTCCAGAAAGACTTGGAGATTTAATTCTGTGGGAACCAGCGATTTCAGCCGGTACACCCACCATTTTTCTTTTTGTTGGAGGACTCGATCAAAGTCCCCTCGTCTTTTCGGAAGCTTTAAGACATAAATCCCCTTTACCGTTAGGCCCCTAGAGCATCGATTATGGTGTTGAGCGAAATGTTTAGCCAGAGGTTTCTCCGGAATTTTTTCTTTTTCATTTATTTCTCGCAGATGCTCACCTATTCGTACTCTAAGGGGTCTTTTGGTCTTCCCAATATAGACCTTTGGGCAAGGACAGGTTATTATATAGATAACACATGTGGTGGAACAATTGATTACATTTCTGATTTTGAAAGAACCATTGCCAAGAGCATCTGTGAATGTCGATGTTCTATGGACATAGGGACACATTTGACATTTGTTGCTAGGGAACATACCCTTCGTACGTGGGAACTTCGTCAACCATGTTGGATCTGGTTCTTTTACAAATTCAGATTTAATCAATATGTCCCCAAGACTTTTGGCACGTCGGGCCACCAACATTGGTTGGGGGCTGATGATTTTGGCCAAGTCAGGTGTGTTTGTCAATATGTTCCAGTGTTTTTCCAGAACACTGCGAACTGGATTCCATTGGGATCCGAAAGGAGTTATGATCCTTATTGGATCACCTGTGTTATTAGAGGTACTTTCCTCTTTAGATTTCTTCTGTAATAATTCCGAACGATCCCTATTTGCTGCCCTCTTTTTGGCTTTCTTTAATTGTCCATGGGAATATCCTCGTTCTCTGAATCTCTTGTATAAATCTTGACTCTCACGTTTGTAGTCATTAATGTTGGAGCAGTTTCGCTTTATGCGTAAAAATTGCCCAACAGGGATCCAATTCTTAAGCCAGTGAGGGTGATGACTTGTCGAGTGCAATAAGGTGTTCGCCGCAGTGTCTTTGCGGAAGGTACATGTGTTTAATTTTCCCTCACTTAAGGTCACCTGTAAGTCGAGGAATGACAGTTTGTCTTGGCTGAAGGTGTAAGTGAGTCTGATATTTCTTTGGTTGTTATTAAGTTCCGACATGAACTGATGTAAGGTGTCTGGGGAGCCATCCCACAGCATTTACATGTCATCGATGTAGCGCCACCAGGTTAATGCGTGGCGGCAGTACATCGATGAGGTGTATACATCCTGTTGTTCCCAGAATCCAAGGTGTAGGCATGCATAGGCTGGTGCCCATGCTGCCCCCATTGATGTGCCCCTAATCTGACGATAGAAATGACTTAAAAATTGGAAAAAATTGTTGTGTTGGGCAAAATCCAATAATTCTAAAATAAATTCAATAAATTCATTTTGGGGCCCTGATTCTGGATAAATGCTGTCGAGAAAATTCTCAAAGGTATTTAGACCAACCGGGTGGGGTATTGAAGTATAAAGTGATTCGACATCAATGCCGACCAATAACACCCCCTCCGGTTGTTCCCCTTTACTAACTTCATCTATTTTCGCCAAGACGTGTCGTGTGTCCTGAATGAAAGAATCCAGGTCGTTAACCATTTCTTTCAAGAGTGAGTCTAGATATTTTCCGACTCGTTCCAGAGGGCCCTGGCAGGCTGAAACAATTGGCCTGCCTGGGGGATTCTGTAAGTTCTTGTGAACTTTAGGTATAATGTAGAACGTCAGGATATTAAAATCTTGTACTTTCAAGTAATTGTATTCCTTCATAGTTAGAAGGCCCTCATCCTTTGCCAACGTTAATTTGCCGTTCAGCTCATCGACTAGAGATAGTAGTGGATCATAGTCCAATTTCTGGTAAGTTAATTCATCACTAAGTAATCTTTTCACCTCCATCTCATATTGTCGCTGATTAAGCAAAACAACGTTGCCACCTTTGTCGCTTTTTTTTATCACAATGTTTTTACTCTCCTGAAGATTTTTTAAGGCCGATCGCTCTCCTCTTGATAGATTATCGATGGTTTTCTTGGTCCAATCGATCTTTTCCAGATCTGTTTGGACCATATCTAGGAAGAGGATGAGCCAACTATTTTTGGAGAGTGGGGGCATTAATGATCTTATCCTCAAATTTGCTTGTCGTATTACGGATGCGGGAGTATCATCCGGCATGTAATTTTCTTCCAATGGTGAGTTTAGTGTGTCCAGGACTGCCTGGTCATCTGGGCCTAATGGCTCAGATGAATCAGGTATGGTTTCTTCCCGTGAATAGAGTAAATGGAAAAAAAACTTGCGTAGAAACAATGTTACGTCGTTGACCACAGTAAACTCATCCATGTTCGTTACTGGCGAAAAGGTCATCCCTTTCTGTAGAAGTTCAATATGGTCTGGAGTTAGTTCCAAATCGGATAAATTAATGATCTTCATGTCATTGACTTTATCACTCGATTGTTGGTATTTACCTAATGTCAATGTTTCCTCTGGCTTCTGGTACATGTTCGTTCGTTGCTCGTCTTGGGTGGTTTTGGGTTCTTGGCCATCAATATGGACTTTGATTTTAGGATCGTTCCTTGGTTTGTATCTCGGGCCGCCTCGTTTTCGTCTAAAAAAATTAAGTTTTTTGCTATTTCGTCGTCTGTGTCACTATTTGATTTGTTCCGGCGACGTCTAGATTGAGAGCGAGGACCACGTCTCGTGGATTTACTCCGTCCCCGATGAATGGTAAGGTCAAAGATCTCGTCTTTTTCAAAGTCAGATAGGTCCCGACGGAATTTGCCTTGTTTGGTAATTTTTAGGTTTAGTTGTACTTTTTCTATCTCTTTTTTAAGTAGGTCATTTTGCTTACTGAATTCTTCCTGGTCTTTTAACTCTTCCAAACCTTGTGCACTTTCCTGAATCTGTTGTTGAATATCAACTAGTTGTAGTTTTTCCTCCTCTATTATTAGTCCCATCACGGCCAACCCATGATTAAGGCATAGTTCTTTCCACTTTGGCAAGAAACTGTCAGTGTGGAGATGTTCTGCCGGGACTATCCTATCTCTTAGTCCTCTTGGAATTATCCGATGTGAGATATATGTTTCCAAGGATGACACGTCCCACTTTCTATTTAGATGCCTTATCAGCAACTTTTTATGCTCTTTAAATTTGATTTTTATTTGATCGTCTTGATTTAATGCTTGAGGAGTATTACTCTGGAATGCTGTTTTTATCTCCTGATCTATATCATCTCCCAACATAAAGGCCATACCCTATCAAATCCTTGATTAGTAGAAATCAGGAACTTGAGATTAGCTGACTATACTATGTATATGTAGAATAGGGTAGACAAGAAGGGAGGAAACAAGGGGGGGGGAGGGGAGAGAGTATCTCCCCAATTAATCTGGCTGTTATTAGTAGCACTCAATTATCTACGTGTGGGCTTGCAGGAAGTGAACTTAGTGATCACATAATCAGATCAAAAGTCTTGGGGACATATTGATTAAATCTTAATTTGTAAAAGAACCAGATCCAACATGGTTGACGAAGTTCCCACGTACGAAGGGTATGTTCCCTTGCAACAAATGTCAAATGTGTCCCTATGTCCATAGAACATCGACATTCACAGATGCTCTTGGCAATGGTTCTTTCGAAATCAGAAATGTAATCAATTGTTCCACCACATGTGTTATCTATATGATAACCTGTCCTTGCCCAAAGGTCTATATTGGGAAGACCAAAAGACCCCTTAGAGTACGAATAGGTGAGCATCTAAGAGAAATAAATGAAAAAGAAAAAATTCCAGAGAAACCTCTGGCTAAACATTTCGCTCAACACCATAATCGATGCTCTAGGGGCCTAACGGTAAAGGGGATTTATGTCTTAAAGCTTCCGAAAAACGAGGGGACTTTGATCGAGTCCTCCAACAAAAAGAAAAATGGTGGGTGTACCGGCTGAAATCGCTGGTTCCCACAGGGTTAAATACAGAATTAAATCTCCAAGTCTTTCTGGAACCTTGAGAACACACACATACCCCCCTATACCGTGTAAAAAACCATCTTACCAAAAGGGTTCTCTCTTTCCTTCTTTCCCTAAAACCTTCCTAACCTCCAAGGATTCATCTTTTCTTGGAAGCTGGTTACCTTAAACCATCATTCTGGTCATACAGAATCCTGAAAATATATGCAATCTTTGCATAGATTCTAAAAATGTACACTCAATATCTCCTAACTTTAGTTAAAATGTGACCCAAAATGGGTCTTTCCCTCCATGTTTCCTTCATTCCCTCTCTCCCCATTCATTTAATTAATTTTTCCTCCCCTGTTTTGGTCGCAGTGATGTCTGAGCTATTATTGAACTTCCAAACAGACATGATGTAAGAAGATCGTTTTTTCATCCGACGAATGGATTTAAATACTAACATATCCTTTGAAACCACGATGGGACATGCTCTGGGATGTTCTGATATTCTGGCTCCTTCTTTAACTACTCAAGATGATTAGGTGCCGAATCCTTACCGAGTACAACTCACGAGACCAGATTCTCCTAACAGGACTCGTGTGATTGGTGTAGATTACCAGATGTGCGACGGCAGGTAGTCTTTACGTCCAAGACTAAGCCACGCCACTGTGCACGGCGAAATGCGTCAACGTCACTAGCCGACACTAGTTACGTGACGCCGAGCGGTGTCTGAACGGTGAGGACGGGACGAACGTACATCCAACCAACAATGAACGAGCTCCGCTGAGGAACGTACGGTAGGAATCAACTACCTCTCCCAGCGTGAGGACACTGCATCGTTCCACATCAACAACAACCATAACCGAGTGATGAACGAATGACGAGGACGGGACGAATCAATCTCCCTTTAACCTGCACTACCAGTGAGGTATAGCTACAACAGCGGCAATTTGAGCCCGCACCCGGAAGTGGAATTCACAACGTCAACGGGTTGGTAATGTAGAAACTTTCATTGCTATACTTCCGTTGTTCCATTCCAGTGGATAGGACACATTAAGGGACTGCTAATACCCTGGTTGATATTTCAAGCAACGAATATGCAAATGCTCAAAATTACCAATTGATGTATAAAAAGAGCAGAGCTATAATATCTATGTGCAATGGGAGTTTGACTTTTCTAAAAGCTTTACAGCATTGACCTATGGACAGATTGTGACCAATTGTTTTTGAATCTACCAATCTATCAGTAAAGAGACTTCAACAATTGGCAAGACTAATTTGAATGGGATATTATTCTTTGGCAATTTTTTTATTTTTTGGTTGATAAATTTGGCAATACTGATAGAGATTTATATACTAGAATTAAGCACAATTCATCCAATTAATAACACAACATATCCCGGGATCCCCAATCTTCCCCTCCTCCCTCCCATACCCGCTCCCCCTTGAGGTTCAGCCTCTGGATCACTGCACCCACTTGACAGTAAGGCCCCTTTCACACTGACACGTTTTTCAGGCGGTTTAGCGCTAATAATAGCGCTGCTATACCGCCTGAAAAAATCGTGCCCTGCAGTCTTCAATGTGAAAGCCTGAAGGCTTTCACACTGAAGCGGTGCGCTAGCAGGACCGCTCCAAAAGTCCTGCTAGCCGCATCTTTACAGCAGTGAAGGAGCGGTGTGTTCACCACTCCTTTACCGCTGCTGCCCATTGAAAGCAATGGGAAACCGCGGTAATACCGCCCGCAATGCGCCTCTGCAGAGGCACATTGCGGGTGGTATTAACCATTTTTCAGCCGCTAGCGGGGGGTTAAATTCACCCCGCTAACGACCGAATACCGCAGTAAAAACGAAGGTATAGCGGCGCTAAAAATAGCGCCGCTATACCCACAGCGCACCTTCCCGCCCCAGTGTGAAAGGGGCCTAACAGTGCATACAGCACAAACTGATTAAATTTACCCCTTATTAGGGGAACTATTTGGGTGATTCCCAGCAGGCTGCATATTTCCCTTGGCTGAACCACAGCGTCCGGACTAGTGTTTATTTGTTACATGTTTGTCTGTGTATGTCCTGTCAGTGATATATGTGATCAGTACCGACGGCACCTTTTATCGTTTGATAGCACTCTGGTGTTTGTATTTATTTTCATTTAACATTGTTACTAATAAAATTAGCCAATTAACTTCTTTGCTTGGCTAATGGTTATATTATTTGTTGCATTAAGTAACCCCTGCGCTAGTCCTTCTATTACACTTTTGCACACCGTTGCTCCCCAACAATAATGGTTGACTAGAATGTTCACCATAGACACTTATCCTCAAGGTTAAAGTGGTTATAAAGCCACTTCATCATGATCACAAAATCCCCTCTGTTAAATAGCGTTATGAGCCCCACTGTACGTGTTTTATAAAAATATTTTTTACCCTATTCAGAGCGCCTCCCGGCGCTTACGTGATTGCTCACTGCTCTCCTCTCCCAGTCTGACAGCTACAGTGGGAGGGGCCAAGAACTCCCGCTGACGTCAGTCGGGGGAGAGGAGGAGAGAGGCGGGCAGTCACGTGAGCGCTGGAAAGTGCTCTGAAATAAGGTAGAAATCTGCATATTTTATATAACATGTACAGTGGCTCACATAACATTATTAACAGAGAGTATGGTATGAATATAACACAGTAATTTTACCAGAAGGAAGGGAAGGGGTGGGGAGCAAAGTGGTACTGACAAGAGCTGACAGGAAGGGAGGGGGGAGAGAGGACAGAGGAGAGACAGTGGATGACAGAGGCACGTAAACTGACCACAGTGTCAGGGCTCAGCAGCCATGATAAACCGTGGCCCTGTTTACACTGTGATTGGACACAGCTGATCACGTGATAAAGAGCCTCCGTCACAGGCTCTTTACCTAGATTGAAGATGCGGTGTGTCAGACTGACACACCACACCCCCGATCGCCACGCTGCGTGCCCCCGTGGGGGTGCAGGCGTGGCTTATCCTGCTGGACATCATATGACGCCCAGTCAGGATAATGAAACCACTTTCTGGCCGTCATTTTGCTATATGGCGGGCCGGAAGTGGTTAAGAATACACCACTTTAATAAAACACAGAGTGCCCTTTTATAATTCAGACCAGGCAATCCTTCCTTGCAACAAATATCATTTTACTTAAAGTGATTGTAAATGATAACCTTGTAAAACAATCCATTCAGTTTAAAATAGAAATGAAAGGCAAAACATTTTTTGTATAGCTATAAAAAAAAACATTATAAATACCTTTTTTCCCTTTTTTATAAGTGATCACATTCACTCTGTTCTCAGCTGCATTAGAGCTAGGGGAGGAGAAGCAGCAGCACACTGAGCTTGCCAGTGAATGGCTGTGTGGCGGATGCATCAGGATAAGTCTGATCATTGGAGGAGAATACACTGAGTTCCCAGCAAAGCTCGAGAACTGACCACATTGTGCTCTCCTGCTTAGTGTGGGCAGTTTTTAATAGGAAAGCAAGGGGACTAGCAAGAACACCAGGGATTTCACATAAAGGAAGCAATACAAAGAGAACAGGATACTTTCTCATACAAGTACATGGTACAGCAGGCACATATCAGGAATATGAAGTGTTGCGGTAACAAGCGCTTTAAAGAGGTTCTTTACCCTAGAAACAAATCAGCAGCTACAAAAACTGTGGCTACTAAAAAGACACTTACCTGTCCAGGGATCCAGCGCAGTCCTCACCTGGTTCTTCAGGTCTCCGGCGCCAACATGTTAACTAAGGAAAATCGGCTGTGACCTCTTGAGGCTTCACAGCTGACTTCCCACTGCGCATGCACGAGCCGCGCCGCACAATTGTGAATGGACCCACAGCCTTTTGGGACCTGTGACATGTCTAAGAAGGCTGCAGGCAAAGGGGGGTGAACTTCCTCTCAGATTGCCTAGGCAACTCTAGCTGATATGGAAGCTGGTACCTGTCAAAACCATGTACCCGCTCCCAAAAAAAAAAACATGTGCCAAATGTGGAAGTGGAGGGGGAGGCTACATAACATGGAACTTCCCCTTTAGGGTGAAGTTCCTCTTTAACCACTTGCCGACCTGTAAGTCGATTTCTTTAAGCGGGATAGCAGGCACGTGCACGCGCCCGCTGCACTGCGGGGGGTGCCGATGCTTGTGACCGGCGGTCGTGATGACCGCCGGCCACGAGCGATCGCGAGCACGAGAGGCAGAACAGGGACGTGTGTGTGTATGCACACAAATAACAGTTCTGTGAGGAGAGGAGAGAGAGATCGTGAGTTCCTCGATCTCTCATCTCCTATAGTCAGTCCCATCCCCCACAGTTAGAACACACACATAGGGAACACAGTTAACCCTTTGATCACCTCCTAGTGCTAACCCCTTCCCTGCCAGTGACATTTACTATTCCACTAGTGCAGGGAACAAAGAGGCTATATAAATGACAAGGAGTGTGGACTGCTCATAAAGCATGGACAGTTTGGTGTCCCCTCTCAGTATTCAGGCCCCAGCCAGACTAGCTGGGCCTACTGGATAGTGATGCAGCCTCCGGCCAACGTGGCCCAGAGACCAGAACCACATACATACACCTTGCACCTGGAGGGCGGTGGGGCGAAGACGGACCTCAATCAATGGCGTCTGCCCCTTAAGTATCCCCTCCCAGCAGGCACAGTGGGTCGACCACTCCCACTGCACCGCTGCCGAGAAGGGCCACTCAATGCACCATGGTTTACCCGTGTTCCAACAGGTGCCTGAGGTGGTAACGCCACCTACAGGCAATAAGGGAAAATGCTATCGGGCAAACCACAGCTAGAACAGAGGTAAATTTCAATGTAATTCAACCGTCTGAGCCCAAGTACTGGCTCAGACATCCCTCTATATTTTAAATAGCGTCCCAACCTTTTGGGGAGTGCGCTACATAGATAAATACATAGAGGATCATTGTAGCAAACTTGTGGAAAGTTGAATTTGTGAAAGCAATTTCCCGTAAAGTGGTTGTAAACCCCTATCAATTTTTTTTTTTTAAAAGCACCTGTAAGAGAAAGGCATAATGAGCTAATATGACTAGCATAATAGCTCATTATGCATCACTTACCTTAGATCGGGGCCCCCGAAGCCGTCCTCGTCTCCCTCTTCAGCCGCAGCCATCGCTGCGGCGATAGCCGGAATGTTACTTCCGAGGTATCGCCGCTCCAGCCAATCACAGCGCCGCTCCGGCGCTGTGATTGGCCGGAGCGGCGAAGACGTCACTCCGCACATGCGTGCGGGAGCCGTCAAATTCGGCTAAGCCCAAGCATTGCAAATTTGTGAATGGGATTACCCCATGAATGCGCCGTTGTCTACGGCGCGCATGCGCCATAGACACGGAGCATTGTCCTTTTTAGCAAATATCTCCTAAACCGTGTAGGTTTAGGAGATATTTCTTGCATCTACAGGTAAGCCTTAATCTAGGCTTACCTGTAGGTGCAAGTTGCAAAAGTGGGTTTACAACCACTTTAATACTTTGTTCTTAGTGTTTCCGTAGCATTCCTTATATTTTCTTTTTTTCAGATGGAAAATAGGCTTTCGGGTGATTTAGTATACACATCAGAAGACTTATTTGAGACACCAGGTTTTTTTTCACATCTTAAGCACTTTTCATGATGAAGTCATATCAGGACTGGTATGTAAAACTAGTTGTGTTGCTGTTTGTGAGTAGAAGCTCTGCAGACAGGGTAGCTGGGACTGCTGCGCTCTTTGTGCCTCAAAAGAAAGTTCAACGTCTGCATTCGGAAAGGGTTCTTTATAGTAACAGCTGTGAAAATGTGGAATGGGCCCCCAAATGATCTGGTTCTAGCTAGCTCAGGAGATAAAGGGCTGGGTGTGTTTCTAAATGCACAAAACATAACTGGCTTTTATTCTTTTTAAGAAATAACATTGCAGAATGTTGATACAGAGAATATTCCTTTAGGGATCATAAAGGAATTCTTTTCCTGCATGTCACCAGCAGATCCATTCACTTATTTTGAGCTGTTTATTAATCATAAAAAGGAAAACAATGTTTCAGAGCCACAATGGATTCCTTCATCAGGCTATAGCGACCTAATGAAGGAGTTCATTGTGGCTCCAAAACATCACTTTCTTCTCATGAGATTAAGAAGCAGCGCAAGATAATAGGTGTGCCAATGACAAGCTTTTTATGTTGGATTGTATTACAATGGTGCCATCCCTTTTGGTCACTGCAGCACATTTTATTTAATATTTTATTTCATTTTAGGTCTTAATGCTGAATAGCATTATACAGATAACTATTCTGAGTTACCTCCTTGGTCGGTCTTAAGCCTCATACACATGATAGGACTTCAAACAAACTTTTCCGTGGATTTTTGTCCGAAGGGAGTTGGCCGTGAACGCCCATAGCATACACACGCTCTGACTTTTTCAGCCAACAAACATGCACGTAGTGACGTAATTGACGTACTATGTGGTTTTTCTGCTCTTTTCTGCTCTTTACCACCACCCTTTGGTCAACTTCTGCTATTGTTGGTTGATTTTAACATTGGTTCTGAGCATGCGTATTTGTACTTCGGACTAAAGTCCGATGGATTTCTGTACAGACGGCAGGACTTTGCACCGTAGGACTTTTGTTGCCGAAAAGTTTGTCCGTTTGCAGAGCAAACTTTTGTCCGATGAAAACCGAAAAGTTTGTCCGATGGAGCGTACACACGGCCGGATTTTTTGGAAAACCTGCTCATTTTGAAGTTTGTTGCCAAAAAGTCAGATCGTGTGTATGGGGCTTCAGGAATCATGTTCTTTGTTTGTGAACTTATCTTGGTTAGGGAAAGTGGGTAGAAAAAAGCAGTAATGTAACGTTAAAAAGAATTTACACACATCAGTTGACAGATGAGAGTTCCTGGAGACATAACTGTTAACTGTTACAATGGAAGTATGTGACTCTCAGCAAATCAATGAGGGAGCACATCTTTTCAGGTCAGGTACGCAGTTCACGGACAATGATCTAAAACTCACCAGGCACTCCAATATTATTGACAACTTTATTAGGACAAATAGAAAAATCTGAGATACATAAAGTCTTGTCACCTGATTCAAACAGCTACAGGTCCCTTATCATATTTTTATGATATGTGTAAGCAGATGCCACCACACTATGGGGTTGATTTACTAAAGGAAAATCCACTTTGCACTTGAAAGTGCACATGGAAGTG
The DNA here is from genome assembly GCA_029206835.1 of Rana muscosa. NCBI lineage: Eukaryota > Metazoa > Chordata > Amphibia > Anura > Ranidae > Rana > Rana muscosa. The sequence continues at coordinate 382,731,193 of CM055127.1, forward strand.
CAGTCGCTGTAGATCGCTGTAAATCTGAGGGGAAGCTCTGAAATTAGGGGAAGCTCTGCTGATTTTATCATCCAATCATGTGCAAGCTAAAATGCTGTTTTTTATTTTCCTTGCATGTCCCCCTCGGATCTACAGCATCTGCACTTCCATGTGCACTTTCAATGCACTTTCAAGTGCAAAGTGGATTTTCCTTTGGTAAATCAACCCCTATGTATCTCAGTTTTTGCTTTATGACTTCATAAATTGCATTTCTGTCAGATAATGCACCACTTCGCCCATAAAATTGTTGCAATTACAAATGGTTAGGCATTCTAATGTTTATTTCTTTGTTTATATTGGTATGACACAAAAAAGTGGAGAAACAAAAAGCCAAATCTGACACATTCCACGCAAAACTCCAAAAATGGACTGGACAAAATTATTGGCACCTTCTCAAAATTGTAAATAAATGTATCTATATCAATTAACAGGTGCTGACAATATAGAAAACAAACTAGCAACCAGTTAAAATGGTGAAAAATTTACCCAAACTTTCTGTTGTGTGTCTCTGTGTGCCTCACGGAGCATGGAGAAGAGGAACAGCAGCAAAGAATTGTCTGATGATTTGAGAACAAAAATTGTGGAAAAACATGGACAATCTCAAGGTTACAAGTCCATCTCCAGAGAACTTAATGTTCCAGTGTCCACTGTGCGCAACATTGTCAAGAAGTTTACAGCCCATGGCACTGAAACTAATCTACCTGAAAGTGGACGAAAGAGAAAAATTGTAGTTCTATGCTTCTGAGCATGCGTCGACCTGATTCTGAGCATGTGTGGGTTTTTTATCCGATGGAGTTCCCCACAGACGATAGTAATTTGCTATCGTTTTTTTTCCATTGGATACATTTAAAACATGTTCTATTTTTTAACACAGATGGAAAAAAGACCGATGGGGCCCATACATGATCGGTTTGTCCAATGAAAAAAGTCCATCGGACTGTTTTCATCGGTAAAACCGATCGTGTGTACAGGGCTTAAGGGTAAAAGTTATATATAGAGTACGTAGCTATTGGATTGAGGTTAAGAGTTACTATTACAGCCTATTTTCTTGGCTCGTCTGAGTGTTTTACGTCACTGCGTTTGGGACGATCGGTTTTTTGACTGATAGTGTATAGACAAGACTGATGGAAGTGTAGTATTTTATTATTAATAAAACAGCCATAAAAATCCACTTGTAAGCATATAACCAAATAAAAACAGCTTTGGTTGGACATACTAAGATGGTCGCCACACCAACAATCGGTAACGGCGGCGTGACATCAACACGTAAGGCCCCACCCCACATGTTTCATGCGCATGCATTTTCTTAGAGGTTCAGACTGATTATATGTTTCCACGTGGACTTTTATCGCTCTATTTTTTTAATAATGATAAAATACTACACTATATAAGTGTATTTTGGGACTTCGTGTAGTGAGCTTTCTCTTAAAACCAGATTAAAAACACTTTTAATAAACATACAGGGGGAAGGGTAGAAAGTGTGAGACTTTAAATGAGACACCATAGAAAAGGTGTCTTCATCCCTATTCTATTGAAAAAGAGAGAAGGGGGAGGTTCGGGACTTTAAATAAGGCACATAAGTGGAACAATATATCAGTTTAAAAACACAAGTTTAATGAAGATATACACAGGTTATACAAATATCTTGTCCAGCTGGCTCCATATAAAGATATAAGTTAACATTAAAATTTGCTGAATCACATCATATATGATAACATATTGCATCTAAGCTGGCCTGTTGGCAAGAATGGAACGTTGGTTCGATGCGTTTTGGCGACTGTACCGCCTCATCAGGAGCAAATGCATGAAATCTGTAAAAACATTATACGTATTGTGACAGCAGGAAGGTAAAGTCACCTGGTTGCATCCAGGGGGGTAGGTATATTTCTCCCAGATTCAGGCTTTATGCCGACTTATACAACTAGGGAGAGAGTTGATGAAGCCCAGCTGAGGCTAGTGGGCTCATGGATGATTCATACCTCTAGGGAGAGGGCTGGGCGTCGTGCAGGCAGGGAGTTGATGAGACCAGCTGAAGCTTGTCAGCTCGTTTAAGGCCTCTATAAAAACTCCCAGCTTCATTAGGTGTTTGCTCATGCCTGGAACCAGACCTGTGTGGACTGTCTAGGGAGAGTGAACCCCTGTGCGGTGAGACAAAGCCTGTGTGGCTATTTGTTTGGACATTTACTAAACCAGGGACTTAGGGACTAGGACAGCACCAGGCTGATCCCAGTTGTTAGTTAGGAAACCTGCATGTTTAGTCAGAGGTCAAGCTGACCAGGGTTTATTTTGTTTATGTTTCTTTTTGCTTTGCTGTGTTTTTTGTCACTGTAAATAGAGAAATAAACCGCACCTTTTTGATCTTGAAAACCACAACCTCCGTCTGCTGGGCCTGTTTTTGTGTGGGGAGCCCATCCAGGGGATCACACACACCCGCTGCCGAGCTAACCCCCCCACAGTTGGTGGAGAACCAGTGGCAGTTTTTTTTTAAGCCAGCATGGAGGAGATACTGAAACAGCTGGCTCTAGCAAATGCCAATCAACAGCAGACAAATGCAGGTTTGCAAAAGAGCCTTGCAGCTCAACAACAGAGCTTCGCAGCCCAGCAGCAAGCTCATCAACAGAGCCTTGCAGCCCAGCAGCAATCTGAGGCCCGCTTCATAGACCTGTTACAGAAGCAAGAGCAGAGACTACAACAAATGGAAGCAGTAATGCAGCAACGTCCGCAGACCAGTGAGGAAAGCCGTCCCACTAATACCGCGTCCTTTGGGGTGAGTCGTTTATTGACAAAAATGACTGGAGAGGATGATCCAGAGGTATTTTTGACCACATTTGAAAGGACTGCTGAAAGAGAAAAGTGGCCTGAGGAGCAGTGGGCTGGACTGGTGGCTCCTCTGTTAACTGGTGAATCGCAGAAGGCTTACTATGACCTAGAGCCTGACCAAGCAAAAGACTATGTGATGCTAAAAGCTGAAATATTGGCAAGGCTGGGTGTCACCCTGGCTGTCCGGGCTCAGCGTGTGCATAACTGGACTTTCCAGCTTGGAAAACCCCCCAGGTCTCAAATGTATGATCTCATTCACCTGAGCAGGAAGTGGCTACAGCCAGAGACTTTGTCCGCACCAGAGATTGTGGAACGTGTTGTAATGGATCGGTTTTTGAGAGCTCTTCCTACTGCCATCCAAAAGTGGGTAAGCCAAGGAGACCCAGAGACGGCCGGTGGTCTTGTGGATCGTGTAGAGAAATACTTGGCTACAGAGAACCTGACGGCCTCTTCCAGAGACTCTCGGACTTTCCACCCTAAGACCAGACCATCCCCAGGGGCGGATAAGAGGATTCCAAGGGGTGAGGGTGGAGAGAGTGAGAGGGTGGGAGCTCTACCCAAAGTTTGGCGAGAACAGCCTGGGAAGTCAGGGGCTCAAGAGGCAGCCAAAAGGATTGTTTGCTACCGCTGCCGGCAAGCGGGACATATTGCAGCAAATTGCCCGGTTGTGGAGGAACCCATGCAATGTGACTTTCTGACGGACCGACGTCAGTCGCTGTGTGCGACAGTCGCATGCACTGCCATTCGGGGAACTGAGAAACATTTATGCAAAATGTGTATTAATGGTAGAAATGTTGTGGTATTGCTGGATTCAGGTAGCCTTGTGACCCTGATAAAGGCTGAATTAGTTAAAACAGAGGTCTCTGGGAATAGCAAGGTAGCTGTTATTTGTGTGCATGGGGACACCCGAGAGTATCCAGTGTGTTTCGAGACCCCCAAAGGTACCCTCTCTCATCCAGTGGGGTTAGTATCTCAATTACCGCATGATGCCATTGTGGGAAGGGATTTTCCGAAGTTCTGGGAACTGTGGGATGATCCTGAGCCCCCCACTTGTGCCCCTATGTACCAGGAATGTGATAGCCAGAACTCCTCTGAGAGTGGTGAGGACTCTCCAGAATTTCCCTTGTCAGTATTGGCAGGGGAGACTCAAGAAACTGGAGAGGAGCCCACCTCCTCAGACGAAAACCTACCGTCTGTGGAGTTTTCTGATCTTGAGGTTCACAGGGAAAATTTTGCCACAGAACAGTTAAAAGACCCCGCCCTAATAAAGGCACGGGAAAACGTAGTGGAAATAGATGGCGAGTTAGTGAACCCAGATAATACCTGCACTTACCCATACTTCAGCGTAGAGAAGGACCTACTGTATCGGGTGGCAAAAAGGGCAGAAGAAACCGTTGAGCAGCTTGTGGTGCCCAAACCTTACAGGAAGTTGGTGTTGGAGTTGGCCCATGGGCACATTCTTGGAGGTCATCTGGGGACAGAGAAAACCCGAGAGAGGGTATTACAGAGATTCTATTGGCCTGGGGTGATGAAGGACATAGAAAATTATTGTTCCTCCTGCCCTGTGTGTCAGAGGTCGGCCCCGATGCCACATTTCCGTAGCCCGCTGGTCCCTCTACCCATCATTGAGGTCCCGTTTGAGAGAATCGCAATGGATATGGTAGGTCCTATAATCAAGTCCGCTAGGGGGCACCAGTACATATTGGTTATAATGGACTATGCCACCCGTTATCCAGAAGCGATCCCTCTCAGAAATACCTCGGCCAAAACCATAGCCAAAGAGCTATCTCTTGTTTTTAGCCGGGTGGGTATTTGTAAAGAACTGCTTACGGACCAAGGTACACCCTTTATGTCCCGGGTTATGAAAGAGCTGTGTAAATTGTTCAAAGTGACGCAATTGCGTACATCTGTGTATCACCCCCAAACCGATGGGCTGGTTGAAAGATTCAACAAAACCCTAAAACAAATGTTGAAGAAAGTGGTGGATAGAGATGGAAAGGATTGGGACTGTCTACTTCCTTATTTGATGTTTGCTATTAGGGAGGTGCCCCAATCCTCTACGGGATTCTCCCCCTTTGAGTTACTGTATGGGAGACACCCAAGAGGGCTGTTGGATATTGCCAAGGAAACTTGGGAAAGTGAGAGTTCTCCCCACAGGAGTGTGATTGAGCATGTCGCCCTGATGCAAGATCGAATTGCACAGGTAATGCCCATCGTGAAGGAACATTTGGCCCAAGCGCAGTTGGCACAGCAGAGAGTGTACAACCGTGGAGCCAAGACCCGTACCTTTTCCCCGGGGGATAGGATATTGGTACTTGTCCCTACGGTTGAAAGTAAATTCCTTGCCAAATGGCAAGGCCCCTACGAGATAATGGAAAAAGTGAGCGAAGTGAATTACAAGGTCAGACAACCAGGAAGGCGAAAGCCCGAACAGATCTATCACGTTAATCTGTTGAAAGCCTGGAGGGATAGAGAGTCCCTAGTCGCAGAAACTTGGTCACCAGCTCAAACTGGTTGCGTGATTCCGGAGGTTGGAATAGCAGCCACCTTGTCACAACCCCAACAATAGGAGGTTAAGGAGTTTGTGCTTCGCAACAAGGAGGTGTTCTCTGAGCTGCCGGGACAAACATCTGGGGTAGAGCATGATATTATTACCCCGCCCGGTGAAAGGGTGAAGTTAAAACCCTATCGGATCCCAGAGGCCCGACGGGAGGCAATACGGGAGGAAGTACAGAAAATGCTGAACTTAGGGGTGATAGAGGAGTCCCAAAGTGATTGGTCTAGTCCCATTGTGCTGGTGCCTAAACCGGATGGGAGCTGGCGATTTTGTAACGATTTTCGTCAGTTGAACAAAGTTACAAAATTTGACACCTACCCCATGCCACGTATAGATGAGTTGATCGACCGGCTGGGAACAGCCCGATACATGACGACTCTTGACCTCACAAAAGGGTATTGGCAAATTCCCCTGGCCAAGTCGGCCAAAGAGAAAACCGCATTTGTAACCCCAGACGGGGCGTTCCAATATAAGAGAATGCCGTTCGGGTTACAGAATGCGCCGGCCACATTCCAGCGGAAAATGGACCAGATACTGAGGCCCCATCGGAAGTATGCTGCGGCTTACCTGGATGACGTAATTGTCCATAGCACAGATTGGGCCTCACATCTGCCAAAAGTGCAAGCAGTCCTAGACTCTATCCGGGAAGCGGGGTTTACGGCTAACCCCAAGAAGTGTACCATTGGGCAGGAGGAGGCCAAATATCTTGGGTACACCATTGGGAGGGGAGTAATAAAACCCCAACTCAACAAAGTCGAGGCCATCCAGAGTTGGCCACGTCCCAACAGCAAGAAGCAGGTACGAGCCTTTCTGGGAATAGCGGGGTATTATCGGCGCTTCATTCCCCACTTTGCTTCTAAGGCTGTGCCCCTAACCAACCTGACGAAATGGGAAAGGGTCGGTCATGATTAAATGGACCCCCGAGGCTGAGGCAGCATTCCAATTCTTGAAACAAGCCTTATGTAGCCAGCCAGTGTTGTACTCACCCGACTTCTCTAAAGACTTTGTCGTACAAAGTGATGCGTCAGATGTGGGGTTAGGAGCAGTATTGTCCCAGGTCTGGAACGGGGAAGAGCACCCAGTCATTTACCTCAGCAGGAAGTTGAAGTCCCATGAGGTAAATTACGCCACGGTTGAAAAGGAGTGTTTAGCGGTGAAGTGGGCTCTAGATTCCCTTCGGTACTATCTGCTAGGTAGGCACTTTGACATGGTTACGGATCACGCTCCGTTAAAGTGGATGGCTCAAAACAAGGAGACAAATAGAAGAGTGAATAGGTGGTTCCTGGCCCTACAGGAATTCAACTTCACAGTAAAGCATCGCCCTGGCGTTCAAATGGGGAATGTGGATGCTTTGTCTCGAGTACATGAATGCCTGATTGCTGGTGTTCCAACCCCAAGGTTAAAACAAGAGGGGGGGGTATGTGACAGCAGGAAGGTAAAGTCACCTGGTTGCATCCAGGGGGGTAGGTATATTTCTCCCAGATTCAGGCTTTATGCCGACTTATACAACTAGGGAGAGAGTTGATGAAGCCCAGCTGAGGCTAGTGGGCTCATGGATGATTCATACCTCTAGGGAGAGGGCTGGGTGTCGTGCAGGCAGGGAGTTGATGAGACCAGCTGAAGCTTGTCAGCTCGTTTAAGGCCTCTATAAAAACTCCCAGCTTCATTAGGTGTTTGCTCATGCCTGGAGCCAGACCTGTGTGGACTGTCTAGGGAGAGTGAACCCCTGTGCGGTGAGACAAAGCCTGTGTGGCTATTTGTTTGGACATTTACTAAACCAGGGACTTAGGGACTAGGACAGCACCAGGCTGATCCCAGTTGTTAGTTAGGAAACCTGCATGTTTAGTCAGAGGTCAAGCTGACCAGGGTTTATTTTGTTTATGTTTCTTTTTGCTTTGCTGTGTTTTTTGTCACTGTAAATAGAGAAATAAACCGCACCTTTTTGATCTTGAAAACCACAACCTCCGTCTGCTGGGCCTGTTTTTGTGTGGGGAGCCCATCCAGGGGATCACACACACCCGCTGCCGAGCTAACCCCCCCACAGTATGTATGAGGGCCAGTAAAATGTATTCATGAGTCCCCAAATAAGGATTGAAAACAGTACAAAAGGGGAAGAGCGAATTGGGGTGCGGAGGAAGGAAATAATCTAACCCCCTACTATATCATGCATCCCTCCCAGGAGCTGAGGGGGCAAAAACCCCCGAAGGAACCGGACACAAACACAGAACATCCAACGGGATGATGACGCCCACACTGACACTGTTGGTGATGCCGAGGAGTGACCATGGAAGTGTCTGAGGAGATGTAAAGGAAAGAATGTGTTGTAGGTGTAAAATAAGGGAAGACGAACATCAGTGTGGGCTCATAGCAATGAATACTGGGATAATAGAGTGATTGTAGGTGAGATGACAGTGTTTTACACTGATAATAGAGTGTGAATGAAGAAGAGAATAGAGTAAAAATATGAGATGAAATTAAGTTTTGGGTAAAGGACCCATAAGTCTGATGTACCAGAAAGTGAAAGAGGGGATGAGTGGTAGAAAGGTGTAGTAAGGAAGGAGCCACTATCTCCAACATGTGTTCACCAAATTTAACAAGTTGTACCTGTCTAGTGGCGAAGGCCAAACTCTGGATTGTGAAGTTTAGGTGGGGAGTAGGGATGAGCGAACACCCCCGGTTCCCCAGAACATGCGAACGGACCGAAAGTTTGCACGAACTTTCGAACCCCGTTGCAGTCTATGGGACTCGAACGTGAGAAATCAAAAGTGCGAATTTTAAAGGCTAATATGCAAATTATTGTCCGAAAAAGGGTTTGGGGACCCGGGTCCTGCCTCGGGGTATCAATGCAAAAAAAAGTTTTAAAAACTTCAGTTTTTTCAGGAGCAATGATTTTAATGATGCTTAAAGTGAAAAAAATAAAAGTGAAATATTCATTTAAATATTGTGCCTGTCTATAATATGCCTATAATGTGGCGCGTGTTTCCTGTGTTTAGAGCTGTCCCTGACATTTCTAAAGGAATAAAAGTCATTTAAAACTGCTTGCGGCTTTAATGTAATGTCTGGTCCCAGCAATATGGATGAAAATTATTGGGAAAAATGGCATGGGTACCCCCCCAGCCCATTACCAGCCCCTTTGGGTCTTGTATGGATATTAAGGGGAACCCTGCACCCAAATTAAAAAAAGGAAATGTGTACTCTGAACAGCAGTATACAGGCAGTGCAAACAAGAAAGGGACTGTAGGTTTGTTCTTAAGTAGAATCTGTTTGTAATTTTGAACTGGTACATTTTTAAAGTGTAGCTCCAGCCAAAAAAATTATTTTTAAGCTTTTTGGAAAAAATAGGGAAGGGTTATCACCCCTGTAACATTTGTTTTGCTGTCTGTGCACCTGTTCAAAAGATTTCACCTCACTTTCTGTCCCAATGATAATTGGATTTTGAAAATTTGGGTTTTTAGGGAAACAAGGATTGGTGATAAAGTATCAGTGGAGAGGAGACACCCTTTTCCCATATTAACTCTTACAGGAGAGAATTTCCCATCCTAAGGGTAGATATCCTCTCACTTCCTGTTGTCTCCCTACGTTTGTAAGTAGGAGTCATTTGAAAGTCGAATGTTTGAAAGTAGGGGCCTGTCCTATATACTCTGCAGAAATTTGGGCCTTAGGTGTTGGTGTTGCCACAACACTGTAAGCCCTCACAGTTACTCTTGGTGGGCGCAGGAACGGGCCCTGCTGTGAAATATTAGATCAAGAATTGTAATTACATGCCCCTGTTGAACAGGGTCAGAAAACTGGGCCTTTGGTGGTGGACGGTGTGGTGGTGTTGCCACAACACTGTAAGCCCTCACAGTTACTCTTGGTGGGCGCAGGAATGGGCCCTGCTGTGAAATATTAGATCAAGAATTGTAATTACATGCCCCTGTTGAACAGGGGCAGAAAAATTGGGCCTTAGGCACTGGTGCTGGTGCCACAACACTGCAACCCCTCACAGATACTCTAGTTGGAGCGCAGGAATGAGCCCTGCTACAAAGTATTGCAGCAAAAATTGTAATTACACACCCCTGTTAAACAGGGGTAGAAAAATTGGGAATTAGGCACTGGTGCTGGTGCCACAACACTGCAACCCCTCACAGATACTCTAGTTGAAGCGCAGGAATGAGCCCTGCTGCAAGGTATTGCAGCAAAAATTGTAATTACATGCCCCTGTTAAACAGGGGCAGAAAAAAAGGGCCTTAGGCACTGGTGCTGGTGCAACAACACTGCAACCCCTCACAGATACTCTAGTTGGAGCGCAGGAATGAGCCCTGCTGCAAAGTATTGCAGCAAAAATTTTAATTACACGCCCCTGTTAAACAGGGGCAGAAAAATTGGGCCTTAGGCACTGGTGCTGGTGCCACAACACTGCAACCCCTCACAGATACTCTAGTTGGAGCACAGGAATGAGCCCTGCTGCTAAGTATTGCAGCAAAAATTTTAATTACACGCCCCTGTTAAATTTGTTTTTCTTATTCGTTTTCAAATCGATTCAAATTTTTCAAATTCAAATTCAGTCAGCTTTACGTGCACACTGTGGCCAGTATAAAGTACACTGACTTAATATGCTGCAGGTTAGCTCAATCAACTGCCTGTATTATCAGTAATAGAAAAGCAATAGTCTGCAGTCAGCTTTACAGGTTAGCTCAATCAACTGCCTGCCTGTCATGGAGTTCCTGACAGAAACAGGCGCACGGACTTCCTGGTTCCCGATCGCGGGCGCGACCGCACATGCGCGTACATGCGCGCGTCCAGCGGGTGGCGCCAGAAGGGCTATTTAAACCTGTCAATTACAGACAGTCCCTGCTGTCTGCTCTACAGCGTTTAGTACCTGGGAACCTGATCTGAAGACTTACCTGCATTTGACCCGGCTTGCCTGTGACCTTTCAAGTTCTCTGCCTGCATCCGACCTCTGGCTTGTTGTGACTTCTCCTCTGCCTTATCCCTCAGTACCTTTGCTGCCAGCCAGTTAACCGACCTGGCTTGTCTGACTAATCTTACCATTCCTGGTTCCAGTCCGGTCTGCTGAAGCTGTTCCAGTTCTGCCTGCTGTGTTTCCTGTGTTCCTGGTTCCAGTTCTGCCTGCTGTGTTTCCTGTGTTCCGGGTTCCAGTCCTGCCTGCTGTGTTTCCTGTGTTCCTGGTTCCAGTCCTGCCTGCTGTGTTTCCTGTGTTCCTGGTTCCAGTTCTGCCTGCCGTGCTTCCTGTGTGCCTGGATCCAGCCCGGTCTGCAGAGCTACCTTCACCTTGGTTGATCCTGCCAGGCACTCGTACCCATCCTACCTCCGCGCCTTCTGTTACACTACCAGGGGCCGCTGGTGGGAGCCGTAAGGGAGGCTTTCTTCTGCAAATCCGGGCTCGTCACCGTCAGGTACGTGACAGTAGCAGACAGCCATGTCTGAGCCCGAGCAGGGAGCCTCACCTATGGAGGAACTATGCCGGCACTTGGCAGGATTGACTGAAGCGGTCAAGAACCTTCAACAAGTCTACACCCATCTGGAAGAACAAGTGCGGGCCCTCTCCAACCCCTCTGGTGCCCAAGGGGGCCCTCATGCCTCTACCTCCACAGCCGGGACAGGATCCACACCCACAGTTGTTATGCTTCTTCCAGAACCCAGGGTCCCTACACCGAAAGATTCTCCGGGGATCGGAGCAAGTTTAGGGCCTTCCGTAATTCCTGTGAACTGTACTTTGCCCTACAGCCTCGCACCTTCTTCTTAGAGGCCACCAAGGTGGGCTTTGTGATTTCCTTGCTCTCCGGAGACTCTCAGAGCTGGTCCCACCGTCTCTTGGAACGGAAAGAGGTGGCTTTAAACAACCTTGCTGCTTTCTTCGATGCCATGGCCCAGTTATATGAAGACTCCCAGCTCTCAGTAACCGCAGAAACCGCCTTGCGTACCCTTCAGCAGGGGCGCAGAGCGGCAGAGGACTATGTAGTGGAATTTAGACGGTGGAGCGCAGATACCAACTGGAATGACGCCGCCCTCCGCCATCAGTTTCGCACAGGACTTTCTGACCCCCTGAAGGATGAGCTTGCTAGAGTCGGTATACCGCAGACCCTGAATTTATCAATTGACTTAACTATCCAGATTGACCGACGTCTGAGGGAACAGAGGGCTGAGAGGACCACGGGCTTCTCCCGCCCGACCTGGATGCTCCTTTGCCGTCAAACATCAGATTCCTCTTCTTACCAAGACCCATGGACTATGTGTTCATCTGGCTAATGGGTCCGTCATAAAGTCTGGACCCGTGGTCCAAGAGACCGCCCCTATACCCGTTACCATCTCTACCATCTCCGGAACCCACCAAGAATACCTACGTCTGGACATTATCTCCTCTCCGTTGTTTCCTATGATCCTCGGTATGCCTTGGTTACAAGCCCACAATCCTACCATCAACTGGGCCACGGGGGTGGTTACCTTCCTTTCTCCCTGTTGCCAGCAGTCCTGCGGCTCACACGAACCCCTTGGGCCGGCCACCTTAATGTGTATTGATACAGAGGCTGGAATACGTCAATCCATTCCTGAGGTTTACCATGACTTTCTTGACGTATTCAGCAAACAAGGGGCAGAGACTCTACACCCCATCGAGCCTATGATTGCCCCATTGACCTACTTCCTGGAGCAGAAATTCCGTTCGGCAGGATCTTTCCGTTAACAGAGGTAGAACAGGGGGCATTGAAGAACTATATTGATGAGAACCTTCAAAAGGGGTTCATTCGCCCTTCCACATCTCCAGCAGGCGCAGGCATCTTTTTCATAGAAAAAAAGGATCATACCCTACGACCCTGTGTGGATTACCGTGAACTGAATAAAATCACAGTAAAAAATCGCTACTATCTCCCCCTGGTACCGGAACTATTTCAGAGACTGGGGACTGCCATCATTTTTTCCAAGCTTGATCTCCGCGGAGCCTACAACCTGGTCCGCATCAAGGAGGGGGATGAGTGGAAGACTGCTTTCCGTACCCGATTCGGACATTTTGAGTACCTGGTAATGCCCTTCGGGTTGTGCAACGCCCCTGCCACGTTCCAGTACTTTATTAACAATGTATTTTGGGACTTCCTAGATCTCTTTGTCATTGTTTACCTAGATGATATACTAATCTTTTCTTCCTCCCTTGATTCTCACCGCAGGCATGTCAGAAGTGTGTTGGGTCAGCTTCGCCAGCATAGCCTGTATAGCCTGTATGCGAAGGCCGAGAAGTGTGAATTCGAGCTGGAAAGTATATCATTCCTGGGGTTAATCATCTCCAGCGAGGGCATCAAGATGGACCCTCAAAAGATTGCTGCAATACTGGACTGGCCAGTACCGGCGGACAAGAAGGGAATCCAACGGTTCGTTGGATTCGCCAACTTCTACCGCAAATTCATCAGGGGGTTCTCGGGGTTCATCACACCCATCACCCAGCTAACCAAACAAGGGATCCGCTTCCACTGGTTCCCTGAGGCCCAAAGGGCCTTCGAGGTCCTGAAGGGTCTCTTTACCTCTGCCTCTATCTTGAAACACCCAGATTCCTCGTTGCCATTCATACTTGAGGTAGATGCCTCCGAAATCGCGGTAGGAGCAATACTGTCCAAAAGACAAGGGACCAGGGCCTTGCTCCACCCAGTAGCTTTCTTCTCTCGCAAGCTATCTGCAGCAGAGAGGAACTACGACGTGGGGGACCGGGAACTGCTGGCGATCAAGTCTGCATTGGAAGAATGGCGATACCTGCTAGAGGGAGCTGCCCACCCGATTCTGATATTCACTGACCACAAGAACCTGGAGAACCTGAAAGCCGCAAAAAGATTGAAACCACGACAAGCCAGATGGGCATTCTTCTCCCGGTTCTCTTTTCACGTCACTTATCGTCCTGGTTCCAAGAACATTAAACCCGATGCCCTGTCTCGGATGTTCCATAAGTCTAAGGAAACCTCTCCTCCCGATACCATCCTCGCTCCTGGAAATTTTCTTGTTCTTCAGGAAGACCTACTTACCCGGATCAAACAAGCCTCCACTGGGCAGAAACCCTTCTCCGAGCTAGAATTACAGGCTAAGGATGGGCTGTTGTGGTACCAGAACAGGATCTACGTACCTGAGGAGCTAAGAATAACCGTGTTGGAACTCTGCCACGACCATGCCCTTGCCGGGCACTTTGGCATTGCCAAGACCACTGACCTGGTACAGCGCACCTTCTGGTGGCCTCGGTTACGCGAAGACTGTAAGAGGTTTGTGGATTCTTGTACAATTTGCACCCGAAACAAGGGTTCCAAATCCAAGGCCTGGGGACTACTGAGACCCTTACCCGTTCCAGATAGGCCCTGGAGAATGTTGTCCATCGACTTTATCGTTGAGTTGCCCCCGGCTGAGAATCAAACCACTATCTTCGTGATAGTGGACCGCCTGTCCAAGATGGCACATTTCATTCCCATGAAAGGGACTCCCTCAGCTCCTGAAACCGCACAGGTATTCATCAGAGAGTTCGTCAGACTCCACGGGGTACTAGCCAATATTGTCTCCGATCGGGGGGTACAATTTACCTCCCGGTTCTGGAGATCCCTCTGCAAGACTCTGGAGATAGAATTATCGTTTTCCTCTGCTTTCCATCCCCAGACCAATGGACAGACTGAGAGGACAAATCAGACCCTCGAGCAGTACCTGCGCTGATTCTCCTCTTTTGCTCAGAACGTCTGGATTTCTCTGCTTCTGTTGGCCGAGTTTGCCTGTAATAACTCTATCCATTCCGCTACCAGTCAGACTCCATTCTTCGCAAACTACAGTTTTCACCCTACATTTCTGCCCAACTCCCTCCCTGAGTGTTCTGTGCCTGCAGTCCAGGAAAAGTTGAACTTTTTCTCATCTAACAACCAACTTCTGCAAGAAACCATGACTAAGACTCAGGAACACAACAAGACGATCTACGACAGGAAGAGACGGGGTGAATTAGTGCTGGCACCCGGCGACCAAGTATGACTATCCACCATAAACCTGAGGATGGCATGCCCCTCTAAAAAACTGGGCCCCAAATTCTTAGGGCCGTTTCCTGTTAAAAGGAAAATTAACTAAGTGGCTTATGAACTGGAGCTCCCTGACTCTCTTAAAGTCCATCCGGTTTTCCATGTTTCACTGCTAAAACCTTCAGTTCCCAACCTATTCCCAGGTCGAAGCCCGGCTCGCCCTGATCCTGTCATTGTAGATGGGGAGCAGGAATTTGAAGTGGAAGCTATTATGGATTTCAGGAGAAGAAATAACCGGAACCAATTTCTGATTAAATGGAAGGGTTACGGACCCGAAGAAAACTCTTGGGAACCTGAGGAGAACATCCATGCTAGGACTCGGAGCCTGGTGCAGTCTTTCAAGAGGTCTCACCCTGAAAGGTTTACCCGGATGAGCATCCGGAGGCTGCCCCTTGGGGGGGCAATGTCATGGAGATCCTGCCAGAAACAGCCGCCCCGGACTTCCTGGTTCCCGGTCGCGGGCACGACCGCGCATGCGCGTGTGCGCGCGCGCGTCCTGAAGGTGGCGCTAGAAGGGCTATTTAAACCTGTCGATTACAGACAGTCCCTGCTGTCTGCTCTACAGCGTTTAGTACCTGAGAACCTGATCTGAAGACTTACCTGCATTTGACCCGGCTTTGCCTGTGACCTTTCCAGTTCTCTGCCTGCATCCGACCTCTGGCTTGTTGTGACTTCTCCTCTGCCTTATCCCTCAGTACCTTTTCTGCCAGCCAGTTAACCGACCTGGCTTGTCTGACTAATCTTACCATTCCTGGTTCCAGTCCGGTCTGCTGAAGCTGTTCCAGTTCTGCCTGCTGTGTTTCCTGTGTTCCTGGCTCCAGTTCTGCCTGCTGTGTTTCCTGTGTTCCGGGTTCCAGTCCTGCCTGCTGTGTTTCCTGTGTTCCGGGTTCCAGTCCTGCCTGCTGTGTTTCCTGTGTTCCTGGTTCCAGTTATGTCTGCTGTGTTTCCTGTGTTCTGGGTTCCAGTCCTGCCTGCTGTGTTTCCTGTGTTCCTGGTTCCAGTCCTGCCTGCTGTGTTTCCTGTATTCCTGGTTCTAGTTCTGCCTGCCGTGCTTCCTGTGTGCCTGGATCCAGCCCGGTCTGCGGAGCTACCTTCACCTTGGTTGATCCTGCCAGGCACTCATACCCCTCCTACCTCCGCGTCTTCTGTTACACTACCAGGGGCCGCTGGTGGGAGCTGTAAGGGAGGCCTTCCTCTGCAAATCCGGGCTCGTCACCGTCAGGTACGTGACACTGCCTATATTATTAGGAAGAGAACAGGGATGGTCTGCAGTCAGCTTTACCTGTACACTGAGCCCAGTATGCATTACACTAACTTAATATACTGCAGCGAGAATAACAGGAACACTCAGATCTAGCTAAACTGAATACAGTGTGTATATATATATACAACTCCTAGGATGCATATATATACTAAATACACTGACTGCAGCTACCTGAATCGCCTGCCTGCTCTATCTAACTGAAATGAAATTACACTCTGACTCTCTCTCTATCTCTCTCAGACTCTCACGACATGCAGGCGGCCTTATATAGTGTGGGGCATGTACCTACTCCCCTGAGCCATTATTGGCCAAAGGCACCCTTCCTTTGGCCAATTATGGCTCTCTCTGCTGACGGCGCTGTGATTGGCCAAAGCATGTGGGTCATAGTGCATGCTTGGCCAATCATCAGCCAGCAATGCACTGAGATGACGCAGTGAATTATGGGCCGTGACGTGCCACTCGAATTAGGCGCGAACGGGCCATAATGTTCGAAATTCGACGAACGAGCGAACAGCCGATGTTCGAGTCGAACATGAGTTTGACTCGAACATGAAGCTTATCCCTAGAGGGGAGCCTGGCAGCCGCAGCCAGCGAACAGCAAGGATGCCCAAACCACGCGGGGAGCTATGTAGGGACCAGGAATGCCCCAGGGACATGCCCCCAACGTCACGCTGGCGTGACAGAGACAGGGAGGGACCCACGCCCAGAGCAGCAAAGCCGCCCATATCGACGAGTGGTCAACCTCTCCAGGAGCACGCCATTGAGTGGAAAAAGACGCCGGGGTGATGGCGTCCATACGAACATCACACGCACAACATCATTCGTGGTGCCGATGCGTAACTGGACAAGCCCGCCCACCTCCCACAGCATGATAACCGAGGGGAAGAGGGAGGGTGCCAGGAGCGCAACGCAGCTCCCGGACACAAGGAAACAAGAGGACAACCCCACCTCACACAGCGCCACCTAGTGTAAGCTGAATAAAAATAATTAAAATTATATTAAATAAATAGAAAAAAATATGAATATGAAAATGAACATAAAAAATGAGCATGAGAAGGGGAATGAGCGGTAGTATTAAATTAATCACAGAGAGTATGTAGCAAAAGGGTTCAAATGAGTATGAATACAAATTTCTAAAAAACTTTGATTAGATATCCACCTAGGTGCCTCCATCCCTAATTTGGTAATTATACAGGGGGAGAAAGTGTGGGACTTTAAATGAGACACCCTAGAAAGGGTGTCCCCATCCCTATTCAATTGAAAAAGAGTAATAGGGATGGGGTAAATGTAACAGTAAGTGGACATGTGCGTTAAAAATCTGAAGAATTTTGTTTTTTGGAAATTCGGATGTATACGAATTCCGAATTACAATAGTGGCAAATTTAAACTAATCCGAAATAATGAAAAAAAATTCAGACGAAATTCGAATTTGAACCGTTTTTGAATACTTTTAGAATATTTTTGAATTCGAAAAGTTTTCGAATTCGAAGAGTTTTCCAATTTCCAAAGAGAATAATATAGAATAGAAAATAAAGGAATAAAATAGAATAGAAAAAAAATAATAGACTAGAAAAGTATATAACAGAAAATAAAAGAATAGAATATAATAGAGTAAAACAGAAAAAATAGAATAGAAAACAAAAGAACAGAATAGACTAGAATATAATAGAAACAAATAACATAGAATATAAACATCTTCTGAAATTTGAATTTCAAATAGAATAAATTTGAATTTGAATACATAAGAAAAGAATAGAATAGAAAAAAAGAAAAGAATAGAATAGACTATAATAGAATAGAAAACAATAGAATAAAAAAACAATAGAATAGAATAGAAAGAATATAACCATTTCCCAAAATTCGAATTTGAATAGAATAGAAAAGAATAGATTAGAATAGAATAGAAAATAACAGAATAGTATAGAAAAATATAAACAGAAAAGAAATAACAGGGAACGCACGGGCGTCCTGCGATTTGCCGCTTTTTCAAATCACAGGCGTAATAATGGCGATTCCAATCGTGATTGAGGCCGGGTTCACACTGCTGCGTATGTCAGACAATGTCTGTACCAGTGGCGTCACTAGGGTTGGTGTCACCTTGTGCGGTAAAATATGGTGTCACCCCCCCCCCCCCCGGTCACTGAGCATGAGCAATCCGGGGCACTGAGCAGGCTAGCGCATCAGCACAGCTCTGCCCCCTGTGTAATCCCCTAATGTAACCCCCCTGTGAAATCCCCTGATGTTACCCCCCTGCAATCCCCCTAATGTAACGCCACCCCTGTGTAATCCCCCAATATAACACCCCCCCTGTGTAATCCCCCTAATGTAACGCCCCCCCTGTGTAATCCCCCCAATGTACCCCCCCTGTGCAATCCCCCTAATGTTATCCCCCAATGTAACGCCACCCCTGTGAAATCCCCCTAATGTTACCCCCCCTGCAATCCCCCTAATGTAACGCCCCCTGTGTAATCCCCCTAATGTTACCCCCCTGCAATCCCCCTAATGTAACGCCCCCTGTGTAATCCCCCTAATGTTACCCCCCTGCAATCCCCCTAATGTAACGCCACCCCTGTGTAATCCCCCAATATAACACCCCCCTGTGTAATCCCTCTAATGTAACGCCCCCCTGTGTAATCCCCCCAATGTACCCCCTGTGTGCAATCACCCTAATGTTATCCCCCTAATGTAACGCCACCCCTGTGAAATCCCCCTAATGTTACCCCCTGCAATCCCCCTAATGTAACGCCCCCCTGTGTAATCCCCCTAATGTAACCCCCCTGTGCAATCCCCCTAATGTTACCCTCCCTGCAATCCCCCTAATGTAATGCCCCCCCTGTGTAATCCCCCAATATAACACCCCCCTGTGTAATCCCCCTAATGTAACACCCCCCTGTGTAATCCCCTAATGTAACGCCCCCCTGTGTAATCCCCCTAATGTAACCCCCCCTGTGTAATCCCCCTAATGTAACACCCCCCTGTGTAATCCCCCTAATGTAACGCCACCCCTGTGTAATCCCCCTAATGTAACACCCCCCCTGTGTAATCCCCCTAATGTAATGCCCCCCTGTGTAATCCCCCCAATGTACCCCCCTGTGCAATCCCCCTAATGTAACGCCACCCCTGTGTAATCCCCCTAATGTTACCCCCCTGCAATCCCCCTAATGTAACGCCCCCCGTGTAATTCCCCTAATGTTACCCCCCTGCAATCCTCCTAATGTAATGCACCCCCTGTGTAATCCCCCTAATGTAACGCCCCCCCTGTATACCTCCCCTCCCTACATTTACAGACCTCAGATCAGCGCGGCTCTGTACACACGAATGATGTCCCTCTTCCTAGGCTCCTCCTCCTTTTGTGGATATACTGTCAGTGTGGAGGAGGAGCCTAGGCATCGTCGGTCTGAGGAGTGTAATTGTGACAGGACACTGGCACTGTGACCTCTCCCCGCCTGCCTGTCACAATTGCCGTTGCCGATTCCCGGAAGACATGCGGGTGCCGGGCGCAGGGGAAGGAGGAAGAGGAGAGAGCCGCGGTCGGCGCAGCGCCTCTCAATGCTGTGTTGTGCCGGGTGTCACCCCTCTGGTGGGTGTCACCCGGGTGCGGCCCGCACCCCCCGCACCCCCCTTACAACGCCTCTGGTCTGTATGATGCAAATACAATCTGTATTGATGAATTTGCATCGCATTCGGACCAAAGTCGTGCAGGACCCTTTTTTTGGTTCGCACCAGAATCGGATTGCATGGGTGTTCTCACCTATAGGGTCCGATTCCTGTCCAAATTGACAGTTCGCACTGCGATATGCGAACCGATCTGGGGATGTCATTAACTTTGTATTGATAGCCACAGTGGTTCACATATGGCAGTGTTAACTGCCTGCGAGTTGTATGTGATGCGGGAACCTGTACTGGATTTGCATGGTTTCTCGCATCGCAGCAGTATGAACCGAGCCTCAGAATGCCAAGATGTGAACGGAGCCTAATATGTCACTTTATATACATGTAATCTAATTTTCTGTTTATAGCATTTGATATTTTTGTATTCATTTTTTTTTTATATTTTGCACTTTATTGAGATATATATTTCTTTTGTTTTGGTTTAACCACTTCAGCCCGGGAAGATTTGGCTACGCAATGACCAGGCCATTTTTTGCGATACGGCACTGCGTCACTTTAACTGACAATTGTGCGGTCATGCGACATTGTATTCAAATAAAATTGACATCCTTTTTTTTCCCCACAAATAGAGCTTTCTTTTGGTGGTATTTGATCATCTCTGCGGTTTTTATTTTTGGCGCTATAAACAAAAAAAGACCGACAATTTTGAAAAAACATAATATTTTGTACTTTTTGCTATAATAAATATCCCAATTTTTTTTTTCAAAAAAGCGAATTTTTTCCTCAGTTTAGGCCGATATGTATTCTAATAAATCGCAATAAGCGTATATTGATTGGTTTGCGCAAAAGTTTTAGTTATAACAAAAGAGGAGCCCAAGGGCTAACACTGCGCTAGAAAGTGATTAAAGCGGGGGTTCCGCGGTCCCTCGCTTTTTTTTTTAAGTGCATCGATCCATCCCCCGTCTGTTTTCGTAGTAAATATCAACTTAGATAAAACGATCATGGTATTTTCCATTTTGCTTGTGGGCAATGTGAAGCCCACAAGCACAGACTTCCGGGAAGCGACGGGTTAAATCTTGCGAGATTACGATCTTCGGCGTTACTCATTGTCTCCTGGGAAGCGTGATACAGATACAGTGCTCCCAGGAGACATTGCGGTCACCTCCCAGCAAACACTGGGGCGTCGGGGAGAGCAACAGATATGCCCACTCCCGCGGGAGGAATACCCGGAAGTCCTAACTAATACGGCTGAATCTCGGTAATTACACCCGCACCAAAAAAATTATTATACATATGTAGAAGTATATGGTACAAAGATCAGGATGGGCTAATGTCAATATTTTGGGTGAACCTCCGCTTTAATGACTAAGTGAAATAAATTAAAACAGAATAAAGCAGCCAGCACCTATAAGTTCAGTACAAAAACTTAAACGAGATAAAATTACAAAGTGAGTGCAGCGCTTAACATATTATAAAACATGTTAAGGAATTAGTGAATAATACAATCATTGAAAAAGTTATATCAAAAAATAAAAAATTTAAAAAAGAAACATTTTTAGAAAAAAGGGAAAACTAAAGCAGAGTCTCATGCAAATTCTGCTCAGTGAAAGTCTGTGAAAAGGTAACCTCCAAACAGATAAAGATGAATTGCAGTAAAAACAGTATGTGACACCAATCTTCCCAAAAATCAAACGTGCGTTCAGGTCGACACCCAAGTGTAAGGTAGCCTGCTTACCAAAAAGCCGTGACTGCTGATAACAGTCTCACCCAGCACAGGGAAATAACCGTCTCCCCAAAACCAATATGGTATCCGGAACAGCAGCTAGTGTTCTGATGTTTGAAATCACTATTTCCTGGCAAGGATAGTCACCAGCTCTGCCGAAACCATTTAAGTCTTTTACTGCTGTAGGTCTGCTGACACCTGTGGTTCCACAAGCTTGTGTTCAGCTCTTGTCTACAAAATAGAGGAAAGATTTATGGCATTTTTATTATTATTATTTTTTTTTACCAGTAATGGGGTGATCAGCGATTTTTATCGGGACCTGCAACATTATGGTGGACAGATCGGACACTTTTGACACATTTTTGGGACCATTGGCAGTTATACAGCGATCAGTGCAATAAAAATGCACTGATTACTGTGTAAATGTCACTGGCAGGGAAGGGGTTAACAGTAGGGGGCGATCAAGGGGTTAACTGTGTTACCTAGGGAGTGATTCTAACTGTGGGGGGATGGGACTGCCTGGGTGAGGAGAGCGATCAGTGTTCATATTTAGTATGAACAACAGATCGCTCTCCTCGCCCCTGACAGCATGGAGATCTGTCTGTTTACATTGACAGATCTCCGTTCTATCTCTGTGTGGAGCGATCGTGGGTGCCCGGCGGTCATCGCGACCGCCAGGCGCGCGCATCAGCTCGGGCATCGCGCCGTGGGCGCGCGCATGCCCCCTAGTGGTCAAAAGGCGAGCCGACGTACAGCTAGGTTGGTTCGCCCAGCGGAGGCAAAATGCTGCAGTATAACTGCGGCGGCTGGTCGGGAAGGGGTTAAATTAGGATAATTTTAACCCAAATAATCATGCCAACAACTGATCCATTCAAGCGTATCTAAACCCAACACCAAAAATGTAATATACACAGCTTTCCACCGAGGTGCGGTGGCTGCATTTGTTTTCTCTTTTCATTTGCAGCAACACACTTTCAGTCCTAGGGTGACAGCGTTCACCTACTGTATCTTAGCTGTGTAGAAGTTTTGAAACCATAGGACTAAACAACGTCTCTTCTCCACAACATGAAGTGGAGGTGTATTGTAATCTGTAGAGAACGCTGGAAATTCATGTAACCGACAGAGCACTTATTGAACAGAGATAACAAACCACTTTTATTAGTATTTTATAGTATAGTATAGTATAAAATAGTATAGAGACCAAAAGAAAGCAAATAAGTGAAGTGCATTGTTAAAGTTTGCATGCACTTTAATTATGGAAGTTGGAAACTCACATGATATTACAGTACTTTATCACAAAATCTCCAGTACACATAAGCATTTAAAACCCATATATCTAACTATGAATGCTGTTAAAAGCTTTTTTATCTAAACCATTTGTAATTAATGTTTACTGTCCCTTTAAACAAATAACCACCATGCAAGCATTTAGGACCTTGTATATGGAAAAATAACTTTACTGGCTGAACACCAATTTCCATAAGAGAAGCGAAGATGACGTAATTTGTGACCTGCCAAAGATTGCGCCACTTGAGCAGGCTTGATAAATGGACCTTTTAGGCAAATAAGTTAAACAACAAAAATGTGACATTTTAGATGAAAATATATCTCAATCCATTGTTTAAAACTCATACTCTTTCAATTAAATGAAGATTCATGGCATAGTCACATATTTCCTTGTCAAATAAATGATGTCTCACATCAACTACCACACCAATTCCTACTTATAGAAACAGGGGGATTTATAAATTCATCACGTTCATAAGATGTGAGAGACAAACTGAGGTAGTCAATAAAATACACTTGTCAGCTAGCATGTATCTCTGAGTCTAAACCACTACACATCACAAGTCATGATTGAAGGCTTGTGTCTCCAACAGTCGGCAAGTGTGAAATGACTTGCAATAAGTTCCAATCCAAGATAACACACAATGAATTTAAGAATGAAGAGCTGATATATGCAGACAAAAGAGCATTGAGGTAACAAATGCATGAAAGAAACTAAGCATTGGGATGTAAAACACATTGTCAGGATCTTGGAGGGTCAGGGTGGGCCATTCCTACCGTGAGACAAGGTTAGAGTTAGGTGTCAGCCTCTAGAAGCACCTTCCAGTCTGGTTATCATCCATAGATGTCTGCTGTTTGGGCGATCATTTCTAAGACAACTCAAATGCAAATTAGCTTTCTTGTGCTGTCTTCTCAATGTCAAAAAAAATTATAATTAAAAAGAAAAACAAACAATTATATGTCAAAACCTAACTAAGCTTAAACCTGTTTCCACCCCCATTCAACGCCCTATACTAACTACCCTTTAAAGGAAAGGTGTGTATACTTACCCAATCTAAGGGTGCTCCGGTCTATTCATGTGATCTTTCCAGTGGTAGGCTTTGCCGGAGAGGAGAGATTGCCGAAAATGGCTGCAAAGTGGGGACATTGTCCAAATTGGCCCAGTATATATGTGTATACCTGTATGTGTGTACGACTGTGTGTCCCAAGCGTGTCGAGATCCTACGGGGTAAAATGACCGCACCAGCCAAGCAGACACTGGCTGCAAAAGCGCCTAGAGGCGATTCAGTTCGCATGTGAGCGCTATACAAGTCACTCATTCATTCATTCAACACCCATAGACTTACTATGGGGCATCTGTTGTCAGCCGTGTCATCTCTCTGCTGAAGCCGGCACTGGGAGACGATCACATGACCAGACCAGTGTGCCCTTAAATTAGGTTAGTATACACATCTTTTCTGTACAGGGTAGTTAGTATAGGGCTTAGAATGGGGGTGCGAGCAGATTTAAAATTAGTTTTGACCAGACTTCGTAAAAATCCGTAAAAAAATTGCAGTCTGACCCAATAGTATGGCATTTCACCGGTCAAGGGTTTTTCACCTGGTGGGGTGACTTAAAACACTGGCAAACTTGATGAGGCTACTATTTTACTGTTATTTTTACTTTCTTTGTTTAGTATTTCTGTTTACATTTTGTTTGCTTGTATACCCTTTAAAATTCAATAAACAGAAGTTTACAAAAAAAACAAATACGTCAAATAATAAAATAAAAATACGGGTGTTATTGTAGCAGCTAGCTGCCATAACCCCAGCATTGTTTCTTACTATGGCTAGTTCTCTGTAAGATAAAAGTGGTCAGATTCCCGATGGGATCACTTTTAGAAGCGGCGGGAAGGGTGCCCCCCCCCCCCCCCCACTGTTTCCCAGTCATTCTGGGCTTACCTGACCCATCAGTAAAGCCCGAGAACAATCTATTGAGGCCGTTAGCTGGGCAGGAAGACAAATGAGACCAAGATGGCCATCACTCGTCTCTATGCCCTTGGAGGACCAGAGCAACGTCTGACGTCACTTCCAGTTCCAGGGCCATAATCATTTTTTTTTTTTTTTAAAGTAACAGTTCAAATTACAATTTTCAATAAAGAGGACCTGTCATCCTTATTTCTATTACAAGGGATGTTTACATTCCTTGTAATAGGAATACAAGTGATAAAGGGACAATGTAAAAATAAAAAATAGAAAGTAAAATAAATAAGAAAAACAAAATGAATTAAAGGGCCCCACCCATCCGTGCTCACTTGCAGAAGCGAACGCATTAGTAAGCCACGCAAGCATATGTAAACCGTGTTCAAACCACACATGTGAGGCATCACCGCGATCGTTAGAGTAAGAGCAATAATTGTAGCACAAGATCTCCTCTGTAACGCTAAACAAAAAACCTGTAAAAAATGTTAAAGCATCGCCTAAGGAGATTTTTAAGTATGATAGTTTGTCGCCATTCCACGGGCGTGCGCAATTTTAAAACATGACATGTTAGGTATCTATTTACTTGGTATAACATCATCTTTCACATTATCCCAAAAAATTGGGGTAACTATTGTGCTTTTTTATTTTTAATTCATTAAAGTTTACTTTTTCCCCAAAAATTGCGTTTGAAAGACCGCTGCGCAAATACTGTGTGACATGAAATATTGCAACAATCGCCATTTTATTCTCTAGGGTCTCTGATAAATATATATATATATATATATATATATATATATATATATATATATATATATATATAATGTTAAGGGGTTCTAAGTAATTTTTTAGCAAAAAAATTTAAACTTTTAAACAAAAAGTTCCAGAAAAGGCCTGGTCTTCAAGTAGTTAAAGTGGTTGTTAACCCACTTTCAGTCATTTACCTAATACATTCTGTATCCTAATACAATGCCCTCCTGTCTCCGTGTTTCATTAAAAAATACCTCCTTCACCATATCTCATGGCGGCTCCCGGCACTCATGTAACTGGCTGTGTCTCCTCTCTGCTCATCTTGCAGAAGCAGCGGGTGGGAACGAGGTTTCCCCGCTGACATCAGCGGTATGTGAGAAGGAGAGAAGAGAGGATACACGGCCGGTCACGTGATCGCCGGGAGCTGTCGTGAGATATACGGTGAAGAAGGTATTTTTTTAATAAAACACAGAGACAGGGGGGCATTAGGATACAGAACGGATAGTATACTAATATATTAGTTATTCCTGCAACAGGAGGGGAATGGGGCAGCACTGTCACTAGGTGACATGCAAAGGGGGGGAGGAGGACAGAGGAGACAGACACAGAAGAGCAGGTTGCGGATGACGGAGGCACGCAAACAGACCACGGTATCAGGGGCTCAGTAGCCATGATTATTGTGGTCTGTTTGCAGAGGGGAAAGTATAGCCAGGCAGGATCAACAGGTATTACAGGTGTTACAGGGTGCCAAATTACACAGCACAAGCACTGTGCTGTATAACATGCGTTAAAGAAACTGAATCTCTGTTTTTTTTTTTTTTCAACAAACGCTTTAAGCAAATAGATAAAATCATTGTTTTAGCTAATCTATACTGCCTCTGGTGGCTAATCTACAAATCTGTACATTTCGAACAATAAAAAAAATAATGCCGGTATTTAAAATGTGAGATTCACAAAAAAAATAATCAATTTAAACAAATACTGAAATAATGACTAAAGCTAAGCAATTGACGGAAAATACACCCTATTTTCTCTTTAAGCATTTTCTCCTGGTTTTGGAAGTTTTATGCCATAAGAGCACAAAGCTGGCGGCTTTTATCCAGTATATATACTAAATGTCTTACAAGGTTGAACTATTTATGGAAATGCCTTTTATTTCCAAAAAGACAAATAATTATATTGCGAGAAACAAATGAGTGGAGGCTACAGTTAAAAGTTCATCTATTAGACATGTGCAGTTTGAGAGTCAGCAGTATACACGATACTTGAACCAGCAGGAAACCACTTCTGTTATAGCGAGTTTTATTTATGGACATTCCACTTGCGCACCCCCTGACGCTACGCAATTTAATTTCATAACAGGACCAGAATAAACAACTGACTTTTTCACATTTAACATGTATGTATATTTTCCCAGGTAGAGATTAATCGTCGACTTAATTTATTCTTTCTTGATTATTCACAGCATGAACCAAAGAGATGTCCATCCATATAGGAGTAATAAAATATTAGACAAACAAGGCATTTTAATCTGTACCTCTGACTGTAAGTTGAACAAATAGCTGTGTAGCTGTGTATTTGGCATTTTGTTCTTTGCTTAATAAAGTAGATTGTGTAAAAATCTACGAAGGTTAATGTAAGTGAATTGCTATGAGAATTGCTTGCACTTTGGAAACATTTTATTAAATAATCAGTTTGGTGCAAGTTATTAAAGTTCCTGATATATTTTGAAAAAAAAAGGTTGATTTCAGAGACATCTTTTTCAACAGGAACTGCTGGCTAAGAGTCAGGCTTTGCCTATGCTTACGTATAAGGTGGTTTACAACAGTACACAAAAGGGCCAGTGCGAAACTATTTTGCGCCCTAGGCAAGACCAGCTACTTGCATCTGCCCCCCAAAAAATAAAAATAAAAGCCTGTGCAGGGATGCTTTCTCACCTCCTTGCCAATGTTAGCTCCATGTGGAGACTGACGGGGAGCTGGGAGAAAATGATGTTGCACACAGCACGGCTTGCGTGGCACTTTATTGGCTGGATACCTCTTCATTACGGATTGGCTGAAGTTTGCAGGAGACAGCTTCGTCTCCAGCTAACATAATCCAATCCTGCAGCGGTATGTGGAACATTGGTGCAGTGTGTGGGGAACAGAGCAGCCATCAGAAATTTTGGGGCCCCTTACGCAGCTTTAGGCTTTGTCCCCTGGGCCTGACCCCCTTACATCAGAGTTTACTCCTTTCACTAGGGTCCCCAAAGTTTCCCCCTTACATAAGAGTCCCCAGAGTCCCCCCTTCTTATTATCAGTGTCCCCAGAGTCATCCCCCTCTTACATTAGGGTCCCAATAGTCCTCTCTTTTTAAATCATAGTCTTCAGAGTCCCCCCCTTACATCAGGGTCCCCAGAGTTCACCCTTACACCAGAGTCGCCTATTTATTAGGTTTCCCAAGCTCAAACCCCTTACATCAGGGTCCCCAGACCCCCCTTAAATCAGGGTCTCCAGAGCTCCTTTACATCAGGGTCCCTAAAGCCCCCTTACATCAGGGTCCCTAGAGCCTATTTCCTTTCAATAGGGTCCCCAAAGTTAGAAAGGAAGAGCACAGCGGAGTAAGGAGAATGGAGAGGTTTAAGAGAATAGTTGGGGTAGTGGAAGAGGAGGAGGGAGTGCTGTGAAAGCCCTGGCTTACAACATGAACAGTTCTTTCTCATTGCAGCAATCAGCTACAGGACAGGTGGAAGCTGGAAGGTTTGGCAAAGGAACTTCCTCCTCCTCTGAATGCTGGGGCATTCAGCAAAAACTTGACAAAAGGTCTAAACCTTAGCCATTATATTGAACATTTAAAAAAAAATGTTTGCCTGGAGATGGGCTTTAATGGCCCTGATTGTTATACATTTATATATAGACTAATTTGTGAAACTGTCTTGTTCTGCTTTATCAGACCATCATCCTTTCAAAGACTAGGTTTCACAAGGCAGTCTTCAGGAGGAAGATAGTCTCATAAGACAATCTCTTGGCCAATCTGCATCAGCCTGGTGAAAACACCTTGCTCTCTGAAACTTCTTTGTGAGATTGCCATCTTACCTACCATGCTCCTATGAAGGTCACTTTCTAAAAACCATCATTCTGCCAAAGTGATTGCCCTTTGAGGTTGTTAAGCTCCCAATTAGAATACAGTTGAGTCTGCCAGTGTCCCTAGGAAATGACTTGTAGGGCTGTGCAGGGATTCCCTCTCCTAGATCTGTTCGCAGTCCTCTGCAGGTCAGTCACGTGACCTCTGGTTACAAGGAAATTACAGCTCCTATTCGCCTCCCGTGGGAAACTGGTTCTCTGTTGTTCCATGCCAGAATCTTTGATGCTAAAATATGCAGGCATGCTGGTAGAACACCTCTGAGCTCATCAAATGGACGCTTGAATTCTGCTCTGTATATTGTATCATTCCCTGAGAAAAGATTCCTGTTGGTCCTTATGAATCACTGTTATCCACTGCTCTGCTTTTGCTGATGACTAGTTGAGTTACCACATAAGCCTGGCCTATGGTTCCTCATGTGTTCTTGATGTTTCAATGCTGCATGAACAATGCCTGAACTAACATTTACCAGGCTTTTGAGTCCACTTGTGCCCCATCTTGGCCTGTTTACAGATGACATTCTAGCCTGATTTTTTAGGTTGCCTATAAACTGTCACCAGTGGGGCAAACTCATCTGCTGAATACTGAATGTTGTGCAGCATTATCTATACCTTCTGGGGGTCCCTAACAAGGGCCAGGCACTCTCTAGATGGCGCAGTCTTGGAAAGCCCTTGACTACCACTGTGGAAGAACATGTACCTTACATGCACAGCTCCACCCTGGCTGCCCTGTAAAAATAATGGGATCACCCTGTTGGGCAATTGTTCCCTACCATCAGAAGCAGAAGCATGCGGAAGGATCTATTTTGATAAGGGAGACTGCATTCCATAGGATAGCTCAATAAAGTATACCTTAAAGTATTTTTTTTTCTTTTTGATAAAATATGGAATAAATAAAACACCTTTTTTTTTGCTCTCTATGTCCAAATAGGGAGTTTCTTTTTCATCTTCTGTGTAAAGCCCCGTACACACGATCGGATAACCTATGGATTTTCGTCCGATGGATTTGTCCATCGGAAATCCGATGAAACTGTTTTTCATCAGTCTTGGCCACACACCATCAGTCAAAAAACCGACCATTCCAAACGCGGTGACGTAAAACACTCCGATGAGCCGAGAAAAATTAAGTTTAATGCTCCTGAGCATGCGTCGACTTGATTCTAAGCATGCGTGGGTTTTTTAACCGATGGACTTGCCCATAGACGATCGGAAATTCCCATCTGTTTTTTATCCATCGGAAAATTTTAAAACAAGTTCTATTTTTTACAACCGATGGAAAAAAAAACGATGGGTACCATACACGATCGGTTAGTCTGATGAAAACCATCCATCGGACGGTTTTCATCAGTCAAACCGATCGTGTGTACAGGGCTTTAGGCCTCAACAGGGCATGAAAACAGAAGAAGGAAAAATCCTCTCTTAAGCTGGTATAGACCATTAATTTCTTGTAGCCAGTGGGCTGAATGAAAAAACATTAACAGATTCCTCCATCCATGAGGTGGATGGAGGAATCTCCCTACTAGGACAATCTCCCTTCAGTCAGCAGCACTCACTTCCAACATATCCCTTTGCTGATCAAACAATCAAGTTCAATAATCGAAAATGTAACTGGTCCCTGCTGAACCAGCTGTATTTCGATCTGTGTATTACCAGATTTAGACAGTTGTCACCGGTGTGCTTTGTCTTGCTGGAGGCTGCCATTTTGTTGAAGCCCAGAGCCCCTGGACAGCAGTATATCTTGAAGTGGAACCAAACCCATTGATTTAACGGTTTAAAAAAACAGCTACATTCCTGGAATGCCAGGATTATTAATTGTCATATTTAATTGTGTCCTAAACCAAACTGTCAAATCAACAAATGGTTGGTGTCATAACTGATCACATGTACAGAAGTTGCAGATTAAACAGAAGCAGCTTTATTGGCTGTAAAGGATAGGAGGGTGTTGCGCCTTTTATACCTAAGCCATCTGGATACTGCTGGGGGTAGTCTTGGGATGCCAGTCGAGCAAGATTATCCAGCAGGGTGTGTATAACAGAGGGTGTAATTCCACTTTAGGGCTGTCAGCAGATCGGCCTCTACAAATTTAGCAGTGCCTAAAAATAGAGAGCAACTTTGCATGTGCAGAGCAGGGTGAAACAGCATATTACTGGATTTTAAACAGTATAGGCATTTAATTTAAAAAATATTTCCATAGATATACAGTACCTGCAAAATGACCAAGCCTAAAGTGATCTAGCAGGAATTAATTTTCTGACTAAAGTTCCACTTTAAGGAGGAGAAAACTAGGCAGATTGGTACTGTGCATTGATTGGTGCTGTTTCAGAAGCAAAAATCTCAGCATACAGTATTGTAGCAATAGTTAAAGCAAAGTCAAGCTATGTTCTGCAAATGATCGCTTATACTGTGTTCTGTTGAGTTCTCAGCAGTTGCTCCAGAGATCAGCAGGAGTAACATTACTGTCTGCATGATACAGTAATGATCTTCTAAATGAGCTGATATCATTAACCATTATTGTCCAGGAATTTACTGCTAGGAAAGGTTATCGTAATTATAAAAAAAAAAAATCCAGACTGTCCAATTATTGCAGCAGAGCTGCACAGATGTCCTTCTAATGAACTTTCTCCAAATAATTTATAGTACAACATACAGTTTTGTTATACATTATGGGCAGTAGCTGTACATAAGAAGGGTGATCATACATAATTAACATTGTAGGGCTTTACCACTTCTTATGTAATGCCACAAAAATATAGTGTTCTGCATTACATGAGATGTCTGGTCTGCCAGCAAGGAACTGGTACCATTCAAACTATGTTCATCAATTGAGACATAGTTAAACCCAATCACCATGTGAGCCTAAAATGTAAAATGAGTGATTTAGAGATTGTTTAGTTATCATGGTGGGTTTGTTCTGAACCATATCCAGTAAAAGTTCAATCAGAAATCCAAAATAGCATACTTGTTTCTAGTCTGTGCTTCAAAGTATAGAAACCATATGGTCAAGATGACAGCCAGGTAATTAGGATTTTTTAAAGAGGTCAGATAAAACAGCCTCCGTGCTTATATCATGACAGGTTCTGTTTATCAAAAATCCAGCTCCACCTTCAAATTCAAATATAAAGAATGGAAAATCTTGCAGCAGCTCTTGAGGTGGCCTCAGGTGATGGCACAATATCTAAATATTCTTCTATCCAACAGTTCATACCTTTCAAAAGTGGTGTAGATTACTATGTTATACACAGTTCATCGTGTGGATGTGAAGGTATGCTTTGCATGACTCCACTCACTTTTTTTGTGTTGCCATGGTAACAAGCATACA
Source organism: Rana muscosa (assembly GCA_029206835.1). Lineage (NCBI taxonomy): Eukaryota > Metazoa > Chordata > Amphibia > Anura > Ranidae > Rana > Rana muscosa. The sequence goes on from CM055127.1 coordinate 382,762,667, forward strand.
CCACAGAAACCCACAGGAACAAAGTAGGCCTTAGGCCTGGTTCACACCTATGCATTTTTTTTAGTGCATTTTCAGTTTTGCAAAAACACACTACAGTCCATTTAACATGGTTTCCTATGGATGTAGTTCACATCTGTGCATTTTATGGAAAGGGCCAGGGACTTTTTTCTGGTTTTTGGGTCCATAGACTTTAACAGATTAAAAGCGTGTATTGAAAAACGCAAAATGCCCCTGCAATATACAAACTGCAACCTGCAGAGATGTGAATCAGGCCTCAAAGTATAAGTTCATAAAAAAAAAAGACAGGCCACCCTCTCTTGCCATTAATCTAAGCTATAACTCCACCCTGGCGTTGGCCATTATTCCTTAGTAAATCCCCACAGATTGGAATGGAAATGTACTCCTAGTATCTCTCATTCTGGAGTATGGCCCAATTCAAATCTATATGCAGGAGAAGCCAACATTTTGGGCCCAGGGCTATAAAATTTGGAGAAGCTTGCTTTTTTCATGGAGAGGTACTGTAAGTAAGCAAGAACCTGGGTGGGGGTGTTCTAGTAGGAGGTTAGAACGTGTGAGATGATTTATTTTTGTTACCTGAACTTCCAAGCCAATCCATTCCAAAAATTCAGATTAACAGCCTGTCTGATTTAGGGGGTGCAAATACTTTCAATTTATCCTTGTCGCTATTGCACCGTGGTGGTTGGGTAAGGCTCCAGTGCCTCATTATAAGGCCCGTCCTGCTGATACTACTGGTCCTGGAGGGGCAAGAACAAAATCTGAGGGGGGGCACAGCCCTCCCCAGCACCACCTTAGATCTGGCCCTGCACTAAAACCTTCATATTTGGAAATATCTATTACAGAATCCATCTCCCTATTCTCCTCTTCCAGAACGTTGTTTGTTAACAAAGTACAAGTACATTTAAGAAGGTATCATGTAAGTTATGGTTAGGATTTACAAAATATATAGAATAAAGCTCTTTTCAAGAATAAAATCAAAACTTGAATAATTCTGATACAATACTTCTACACATATAAATATTGTGGCACTGGTCAATGAAATATTGAATAAGTACATAAAGCAGTAGGTCGTGGGTCAAACAGGTGGCAGGTGGATAGCTGTGCCATGGTCTGCTTTGGTCATCATAATAAGAGGTTATTTGTTATGTACAGCCCCAAGCTCTGGCTAGAATGGCAGTGTGATCATTACTAATCACCTGATATCTAGGCCAGTAAGATTAATTCAACCCTTTTCACAGAGACCATGCAGTGAGGTGCTGTGAATAAGTGAGCATTCCCAGTAAAGGGCAAAGTTGTCTTTGGTTTAGTTTGTACTATTAGTACAATCATTTCACTCCAGTTGCATGTTAAAAAAAAAGGTGAGGTCAAGCAGTCTGTTTTTTTATTTACTTTTTTACATTCACTCCTTCTGTAGCTACTGAATTAGTGGCACAACTAAAAGTACATACTTAAAACAAAAGAACAATTACTTTAATTAGCTATTATTGCACTGTGGAGATCTGATTAGCATTTTCACTTCATAATGAGAAAACCTAAAAAAAAATTCTCAGCATGTAAGACAATATTTTAATAAAAGTTTTCTTTTCTTTTTTACATCTTACCAAGCCATTACCTTCATGCTTTTCACACTGTTAACAAAATTGCTGCAGCATTAAGTCATAAAACATTAACGTGCAAATGACCATAATTTTAGAAGTATACCACTTAATACATTGTAGGAATTGTATGCCTGTTGTGGCTTTCACATTCACTTGCTAGTATAAGTTAGGATAAGTTAAATATAATGCATAGCATATTCTCATCGAACACATACAGTATCTCATAAAAGTGAGTACACCCCTCACATTTTTGTAAATATTTTATTATATCTTTTCATGTGACAACACTAAATAAATTACACATTGCTACATTGTAAAGTAGTGAGTGTACAGCTTGTATAATAGTGTACATTTGCTGTCCCCTCAAAATACCTCAACACATTGATATCTAAACTGCTGGTTATAAAAAGTGAGTATACCCCTAAGGGAAAATGTCCAAATTGGGCCCAATTAGTAATTTTCACTCTCTCATACTGGTTACTGGAAGTTCACCATGGCACCTCATGGCAAATAACTCTCTGGGGATCTGAAAAAAATAATTGTTGCTCTACATAAATATGGCCTAGGCTATAAGAAGATTGCGAAGACCCTGAAACTGAGCTGCAGCATGGTGTCCAAGACCATACAGCAGTTTAACAGGACAGGTTCCACTCAGAACAGGCCTCGTTATGGTTGACCAAAGAAGTTGAGTGCACATGCTCAGCGTCATATCCAGAGGTTTTCTTTGGCAAATAGACGTATGAGTGCTGCCAGCATTGCTGCAGAGGTTGAAGGGGTGGGGGGTCAGCCTGTCAGTGCTCAGACCATACGCCACCCACTGCATCAAATTGGTCTACATGGCTGTCATCCCTAAAGATAATGTACAAGAAATCCCTCAAACAGTTTGCTGAAGACAAGCAGACTAAGGACATGGATTACTGGAACCATGTATAAGTATGCCTTGCCTACAGTCAAGCATGGTGGTGGGAGTGTCATGGTCTGGGGCTGCATGAGTGCTGCCAGCACTGGGGAGATACAGTTCATTGAAGGAATTATGAATGGCAACATGTACTGGGGGGTACAGCGGTTTCCCCTGTCACATATTGAACTACATCTGTGGATTACTGAGAGAGAGAAGGGTTATTCCGGAATTAGAGAGGTGGGGATGGAATGGAAAATTGTGTAATCTCACCGCTTGATGCTCTTTTTTCTCATGTTATACTGTGTTTCTTTATTGTTAATTTTTTACTTTATGACATAATTCTAGTGGATGAAGCTACACTAGGTTTAATGTCAACCTGTACTTCTGTGTCACAAAAAGGTTACTGTAGTACCGGGTTTATAACAAGCATTTCTTGTTACAATGGAAAATGCTGAATTTGTATATTTTCAAAAAACATTTTTGAATAAAAATTATTGGAAATGAAAGGGGTGCAGCGCTTAAAAATAAATACTAAGTGCTAAACAAAATTAAATACTCCAAACACAAAAATATTGTGCTAAATCTTTATAAATACACTATTAGAAAACCCTATTGTGCAGAAACGAATTACATTTTCTGCGCTATTAATTGTGTGTCACAAATAAGAGTCTAATTATGGGGGCAGGTATTTCTGGAGTATAATCACTGTCATCTAAGGGGCTCAATAAGCATTTACAAGGGTCCAAACGTAGCATGGAAGGTATTGTTAATAGTGGCTAACACTGTTTTCCAGTATCTGAAAAGCCTGAGACAACTCCACAATAGATAGATTAAATCTATAGGTCTATCAGGGCTGATTTGCAAAAGGCAAGTCGTGTTACATAATCCTTAGTTGCCAGGTCATGTCTCAATTGTAGGTACTGCTAATTTTTTATGTGAAAAGTGAAATTCCAGCTGTACAGTAGTGCCGGAAAGGTTTTTAAGTGGTTGTAAAATTCAGACATGAAATATGACTAAAGCATATCCCTTTATAACCTGTACTTGTCTCAATCCAGAGTACAAAGTGTAATTTCTCTCTGCTTCTTCGTTCCTCTGCTATGAGCATGAGTCACTCCTGACAGGTTTTTCATGACACCAAGAGAAAAAAGGTAACACTTGTGTACCAAGACTCAAAGCTTGGTAGTTTACTGAGTTCTCCAAAATATGCATTATAGTCAAGTAAACTGATTATACATATACAGTCTTTCATAGACTTCGAAGGAAGGGAGACAATGGGATATGGTATGTTTGTAGCTGGCCATTTATTTACAGTTAGGAGAGCAAAGAATATTTGGAGGATGAAGACAGTAACATGCCCTGATTAGAATATTCCCATTTAAAAGTGCCCTACCCAGCTAAATGTTGCCATTGGAATGCTACATGCTGTAAGTTTTGGCATTGAGTATAGGTAGCCCCCAAGATCCTTGGGCAGTTGCAAAGAAGCCAGTTTAATACGGGCTGATATTACCTCCATATCATTTAAAGCAGCTTCAGAGTGATCTACATTGGTGAATTATGAACAAAGTGTGACATCCCTGTGTTTGATCTGTTCCTACCCTAGAGGCGATCCTTGGAGCCCTGTACTCTGTCACTGATTTGTATAAGGTCATTATTCCTTACTATCATTGAGGAGTCAGTTGAGCCTTTGTCTCCCCTGTATCCTATCTGGTTTCCCCTATTGTTTTTATTCTTGCATCTTGAAGTATGTAATATACCATTTTCTTCCCAATGAAGACTCTATATAAGTTAAAACGCGTTGAGGTTTTCTTGTTGCCATCTGAATGACACCTTAATGGATGGAACATCATATGATGCAGAGCTTTACTGATGCATTGGTTGTTATATACTCTTGATCACTGGTGCTCAATATTTGGGGGGGGGCGGCAAACACTACAATCTCCCTTCCCCGGCGCTCGCTCACACGCACTACCCCCCCAACGCTAGATCACACTACCCCCCCACTCGGTGCTCGAACGAACGACCGGGGAGGCGGCGATCCATGGCCTTACCTTATGCTACGGTAGAGGTGCGGGCAGGAGGTTGCGGAGGGAAAAGCCAGGGGCATTGCTTCTCCTCCTGGCCAAACAGGAGGTGGGTCCTAAGACTTCCTGGCCAATTGGGTCTCAGGACCCGCTTCCTGATGGGCCAGGAGAAGAAGCAGGAAGACATTAGCGAATATTAATTTGCTAATGTCACACAAGTGGGTGGGCTCGGGGGGCAGTGCTCTGCGCCCCTGAGTCCACCCTTTTTGAAGCCAATTAGAGCCTCAAGCTCTAATCACATGCTTAAAAAAAAACACTGAAATCTAAGCTTCCTGTGCCCTGCATGTAGATTAGGGGCTGGGTGCATGGATTAGGGGGGGATGCACCCCTGCGCTTGATGTATGCTAATTTTTAATCTTTGTCAATAAAGTGTATGTTTTACAACATACAGCTTTCTGTTACTACTGCTGCAGTCGAAGTCAAAGATTTGGCTATTCTGACTGGCTGGGGTGCCTGGATAACAAGGGTGGCTGCAGTGAATTAAAATTAATTTGGCAGATAAAATAATTCATTGTTTTTCAACTGTGCATTTAAATATTTAGCTAGTATTGATGAATTAGTATTAAGAAAAGTTCTGTTGTTTTGGGCTTTTTTTTTTTTGCTTTTTTTTTTGCTCTGATCTATAGCTGATGGTTTACAACAGCTATTTACACAGAGCATTGAACCACTTACATCAGTTCCTGCTCTCCAAGGACCTTAAATTGTAATGCCGCCACATTGGTGTGCATATAATAAGGCCATGTTGGGTAGAAGCCAATTAACCTATAATTACATATTATAAAAATGCTTGATAGTTTCATTTGAAGGCTTAGTTCACATTGGGAAAACAATGTACACATTAAAATATAGTGTTCACTGTTTGTCAAATGTACAGTTAATACCAGATCAATATAGCCTAAATAAGAGCTTTTTTAAAGAATAATGCAAGAAGCAATGAAGTATCATTCTTCCAGACACTGGATAACGAGCACCATTAATGGTGTTGATATGTTGTTAGAAGACAGAAATGCATGCTTAGAAACATCTGAAGCAGATAGATTGCTTGCAACAAGCTGTTCAATTGTGCACAAGAGGAAAAGATTGAAAATCAGATTTTACTCATTCAGCTAATCAGGGCTTGAATGAGGAGCTTGCTTACAATCACTGCATAAAGAATAGGGAAAATCACAAAAGCCTTTGTCGTTTCAACATTCAAAAAACAATTAATTGTGAAATACAAGATGAGCTATTATCAGAAAGTCCTTGTTAAAAGGATACAACAAAAAATATTATTTATTTGCCTGTGACCTGCAGTACACTATTGTTATATGTTGAAGCTGATTTAATAAAGTAGTTGGAAATCGTCTCTCAATGAACTAAAATATTCTCTTAATTTCTCCAAGCACGTAGGAAGCAAACTCCTGGTCGCTATTAATGCTCAATGTAGCTCCCCCCCCCAATATTTGGGGGCGCTATGTGGAAATTTAGGGGTAGTCTGAGCCGGTAGTTGGGCTCGGACCAATCAATGATTTAATATTTCTTCTGCTCTGGGTGTGATACTGCCTGGCAGTAGTGTTCTCCGATGCCTGTAGGATGGCACTGTCACCGCCGGCATAGGTTAACCTAGGGGGGGTATCACAGCACCTTTGATGTTCCCTCTCGGCAGCTGTGCAGGGGGAGTGGTCTACCCATTGTGCATGTTGGGAGAGGGTACATAAGGGGCAGACGCCATTAGGCGTGAGGCAATTCCAGGGGGACCCCAAGGCGCAAGGGGGGACCTCTGGTCCAGTGAGTGTGCCTCGTGGCCCGCATGGCACGAGGTGCTCGAGTGTGTTTAGGCCTCGGGCACCTTCAGCCCGAGGTCCTGTTGCTGCATCGTGGGCCCAGCTCCGCTGACAGGGGCCTACGCTTCAGAGAAGGATCCCAGGCTGCCCGCTTGTAGGGGGCCCATCTTTAGGAAAGGAGTCCAGGGGAGGATCAGTCCCAGGAGATTAGTGACGGTACTGCTATCTCGGGAAGAGGCCTGGAAACTTGCCAAAGAGGCATTCATGGTCTCTGACATCCCGGCTTCTAGGACCGCTCTCATAGGGACTGAGTGAGCAATGCCCACTCAGGCTTGAGTGGCGACGAGTATAGATACTGAACCTTAAGTGTTGCGTGCCTGAACCTTCCCCTACTTCTATCAACTTCCTACTCTCTCTCTCCAAGTTGATTCAAAGGAAAAAGGATAAAGCCTTGCTGATTAGGATTTACTCATGTGTGGACATTGGCCTTATTCCAAGGACTTTTGCCTAGACAACGGAGCTAAGGGATCCACTTGAGAGAGGTAATTGCCGCAGACCCAAAACAAAACCAGCCGGTCCCTTAAATGGGGGTAAGTGCTACACGTGGGGGCTCGTCTGGGATTTGTGGCTGCCTTTTGCACGAGTGGATTGAAACCTATGTGATTGGAAAGTCGGCCATTGGAGGAGTTAGACTGTGTTACTGAACTTACAGAGAGAATAAGGGGTAAAGGGGCACAGAACTGTGTTTTTTCCAAATGCGTAGTTCGTGGGCATGTCCAGAAAAGAAAAGCCCGCGAGATACGTGCAGGAAGAGAAAAAGGGGAGGAGTTTCCGCCACCCGCGAGTTACACGTGGGTGTATTGGCGCCAAGAGACAGAGAGAGTTGGATCGAGTGAGAGTGAGCAACATGTCTGCATTCCCATGTACCTCAGTTTTATCGGGACCCCGGATGTTCTTGATGCCTACTACTATGGACATTGCTCCGCTCACAGCCCCGCTCACGGAAACGAGGATCCAGCTCAAGCCCCGGGGCCACTTTGCTCTGTACACCTGCAGAGATGCGGAGGCCGTGGGCATGCTCTGTCCCAAATGCCATGGACTGGCCGTGCAACTGCGCCAGTTTGGAAGGTGTTTAGCTTGTGGAGAGTTCCTCTTCGAGGTGGACCAGCCCACCGAGTCACTCGGGTCTACCGGGTGGATTGTATTTCAGACGTTGTCACTTTGGAGGAAGACGCCTATGCCCCCACGGCCGAGCCCATGCGCATCACCTCTCCCACTGCGAGTGTCTCGGGGAAGGATGCCCCTGAGACTACAGAGCCATCGGCGGACACCGCAGTGGACTCTGCCTCTGCCACTACAGAAGTTCATGTCCCGCCAGCGAAACGAAAGGTGGAATATGTCAAGGCCTCCCTCGGCCACGGTCGAAGCCCGCCCCAGTGCCTACCGAAACCGGACCTCGAGAGGGGGAGGATTCCCGAGAAGTCCACGACAGGTGACGGTAAGGAGGCTGGGAAAAATGTGTCTACCCGAAATTACTTGCCTGCTGAGGAGTATGACACCTCAGATCTGGACTCATCGTCCGATGTGGGGGATGATGCTGAAATCGATGACACTTTCATTAAGAAGGGATGGAACAATGTAAAGACTGTTGCCCTGGCCCCGCAGCCTTAAAGAGGGATCGCCTATGAGTTCGGGGAGCACTAAACCTCATGTGGAGGTCCTGGCTATAAAGGAGAAAGCTGTATCTGCCCCAAGTGGAAAACCACTACCAGGGCCTGATACGGTTTCAGTCCGGAGGTCGCCGGATGCTATTGTGTTGCCTGGAACAGGAGACCCTGCAACCTTGCCTAAAATGGCTCGTCTGCAGCGGGTTCTTCATAAGAGAGTGGCTGATGAGTATGGCTTGGAGTACCCCTACGTACCCAAAGAACTGCTGTTTGAAATAGAGGCCTATCGTGAAAGATGGTATGCGGAAGCCATATGGAACTGTCTCAAAGTGCCCAAGCCATACAGGAACTTTGCTCACTCAGCTGTCATGACCGACCGCTTCAAGGGTTGCCGCCGGGACTGGGGCTATGGTCGGCATATTCACGCCGATCGCATTGTGATTTGTTGTCCAGGGAGAGAGGATGTCACTTATTTCATAGAGACTCTGGACAAGCAATGGAAGCCAATTACCCTTTCGGATCCAAGGTTTTACCTCTGAAACATTCGACAGGAATTTGTTCTTGCCTTTGTGTCTTGTCTTTGCACGGATAAACCGTGCCCTGGATCAAAATGACTTTGCCCTGCTGTAAAGGGGATGTTTGCTCATTAAAAGGAAAAGTGGAGAGCTTGTTGTTTTGTTTTTTTTGCTTTTCTCTCCAAACAAAGGACAGTTTTCCTCTAACTGAACTTGGGGTAGCTAGTCAGTGTGTAATGGTGGGGAGACGCCGTGGTCAAGATGTGGGATGTTCAGTATGTTGCATTGCATTCCCATACGTAGCTACTACGGAGTGTTGAGGCTCTACTAACACTAGGTGGCAGTGGTCTGCAAAAAAAAAAAAAGACTGCATTACTTAGGATTAGAATTGTATTTTCTTTATTTTATGCTAGGCTTAGCATAACACAACTTTATAGAAGGAAATTGCTTCCTCCAGGGGGGGGCAGTTTACTTCTAAATTTGTGTAGAATATTAGTGATAGGATGTTTTATTTTTCTATGCATGTTGTGATTTCTTGCAGGTATTGGAGCAACTATCAACACCACTGGAGAATGGGGTGGGATAGATAGTTAGTGATGGGTGGAATGTATATTTTTGAGAAATGTCAGTATCTAGAGATGTCATGTTATCTGTGTGTTTCTTTTCTCCTTCCCAAAAAAAAAATTTTTTCGTTCAGGCATCTGTTCAAATTTTTGTCGTTTCTTGAGTAAATCAACAGGCCTTCAGGATTGAAGGGTTTTTGATTTCCCTAGCCACTGGGGACAGTGTCTCTTCAAGGAGGGGGTGTGTGTAGCACCCCCCCCAATATTTAGGGGCACTATGTGGAGATTTAGTGGTAGTCTGAGCGGGTAGTTGGGCTCAGGCCAATCAATGATTTAATATTGCTTCTGCTCTGGGTGTGATACTGCCTGGCAGTAGTGTTCGCCGATGCCTGTAGGTGGCACTGTCACTGCCCGCATAGGTTAACCTACGGGGGGTATAACAGCACCTTTGATGTTCCCTCTCTGCAGCTGTGCAGGGGGCGTGGTCTACCTGCTGTGCATGCTGGGAGATGGTACATAAAGGGCAGATGCCATTAGGCGTGAGGCGATTCCTGGGGGACCCCAAGGGGGACCTCTGGTTCAGTGAGTGTGCCTCGTGGCCCACATGGCACGAGGTGCGCGAGTGTGTTTAGGCCTCGGGCACCTTCAGCCCGAGGTCCTGTTGCTGCATCGTGGGCCCAGCTCTGCTGACAGGGGCCTACGCTTCAGAGAAGGATCCAAGGCTGCCTGCTTGTAGGGGGCCCATCTTTAGAAAAAGAGACCAGGGGAGGATCAGTCCCAGGAGATTAGTGACGGTACTGCTATCTCGGGAAGAGGCCTGGAAACTCGCCAAAGAGGGATTCATCGTCTCTGACATCCGTGCTCCATCCCGGCTGCTAGGACCGCTCTCATAGGGACTATCCGGGTGAGCAATGCCCACTCAGGCTTGAGTGGCGACGAGTATAGATACTGAACCTTAAGTGTTGCGTGCCTGAACCTTCTCCTACTTCTCTCAACTTCCTACTCTCTCTCTCTCTCTTCAAGTTGATTGAAAGGAAAAAGAATAAAGCCTTGCTGATTAGGTTTTACTCATGTGTGAACATTGGCCTTATTCCAAGGATTTTTGCCTAGACAACGGAGCTAAGGGATCCACTTGAGAGAGGTAATTGCCGCAGACCCAAAACAAAACCAGCCGGTCCCTTAAATGGGGGTAAGTGCTACACGTCCTACAAGCTGATTTAATAAAGTAGTTGGAAATCGTCTCTCAATGAACTAAAATATTCTCTTCATTTCTCCAAGCACATAGGAAGCAAACTCCTGGTCGCTATGAATACTCAATAATATGCATAATAAATTATTAATAAACAGAATGTATTCAAGTAAATATTCACAGAATTTATTTAGTAAAGATTCTCAACTCTTTTTGTTATTCAGCCCAAATAGATAGCTTAAAGGATATTTTTGTGCCCATGCAAATGTTGGCTCCACAAAAGCTCATACATACCCTCTTTTCTCTTTTGCCATGTTCCATTTGTGGTAATGAAGATAGGAAGGCCAAGCTTCAAAGAGTGCATTCACACTGTCATACTGGTGGTTCATATGCTTGGTCCAGTTCATTTTTGTAGCATTAGTGCTCCCAACCTTGCCTAACCACTTGACCTCCAGAAGATTTACCCCCCTTCATGATCAGGTAATTTTTTTTAATACGGCACTGCGTTACTTTAACTGACAATTGCGCAGTCGCGCGACACTGTAACACAGACAGTAGGTTTTGCAACAATAAAGCTGCGAAGGTCTTGAAAAAGCTCTTTGCTTTTACCTATCATGAGATGTTTCTTGTGTGACACTTTGGTAGTGAGACACCTTTTTATAGGCCATCAGTTGAGACTGAACCAGCTGATATTAATTTGCAATGACAAGGGGCAGGAATGCTTTCTAATTACTTTCTAATTATTTCTGATTTCAGCCGGTGTCTTGGCTTTCCATGCCTTTTTGCACCTCCCTTTCTTCATGTGTTCAATACTTTTTCCCTTTGTCATTCCATTTTATTACACATAACTTAATTTCTGCACTTATTTGTTTTGGTTTCTTTGTATGTATGGATTGCATGGGGTGTTACCGGCGGGGGGTGTAAATTTCATGTCAATAGCACCTTTTGAAATATATTTACCTAGGAAAATAGTGACATGTTCAATACTTATTTTACCCGCTGTATAGACATAAAAAAGTGACCATAAGCCAGTGTTTCTCAACTCCAGTCCTCAAGGCGCCCCAACAGGTCATGTTTTCAGGATTTCCATTATTTTGCACAGGTGATTTGATCAGTTTCACTGCCTTAGTAATTACCACAGCCGTTTCATCTGAGGGAAATCTTGAAAACATGACCTGTTGGGGCGCCTTGAGGACTGGAGTTGAGAAACACTGCCATAAGCAACGAAAAGTCCTAAAAAACACTCAGCTAATAAAAAAACTCAGCACAATTAGAAAATAATAATAATAATAAAAATAATAAAAATGTCTTCATATAAAATCTAGGATAGGCATAATAGCTGCATATATTTTCAGGCACAAATCCATTTAAAACTATAGTAAATAAGTTGATATTTTAATTAGGAAAAATGTATCATAAAGTTTAAAATAATGGTTATAAAAAATATTTATGAAATATAAAATAAAATATGTATAAGAAAAAAAAAGTATGTATTATACAATCTTACAAAAATCAGTTATACTCATAAGGACTCCTATCAAACTCAAAAAATGAGACCCCCTCTAGAATGATCTATATGAGAACCAGGCAGACGTGATCGCCGAGCGGTGCTATTCCAAAGGCCGATGCGATTCTGACGGGTTGCCATCTCTGACGGAACATCGACACTGGGGAAGGACGGAGGACTAGCCGATGCCATGGGATATCCCTGGAGTGGACACCGACAGCAACTGGGATATCTGGCCGCCTATACGTGCCGGCCCGCGGCCAGCTCCACAACCCGAGGACCAGCTTATGAGACCTCCGCAGCCGCCGGTATCGATTGCTGGGCCCAACGGAACGAACGCCATAGACGGTGAGGACAGCGGACCCCCCAGAGGTACACCAGCGCTACACATCCCAGCCCGACACCATTCGGAGGCCCGACAGGACGCCCGCATACCCGCCACTCAGGTACATTCTGTATTTGCCCAGTCCCAGTATTTGCACCCTTTGTAGCGGCGGACAGTCTGGGTGCCAGGTGGGGGCTGCTTTAAAGGCTCAATACCTGAAAAAACAGGTTTTCCCGGGCCGGGGATTGTGTTAGGAAAGGCCGCTGCTTCGGCCTACATCTGGAAGTCAGCGGCCATCTTGCTACACCCAGACCCAAATCATCAGCCACTCAGCCAACCAGCCCCCGATATCAGCCCCCCGGACACATAGCTATCCCTCTATAAGCTCTAGGTGAAGGCCCAGTATATGTGCCCCTCTCCTGGAAATATCCTCGGCCTCTCTAGTTGAATTAGATGAACTATGACTTAGTGCCAGTTAACATCAATCTCTTACTCTCTAAGTGAATATGAGACATTGACAGACAACAAAGTAAGGAGAGATATACGGTGGAGAAAAATATCTGGTGGTGTTTTTGCTTGGCTGCTGATATATGAGGATGCTGGATAGCTCTATTACTGAACCGTGATATAATATCCAGTGATTGTTATTTTAAAATCGCTAGAAAAAACATATCTAACAGAAATAAGACCAATAGGACTGTATGTTGGAAATGGTTTGGAATAACCATATGCCCTATGCCACGTGTTGCTTATGCTTATGCTGCTGAGTAGATGAGACTGAGGGGGGCTCCACTCAGCATGCAGCCTTGAAGCTCTAAAGTCCTAAATATGCCAATAAAGACATCCAAAAAAAATCGCTCTAGCTCTAGCTCGACTAAAAAACATAATAAAGAAATAGCGATTAATCAAGCTGCTACTAATTCTATACAGCGTTTCCTGGTTACCAGCGGAATTGGCCCCAACGCTAGCTGCGGCCAAACGAGGTGCACGAGACGCACCACATCTCTCGCTTCATTAGCAACCTTTGAGAGAAAAAATTCGCCTACATCATCTTACTGCTCAGACCTCATGGAAGAACCTGAATCCCCTACAGCCTCAGACATGTCGTCCTTACTGAGCGGCATTAGAAAAGAACTAGCCGGGATGTTCTATGGTCTTGAAACATCAATAAAAAAGGAAATAGCAGGGGTAAGAACAGATATGGCACATATCCTTGACAGGGTGGAAGATACAGAAAAGAGACAAGATACTCATGAAAACGCTATAAGAGAATTACAACAAGCGGTCACACAGATAGCTCTTGCTCACCGCGTCTCACTATATAAGCTCGAGGATCTCGAGAATAGAAATCGCAGAAACAATCTGCGAATTCGAGGTTTACCTGAAGCTACTGGTGATAAGGACCTGGAGCCATCGATCACGGGTATATTTAATTTAGTTTTGGGAAAGACACCTACTGATCTACTACGCTTTGACCGAATACACCGAGCCTACAGGCCACGCAATATTGTTACTGAGCAACCTAGGGATGTAATATGCCGATTACATTATTTTTCAGACAAGAACGCCATAATGGACAAGATGAGAAGTATCCCCAACATTGATTTCGATGGAGCGACTCTCACTATTTTCTCAGATTTGTCCAAAGAAACGTTAGACCGCCGTAGAGGCCTAAAACCACTTCTGGAACATTTACGTTCTAATGGAATCACTTATAGATGGGGTTTCCCGGCGTGCCTTATTGCCACCAAAAATGGTCGCTCACACACTCTTCGGTTCCCAGAGGAATTACCACAATTTCTAAAGGTCCTTGATCTTCCATCAATGGACCTCCCGGGTTGGCATGACCCGATCCCTAAGGTCTCATATATCCAGGACTCTCATTGGCAAAAACCTATTACTAAAAAAGGACGTTCTTCTACACGAGACATTGAACAACAACATAGATGAGTAAAGAGTATTTAGATCTACGTGTTTGTTCCCTCCCTGATATAACATGCTTTTAAGCTACTATGCTTAAACGAAATGAAATAAGATTTAGCAGTTAGAGAATATTGATTCTAAGAAGGTCTATTGCTTATGGTTTATTGAGCTATATTGGAGTAAAAAGTATTTTTTATTTGGCATATTGCCAGTCGCACAGCTGAATGCGGGTGGAGCATAATGCCCCCAAGTGTCCTTCATACGACATGTTCCCCTCCCCTTTTTTCCTTTTGGGGCTGGAGAGAGCAGGTAGCCTTCGAGTAATTCTCGGTCCCGTCCTCCCTAGGGAGCTCTGGACGGCTGCCTGCCCTCCCTCACCCCACAGGGACCACCGCAGATATCTGCGTGACAAATTAAAATTTCCCACATGCGCCCCGATGGGCGTTACTGCTGTTTATGTAAATTTGTTTGTTTTCTGTGTTTTTGTCTCTCAATATATACCTGTTTTATTTTTATTCTTCCCCCCCCCCCTCGAGGCCGGTACGCATGGAGAAATAGGCGCAGGAGTTACGCTCCACAGAGATGATGGCCACACTTAAAGTCACCTCCTATAATGTTAGGGGTCTAAATGTGGCGGCTAAACGCCATCAGGTTACCCGTGAACTACAGAAGTTGTCTTCTTCCATTGTGTATCTTCAAGAAACACATTTAACCCATACGACACAGGTCAAATTGAATTCGGTATATTTTCCCCAGTGGTACTACGGTCTTTCAGATACGAATAAGGCTAAGGGTGTGGCTATCGGTCTTAGTGCTAGCGTACCTTTTCGCTTTTTAGATATGCAAGCGGATGACCATGGCCGTTTTCTTTTTATAAAGGGCTATCTGGGCACTATCCAATGTACCCTAGCAATTATATATTGTCCGAACCAAAATCAAACTATTTTCTTTTCTCAAACTCTCACTGATCTATCACATTTTGCTGAGGGATTAATTATACTGGCAGGGGATATAAACATGTCTCTAGACCCTGCTTTAGATACATCCCATGGTCGTTCTAATATCTCTTTTAAACGTCTGTCTACTGTTAAAAAAAAACTAACAGACTGGCAATTAATAGACGTATGGCGTATTTTACATCCAAAAGAAAAAGACCTCTCATTTTTCGAAGACTCATCAGTCCTATTCCCGAATAGATAATATTTTTTTAGACCATCATCATCTTCCATTATTAAAATCGGCGGATATAGGCACAGCGACAATATCAGACCATGCACCTGTGTCGATGACTATGACCATGCCCACTCTGCCTCAACGCTCCAGTAATTGGAAACTTAATGATTCCCTTTTATCTAATGCAACAGAGGTTGCAACGTTTGCCTCACATATATCACAATACTTTAGAGACAGCAAACCATCTGAAACATCTCCTGCTATTATATGGGAAGCACACAAGGCAACCATGAGAGGGCGATTTATAGAACTTGGGGCAAGGAAAAAGAGAGAGCATGGGCAACGTCTGGAGCAGGTTCTTCATCAAATAACTGAACTGGATAAACAACACAAACTTACTTTACATATATCCCATTTAGAAGCTCTTACGTTGAAGCGAGAAGAGTTGAAAAACCTGCTTAACTTAGACACAACTCGGAGATTTCAACGCTACTCGCAAAAACTTTATGAGTGGGGAGATAAACCCAGTAGACAATTAGCAAGATCCCTTAAAGAAAAACAGACTAGATCATTTATCCCTAAAATAAAATTATCTAATGGAAACATAGTCTATGTGACTCCCCATATTGCTAAAGCTTTTAGGGAGTATTATGCAGATCTGTATAAGGTGCAATGTGATTCTCCGTCTCTGACTATAAAGGAGAGACGTAGTCTCATGCTTGCATATTTAAAAGAAGCTAATTTGCCTAAACTTTCAAACTCAGCTCTCAGAGAGCTTGAATCAGAATTCTCGGTAGAAGAATTTCAGATAGCTCTGAAATCTTCACCGATAGGTAAAGCACCGGGACCGGACGGTTACACTACTCGATACTATAAAACATTTAGTGATGTTCTTTTGCCCCAGCTCACGACTTACGCCAACTCAATCTCACAGACTTCGGGATTACGTCCGGAATCTCTTACAGCTCATATCTCAGTTATTCTTAAAACAGATAAGGACCCCACTCAATGCAGTAGTTACAGGCCAATTTCCTTATTAAACGTGGATATTAAATTATACTCGAAGGTAATGGCTAACAGACTACTCCCTCTGGTACCTAGATGGATCTCTACAGACCAGACAGGTTTCATGCCATATAGAGAAGCCAAGGATAATTCTCTCCGGGCGATATCTCTTATACAACACGTTCAAAAGACGTCCCAGCCCACCCTATTTGTATCCACAGACGCAGAAAAAGCGTTTGATAGGGTGGACTGGGAATATTTAAAAATGACCCTGCAACATTTTGGGTTGGGACCCAAGATGCTCCACCCTATCACCTCCCTTTATACTAATCCTACGGCACAAATTCGCATCAACGGCACTTTGAGTGAGTCATTTCAACTATTTAATGGGACTAGACAGGGTTGTCCCCTGTCGCCCCTTTTATTTGCCCTCACACTCGAACCTTTTTTGGCAACTGTAAGACATAATTCAAATATACATGGGATTCAAGTAGAAAATAAAATACACAAATATGCGGCATATGCGGACGACATATTATTCTTTATCCAGCAGCCCCGCATATCGCTTCCTAATTTAATGACAGCCTTCTCCACTTTTCAGACACTTTCTAACTTTAAAATTAACCTTATTAAGTCTGAAATTTTAAATATTAATCTACCAGGAAGAGAGGCGGAAAGGTTAAAACCCCTCTTCCCTTTCAGATGGGTTCAATGTAGTATGAAATATCTGGGAGTGAATTTGACGTCTCATACCCAGTCCCTCTTTAAATATAATTATATTCCATTATTGAATAATATTAGAAAGGATCTACAAAAGTGGAGTTTGCTGACACATTCATGGCTGGGTAAAGTAAGTATAGTCAAAATGAATATTCTACCCAGAGTTCTTTTTTTTTTTCAAATGATCCCATTGGGTGTGCCCATAGGTTTTTTTTCATTAGTACAGACCATGGTCTCCCGCTTTATTTGGAAGAACAGCCACCCCAGAGTATCTAAGGAAGTGTTATTTCGCTCCAAGGAGGCTGGGGGGCTGGCCCTCCCAAATTTCAAGAGATATTACCAGGCTGTTATCTTATCTAGAATTGTTGAATGGAAATACGCAGCTAAATCCAAACTTTGGGTGAGTTTGGAATACGATTTGAGTAAAACAGATCTAGCAACTATACCCTGGTTACCACGCACACATAGGCACCTTGCCTCAAGTACCTCTATATTAACTACATCCACCCTTGATGTGTGGGATGCTTTACATAGGAAGATTTCATGGTCGTATGCTTCTCCTCTGCTACCGCTTTTGGAACATGATTATTTCTTACCCGGTCTATTAGATCCGGGATATAAGACATGGTCGCCAGAAGGACCCCTTTTATTACACCAGGTCTTGCGAGCAAATGCTCCCAAGCCCCTTAAGGAAATCCTTGACCATAAGCCGATTACGTTTCTTGACAAATGGAGATACACCCAAATGCAGGCGTTTCTTAGAACTTTGCCTCAGCCGCTCAAAGGTATACAGGACCTAAACAGCATTGAGGAAGTTTTCAACTCAACGGAATTACCTGAACATAGTATCTCTGCATTTTATAAATCACTTAGTAAATTCCAAGAAGACACTTATCCTCCTTTCCTTACTAAGTGGGAGACAGATTTGGAATCCTGTATCCCAGATAGTCAAAAAGATAAAGTTCTGCAGTTGACTCATATTTCTTCAATTGCATCTAAGTCGGCTGAGGTTAATTATAAATTGCTAACTAGATGGCACTATACTCCATCAAGGCTCCATCAGATGTTCCCCGCCAATTCCCCACTGTGCTGGAGGAACTGTGGGAACAGAGCAACCCACGCACATATATGGTGGTCGTGCCCACATATTCGCTCCTACTGGTTTAGCATTATTCGAATTATTCAACAAATAACCAATACTAATCTCCCTATGGATGCATGGACCATTCTTTTCCATGCTACTAAAGAACCTGTCAGAAAATATAAATGTTCTCTAGTACCATATCTGCTTAATACGGCCAAAGCACTAATACCTACCCTTTGGGGCCAACCTGAGACTCCATCCATGAAAAAGTGGTTCCAAAAAATATCAGAGGTCCATCTCATGGAAGATATTACCCATTATAACAAGGACACTTATCAACGACACATCTCAACTTGGACTCCGTGGATGGAGTTCAAGGACACCTCAACCTATAGGGAAATAATGGCACAACGCCACTAAGACTTAACCCATATATACTGGATAAGTTACTTGGAGTTTAAGATCGAGCTATTTGGGGTACTGATGGGCTTACTCCTTAAGAGACTATAAATTATATGGAGCAATATATATATCGCTAGACACCATGCATGCCGGCCTATTTTTCCCTTTTTCCCTTTTTTTTTTTCTCTTTCCTATTTTTCCTCTGTCCCTTTTCCCAATTATCCCCTCCCATCCCCCCTTCTTCCCCCCCTCCTTTTTTTTTATATATTTGTATGCTCCGAGAGGGACCTTAACCACTTCAATACCATGCACTTATGCACCTTCCCGCCCAGACCAATTTTCAGCTTTCAGTACTCTCACACTTTGAATGACAATTACTTAGTCATGCTACACTGTATCCAAACAAAATTTTTATCATTTTCTTCTCACAAATAGAGCTTTCTTTTGGTGGTATTTAATCGCCACTGGGTTTTTTCTTTTTTGCGATATAAGCAAAAAAACAGCAATTTTTTTTTTAAAAAAAAACACTTTTTTTTAGTTTCTATTGTAAAATTTTGCAAATAAGTATTTTTTCTTCATAAATTTGTGCCAAAATGTATACTGCTACATATCTTTGGTAAAATGAACCCAAATTAGTGTATATTATTTGGTCTTTGTGAAAGTTATAGAGTCTACAAACTATGGTGGCAATCACTGAAAATTTATCACATCTGATCACGCCTGATGTACTGAAGGGATATCTCATTTGTTGAGACACTAACAAGCGAGGAAAGTACAAATACC
Source organism: Rana muscosa (assembly GCA_029206835.1). Lineage (NCBI taxonomy): Eukaryota > Metazoa > Chordata > Amphibia > Anura > Ranidae > Rana > Rana muscosa. Next base: position 382,781,884 of record CM055127.1, read on the forward strand.
CCAAAATTACCCCTTTTTGGAAAGTAGACAGTCCAAGGTATTTACTAAGAGGCGTGGTGAGTTTTTTAAAGTTGTATTTTTTTCCCACAATTCTTGGGAAAATTTAATTTTTTTTTTTTTTTTTTACACAAACTGGTCATATTAACAGTTTTTTTCTCTCACACAGCATATGCATAATTGCAACTACACCCCAAAATACATTCTGCTACTCCTCCTGAGTGTAGCGATACCACATGTGTGAGACTTTTACACAGCCTGGCCACATACAGAGGCCCAACATTGAAGTAGCACTTTCAGGCGTTCTACAAGCATAAATCACACATATCCTTTCTCAACCACCTATTACACTTTTGAAGGCCCTGGAGCACCAGGACAATGGAATTTTCCACAAAATGACCCCATTTTGGAAAGCACACACCCCAACGTATAATCTATGAAGCATTATGAGTCTTTTGAACGGTTCATTTTTTTCCAGAAGGTTTTGGAAAATGTGGAGAAAAAATGAAAATGCATTTTTTTTTACACAAAGTTGTTCATTTATAAGATATTTCTAACGCATAGCATATACATAGCACAAATGACACCCCAAAATGCATTCTTCAACTCCTCCTGAGTATAGCGATACCACATGTGTGAGACTTTTACACAGCCTGGCCATATACAGAGGCCCAACATTGAAGTAGCACTTTCAGGCGTTCTACAAGCATAAATCGCACATATCCTTTCTCAACCACCTATTACAATTTTGAAGGCCCTGGAGCACCAGGACAATAGAATTTTCCACAAAATGACCCCATTTTGGAAAGCACACACCCCAACGTATAATCTATGAAGCATTATGAGTCTTTTGAACGGTTCATTTTTTTCCAGAAGGTTTTGGAAAATGTGGAGAAAAAATGAAAATGCATTTTTTTTACACAAAGTTGTCCATTTATAAGATATTTCTAACGCATAGCATATACATAGCACAAATGACACCCCAAAATGCATTCTGCTACTCCTCCTGAGTATAGCGATACCACATGTGTGAGACTTTTACACAGCCTGTCCATATACAGAGGCCCAACATTGAAGTAGCACTTTCAGGCGTTCTACAAGCATAAATCGCACATATCCTTTCTCAACCACCTATTACAATTTTGAAGGCCCTGGAGCACCAGGACAATAGAATTTTCCACAAAATGACCCCATTTTGGAAAGCACACACCCCAACGTATAATCTATGAAGCATTATGAGTCTTTTGAACGGTTCATTTTTTTCCAGAAGGTTTTGGAAAATGTGGAGAAAAAATGAAAATGCATTTTTTTTACACAAAGTTGTCCATTTATAAGATATTTCTAATGCATAGCATATACATAGCAAAAATAACACCCAAAAATGCATTCTGCTACTCCTCCTGAGTATAGCGATACCACATGTGTGAGACTTTTACACAGCCTGGCCATATACAGAGGCCCAACATTGAAGTAGCACTTTCAGGCGTTCTACAAGCATAAATCGCACATATCCTTTCTCAATCACCTATTACAATTTTGAAGGCCCTGGAGCACCAGGACAATAGAATTTTCCACAAAATGACCCCATTTTGGAAAGCACACACCCCAACGTATAATCTATGAAGCATTATGAGTCTTTTGAACGGTTCATTTTTTTCCAGAAGGTTTTGGAAAATGTGGAGAAAAAATTAAAATGCTTTTTTTTACACAAAGTTGTCAATTTATAAGATATTTCTAACACATAATATGTACATAGCAAAAATTACACCCCAAAATGCATTCTGCTACTCCTCCCGAGTATGGCGATACCACATGTTTGAGACTTTTACAATACTGTATTGCTGGCACTTTCCCTCGATTTAGGCTACATAGGGGTCCATTTAAGACTAGCAGATAATTTTTATTGCCAACTTTATATTCCTAAACTATGCGGGTTTTAAGGAATGTAGTTATTTAGTACCCCTTCACACTGTTACCCACAGTGTGCTTACTTGGTTGTGTTGCTGTTGTGCGATGGGTGGGGCGGGGTTGGGTTGGTTGGTCTTGGCCGGCTTGCTCAGTCCCGGGAGCTTTGATGCGCCCTTGGGCTCCCCCCTTCCCCCCCTCCCTTGTGCTGGGTCATGTGGGGGGTTGGGGGGGGATGCCGATGTGCGCATCGACGTCACGCCTCCGGCGTTACGCGCGCTGCGTCACCTCGGTGACGCAGGCGTGCTTGCGCTGTTGATTTCCACCTTGGCGTCCTCACGGGGTGGCTGGCGTTGGGACGGCGGGCAGCCTGTGCTGCCCTTTGGTCTGACGCCGCCTCCCCGTTCTATTGGCCACTGAGCGTGACGGTGGTTGGACCTTCCCCGCCCATTGCAGTGAGTATATTTACTCCCTCCGGCACAGTTTGTTTCTCATGGCGGATGCGTCCGTGGATATGGTTGCAGCACGGTTTTGCATTGTCCATAACTGTATAGGTACATTTTGCCTTTTATCTTCACTCTATCCTGCTACCCTTTCACTCTTTCTTTACTTGGTTATAATTCCTATCTTTATTTACGGTACACTGCCTTGGCATTAGGGCTGATACATTGTCCCTCTGCCACTTATTGTTACCACAATGGGCCACAACGCATCATACTTCACACTCTACATATATTATTATACTTTTTCACCCTACAGATCCCTGCTATATCTCATCACTTCCCTCATTCCCTTATCTCTATCTCTCCTCACATTTTTGGATCATTCACGGTTTTTATTGTTTATTATTATACCCCTTGTTCCCCTCAGATGGTTACATCTATGATCGATACACCTGCTATCCATGCCTGCGGAGGTCCTCCGTCTGGGTATCCCAACTTTTGCTACGGGTTCCAGCCTGCATGGAGGGGTTTATCCGCCTCAGCTCCCGGGAGCTGTTGTTTCTCCGGCCGGGCCCGCCCTCTACGCCCTTACCCACAATCACAGGCATACCTGTAAGTTACCCGGGGAATTGTTACTGCTCTATCTCTATCTCCTGCCCCGCATTATGTCTATACATCTTATAATAATTTCTATTCTAAATTTTACTGCCTTGTCATTTATAGACCTCCACCTCATACCTGCTCCTGAAGAGTGGCAGTAGCCACGAAACGCGTTGAGCCAATAAGATGCCCCTACCTATACATGCTGCTACTGTACCACCTATCACCTCATACATCGATTGGTATTCACCAACCAATTACGGTTATAACTACCATGGAGATAAACTTTAAAGAAACTGGTTATGTACAATTTCCATATAATGCACCAATATGCCTACTGAGAGCTAATTAGTTGCTCTTTTGCGTATATATGTGAATACCACTATTACCTACCAGTCTCTATACTTAGTGGACTGTGCCAACGTATTCAATTTTTAATTAATTTTTTACTATGGAGACACGCTTCATTGAATGGGCCCTCCCCCTCCCCCTCTGATCTTGATACTGTTTTATTCATGAACCAAATATGTTACTATATCTTACTACTATTGATTGTTGTAATCTATATACCATTCAATTGTGAACTAGTACATTAGGTATGCTATGTCATTATTGTTTTTGTTACCTCTTTTATGCGAATAAAATACTGACTGTCAATTGCTATGCAATGTTTTTCTGTAATATCTTTGGTTCCACCAAACTGGATACCTGCCCTATTCAATTGATCCGTGCTACCTCCTGGGATGCATGCTTCAACTAAAAGTCCCACTTTTGCATAATTTCTTCCTTTTTTACACAGCCTGGCCACATACAGAGGCCCAACATCCAAGTAGCACCTCCAGGCATTCTAGCAGCATTAATTGCACATATCATTTTCTGACTACCGATCACATTTTTGAAGGCCCTTCATATATCTAACACATAGCAGGTACATACCAAATAACAAAAGATTACCTGTGGTTTTAGAAGTGCAGTGGTCCACAGAGGAGAGCATCGGTCCAGGCAGCAGGCAGGGATGAGGTCAGCGACAGCAAAAGCAATCATCCAGGCAGCAGGCAGGAATACTGTCCATAGTTCGCACAGGCAGAGATACTGTCAGCACAGCCAGAGCACAGCCAAAGCACAGGTCCAGGTAGCAGGCAGAGGTGTCCCGGCAGAAATGCTGTCCAAAGTCAGCAGGCAGATATATGGTCAACACAGCCAAAGTATTGGTCCAAGCAGCAGGAAGAAACATGGTCCATAATGTCATGGGTCATTACAGGCAGTAATATGGTCAGCACAGCCAAATTATTGGTCCAGGCAGCAGGAAGGACCATCAAGCTTAGGGCCAGGGGGACAGGGGTAGAGGCTTCTCCCACCCAAATCGCTTTGAAGCCTCCGGGCAACCAGACCCTGTTCTTGGAGCACAGAAAACGAAAAACTGGTTTTCTCTACTCAGAACGCTATTCTGAAGCCCCTCACATATGTGAGACCCCTGTGTACTAAAAGTAGATGGCCAAAAGATCAGTCCAAGTGGCAGGCAAAAACATGGTCGATTAACAGGCCAAGGTCGGTACACGTGGAAGTCAGAAACGTGGTTTAAATCGGCAGGGAGAGGCATCGTCGGTAAACAGGCTGAGGTTGGTGCACGTGGAGGTCAGAAACGTGGTTTAAATCGGCAAGCAAAGACATCGTCGGTAAACAGGCCAGGGTCAGTTAATTAACATGGAAGGTAGTTAGTAACATGGTAGCAGGCAAATAGGGAAATGGCAGTCTGTTAATAATAAGGGGAACTAATGGATGTATGATAATTTTTGAAGCAATTTCCGATGCACAGGCCAGGTTGGGAGGGACAATCGGGACAATAATATCTGGTGTCTCTTCTTACTCCTCCTCTGCTGCATACACGGCATTTCTTTTGGCGTCTTCTTCCAGATTCTGTGGGGGGGATGCTAAAGGGATAGTGTCGCTCGTGAAGCCGACTCACACTATCAGAGCGAATGCTTCCTGGGGCGGGATCTTGTTGGTAAATGAGGGCATCGATGATATCTTCGATATATTGGAGGTAGTGGAGTCTGTGATTTTGAGTTGCTTTTTGGTTGCAGACAAACGAATTGAAAAGGGCCATGTGAAACAGGTGAAACGCAACTTTTTTGTGCCAATAATGGGACTTTCTGGTTGATAAGTAGGGCTGTAGCATCTGGTCGTTTAAATCCCCCCCCCCATGTACAAATTGTAGTCGTGGACACATTCAGGCTTTACAATGGAGCCGCGTCTTCTTGGGATCTCCACCATGGTGTCATTGTGGATCGTAGAGAGGATGTGGACATCTTTCTTGTCCCTCCACTTCATGGCCAACACCTCCTCGTTCCTCATGGATGCCGATTCTCCAGGTCGCAATTTTTTTGTCAATAAATTTTGTGGGAATCCCTTCCGTTTTTTTTTTTAAGGTACCGCAGGCCGGGGTTTGTTTACTGTAAAGGTGGCGAAAAAGGGGCAGGCTGGTATAATAATTATCAACATATAAATGGTAACCTTTTCCGAACAGGGGGTATGCCAACTCCCAGACAATTTTCCCACTGGTTCCAATATATGTGGGGCAATCACGGGGCTGGAGCTGGGAGTCTTTGCCTTCGTAGATCCTGAATTTGCAGACGTATCCAGTGGCTCGATCACATAATTTATTTAATTTTAACCCATACCTGGCTCTCTTGCTTGGTATGTACTGCTTGAACTGCAGTCGGCCGGTGAAATGTACGAGGGACTCGTCCACACAAATTTTTTGGTCTGGGGTGAAAACTTCTTCAAATCGCTGGGAAAAGGCATTGATTAGGGGGCGTATCTTGTACAATTTGTCGTAGTTGGGATGATCTCGGGGAGGGCACTGTGAATTGTCATTGAAGTGGAGAAAGCGCATAATCATGTCGTATCTTTTCCTGGACATGACAGCGGAATATATGGGCATGTGTTGGATGGGGCGTTTGGACCAATATGAATGGACTTCGTTCTTTTTTGTAAGCCCCATATTGAACATAAGGCCCAAAAATAATTTAAATTCCTCCAATGTTAGACGCCGCCACTGGAACATGCGAGCGTAGGAAGAATCGGGGTTGGCAGCAATAAATTGGGATGCATACAGATTCGTTTGATCCACTATATTCTGCAGCAAATCTTGTGGGAAAAATAAACAAAAATAATAAAATTTAGAAAAATTTGTAGTGTCGGGCTGCACACCTGGCTGTGCGGTGAAAGGGGGGATGATAGCGGATCCTGAGTTGGCAGGCAACCATAAGGGGTTTGCCAGGGCATCGGGAAGGTAGGATTGGGGCTGGATTCTTCGGGTTGGGCGTGCATTTCCATTGCTTGTACTGGGCTCCTCTTCCTGGGGTATGGCGCTGCTGGTGGTGGGCAGTTCTCCTGATCTTGGTGCTGATCTTGGTGCTGATCATGGTGCCGATCGCATTCTTTTGGGAGGGACGGTTTCCTCCGGGGACTCGGACTCTGAGCCACTATCCTCCACTGGCTCGTATTCCGAACCAGAATCGGATAATGGGAGCTCCCCGCTGCTCTCATCATCCGACATGGCAAGAATGGCATATGCCCCCTCAGGTGTGTAAACCCTTTGGGACATTATGGCAGTGCTTATTGGTGGGCCTGTGTAATGGTACTGCTGGTGGTAGTGGTGGCGGTCTGTGTGGTAGTACCGATGGAGGTATTAGTGGTGGGCCTGTGTGGTGGTACCGATGGCGGTATGGGTGGTGGTGGTACCAATGGCGGTACAGGTGGTGGTGGTACCGATGGCGGTACGGGTGGTGGTGGTGGCGGCGGTACCGATGGCGGTACAGGTGGCGGTACGGGTGGTGGTGGTAGCGATGGCGGTATGGGTGGTGGTGGTACCGATGGCGGTACAGGTGGTGGTGGTACCGATGGCGGTACAGGTGGTGGTGGTACCAATGGCGGTACGGGTGGTGATGGTACCGATGGCGGTACAGGTGGTGGTGGCACTACCGACGGTGGTACGGGTGGTGGTACTGGTGGTGGTACCGATGGCGGCACTAGTGGTGATACTGGTAGCGGGCCTGTGTGGCAGTATAGATGCTGGGCCTGGTGGCGGTACTGGTGGTGGTACTGGTACCGATGGCGGTACTGGTAGCCTGTGTGGCGGTGCCAATGGCGGTACCGATGGAGGTGGGCCTGTGACAGATGATTGACAGATGGCTGATTGATTGACAGATGGGCTGATTGATTGATTGACAGATGGGTTGATTGATTGACAGATGGGGTGATTGATTGACAGGTGGGGTGATTGATTGACAGATCGGCTGATTGATTGACAGATCGGCTGATTGAGTGACAGATGGGCTGATTGATTGACAGATGGGATGATTGATTGACAGATGGGCTGATTGACAGATGGGCTGATTGACAGATGGGCTGATTGGCTGGGCTGATTGATGTGCTGGGCTGTGTGACAGGTCCTCTTTATGGGGGGGGCGTGTTGTGCACTGTAAACTTATGTAGACAAACTACACTGAGCTAACTTACTGATCTCTTCTCTCTCCTCACAGATGGGTGTGTGAGGAGAGAGCAGGGATCAGGTAGTAACTCCTGTGGAGTTTGTTTACATTTGTGACCGGCTGTGATTGGACACAGCCGGTCACGTGGTAAACAGCCAATTCATTGGCTGTTTACTCTGATCGGGGACGCGCTGTGTCCAAGGGACACTCGCCTTCCCCGATCCCCGCTCTGCAAGCCTGTGGCGGCGCGCACGGAGCGTGCCGCCGAGTTTGTGTTTGACAGGTGATCGGCTGTGACTTTGACACAGCCGATCACATGGTAAACAGCCAATGAAATTGGCTGTTTACCGTGATCGGGGAAGCGCTGTGACCGAGGGACACATGCCGTCCCCGATCACCGCGCTGCGCGCCCCCGCGGGCGCGCGCAAGGCGTTATCCTGCAGGACATCATATGACGTCCAGTATCGATATTGCAACCACTTCCCGGACGTCAATTCACTATTGACTGGGCGGGAAGTGGTTAAGTGAAGCTAAGATAAACTATACAGGAGAGAATAGTTAAATAACAATGAGGAAGGAGATACATACTGTAAAATTAACGAACACAGAGAGGAGGGGGGGAGGTTTTTCTTTTTTTTTCTTTTTTTTGTGTTGAGTGGACCCTAACACTAGACTTTTAGTTTGAGGTAGTTTTCGGAATCACTTCACCATAAAAGGCACTAATATTGGAGTTTCACTACATAAGATATTGGGGTGAGAATAAGGTGGCCCCTACTCCCCTCTCCTTTTTACCCCCCTCCCCCCTTTTTTTTTTCCTTTTATTTGGTAGAATTTAACACTAGGTTTTTAGTTAGTAGAAGTGTTTGGAATTATCCTATTTTTAAGAGCACCCATACCAGAGTATCACTTATAAGACACCGGGGAGAAAATAATATTACTCCCCCTTCCCCTCCCTCCCCCTTTTTCTTAATCCTCTTCCCTTCCCCCCCCCCCCCCCGATTATTATTTTTTTTCTCTTGGTCATTCATTTGGCCTATATCAGGTTTTAATACCTGTCTTTTTGTTAGTATGAAGCAGTTTTTTCCCCTCCCTTTTTTTTTTTCCCTCCACAACCTGGTCACTTTTTGTCTCTATACATAGGTATTGACACTTTCCCTCCCCTCTTTTCTTAATTCTCTTCCCTTCCCCCCCCCCTCTTTTTCCTTCCCCCTCCACATCCTGGTCACCTTTTGTCTCTACACATAGGAATTGACACTTTTTTTTTTTTCTTACATAGCCTATATCAGGTTCTAATACTTGTCTTTTTGTTAGTAGGTAGAAGGTTTTTTTTTTTCATCTCTCCCCCTTCCTCGCTGCTCTGTTTCTATTTCTGATTACTCCTTGCCCTCTCTCCCGCCCAGCCTTGATTCCCCTAGGCATTGGGAGATTTCATGGCCGGGCCTTTTATATATAGGAGTGTAGAGTATTGTCTTTTTTTTTTTTTTTTTTGTTACTGTTTGGAAATATTGAGAGTGTGTATGTGTCCTATGTATTGTATTGTAAATATGTGATGTGTTGTTAAAAAAACAATAAAAAGATATTAAATAAAAAAAGAATGATCTATATACTTCAAATGATGGTATTAACATCTAAGCTCTTCATTGAGTCCTGAGGGAAATAGTGTGTTCAATGTAAAAATCCAAAAAGTCTCCCTTTCACATAATTTACAAAACCAGGAAAAGGGAGACTTTTGGGAATAGCTTCTATAAAGAAGACATTTAGGCCCTCGGTGGATTTCTAATGATATATTGATAAATGTCTGGGGACACTATTCTCTACCTTCCATTGTTCAATAAATCTTCGGTGTTCACCAAATCGAGTTCTAAGGGTCCAGATGGTACATACTACATTAGGTAGATTACATGGACACCTTCAATAATACATAACAAAATCCATAGAGCAATTGTAAAACTGTAAAATTCTGAAATTGTATACAGTAGTTTTGACTCGGTCTCATGTATAACGGTTTCTTGCCTATGCATGATATAGGGGCATGTGAGGAATTTTCTTTTTTTACACTGATACATTCCCACCACCAGATTCCCTAAAAAACTGGACCTGATCTTTGGTTTCTACTTGCTTTTCAATTGGCTGGGGGTTATTTTGCCCTTGCCTTTCAACACCCTACGATACACAAACCTAGGTTTTTCAGGTAATAAGGGGCATAATTTGGGATCCTGCTTCAAAATGACCCACTGCTTTTTCAAAAATATGTTCCCTTTCTCTAAATTGACTGTGGAATTGCATAATAAATTTGATATCTCTAATGTCAATTTTATATATATATACCGTATATATTATTTTTTTGCGTACCTATGATACTATGCAGCTAGATAGGCTTTAAAGGCCTCCATTACTAATACGTCAGAGAAAAATTTAATTACACATTTTTTTTTTTTTTTACATCTGACCTTGTTTTATATAATCCTCTTTCAAGGTGCAGTTTTTCCTCAGCTGGCAGAACTGGCTCCCAGGGATATTTTGGTGGTGACAGCTTTAGAAATGGAGGTAAGAAATGACCCCATTGGTTTGAAAAGGTTTTTTGAAATGATAGTGGAGCTCAGCTCCAAATCAAGGAAGATTAAGGAACTGAGGTCAACCACATGTGTAAAGGACAAGCCCATCTCATTATTAATGTAATAATGTATACGTGAAGTCATGAAAACATGAGAGCAAAATCATGATGCTGATAACCACCATTTACTGATAGGGGCTCAAGACATTAAAGGCAATGTAAACCTTCCTACCTGCACCTTATGTTTTTCACCTGCATATGATGTGCATTGATCATGTAGTTTTGGGTATCATTTGTTGTCCTGTACGCACAACCTATAGTAGAGTAAACCTTCACATTCCTGTGTAGTACTTTCTGTTTGGATTCAAACAACAGACATGCGACATGGCATTGCACAGGTTAATGCATGACCTTTGTGTGTAGTGTGGAATCTGCGTTTTCCTTTGCAGAAACAATATATCCCATGATCCTCGAGTCTCCAACTCTAGCATTCGTGCAGGTGAGAGCTAAACAGTAATTAGCAATGACTCAGACACAAACAGGCAGAGCATTCACAGACACACAGAGAGCTTACCATGTAGCCAGAAGATGTTTTCTATTACATTAGCACTCCCGTGTTTGTGATGTGACACAGAGCGGATTGCAACGCATGCATTGGATGTTGTTTGAGGCTGGACAGAAAGTTTTCCCCTTGGTGCATAGGGACAGGCTATATGTAGCAATACATGAACATGGATCAGCCTTGCCAGCACAAACTGCAGCCATAACTTGTGAGCCTATCATTACAAGGTAAAGCAAACAAACAGCAATATAACTACACTAATACCATGAAATAATAAAAACATTTGAAAGTGCACACTGCCTTTAAGTAATATTAAATATTTAATATATATTTATATTTTTTTAAATAACAAACATGTTATACTTACCTGCTCTGTGTAGTGGACCTCTTCTCAGGTCCTCCACCAACACTCCTGGCCCCTCATTCCTGCCAAGTGCCCCCAGAGCAAACAGCTTGCAATGGGGACACCCAAGCAGGCTCACCCTTGAGCTGCTGCTCTGTGTGTTCATTCTCACCCAAAGTCGCATCTTGGCCCCTCCCCTCTCTCTCCTCATTGGATCACTGGCTGTGATTGACATCAGCAGGAGCCAATGGCTCCCGCTGCTACTTCAGCCAATGAGGGAGAGTCCCTGGAGATCTGGGGCTCTCGTGCACATGACTGGATCGTGATGGGACTCGGGTAAGTATTGGGGGGGGGGGGCTGGAGGGATGCTGCCTTGAGTCTTTAGAACCACTTTAATTAACACTTTTTTCCAAAAGAAAAGCAGATGGAGTTATAGAACTTTTCATTCAACATATTGCTGAAATTTGTGGTTTACCTGCAGTTGTAGTGTACCTGTACTGGAATGGTACAGTTATATTTACAGCCTTGCTTGGATACACAAGGAATAACAGAAGGACTTCCACGTTTGCTCTGTATTGTATATTGCACCAATTTTAACAAATTAAATGCAGATTCATACCTGCTTTTGTTCTGTAGATTATGCAACAAGCCAGTCCAATAACTTCTTCAAACTGATTGATTAGTGGAATGATCTGCTGTAATAACAGAATCAATCCTGAGGTGTAAAATCAGATAATCTGCATTTTGGTATCCCTGTAGATTTGCAATATAGCCAATATATCAACTAATGTAAAAGGCTCACTGCAGTAAATGTAAGGGCACAACTGGGTTTACTTAACATTTTACATCATGTTTTGTGCGAACATCTGAGAAATGCAGTCAATCACAAGAGATCTTTGGATGTGTTCTGTATTATTATTATTATTATAATACAGGCATCATATAGCACCAACAGTTTGCGTAGCGCTTTACAACATGAGGACAGACAGTACAGTTACAATACAATTCAATACAGGAGGAATCAGAGGTATTGAAATAGAATACTGTTGCTATGGCTTTTGGTAGTTTGAGAAGTTTATAGCTGGCTACAGATCAAACAGAAAAGCAAATTTTAATAACTCACATTTTAAATTACTTTATGTATTTTCAATATGTTCTTAAATAATCGTAGAGTGTTCCTTTAAAGGAGATATATTTTTTATAATAATTTAATATTTTTTTAGTAAGGTAATAATGACATACTGCATAGTAATATTTCCTATTTACCTTTACGTCCAGTAGGTGGGGCTCTATGCATCTTTTCACATGTTTACCAGGCTATTTTTAACTGCTCAGTAAAAAAAGTCTGTTGTTTACAGTGCTTAAACACAACTTAAACACAACTTTAAAAGTCAGAGAAGAGATTAATCCCCACTCCCTCCCACTCGATGCACAATCTGCTCATACATGTCATATGGAAGTTTCAGTTAGAGAGTCTTTAAGGAAAAAGCCTTTGATGTTATCTCTTTAAGCGCTCATTCACATTGAACACAGCTCTGAAATCGTGCAAATTCATCTGAAATCGCACGATTTCAAAGCCACATTGTCGGGTCTGACTTGAAAGACATTTGTCATATGTCTATTGAATAAAGAAAAAAAGTTGCGCTAAACGTACAAAAAATAGTTGATATCTTTTTTTTTGTTTTAGATATTCTGAATCCCTTGGGATGTTAGGGGTCCCCATTTCGTTATAGGGGGCTCACACATATACACACCTGTTTCTCCAAACATCATGGAGATTTGGATTAGTTGATGTGGATTCATTTTATATATAATCAAGATTTCCTTATGATATTTTTTGTGTAATGTGTGAGAAGCCTTCTCTACACATTATCATTATATACATTTTTCTTCAGGTGTTTATTCTCTATTATGTTGGTTCGGTTTCTCTGGTGCCATTAATCAATTAATGGCTGTATACATGCATAATTAGTCCGGTGATCTGGTTATTGATGTGAACTCAATGTCAGCCTCAGGACAGCGTGAGAGACCTCCATTTATGAAAATTGATTTTTTGAAAATAAATTTCTAAAAATAAATCTCTTAAAAGTAATTTTTTTTACGTTTTTCTAATTTTAACAACAATTTTTAACTCTCAATAATTGTTGCTTGTGGTCCTATGGGGCCTCAAGTATTTATTGTATTTTATCTAAGTTTATTTAGCTATTTTTTAGTTTGTGAATCTTAATATGGTTCACGACACTTTGCCCTCTTTAGCCCACTCATTTTAGTGTGCATCTTCTTTCTTTTCCCTCTTCCAAGATGGTGGTGTCCTCACAGGACCCGCGGCTCACATCGAGGCTTGGTTGAGTGGGAACACTATATATCGCGGCACGTCAGCACGCCGCCCGTATCCCGTGAACACGTCTGCTTGTGACGAAACGCGCAGGGAGGAGTCGAGTGCTGACGTCACCGCGCCCACGCAACCCCGGAACTGTACGGGCATTTTATCGTAAGCCGGCCGGCTTTTCTTTGTCTTTTTTCTACTGATTTACTGTAAGTTTGCATTTGACTATTATGCGGAATAAAATGTGTAAGGATTTACACTATTAGCTCTTCCTTTTCTTTGGTTCCTTGGTTTATTGCCATACTGGTATCGTATGTCCACCCACTGTGAGTTGCCTCTTCCTGGTAAGGACGCCAATTCAACGATTGGACGCGGTTGCCACAGACCCCTGGCTAGGGATTTAGCCACAGGCGCATCCAGATCCCCTGTCATAAGGGATCATTTACTTGGGGTAAGCGGCAGTGTGTGTATCAGTGGAGGTCTCTTTATCACTATTTTTTGGTGTTTATTCATCACGGATTATATTGAATACGGTGGAGGACCCCTTCTCTGAACATTTTTTTATATCTATGAACTTATGAACTGTGTTATTGTTGTGGTTTTTTTTGGGGTCAATTTAACCATTCACAATTTATTTGGAGAGCTACTGTGCTCTTCACATGTTAAACCTTTTTATAGGGTTTTTTTCACTTCACATTACTCATTGGTTTAATTTGCATGTTTATTCAGTTCTTGTGAATTAGCATTCAATTTTACACTAAGATATCAACTATTTTTTGTACGTTTAGCGCAACTTTTTTTCTTTATTTAATCGGTGGTGTAGTATAGCACTTATTGTTGCAGCTATAGTCTTTTTAATTTTTTGCTCACGAATTAGCGCAGTTTTTTTTCTTACTTGATATGTCTATTGAAGTCGCACCCAAAATCGGCAAAAGTAGTGCAGGAACTACTTTTGCAAATCTGTGCGGTGCTGCAAAGTGGGCATTGCACCGATTGGAACAGTGCCATTGCCAGGAATAGGCTGCGACTTGTCATGCGATTTGACCTGTCAATGTGACCGAGGGCTTAAAGCGGAGGTGCAGCCAGTTTTTTTTTTTTTAAAGTCAGCAGCTACTAACAGTGTAGCTGCTGACTTTTAATAAGGACACTTACCTTTCCTACTCGCCCACGATGTCGGTCCCGCCAAGGCGATCGATCGCTGCTGTCAGGTCCCGGCTCTGCCATCCTGACTAAGGTAAACAGGCAGTGAAGCCTTATGGCTTCACTGCCCATTTCTTACTGCGCATGCGCCACTCGCACTGCGCTTTGTGAATGGGCGGCTTGCCTCCTGGGATACACACAGTTCCCAGAAGGCAGCGCGCCCCATTCACAAGAAGAGGAAGCGGAAGGAGAACCACCGTGGACGAGAAGAGGCACATTAGAGGCAGATTAGGGGACTTCCGCATAGCAACAGGCTTTAATGTGTACTTGTAAAATAATGATTTGCTACAAATAGTAAAAACATATATAAGACCTCAGTTTATAAACTTTACAGCTTTAAAAAGCATAGTTTGCCAGAATGGTCTAAACAATATAGGCAATCAATATATTTTGTTTTTTTTAACAGAAAGGTTTTTTATTTAAAAAAAGAAAAGAAACAAAACAATATGTACAAAAATTGCAGTGATCATACATAGTCTTCAGAAGTAATACATTAAAAGTTAGTCGTCGAAGCAGTTGTGCGTACAGATAGGGAGACCCTTAATCATTACAGAACAAACATGAATCAACATCATCAATAAACAGTCAGATTAGTTGAACCCACCCCTACCCCCCAACTGAAGAGAAATAGGATCAAAAAGAACCCGCCCAGCTTCAGGGGATGGGAAGGAAAAAAAAAAATTAAATAAATAAAAACCGGGGGGGTTATCATACTGCACTGGGACGGGAGGCCCTGACCAGGGCATGAAACAGGGTATTGCAGATGGGGGGGGGAGTCATCAAACGATGGTTGCATGACCGGGGTATTACAACGCAGCTCTAAAGAAGGCTCCAATATGTCCCCACCAGGCAAACAGATACAGCGTTCATAGAGTGTCTCGCGATTAAATCTGAGAGCCTAGCTCCTAGTCCATGGCCTGTTGCTCAGCGCTCTCCCATGCCGCCCAGATCCTGTCAAATTTTTTGGGGCAGTTTCGCCCCAAATAGGTAAGCTTGTAAAGGGGGAGGGCAGCGTTAATCAAGGCTCTCCACTGTGGTATGGATGGGGGGGAGGGCTCCTTCCACCGTAGCAGAATGGCCTTCCTGGCATAGAAGGCCGCGTAAAAAACAAATAATTTTTTTGATTGGGGGCCCTCCAGCGTATCAACTATGCCGAGCAGCAGTGGGATTGGGTCGCAGGGTAAAGTGAAGTTGCTCACAGAGCAGATAATGTGAACCACCCCCTCCAAAAATGCTGTATCAGCGGACAGGACCACACAACATGAAAGAAGGAGCCCTCCTCCGCACCACATCGACGACAACTGGGATTCTGCTGTGGATATATTTTAGCTAGGCGTTCGGGGGAGAAGTACGCCCTGTGGAGAAACTTTACCTGGATGAATCTATCTCTGGCAGAGACCACCAGGGTGAGGTATTGCTGAATGCCCTCCTCCCAATCGTCATCGGCCAGAGTGGGGATATCTGCCTGCCATACTGAGAACAGCTGGGAGACCTTAGAGGTGTCCAAACCTATAAGTAGGGAGTACAAGGCGGACAATGGTTTGGTGTCCCCTGTCATCTCCAGCAATCGCTCAACACCCGTCGTTTCCAGTACCAGTGGCCCAGAGAACTGGGATCGGAAAGCGTGCCGGAGCTGAAGGTACCTAAAAAACATATGGTTAGGGAGCCCCTTTAATTGTTTCAGCTCATTAAAAGCTATAAGGCCCCCTGAGGAAACTATATCCACCAAGGTCTTAATTTCAAACCATGCCCACAACGCGGGATCCGGGATAGAGCGGAAGTGTGCCAATCGTGGGTTCCCCCACAACGGGGTGCGGGGAGACCAGCCATCAGGTGATTGGACCCTAGATCGGACAGCCTCCCAGACCCTAAGCGTAGTCCGCATTGACGGGGTAATATTGGGGTTAGATCGGGAACCCCGATGTATGAGATTGCGCAGCTCAGAATAGGATCCAAGCAGCGCAGCCTCCAGAGTAGACGCCGGATTAGCCGGCTCCTCTGACAGCCACCACCGAAGTGTGACAAGGACCGCAGCCCAG
Organism: Rana muscosa; assembly: GCA_029206835.1. Classification (NCBI taxonomy): domain Eukaryota; kingdom Metazoa; phylum Chordata; class Amphibia; order Anura; family Ranidae; genus Rana; species Rana muscosa. The sequence goes on from CM055127.1 coordinate 382,798,349, forward strand.
TAGTATTTCTGAAAACATGGGAGAGCCAGACCCCCCAGGGTAATAGGCAGTTGTAAAGTGGATTTGGCAATTCTCGGGATGCCACCATTCCAGATAAATGAGGTAATCACACTATCAAGCTTCATAAAAAAGGCATTCGGGATATGAACGGGAGTCTGTCGGAAGATGTACAAGAATTTGGGGAGGACAGTCATTTTGATAAGATTAATCCGGCCGACCGGGGTGAGGGGCAGTGTCTTCCAAGCAGCGCATCTCTGAGTCAGGAGGGACAGTACCTGTGTTAAGTTAAGAGGGATGAATTGTGTCAGGTCCCTGTGGATCACCACGCCGAGATACTTAAACTGTGAAACCCGTTGCAAAGGGGTGTTCGCCGGGATAGAGGCCCCCGAGGGGTGCAGCGCGAAGATGACAGATTTTCCCCAGTTAATACAAACCCCGGAAAATTTACCGAATGTGTCAATAAGTGCTAGAGCCGCCCCAAGAGAGTCAGATTCATTCCGTAGATACAGCAGGGTGTCATCTGCGTAGAGGGATATTTTTTCCTGTACCGTACCCAGAGGGATACCCCGAACCTCTGGAGAGGAGCGTAGGAGAATCGCCATTGGTTCAATGGCCAGCGCGAAGAGGGCCGGGGAGAGTGGGCAACCCTGCCTAGTACCCCTAGATAGCTGAAAGGGTGGGGATAGGACCGACCCCATGCGGACTCTAGCTGTAGGGGATTTGTAAAGGGATTGCACCCAAGAAACAAATCTCGGCCCAAAACCAAATCGACGCAGGACCTCCCATAGGTAATTCCATTCCACTGAATCGAATGCCTTCTCTGCATCCAGGGAGGCCACTGCATCATATTCGTCAAGGGAATCTCGGGCGCCCAAAACCGTATAGAGCCTACGGAGATTTATATCTGTGCCCTTGCCAGGCATAAAACCGGTCTGATCCTCATGAATCAATGTGAGGATAACTGCGTTAAGTCTCCGAGCCAAGACCTTAGTAAGGACCTTAGCGTCCGCATTGAGGAGGGAAATGGGGCGGTATGAGGAGCAAAGTGAAGGATCCTTACCCGGCTTGGGAATGACCACTATTACCGCTTCGGCCATGGAGGGGGGGAGTGTGTCACACTGTAGGGAAGCAACAATCACCCCATGTAGTTTAGGCGACAGCTGCTCCCCATATTGTTTATAGAACTCCGGGGGAAGACCATCCACACCCGGAGTTTTCCCAGCCTGCAATTCCCCCAAGGCCTGCTGAACCTCCTCCAAAGTAATTCCACTATCCAAATACGCCCGGTCCTCTTCGCTAAGGGTAGGAAAGGTGAGCTGCCCGAGGAAGGAGTCCAACTCCTCCGCCGAATAGGCCACCCTAGAGGAATATAGTGTCTCATAGTACGAGGCAAAGCATGAATTAATGGCTGTCGGGTCCCTCTCCACCGTCCCCATGGCGCTATGAATACGGGCAATAGTGGAGACAGGTTGGTGCTCCTTGGCAAGCCAAGCCAATAGGCGGCCCGTCTTCTCCCCCTGCTCAAAGATGCGCTGCGTTTGGGCCAGCTGATGCTTGTTTACCTTAGCCACTCGGAGAAGCATGACCTCACGATATGCTGTCTGCATATCCAAGTAAGTGATCGGGTTATGGGTAAGCACGTATTGGGATTCCAGGGCTTGTGCCTTAGCCTCAGCCTCTTCAAGACAGATCCTGTCATCATATCTAATGCGAGAAATGGAGGAATGGTAACAACCCTGAATGTACGCCTTAAAGGCGTCCCACCTATTGCACAGAGGCGTAGACCCCGCATTAGTCACCCAGAAGTCAGCAATACATTTGGAGATCTCAAATTCAATCCTCTCGTCAGAGATCCAGTAGCGGGAAAGCCGCCAGAGTCTCTCCGACGGGGGTGTCCGAGTCTGCAAATTGATAAGTACAGGAGCATGATCCGAGATACCCCTGGGGAGCATGCCCACCGCTTGGACCCGGGGGAGCAACCCCCCGCTGACATACACTAGGTCAATCCTGGACATGGTGCGGTGTGAAGCGGAGTGGCAGGAGTACGCCCTATCCGCTGGAAACTTCCAGCACCAGACATCAGTGAGACCATACAGTGAAGCCCATCTCTGTAGGGGGGAATCGCTGCAGGCATCCGGGGTAAGCCTATCCATAGATGGATTCGGGACCATATTGAAGTCTCCAGCAATAACAAGGTTATCCGTGGGGTACCTAGCGAGGATGGGAACCAAGGACCTCAGAAGGGACACCGTAGCTGGTGGCGGCATGTAGAGGCCCAGGATCAGCATTTCCACTGTATCAACAACGGCATGTAGTAACACGTACCTGCCGCCTGGGTCAGTTTTTACATCTAGGAGGGTATAGGCCAGGGATTTATGGACGAGCACACTAACCCCTCTGGCGTAACCTGAATACGTGGCATGGTAGTAATGACCCACCCAGGGTTTTTTAAGGCTAAGAATCTTTCGCCCCACCAGATGTGTCTCCTGGAGGATACAAATATGTGGCGAGTATTTCTTAATGTAGGCCAGAACCAGGGCTCTCTTGATCCTATCGTTAAGGCCACGGACATTCCACAAGAGTATTTTAACCGTAGCCATGACCTTGGGGACGCAAAATAACTAGCAGGAGGAACCTAATGGAGCTAACCGAGAATAGGTTACCCGTTGTGCATAGTAGAGCAACAACTACTAAGACATTAGTCGCCCGGCTCACAATTCCATCATGAGCCAAAGCAGGCGGCCAAGGTATATCACTGCAAACAATTACATGAGTTCCACAATAATAAGAAAATAAAAAGTACATAGAAACCAAACTCAACACATAAACCCAACTCCCCCCACCCCGCACGTCCGCTGAAAAAAACGGAGTGCATACATCCCAAACTGTACCCATTAAACCGTAGGAGGGCCTCCTATGGGGACAACTGGAAAGGCAACCGACCCTACAACCCAGAAGTAGAAAACAAACTCCTGTTGTTCCAGTACATCCCAGGGAGACACCCGCCCTCAGACCCAAACCTGTATATAAAAAGAACAGGATGCTAGGGGATCCATATAAAATACCAGCAAAAGAAAATAGAAAAAGAAAAAAAAAACAACCCACACCTAGACGCAGCTAGGGGCACATACTTGAACGTTACAAACCATTAAAACAGGAAAAAAAAATAAAATTATTAGAAACCCCCGGGGGGGTTCTGCTTTGGTGAAGGAAGAGAGGAGGAACCATACACACTGCTCCTTGAGCTTCCACAGTCCGGGCAGCAGTCAGTGCACCCCACACCGGCAGGGATTCCCAGAGCAGTGCCAGGAAACTTTCCAATGCAAATAGACAGGAGTGACAGGCGGGAAAGCAAAAACCAAAGGGGGGGTGAGGGAATCGTCCAGCACCGACATCAGAGGGGAAAAAATGAGAACGAGAGAGGAAGGGGGGGGTACAGGGAGCAACGTCCAGGCGCATGTATCATATTCAGGGGAAGGTATTCATACAGTTACTGAGGCAGAGTATCCATCCATTGAGAAACCTCCTCAGGCGAGGTGAAGTAGCGGGTGGTCTCCCCGTCAATGACTCTCAGCCGAGCCGGAAACAGCATGCTGTACTTTAGGCCCCTGGCGCGGAGCTGGGCCTTGACCTGATCAAATGTCCGACGGAGCCGCTGGGTATCCACAGAGTAATCCGGGAACAGCATAAGTCTTGCATTTTCAAACCGCAGCTCCTCAACTTTGCGAGCCTCCCTGAGCACCGTATCCCGGTCTCTGAAGTTAAGCAGCCTGAAAATGAATGTGCGCGGGGGGGCCCCGGGCTTGCTGCGGCCAGGCGGCATCCTATGAGCCCTTTCCACCACAAAGTGCGGCGAGAACTGGGCCCGCGGTAGCAGGGTATGGAGCAAAGCTTCTGCAAAGGCTGTGGGATCCTGACCCTCGGCGCCCTCCGGGAGGCCCACCACCCGCAGGTTGTTCCTACGGCTGCGGTTCTCGCTGTCCTCTGCCCGCGATTCAAGGGTCTTTACTCTCACCTGGAGGGTATGGAGCGATGCACGGTGGTCCCGGATGGAGTCCTCAGCATCGCCTACACGCCGCTCTGTCTCCCCCAGGCGCTCCCGGAATTTGTCCATATCCCTCCGCATCAGGCCGAAATCCAACTGCAGGGTGTCGATCTTACCCGTCAGGGTAGCCTGACACCCAGTAATGGCTTGCATGAGGGCCTGGAAACGATCCTCCTCCGTCGTTCCCTCCGGAGCGGACGCCATTGGCGGGTCCACGTGTGTGCGGCCTACAGAGCCCTGCTGTTTCTGCTGAGTGGAGGCTTTAGGGGTGGATCCGCCTTTCCGTCCGGAGCCGGATTTGCCTCTTCGCATGCCCGAGGGTCATTAGGTAACGACAGGGTGAGAAGGTAAGTATAGATCCCCTAATATATCGGGTAAAGTGGGTCAAAGAGAGCGGAGCTCCACTCAGGCATGTCTGCTCAGGTCGCCAGCCTGACCACGCCCCCCGCAATCAATATATTTAGCTGGTCTCAAATGACATCATTTTTTATTTGTCCTAAACTATTTTACCCCAGAACCACTAATCAGATTGGAGCATATCTACTGCCAAGAGCACATTTAATTCTGATTGGTGGCTACAGGACAACATAGTTCACTTCTGTATTTAAAATCTATATTTTACATTTAGCTAGTAACTCGGGTTTGTATTAGGAATATCTCAAACAAACATTAACCACTTCAGCCCCGGACCATTTTGCAGCTAAAGGACCAGGCCACTTTTTGCGATTCGGCACTGCGTCGCTTTAACTGACAATTGCGCAGTCGTGCGACGTGGCTCCCAAACAAAATTTACGTAATTTTTTTCCCACAAATAGAGATTTCTTTTGGTGGTATTTGATCACCTCTGCGGTTTTTATTTTTTGCGCTATAAACAAAAATAGAGCGACAATTTTGAAAAAAATGCAATATTTTTTACTTTTTGCTATAATAAATATCCCCAAAAAATATATTAAAAAAACTTTTTTTTTCCTCAGTTTAGGCCGATACGTATTCTTCTACATATTTTTGGTAAAAAAAAATTGCAATAAGCGCTTATTGATGGGTTTGGGAATAGTTTTATGGCATTTTTCTTAATAATTTTTTTTTTACTAGTAATGGCGGCGATCAGCAATTTTTATCATGACTGCGACATTATGGCAGACACATCGGACACTTTTGCCGCTATTTTGGGACCATTCACATTTACACAGCGGTCAGTGCTATAAATATGCACCTATTACTGTTTAAATGTGACTGGCAGTGAAGGGCTTAACCAGGAGGGGCGCTGAAGGGGTTAAGTGTGTCCTAGGGATGTGTTCTAACTGTAGGGGGGATGGGCTATGTGTGACACGACACTGATCACCGCTCACGATTACAGGGAGCTGTGATCAGTGTCCTGTCACTAGTAAGAATGGGGAAATGCTTGTTTACATCAGCATTTCCCCGTTCTTCCTCTCCGTGAGACAATCGCGGGTATCTCCGCGGACATCGAGTCCGCGGGACCCGCGATCACACTCACGGAGCTTGCGGTGGGCGCGCGTGCCCACAATGCCGCGTCTTAAAGGCAACGTACAGGTACGTTAATCTGCCTGTACGTGCCATTCTGCTGACGTATATCAGCGTGAGCCGGTCGTCAAGCAGTTAATACCATGGACATAGTTTGGATATAATGGGTTTTAATTATAAGCATGGTTTATATATGAATTTTTTGCTGAAAATATTGTTATGCACTTATTTTTTGCAGATTTCAATATTAATTGACACTTTTGATGAACTTTTAGCTACGTTGGATTTTGCATATTGTTTGAATCATTATTTGCACTGAATGGATTTTTGATGTTATTTTAGATAGCGCTACAGCCTTTGCGATATATTCAATTTATCAGTGGGTTTGTGGTAACCTGTTTGATGTTGGCAGCTGCTCACTATTGCGGTTGATCAAAAATAGGTGTGCGCATTAGTTGTTTATTTTAAAATATATAATAGCCAGGCTCCGGGCCTAGTCCTAAGGGGCAGGTGACAGGGGGACCCCAGGGGAGAGATGGGGGCTGGGGACCGGACTGGAGGGGGCAGGAAGATACAAGACAACCAGGGGGGCCCAGGGAATGAAGAGGCTCCTTTGGGAAGAAGAGGCCCTAAGGAATGAAGGGGGTGTTTGAGATATAGGGGCCCTATAAGGACTCTATGGAATGAAGGGGGCCTCCAATGGAAAGAAGGACCCTATGAAATGTAGGGGTTGTATGGGATGTAGGGGCCTAGAAGGGCCCTATAGAATGAAGGGGGCCCCAATGGGAAGAATTGGGGTTATGGTTTCTGTATCAGTCTTGATGACATCAGAAGACCTTAGACCGCTGGAGCATGGGGGAGAAGACTCTCTGAGGACCGGTTTAGCAGGATGGAGGATCAATTAAGCAAATCTTCCTTTTTCATGCCTGAAACTAAACAAGCCCTTGCAGTGTGGGCAAGATTTTATTGCCACATGACAAACTTACCTTTGAAGCGAAGCCCTCCAGCAGTTTGCTGTCACTTTGCGTGTTCCTGCTGTGTGGATAGCTGGGCCATGATGATGTCACTCTCATGCAATTTGTCCCAGTCCAGCCCTGGCCCAAGTTGTGTGGACATCTGTGGAAAGACCATGTCATATAGAAAAAATATACAAAAAGGTACATTTATTTTCCAAAGTATATATACTATACCGATTACATTTGTAGATAGTAAAGTATACTCACTGGTGAACTACCGTGAGATTCAAAAACCATATAATAAAAACCAAAGACAACGAATGATATCTGGATCTCAAAGCTGTGAAAATGTTCACAGCAGGGGTTCCCCCTGGGAGCTGAGAGTAGGTGGATAACCCAGAGGTAGGGCACAAGGTGGGGACCCCCACTGAAGACCTCCTGAAAGAGGGAATAACAGTGAGAACTTGAAAATCAAAAGTGCCCATTTTGAAAGCTTATATGCAAGTTATTGGCCATAAAAAGGATATGAGGGCCCGGGTACTGCCCTGGGGGACATGTATCAATGCAAATTTTGTTTTCAAAAAGATAGTTTTTACAGGAGCACTGATTTCAATGATGCTTAAAGTGAAACAATAAAAATGAAAAATTCCTCTAAAGTGTAACTCCACTTTTGTTGAGAAAAAATCATTCCCCCCTGGGTGATCTATGTACATTGCAAGGATTATAACAACCTTTGTTGCAGATTCCCACATTTTGTTATTCTGAAGAAATCCCTGTGTGTTTGTCTGTGCCTCTGTTCTTAGTGGGTCTAATGGGAGTTGTTTCATAATTATCAGTCAGATGTGGCAGCTGCAGGGCACTAATGAGGAAAGCTGCTGGGCCTGCATCCCTCTAGAAGTGTTCCTATTTTAAATATCTCACCAAAAATTGAATTTTTGTTGCAGAGGATGCCTGAAATCTGACTTGAATCTTAGGCAGAATTCTGGGAAAACGGGTCAGCCAATCTCACAAGCAGGACATGATGTTTCTGGGGAGTGGTCAGTACACTCACGGAGTGAGGTATATTAAGATACCTCTCAACATTCTGTGTACAGAACAGCTCCAGGTAGCCATTTTGCTGTGCATTTATAGAAAATTACAGTGGCCGCAGATTGAAAAGAAAAAGTAACTTTTTATAACATTCTATTACAATTTGACTTGTATCACAATTGTACATGGTATATAATTTTTTTCTTTATTTGCTATTTCTTTTCCCCATGAAAGTGGAGTTACCTTTTAACCACTTGCCGACCAGCCACCGTCATTATACACAGGTCCCAGAAGACAGCATAGACCATTCAGAACGCACATGGCAACTCACGCATGTCCAGTAGGGAACCAGGCTGTGAAGCCGCAAGGCTTCACTTCCTGATTCCCTTACTGAAGATGCCAGCGCCTCCACCCGATGCCGAGGGACGAGTCGGCTTCGGGTGAGGACATAGCGGGCGCCCTGGACAGGTAAGTGTCCTTATTTTAAAAGTCAGCAGCTGCAGTATTTGTAGCTGCTGACTTTTCATTTTATTTCCGTAAGTGGCTAAATATAGTACCTGGGGGGTCCTTTTAGTCTGCCTGTAAAGTGGCACATCTGTACCGTGTAAAAAAAAAACTGCTGCAGAAAAACTGACATTTATAATTGTAAATTACATTTTAATTGCCGGCAATACAAAAATGTTATAATAAAAAAAAAGGCGCGGGGGTCCCTCCAATCCATACCAGAACCTTTGGGTCTGGTATGGATTTTAAGGGAAACCCCACACACAAGTTTAAAAGTAAACGGCGTGGGGTCCCCCACAAAATCCATACCAGACCCTTATCCGAGCATGCAATCCAGCAGATCAGGAAAGGGGGGAGGAGCGAGCGCCCCCTCCTGAACCATACAAGGCCACATGCCCTCAACAAGCGGGGGGTGCTTTTGGGTGGTGACGTCACAAGGGGCCAGTGCCACCAGGTGACTCATCAGGTGGCCCCACCCCTTACCTATTTAAGAACTGTCAAATGCTTGCGGGGGGGAACGTTTTTTCCCTTTTTTGGGGTCTGGCGGTGCGGCAGGCATTGTGATTAACGATGGATCTACATCGCGGGAGACATTGCTTTTTCATTTTCTTAATAAAGGAATTGTCAAAAACTGCCTCGTGTCTTTTTTGTTTTTGGTGAATGAGTAGGGGTACAATGTAAGGGCGGACAGAAACTGGGGGCCCCCTTGTTAAAGGGGGCTTCTATATTTCGATAAGCCCCGTGCCCGCAGACCCCCACGACCACCGCCCAGGGTTGTTGGGAACATGGGGACAAGGTGCTTTGGGGTGGGGGAGCAGAGCCCCCCTGCCCCAAGGCACCCCCTTTGTTGAGGGCATGTGGCCTGGTATGGTTCAGGAGGGGGGCGGTGCTCGCTCGTCCCCCCTTTCCTGATCTGCCTGATTTTGGGGGGACCCCATCCCATTTTTTATTATTTGGCATGGGATTTTCTTTAAAATCCATACCAGACTTGAAGGGCCTGCTATGGATTGGAGGAGGGGAGGGCCCACATGTTTTTTTGTACTTTTCTCTATTGCCGGCAATGTTTAATTTTTTCTTCAGCTGTTAGCGGGGAAGCTCGTTGATAGCCGATGACTCATCTGTTGTTAAGGACGCAGCGGCTGGCTTTCCATCCCACTCCTTAACAACCAGCTATGCACTATGCAGCAGGCAGGGCATTGTGAGGCTAACATCCCACCGTGTGCCCCGCAATTTTGGGTGTTCGCCAAACGGGCGAACAGGCGATGTTCGGCCCGAACTATAAATAGAATAGTGCCTTACATTTACATTCAAATCAAGCAAAAGTGACACTGCAAAGCTGCTTTATCATCAACATTTAAACCTGTTATCAGCACCAGGGATGGAACTTACATGAATGACAGGTGTACCATGTGCTGGTGGCTTCTCTGTTCATTTAAATATTCAGTCATCTGCCCCTCCCCAGCACCCTTTCAGGTGCTACAAATGTTAATGAATGTGTCTTCACAGGCACTCTTCAAAAGTGCTGACCATCAGGGGCCTAAATCCCCTGATCTATTTATTATATTGATTCTTTACTAACTGCCCAATTACCTATTCGCATCCGTCCCCTTTTTCATTTATAGAAACCTTCGATCTAGTTTCTGTAGTGAAAAGTGCTCTATGAATGGTTGATGAGCTGGTGAATGAAAGATCCACCTCCTGTATTCATAGAGCGATTTTCATTGTAGGAACTGATAGTTCGGCTTCTATGAATGGAGTAGGGGACAGAAAGGGTGGGCATCGTCTACATTTTTGATGGAGTAACTGTGACAGCAGAAGCCACTTGCATTAACACCTGAAGCACCTGAAGTTCACAGCTGCAGGGTATCTGGGGGGAAGAGGATTGAAGATTTCAAGGAATAGAGTAGCCACCAGCATACAGAACACTTTTCATTTGTGTAAGTATCGTTATATACCACAAGTCTTGAAGACTCATCGGGCGTACGCCCTTTTGAGTCCAATAGCCTTCCTATAGCTGGCGGTGGCTATCTCCCATACTCACTTATTTCCCTATTCGTATTGATGCCATAAGGACTACCACTTCCTGTCTGGATCAAACTACAATTTTTTTTTCCCTTTGTGGACTGTTCAATTGTAATTATTAACCATTTATATGGACACATCAAGTTGATTACTTACCATACTTTTTTTCAAATGATTAATGTTTTTTCTATTATAGTGGCATGTATATTTTATTTATTAGCAATTAGAGTTTATTAGTCTCACTGTTTTTAATATCCACACGGTCCTGTAGTCATACAGTGATCGTTTTTTACTAGTGCTGCACATATCCTTATAACAATGTAAGTACTGTCCCTAGTGATGATTCAAAAAGCACTAAACTACAAATTTAGAGAATAAAAAAGTGAACCTTGTCAATAAAAGATGATCACCGTAAGCACCACTGCATTGGTATAGATTGTCCCAATCCTTGTTACTGTTATCTCTGCTAGACAATGTGGCCTGTGATTATTACAAATTATGAATAAATGCTTAAAAAGGCAAAGATTTACTGAACACTATCATTGCACATCACATTATGATAACACTTCATAAAACATAACAATTTTTAAAACAAAATGAATGTAAAAAGAAAAACATGTTCATGCTGTAAGAATCAGAATCTTATGGCACCACGTATGGTGGTGGTAATATAAATGCATTTAATAGCCACAAGGTGGCAGTAATCAAGCCTAGTTAGCACTTTACAGGTAGAGAATATAACAGAGATAAAATGTAGCTTCTAAACAAGGTTGAGTGGAGTGATTTCTGCTAAATTGGATTTATTGTGAATTTATAAAGTTGCCTATGGTGAAATCTAGCAAATCAACAAATCTCAGTTTAGCTTATTGAGTATAACTTGATTGAAAGAAGAAAGATCTACTTGTTTTATTTTCTTTATGTAGAGGGTGTAGGGAATTTGGGGTGACTTTAGGGTAGTTATATTACTTAGTGTTCTTTGTATTTGAGTTTTTTTTGTGCACTGTCTCTTTAAATGTAGTTATTTCTTTTTTTTCCACAGTTTATTTTTCTTTCTGTGAATTTCAAATTTTTCCATTTTCCAAAATGGCAAAATTTTATCAATCTTCCAATTTTCATCATAATTTTAGGAAAATAAAAGCTCTCATAATTTCACTCATCCCTAGTTCTGAATGCTAAAGTGTTACTAAACCCAGGACACTGCTTTCACTATATCTGGTCTCCTGCAGTACACAGAACATGGAAATGCTATTATTTTAGTCAATATAAATTGCTAAATACCTTTTCTCATCGCAGTATATAGCAGTCTATGACTTCTATCAGTGTCCAGCACTGGTTAAAGCTTGTAGGAGGAGTTTTCATTCTCCTCTGACTGTCCTATTAAGGCTGCAGGACCATGACCCTCTGTCTGGATCGTGTTGATTGACCCTGTGCTGATTACATGCACCCTAACAAAAAAATAAAATACACATCAAACTGAGCATGTGCAGAGTGCCTCCAAAGCTCTGTTCTATCGGCAGATGGATTGAGGACAGTAAAATAAGGGAAGAACCAGAGAAGATAGGATCAACCGTCTTTTCTACACAATGCAGAGGATTAACCCCCTAGGTTCAACAGTGAGTATAACAAGTGTAGCGGGTATTTGAATTTAGGGGAAGCATCTGGGTGGTAGTGTAACCCAGATGCACTGATTGCTAGGGAATCCGAGGCCCTTTTGTGGTTCTTGGAGGACTCTGGTGGTGTGAGGTTCCCTGTGGCCTACAGGTGGCGTTGTCGCCCTGGCCGGAGCTGAACTCATACCGCAAGACTGTGCCTTTTTGTCCTTTCCTGGCGCTGGTACAGCGGGGCGGGGAACCTGCTGGAACGCAAAAGGAGAGGAGATAAAAGTGGTGGACGCTCTGACCTTGGGGTTCAGAGTCGGAGGACGCGGCCACACCCAGGCACCTTCAGCTTGGGTGCTGGCGTCCCGGAGTTCCGGGCCCAGGTGCCCTTGACCTGGCCGGAACGAGAGATGGAGTCCATCTCAGGCACCTTTACTGAACTGTTGCAAAGGTCCCAACTTGACTGTGCTGTATGTTTATTCGCTGAGAAGAATAAAACTGTGTTGGACCTATTTAGTGTGTGGAACTCTGGTTACTAGGAGCAAAGGGGAGTGAATCTGAGGAAAGGATTTGACCCTAGGACACCTACACAAAGCCCGATCTTTCGGCCTTCACCTCTTCACTATGGAGGACATGGGCCGTGGTGTATCTCATCCCTCTCCCCGGTACTGACACCCCTAGACAGAGACAGACAAGCCGAGAATGAGAAGGGGTGAGAGGGGTGAGGTTGCTACACGTGGGGGCTCGTCCGGGATGTGTATGGTGTCTGAATTTGAACTTTGCTGCCTGGAGGAGTCCCGAGTAGGTCGGCCATATTGGCCAATGCGCCACAAGGCAAACCATAGCTGCGTAGTTCGTGGACGGGGAAAAGAAAAAGCCCGCGAACAAGTGCAGAGTGTGGGAGGAGTCTGGCCATGTGGACGGACACACGTGGAGATTCCGGCGCGAGTGGGTCAGCATTGGAGCAGCGAACAGCGAAGATGACTTCAAATACTCAGTGGATTTCAGCTTCTTCTTTCACGGAGATGACTTCATTTGCTGCTCCCATTATGGACACATGAATCAGACTAAGGCCCCGGGGGCGATTGGCTCTGTACACCTGCAGAGACATAGAGGCCCTTGGTGTGATCTGTCCCGGCTGTTCGGGACTGGTGGTTCAGTTGAAGCCATTCGGGCGATGTGGGGCCTGCAAGGAGTTTCTCTTCGAGGTGGAATCATCCACAGAAAGGCCTCGCGCCTTCCACCTCAACTACCTCACAGGTACTGCCTCTCCGGAGGGAGAGATCAATGCCATGGCGGGTATTCCTGCGCGCGCTGACCAGGGCGAAGTGACTGCCCAAGCAGAGATTAAAAGAGAAAAATCTGAGGATGCTGCCTCGGTCACCAGCAGCTCCCTGCTCCGACCGCCGAAGAGGAAAGTCGGCCTAGTGATGGCCTTCTGTGGTCGTGGAAGAGCTTTGCCCCGCCGCTTGCCTGGCCTGGATGGATCCGGAGGGAAGAGCCCTGGACATCCCTGTTCTTCTGAAGGCCCAGGTGAGCCAGGGGTTGGGACTGTCTGTGTGGTTGGAGGTGTCGGCAGCCCACTGTCGGTGGAGGCCGTTAAGGGGGATGATTCCGTGACTGGGAATTATCTGCCTGCTGAGTGTTATGACACCTCCGGCCTGGATTCATTGTCTGACAATGTTAATGATGGGGAGATAGACAAAATCTTCCAGGGATGGGACAAGATGAAATTACCCTCATCCCATGTCACAAGGGACCCACCTATGCCCATTGGGGATAGCACACCCCGGGTGGAGGCCTCGGCGCCTAGGGAAGAATCTAGTCCATTGTCTACAAACCCTCTTCTGGATTCAACTTCTATTTCACCTGCTCCTGTTGCGGGAGTGCAATGCCAGTCACTGCGGGCCCCTATGCCCAAGTCTGCCGAGGTGGTGAAAGCACCTCGCCATCCGGAAGCGATTGTGTTACCTGGAGAAGGAGACCGTGTCACGATGCCACCTTTGTCAAGGCTGCAGCGTCTCTTTGGCCAGAAGGTTGCCCAAGAGTATGGGTGGGAGTACCCATACCTACCTCGAGAATTGCTATACGAGGTGGACGTTTTTCGCCAGAGGTGGTACAATACTTTTGTTTGGGACAAGCTGAAAGTACCCCAAGCACGTCGATACCTTTCTTGTTCACCAACAGTCACTAAAAATTTCAGGACTGTAAGGCTAAGTGGATGCTGGGAAGGCATATCCATGCGGACAGAGTGGTGATTTATCGCAAGGATGGAGGAAATGTAGAGTATAACATGGAGGCTTTTGACAAGCACTTGAAGCCTGTGTTCCTGCCGCATCCAAAGTTCTACCTTTAGGAGAAAAAGACTCCTGTGTGTTCTTTCTTGCTGCTCATTGCTGAACTTACCAGAGTGCCTTTGCCGGAACACAATGACTGTGCCCTAGTTTTTTTTTTTATTTGGGCGTTCTACTCTTTGGAGAAATGGGAGCTGTTACTGTTTTGTTCTCCCTCCTTCTTCTTACACTTCAAAGAAATCAGTGACTTTGGGGGTTTTAGTCAGTGTAGGGCCACAGAGAAAACTTCATCTGGATTTGATAAGTGTCTTTACCACGGCATTACCACCAGGTGGCAGTGTTGCGCAACGATAGTTTGTTTTTTTGTACATTATGCAACACTCATTGGAGTGAATGGGTTTCTTCTTGAATAGACCCATTCGTTCCAAGCAATACACATATATTATGTTAGGATGTGTGTTTCTTTTTTTCTTCCCTCTGCAGGAGACTCGTCTATCAAGGCTGCTGAGAATGGGGTGGTCCTTAGATAGCCAGGGGGAGGGAGAAATGTGAATATGTGAGATATTGAAAGTATTTTATTACAAAAGTTTATGGTTTTATATTATTGTTTCCCTTTCCTGTTCTAGGTCCTGGCACAATTCCTGATTGAAATTGTTGAGTTTGGATTATGTAAGTGTTGTATCTGGGTCGAACTTATGTTTCCACTCTGTGGGAGACATGGGTTTGCACCAGACACTGGGGACCAGTGTCAAATCACCAGGGGGAGAGTGTAGCGGGTATTTGAATTTAGGGGAAGCATCTGGGTGGTAGTGTAACCCAGATACACTGATTGCTAGGGAATCCGAGGCCCTTTTGTGGTTCTTGGAGGACTCTGGTGGTGTGAGGTTCCCTATGGCCTACAGGTGGCATTGTCGCCCTGGCCAGAGCTGAACTCACACCGCAAGACTGTGCCTTTTTGTCCTTTCCTGGTGCTGGTACAGCGGGGCGGGGAACCTGCTGGAACGCAAAAGGAGAGGAGATAAAAGGGGCGGATGCCCTGACCTTGGGGTTCAGAGTCGTAGGACACGGCCGCACCCAGGCACCTTCAGCTTGGGTGCTGGCGTCCCGGAGTTCCGGGCCCAGGTGCCCTTGACCTGGCCGGAGCGAGAGATGGAGTCCATCTCAGGCACCTTTAGCCTGGGGTGAGGTACTATGGCGGATGCCTGGGGCTCAGTACCTTCGATTGAGTTCCGCGAGAGTGGAGGAATCCGAGGGTGCCCTAACTCTTTGGGTGCCCGTTTCTGAGTTTGTGAGGACTGGTGAGCGGAACTTCTCTGGAGAGTCCGACGCAGCATCGCTGGTGACAGAGAGGCCTCCGGTGACTCCCTTGGATGGATATCCTTCCCCTGAGAGGGGCCGTGCTAGCAAAGGTAATTCATGTTCTACCTCATATAGTCAGTGGCAGTGACTATTCGCCATTGGTGACACTACAGTGGTTAGCGATATCGTGAAGGATTGTGCCTCGACCTACTCCCACTAATACTGAACTGTTGCAAAGGTCCCAACTTGACTGTGCTGTATGTTTATTCGCTGAGAAGAATAAAACTGTGTTGGACCTATTCAGTGTGTGGAACTCTGGTTACTAGGAGCAAAGGGGAGTGAATCTGAGGAAAGGATTTGACCCTAGGACACCTACACAAAGCCCAATCTTTCTGGCCTTCACCTCTTCACTATGGAGGACATGGGCCGTGGTGTATCTCATCCCTCTCCCCGGTACTGACACCCCTAGACAGAGACAGACAAGCCGAGAATAAGAAGGGGTGAGAGGGGTGAGGTCGCTACACAAGCATGCGTTACTGCATATACAGACTGATTTTACTGTTGTGGGTTTAGTAACACTTTAAAGTGATTGTAAAGTCACAAGGTGTTGTATCTTAATGCATTCTATGTGTGCAGCTCCCCCCTCAGCCCACCCCCCTCCCCTTCCAATACTTACCTGCTTATCCAGCGATGTTGCAGGAGAAACTCGGCTGCCCGAGACTCACCTTCTCATTGGCTGAGACAGCATCGGAACGCCATTGTCAATCTAAGACAGTCAGCCAAACAGAAGCGAGAGAGGGCTGGGCCTAGCCGTGTCTGAATGGCCACATGGAGCTGCGGCTCGGCTTGGGTGCCCCCATAGCAAGTTGCTTGCTGTGGGGGCACTTGTCTGAAGGGAGGGACCAGTAGAGCCGAAGAGGGACCCGAGAAGAGGAGGATCCAGCCTGCTCTGTACAAAACCATTTTACAGAGCAGGTAAGTATAACATGTTTTCTTATTTTTAGGCAAAAAAAAGAGGAATCTACCAATGGTGAAACTAGCTCTGGTTAATCAATGATTCCTGCACTTTGGAGGGGTATTCTCTAATTTCGTGTGTTGGCTATGGGACAGGAAGTGAAGGGAAATCTCCCAAATGGGACACCCTCTATTACTCTATACAAAATGAAAAAAAGTTTTGCCTTTAGTTATACTTTAAGCACAGATATACTGTAGCTCTTATACTTTATGGCCTGCTTGGTGGATGTGCAACGTTACAGAGAATTCTGAAGGCCACACAGAATAAAGTACCTGAATTTATGACTGCCATGATAGGAAAAGACCCTGATTTTTAAATTTTTGCACAATTAAGTTTGTGACATTATCCTTTATTTAGTTATTTTCAAATTGTCCAAATATGAAGAGCAAGGAGTACCTTCGTGTAACATTCAACCTTCAAGTGCATGAGGCCTTTGAAATCCAAATACCCCCCCCCCCCCCCCCATTCTTTTATACCACCCAGTGAAAACAATGCCTTGTGGCTTTCCACCTTGTGAACTAATGAAGAAAGAAAAGGTTAATCATTTCCAGTTTTGTGCCTGTGTCATCGACAGGTCACTACTGGATTTTCTCTCAGCGACACCCAGTAAGCTGATCGTTTTCTGTGCAAGAAAGAGACTTTCCTTTCACCACCTTGTTGAACAGCTCCCAATAATTCCAACAAGACTTTGCTTTAGCGGAAGTTTAAAACAGGTGAAAATTTGGTATCTATCCACAATTCACCTCTTTAATTAACTCTTCAAAAATCAGGCCAACCTCCCGCGCGCACACACAAAGAAATGATTTATTTGTTCCTTGCTTCCCTGCTTCTAGGACACTTGGGTTTATTGCATTCTAAAAGGTCATTAGCACTTGTACCTCTGATTAAATAGACATGAACAAAATTATTGAACACAACTGAGAACAAAGATCTAGGCTAATCTTTATTTATTGCTCTACATAATCGATGCTGTTTTAATTGTGCGTTTGGTCCTGAACGTCTTGAGTTATAAATGGAATTCTCATTGGATAATCAGCTAATTGGAGTCAAATAAAAATCTTTTTAATGGTTACTCGATTAGAACATTGTATCAAAATAAAGCAGCATGCAGTCTGATGTTTAAAATCTGTTGTCCCCCTATCCCTCTTTTCTTGTGATTTCCAAGATATTTTAATACTAAATGTTTTTTTTCAATCATTTTCAATTTTAAAAACATTCAAAAAGATGTCATGGTTTTATTAGTTTAGTTAAATGCTCGGCTTTAAAAAAATCTTTTATTTTAAAGCCTAGTACACACGGGCCAAATGTCGGGCGGCATGTGCGGGTTTAAAAAAAATTGTCCGACATTCGGCCCGTGCGTACTAAGGAGGCAGAGATGAGAGCGTTCTGGTGAGGCTGGGTATCCGGTTCTTAGTAGCAGTGGAGATTTGGCACTGAAGGCAGCACTTTGTAGAGAAGAAGCAGCTCTGGAGGGTCATAAAGGTAAGAGAAAGGCGCCTTTAAGTGCAGTGGTTAAAAGATTTATTACAGGCACAATGGGATTAAAAACACTTACAAGATAGTAAGAGTCATAGGCATATAATGATTTGTCCTCATGCAGATCACTGTAATCCTCGTCTGTCTGGGGGAGAGAGAGAGCTGTCCTGCAGCTGTCAGAGTCCCTGGTGATGTGAATTGGCGAGGAGGTGAAGATGCGATGAGGCGACCCGGGTTCTGAAACCAAGCTGGAACGCACACGGCCGATGTGACATCAGGTGAAGGTGATGGGCAGTAACGCGTTTCGGAGCATGCACAGCTCCTTCGTCAGACCACCGAGGTCTTGTAAGTGTTTTCTTGTAAGTGTTTTGGGCCTTTCTATTTTCTTTATGGCCCGTGTGTACTGCAGCCGGTTGGACAGAAACTGGCTATTTTGTCGATGGGGCATGACCAAAAAAGGTCTACTGATTAGCTCCTGATCAGCGCTCTCAGCCAATGGCTGGGGTGTTCTTGCGGGGGGCCGTCCCCCTGTCAGAACAAAATAGCACAGCAGGGGAGATTGCTGTACTAACTAAGCATGGTTAGTACAGCGACTCCTCCGCAGCTGTCAGTTTTTTTCGTTCAGCCCTGCTGGGTTGAATGGAAAAAAACTTTTAGTGTGTACCAGACTTGACTCACTGGCAAGGGTCTGTTATGGACACTGGTGATACTGGTGATACCTTAAAGCAGTAGGTATTGAAATGTAAATTGATTTTGTTTGGTCAAACCTACCAGAGACAGCAGCCGAAATCCAATTTGAACATCAAAGCAGTAGTAAACCGCAGCTTTTGAGAAAAAAACACCTGTAGGGCAACTGCATAGTGTGCTAGAATGCATCATATACTAGCATATTATGAAACACTTACTTTGGAACAAAGCCTTCCAGCGGCGCGCTGTCACCCCCTCCCTCTTTTAAATTTAATTTGAGTATTTTTTATTTTTTTTCACCTAATAGTTTTTGTACTGTGCCTAGGTGAGAATGATGTTTGCCCCCACCCCTCAATTCTGTGTCCTGGCAGAGCCCTATGGCACATCTGCGCATGTAAAGGTTTCTAGTGCATACTCAAACATGGGGCTGGTATGTAAGTACCAAAGCTTGATGTGTCTGCTTATGTGTGGAAAATTCTCCTCCATGTGTGCAGATGTGCAGCAGTGTCACAAAGGCCAAATAGAGCCTTTTGGCACATCTGTGCATGTGCTCCAATAACAAATATGGTGACACCAGAGGGGGGGGCGATATTTACAAAGGTGATTGAAGTTCCTCTTTAAATCAAACTTGGGTACTTACAGCAGTAGCATTTAAAGTGGTTGTCTATGCATTAAGATAAAAAACCTTCTGTGTGCAGCTCCACCTCAGACCCCCCCCTAATACTTACCTGAGCCCATCTCGATCCAGCGATGTTGTACAAAAGGCTCAGGTGTCCAGTGGGTTACATTGGCTCCCGCTGCTGTCAATCAAAGCGAGTGGGCCAATCAGGAGAGAGAGGAGACGGAGGCGGCCCGTGGCTCCGTGTCTGAATGGACACACAGAGCAGAAGCTCGGTTTGAGTGCCCCCATAGCAAGCTGCTTGCTGTGGGTGCACTCGGCAGAAGGGAGGGGCCAGGAGCGACGGCTAGGGACAAGAGAACAGGAGGATCTGGGCTACTCTGTGCAAAACCACTGCACAGAGCAGGTAAGTTTGACATGTTTGGTATTTTTTCATAAAAAACAAAAACAAGACTTTATTATCACTTTAAGATAAATAGAATGGTTTATTTAACAGTTTTTTTTTTAACTGTTGGTCTTCAACTATTACCCCCCCCCCCAAATATATATATATATATATATATATATATATATATATATATATATATATATATATATATATATATATATACAGTAGAATGCAGTAGAATGAAAATACAAATGTAAAAATGTTTTTTTGTTAAATGTTACAGTAATAGCTAAAATGTGTAGTGACTAAAAATACACTATAATTTCCCTTTAAGAAGAAAGACGCAGACTTTTTTAAATAGAATTAAGTGAACAGTTAGACAAGCTGGCTGAGCCAAGTCTGTATCAGATGAACAGCTTTCCAATAAGAGAGACTGCTCTGGAATAACCCATTTAAAAAGGCTCAGAGGAAGAATATGGGTCAAAAGAGACCAAACTGTTGCTTTATTCTGCTGCCCATGCAAGCAGCCCATAAAACAAAAAAGATTTGTCTGTCAATTTTAATTTGAACGTTTTTACGAATAAGCGTTTTAACTTCCCTTGCCAGCGCAGTTCAATTCCACAGCTATCTGGCTTTGCAATACAGCAAAGTCATAAATTACTGGACAGTATGACAATATTTTGATCTGAAACCAAGCAGTGGAACATTATTAACTAAAAGCAGCAAGAGACAAGCCATTTAGACTTAGGTACTGATAGCACCAAGAAATACAGCTGTACTGCATTCAGCACTCAACTGGCCCAGAAGACAAATAAAAAATAGCTATGCTCTATTAGCCTTTTGCCCTGCAACTGCTCTCTGAGTAGCTTAATCTGGCTATGTTTTCAACTTAGAAGTTTAAGTGTAGGCAAGCCGCTAAATACAAATCTGAAATACATACCTGGGAACTCTAGCACCTGCGAAAAAAATTAATGCTTAGCCAGTTTTCTAATCTAGGCACCCCGCCAAATAATTTGAGAGGTCCTCACCATTTACCCTTCTCAGAGCCATATAGTGTAATCAAGACTATGGGGTTGATTTACTAAAGCAGAGCTTCTGCTCATTTACTAAGCTTTGGAGCAACCGCTTTTGCAAAGTGCACAGTCTATTTGCCTTTAGTAAATCAACCCCAATGACTAGATAGTGAAGAGGCACCAGCTCACTGATTAAGTCATCTCCAATTAACAATCTCCATTTGTTAAATTCAATGCGTGGTGCAATCCCGTAAAGCATTGAATGGCTTGCGGTGCTGTCTCTTCCTCTACCAGCCTGAATGCTGATGTGCAGAATAATCCAGACAGACACAAAGAAAAATGTAGGTATTATTTAAACATTTATTTGTCAGTTTTAGACTGACAAGTGTTAAAATATAACTTAAGGCTGCGCTGTGTGAATGGCCTGGCGGCGGGGGAAGGAGGAGGGAGGAGGGGGTCGATCTTCCAGGGGACCTCGCCATGGCAAGGTTTCCCAGAAGTGAGGATGGGTACCTGTCAAAACAGGTAACCGCCCCCCCCCCAAAAAAAGGTGCCAAATGTGGGGAGTAAGCAAACAAGCAAAGCTTCCCCTTTTGGTGGAGCTCCGCTTTAATGCATTCTATGCATTAAGATATAAACTTCTGTGTGCAGCAGCCCCCCCTCAGCCCCCCCCAATACTTACCTGAGCTACCTCTCAAACCAGCAAAGTTGCATGAGAGACTTGGCTGTCTGGGATTCCCCTCATTGGCAGAGACAGCAGCGAAGCGCCATTGGCTCCCGCTATTGTCAATCAAAGTCAGTGAGCCAATGAGGAGAGAGAGGGGGCGGGCCCCAGTTCCATGACTGAATGGACACAGGGAGCTTCGGCCCAGTTCAGGTGCCCCCATAGCAGGAACACCGAAGAGGGACCCGAGAAGAGGAGGATTTGGTCTGCTCTGTGCAAAACCACTGTACAGAGCAGGTAAGTAGAACATGTTTGTTATTTATTGTCAAAACTGAAAGTAAAAGAAAATCCCAAAGTTTGGGCTGACATCAGAACACTAATAGAGGGGAAATTTTCCAATAGTTCTGGTGACCCTGGTAATGCCCTGAGATTCCCTCACTTTGGAGTGATTTCCTTTCACTTCCTCTTTTGGGAAAGAAAGTGAAGGGAAATCTCCTCTATTGGACACTGATGAAAAAAAAGGTGACGGTTATAACCCCCTCTTCCTCTATCAAAATGAAAACAAAAAGTGTTGCCTTTAGTTACACTTTAAGGCAGAACTTCTTCCATTATCGCACATGCACAGATGTACCCAAGGTTCTGTCGGGGGCTTCAGGTCCTGGTAGAGCCTGTCTGCACATCGGCACACGTGCATGTGATTTTCTGTGCACATACAAAGACAGGGATGGTATTGGACTTTCCTGGTGGCAGTCTTTGTGTGCACATGAGAAACCCAGCGTGGGTGCAGATGCCCGGGGAGCCTGGCGCATGCACAGATGAGCTGCAGAGTTCTCTCAAGAGTTGAGCCCTGCAGGAGAGGTTCAAAACAAGTCTCAAATTCATCGGCTCCAGCAGCTGCTTCATCACCTAGGACGTGTCTGGCTGAGCTGTTCAGATCTTGAACATCAGTGGCTGAGATTCGCATCCCTAAGAGAAGTTTGCTGCATGCTGTGGTGTACATCGTAAAGAACCCCAGGCTGGGTCATTAGCCCAAGCGAGTTCGATCTCCTGTAATAAGAGATCAGATTTATCTGGTAAGCGGCTGTGTTTACTAGAGGTGGAGGTGCTTTTCTGTCATCACGTTTTCTATCGTTGTGGCACTGTGGATTTGGTTACATTGCACCAGCAAGTTCTCTTTGGATTTTTTTCAAAACAAAGAGCTTCAAATAACACTTTATCATCACTGTTGGTTTAGACTGATTTATCTATTTTTGATCACTTACTCATTTTTCATCACGGATTTATTTATGAATTGGACACAATTTTATTAATGAACTGGACACTTTTCATTTAATGATATACCACTGTCATTGGTTTATATGGTATATTTATATCATGTTTTAGCGCAACTTTTTATTTATTTCTGCGGCACATCTGCACATGCACAGGGGCCAAAGAGAAATTCTCGCTTAGGCGAAAAATACTTTTTACTTTGTGTAAAAAAAAAATATTTGTAAGAGGGAGGTGTCAGGACACCACAACTAGATATTTAGGGTGAAGGTCTGCTTTAAGCTCCTATCCATTCATTTTTTGCTGTCTGGTTGGAAAGATGTTCATTTACTTGTCCTAGAGATGCAACAAGGAAAGAGGAAATCTCTTCAAATAGTGGAGAATACCCTCTTAGACAGATATCGCTGTAACAGGAATAGGAAGTTTTCCCCTTTGTTCTGGAGGCAATTTAGAAATTTTGGATTTCTCTACACTTTTTGGCTTGATGACAACAGCCTTCAGCACAAACAGAGAAATTGATTCTACCTAGCAGAGACATGGTTGCAATGTAAAATTGACAGGGGTTCCAATCCTGTTGTAAAGGCTGAAGTTTTTTTTATCTTAAAGCATTCTATGCAGTAAGATAAAAAAGCCTTCTGTGTGCAGCAGCCCCCCTCAGCCTAGGGTGACCACGTGTCCTGGATTGCCCGGGACAGTCTCGCATTTTGCAGGTCTGTCCCGGGCACATTCATTCCAGGACAATACAGTGTCCCGGAATGAAACTGACACCGCCACCCCCCGGGCCAATCTAGTGCCCCCAAAAAAGGGCGCCACATCACCGCTTTACTCACTGACAGTACTTGTCCTGGCCGGGAATGCCTGGAGGAGCACAATCTCGCCCCCTACTTGTGATTGAAGAAATCATAAATCCCACCTCTTGTGTCCAATCACTGTGCTGTGATTTGTTACAGCACAAGCTGATTTTTGGGAAGGGAGGGTGTCCCTGAATGGTAGTTTGGAAATGTGGTCACCCTACCTCAGCCCCCCTATTACTTACCTGAGGTCCCTCTCTCTCCAGTGATGTCCTTGAGTGTTTCAGCCATCCGAGATTCTCCCTCCTGATTGGCTGAGACACAGCAGCGGCGCCATTGGCTGCCACTGCTGTCAATCAAAGTCAGCTAGCCCATCTGGGGAGAGAGGGGTGGGGCCAGGCCGGGGTTCCATGTCTGCAAGCACACAGAGAGCTGAGACTCGGGTGCCCCCATAGCAAGCTGTTTGCTGTGGGGGCACTGAACAGGAGGGAGGGACCCCGATCACAGAAGAGGGACCTGAGAAGAGGAGGATCTAGGCTGCTCTGTGCAAATCCACTGCAACAGAGCAGGTAAGTATAACATGTTTGTTATTTTTATAGGGAAAAAAAACAGACTTTACATTCACGTTAAGTACTTTTAATGAACAGATAACTGGATTAAATAGAGGGGCCTTTATGACTGCCAATAGGTACACTTTAGCCACTTCAAAACTGGGCACTTTCACCGCCTTCCTGCCCAGGCCAATTTTCAGCTTTCAGCGCTGTCATACTTTGAATGACAATTGCACGGTCATGCAACGTTGTACCCATATGAAATTGTTATAATTTATTTTCACACAAATAGAGCTTTCTTTGGATGGTATTTAATCACCACTGGGTTTTTTATGTTTGGCTAAATAAATAAAAGCCCAAAAATTCTGAAAAAAAACTTTATTTTAGTTATTGTTATAAAATGTTGAAAATAACTATTCTTTCTTCATTAATTTAGGCCAAACTGTATTCTGCTACATTTCTTTGGTGAAAATAACCCAAATAAGTGTTTATTTAGTCTGTAGGAAAGTTAGAGAGTCCACAAACTAGGGTATATACAGTATATCTGATCAATCCTGACTGACGACCTCTCATTTCTTGAGGCCCAAAAATGCCAGGACAGTACAAATATCCCCCAAATTACCCCTTTTTGTAAAGTAGACAGTCCAAGGTATTCAGCAAGAGGCAAGGTGAGTTTTTTGAAGTTGTAATTTTTTGTCACAGTTTTTTGGAAAATGAAGAAATAAAAAATAAAAAAAAAATAAATCACAATTTTTTTCATAAATTTTTTACGTCACCAGTGCAGTACAGTATCATCATATAACTGGTGAGGTGGTGATCAGGGACACTGAACAATGACAGTATGTACAAAAAAAAATATTTATAATTTATTTTCTATTTATTTTCTTTTTCTATTACAATATTTTGAACACACTGTCACCCGAGCAATATAGTGTTGCTATAGTAACATTGTACTACTCTGGGTAAGTGATCAGGTTTCTTTTTCTTTTTCTTTTTTACACACTATGATTGCTTAATTTTTACTGAATGAAATGGATTCATTCAGTGTTTACTATTGATTGTACTTCTCTAGGGAAGTGATCAGAATTTTTTTTTTTTATTACACATTATATTTGCTTATAGCAGTGAATTATATTGCTATAAGCAAGCATTTTACTGAATGAAACTGAATCATTCAGTCTGTTTTGTTGTGATTAGCTGTGATTGGTCAAAGCTAATCACGTGAAACAGATGGGCTGTGATTGGCCCTGTCTGTACCATGTGATCACTGTGACTAGCAGCACAATTGTACACAATGAATGGCATGAATCAAAGCCATTCATTGTTTACAATTGTGATCCGCTATAATTGAACGCATTCCTCCATCCACACAAATGAGGTAGATGAAAGAATCTCCCCCACTGTGACATTTTATTCTGACTATCTTCTGTCAGAATACACTGATCAACATCTGCATCGGATTGGCTGCAGCCGCTGATTGACAATAGTTTTCCAAGATTCCCATTCGACAGGAGTTGATCTACCAATTGATTTCTGGTGAAGAGGGACACCCACACATGGTTAGAAATTTCACCGGTCCCTACCAAATTTTCATCCATCTATGGCCAACTTAAGTCCCCACTACCCTTTTTCATCTGTGTGCTTCAAATTCTCACTCTTTCACAAGATTTTTTTTTTTATGGCAACAGGAATTACACAGGGTAAATGCAACACAAGCTGAACTTTACTCTTAATTATTATCCACCAAGACAGCAGAGGGAAAGAGGGAAGAACCACAGCATGCAACGGGGACCAGGAATATGACATTCTCAGAATTGTTGGATTCTGATGATTCTTCAGTCAATGTTTTTAGAACAGCAAAGATCAGCAGTGTGAACATCGGGAGAACTGGGACAGACTTGATGGACCACTTTTTTTTTTCTACTGTCACTCTTCTATGTTTTTATGTCAGTAAGACAAATAGGTATACCCTACTTTCCCCAAGGGGGACCAGACAGCAAAAAAAACTTGACAGGGGTTCAAATCCCTCTCTACTATAGTATATCAAAGACTAAAAATAAAAATGAGATTATACATGCACTTAAAAATTTAATATATGTGCAGTGCAAAGCATCTGAATAGTACACATTTCTTTTAACATTCCTACAAAATGCTTTTAATAAAACTAGGACATGCATTTATACAATACCATAAAAGCACTGGTCATAGGGTTTCCGGAACCCTAAAAGATGAAGGTATGCATATGAGATAGGCGCCTTATATTGTAAGCTCATTTAGGGCAGGGACTGATGTGATTGCAAATGATGCAAGCGCTGTGTAATTTGTTGGCACTATATAAGGCTTGATTCACACCTATGCATTTTTTGTGCTTTTTGCATGTTGCAGATTTACACTACAGAATGTGTTCCATAGGAAACCATGTTAAATGGACTGTAGTGAAAATCTGCAAAAAGCACTAAAAATGCAATAGGTGTGAATCAAGCCTACATGCCTGTAATCAATAAAATAATCAAGAAAAAATATCAACACATTCAATATTTCTAAACAGACAGTTTTTCTCAGTCTAAGCAATCTTCTGTCTCAATGACAAAACTAAAGGCAAAGTTATCCGGGAAACTATTTTTGTTATTTGTTTTACGAAAGCATCCTGGGAATTGTAGTCTTTACTTTTTTTTCCTCCTATTAAGAAATGATGGCCACAAAAAGACTTGGTTTCCCCTGCCAAAGATCCCTTTAACTGCCCCACATGTAGGTGTCAAAGGTTATAAAATCAGAGCTTCATTTCTTTATGGCAGCCCCAGGGAGCTGGCCTGCTGGCTCTGCAGCCTCCTTGTCAGAAAAATTATCAAAACCAGATTCCCCCCGGTCCTTAGTGGTGAAATGTCTGGCTCTGCAAGTATTAGAGGGTTATAATGCTCGTAGCTTTATGGGAAATGTCCTGAGTGCCACTACTTGCTGAATGCTTCTGACTTCTATCACTCCCCACTACATGATGAGAATCTATATTAAACCCATGTCAACAACTTTTCAACAGTAAAATAAAAGAGAAAAACAAATGCTCATAGAACAAAAGACACCACAAATCCTTCCCAGAGGAGACAGAGATATTTTGTTTTTCAAAAGCGATTTACCTTGAAATAACCAGGGGGTCATTGGAGGGAGTACAGCACAGGGTTGCTTGCAGTTGTCACAAGCAGAAAAACAATGTAAACTCTTAAAATTAACCAATTTCACTTAAAGTTTATTTTGTATTTATGCCAATTTATCATAAAAGGTGACTAAATTTTACTTATGATTAAAAACTAAATGTAATAGAGAATAAAGGCCAACTCTATCCAGAAGGGAATGTTACTGGTCTGGGTGGGCGCCAGTGAGCTCCCCTGCAAGGCCATCAATAAAGTACATATGAATCCAATCAGTAATATTTCATATAAGATTTAACATGTTAATGTACTATCAAATTTTACCAATATTTTTAAATCTGCAGCCTTCATTAAAACTATATCTGGTGACCCAAAAATCTTTAGAGTGCATGTAAACTGCAGGTGGCTGATAACAGGCTGCAGAAAATCAGCAGCACTGAAATGTAAAAAATATATAATTAAAAGGATGAAAACATTAAAAATGGCAGCTGTTTAAAGTGGTTGTAAACCCCAGTCATGAAATTTGAACTACTCACATATATTTGTTGTGTTTATTTATCTCTCGCAAAAGCTCTGAGTGTCGTTTCTCTCTGGTGCTTCGTTCCTCTGTTATCAGCATGAGTCGCTTCTGACAAGTTTTATGACACATGAGATAACGTGAGCTAAAATTTGTGCTGGGGAGGGAGATCAGCACTGAGCTTGTCTATTCAGAACACAGCTCTGCATGTTCCTTGGTTCCTCTGCCTATGTGGAGGGAGGGTGTGCTCCTTTCTTCCAATCAGCTCTCACACAGTGTCTCAGAGCTGTAACTGCAGTTCTCCACTTCCTCCTCTGTACTATGCACAGATGCATAGGGATTTTATCACTTTGAAGGGTTGTAGACAAGAGAAGACTGCAGATAAAAAAGTAAAACCTATGTAGGAGGATTTGTTTCATCCCTGTGTATCATCTGAGGCTATTCACTTCACTGGGTATATGTGAGGGTTTATAATCACGTTAAGGTACATGTTTTTTTAGCAAACTAAATTCTATTTTAGGGTTCATATCTACTTTAAAGGAGAAGTACAGCCAAAGCTCGTTTGGCTGTACTACTCCTGTGGATCACAGGAGTGCAGTTCGTTCTGCTCTCCTGAGACCCGTTCTCAGCAGAGAGCAGGCTAAAGTCCACTCTCTGCTGATGTCAAAGAGCTGGTCCAGGCTCGGGCATCATCACAACCATAGAGTTGGGATCCGCCCACATGACTGGACCAGCACCTGGCTCAGCCTCTTAGCGAGCCACTGAGAGCCTGAGCTGGACGCTCTTGTCCCCTCCACCGCACAGCGCCCCAATTAACAAGGAGGGGGCAGAGCACAGAGCTGCTGATTGACAATCAGCAGCTCTCTGCTAACGGAGCCATGAGAACCGAGTGATCGGCGGTGTTCGATCGCTTGGTTCTCAATGTTAGAGGCGCCAGGGGACAGATGCAGCATCGGAGTATCTAAAAACAAAACATAAATCTCTTTTAAGGTGGTTAGAAATAAATAAAAAAAACACCTTCAGATATATTGTGCAAAGTGTTTGTTGACCAGTTAACACAGAATTTAAGAACCAGTTGGTCCAAACCTGTATCCTTATTAACAAGCCAGTTAATATACACTTCCTGATAATAAAATGAAAGTTTTTTTTTTTTTTAACAAGAAGATAAAATGAAAGGTTTAAAGTGAACCTGTAGGCCAGTTTAACATTTTAAATTAAAAGTCCTGCCTAAGGACATGCTAATATTGGTTAGCCAGATACCTGGATTTGCTTTGTTATTAGGGACCTCAGTGTGCAGTGAACAGTGCTTTACACAAAGATTCATATGACTTTGGTGATGTTAACAGCATCTTTGTTTGGTAATCAGGCTAAACAAACAGCTTTCATCTTTTGAGTGATTTCAACACCCCCCCCCTTTCCTTTTGAGGGTCACAGGAAAAATATAAAGAACACATTTTGGTTATGTACCTTTGTCTCTCCTATAGCCCTGAACAATGGGAGCCTTATGCCCTGTGCACACGATCGGATTTCCGATGGAATAAAATCCGATGGAATTTTCCATCGGAATTCCGATGAGTCTTGCATACACACCATCAGACAAAATTCCGACCGTCCAAAACGCTGTGACGTACAACACGTACGACGGCACTATAAATGGGAAGTTCAAATCCAATGGCGCCACACTTTGGGCTGCCTTTGCTGATTTCGTGTTACCGCGTGTTAGTAAAAGTTTGGTGTTAGCCGATTCGCGCTTTTCAGTCTCCGTGCTTTTCAGTCTGTTACAGCATGACGAATGTGCTATCTCCATTACGAATGCTAGTTTTACCAGAACGAGTGCTCCCGTCTTCTAATTTAGTCTGAGCATGCATGGATTTTTCTCCGATGGAGATCGGAATTTCCTATCGTTTTTTTTTTCCATCCGAAAAATGTAAAACATGTTCTATTTTTTTACACCGATGGAAAAAAGTCAGCTTGGGCCCACACACGATCGTTTTTTCCGAAGAAAAAAGTCTATCTGACTTTTTTCATTGGAAAAAACAATCGTGTGTACAGGGCATTAGCCCCTGAAATGTTGGGAAAACGTTATTTTTTTTTGAAAACCTAAAAAAAATTGGAATTTAATAATCAGCATTTTGGCTAGTCAAGAAAACACGCTGAGAAGTTCCCCATCAACCAAGCTGATAAAGGATAACATACTGTATTGTATAGAATGATAATGTGTGGCTATATGCTACAAGCAAATCTAGGTTGATGTTCAGAAACTACAGTATTTGCTAGAATAGTGGTCTCCAAACTGCGACCCAGGGGCTGGATGCGGTCTTTTTCTTGCCTTTATCTGGCCCTTGGGGCACTATTTCTCCCACTGACACCAACTAGGATCGAGGAACTTTGATTGGCCTGCGTGATATCAACGGCGGCACCCCCCCCCCCCGCTCAACAACTTTGGTCGGGCGGCGGACACCAATAATGGGGTACTATTCCTCCCCCTAATACCAAGGATAGAGATTTGTATACTCCCATTGCTTATGCCCATTGTTTACTCCTAGGTCATTTTCTACTCACACTGGCTAGTCTGGACCCTCTAAAGTCTGAAGAACAGTAAACTGGAGGGCATTTGATGTATAGATCAAGGGAAAATACATATATATGTACAGGAGGAGCATTAAAGCTGGGTACACACTGTCCGAGAAAATCTGCCAGCTCAGTAGGAACCAGTTGACTTTAAGTCAGTTTGTACAGCAGCGACCGGCTTTTGTCAAAGGGACATGCTGGAAAACCAGCATGTGATCAATGTTTGCAGCCAATGGCTGCAAGTGCTATTCTAGCACACACCTGAGTAATGCATGTGACTAGTTTTGCTATACAGGAGGCATCTTGAAGCTGTCATTACCAACAAGGGATTTTATACGAAGTATTAAATAGATTTCAGCTAGCGTGTTTAATACTTTTTTCCTGTGCCATTCCATTTTAGTACACATAACTTCATTTCTGAACTAATTTGTTTTGGTCTCTTTGTGTATGTATGGATTGCATGGGTTGTTACCAACATGTGGTTAAATTTAATTTAAATAGCACCTTTAGAAATATATTTACCTAGACAAATGGTGACATGTTCAAACTGATTTAGAGCCGGTTCACACAGGGGTGACTCGTCAGGCGACTCAGCCACCTGACAAGTCGTGCTCTGCTCTGTTGAATGGAACCGTTCTAATAGGAGCGACTCAAGTCGCTCCGACTTAGAAAAAGGTTCTTGTATGACTTTGGGGGCGACTCGGGGCGACTTGCATTGACTTCAATACAGAAGTCATTTTGCAAGTCGCCTCTGAAGTCGTCTTGAGGTCGCCTTGCCGAGTCGCCCCCAAAGTCGTGCTGCCCCTGTGTGAACCGGGTCTTAGGGTATTTTCACCAAAGAAATGTAGCAGAATACAATTTGGCCTAAATTTAGAAAGAAAGATTATTTATTTGCAAATGTATATAACGAAAACAAAGAAAATAATGTTTTTTTTTTTCTGTCTTTTTTGTTTAACCACTTAAGGACCGCCGCCTGTATATTTACGTCGGCAGAATGGCACGGACAGGCATAAGTATGTACAGGTACGTCCCCTTTAAGATGCCGCCTTGTGGTCAGGCGCGCGCCGCCGGCGGGCCGCTCGCGACCCTGCCGCTTTCTCCGTGAGCCCAACCGTGGGTCCCGCAGACTCGATCGCTGCGGGGATACCCGCGATCGTCTCACGGAGAGATAGAGCGGGGAGATGCTAATGTAAATAAGCATCTCCCCGCTCTGCCTAGTGACAATGACACTGATCACCGCTCCGGAGCGGTGATCAGCGTCATGTCACACACAGCCCATCCCTCTTACAATAAGAAGCACTCCCTAGTAAACACTTAACTCCTACAGCGCCACCTAGTGGTTAACCCCTTCACTGCCAGTGTCAGTTTCACAGTAACCAGTGCATTTTTATAGCACTGATCGCTGTAAAAATGACAATGGTCCCAAAAATGTTTCAAAAGTGTCCGATGTGTCTGCCATAATGTCATAGTCATGATAAAAATCGCTGATCACCGCCATTACTAGTAAAAAAAAAATATTAATAAAAATGCCATAAAACAGTCCCCTATTTTGTAGACGCTATAACTTTTGCGCAAACCAATCAATAAACGCTTATTGCGATTTTTTTTATACCAAAAATATGTAGAAGAATACGTATCGGCCTAAACTGAGGAAAAAAATGTTTTTTTATATGTTTTTTGGGGATATTTATTATAGCAAAAAGTAAAAAATATAGAATTTTTTTCAAAATTGTCGCTCTATTTTTGTTTATAGCGCAAAAAATAAAACCCGCAGAGGTGATCAAATACCACCAAAAGAAATCTCTATTTGTGGGGAAAAAAGGACGTCAATTTTGTTTGGGAGCCACGCTGCACGACCGCGCAATTGTCAGTTAAAGCAACGCAGTGCCGAATCGCAAAAAGTGGCCTGGTCTTTGACCAGAAAAATGGTCCGGGGCTGAAGTGGTTAATTAGCAAAACAGAACTAAACAAAAAAAAACAGTAATGATTAAATAATACCAAAAGAAAGCACTATTTGTGTGAAAAAATTATTGATAAAAATTTAATTTGGGTACAGTGTGTATCGGGCTTAATCTTGTATAGATTGATTTTAACCACTTCCCGCCCAGTCAATAGCGAATTGACGTCCGGGAAGTGGTTGCAATATCGATACTGGACGTCATATGATGTCCTGCAGGATATTGCCTTGCGCGCGCCCGCGGGGGCGCGCAGCGCGGTGATCGGGGACGGCATGTGTCCCTCGGACACAGCGCTTCCCCGATCACGGTAAACAGCCAATTTCATTGGCTGTTTACCATGTGATCGGCTGTGTCAAAGTCACAGCCGATCACCTGTCAAAACAAACTCGGCGGCGCGCTCCGTGCGCGCCGCCACAGGCTTGCAGAGCGGGGATCGGGGAAGGCGAGTGTCCCTTGGACACAGCGCGTCCCCGATCAGAGTAAACAGCCAATGAATTGGCTGTTTACCACGTGACCGGCTGTGTCCAATCACAGCCGGTCACAAATGTAAACAAACTCCACAGGAGTTACTACCTGATCCCTGCTCTCTCCTCACACACCGATCTGTGAGGAGAGAGAAGAGATCAGTAAGTTAGCTCAGTGTAGTTTGTCTACATAAGTTTACAGTGCACAACACGCCCCCCCCCATAAAGAGGACCTGTCACACAGCCCAGCACATCAATCAGCCCAGCCAATCAGCCCATCTGTCAATCAGCCCATCTGTCAATCAGCCCATCTGTCAATCAGCCCATCTGTCAATCAATCAGCCCATCTGTCAATCAATCAGCCCATCTGTCAATCAATCGGCCCATCTGTCAATCAATCACCCCACCTGTCAATCAATCACCCCATCTGTCAATCAATCAACCCATCTGTCAATCAATGAACCCATCTGTCAATCAATCAATCAGCCCATCTGTCAATCAATCAGCCCATCTGTCAATCATCTGTCACAGGCCCACCTCCATCGGTACCGCCATTGGCACCGCCACACAGGCTACCAGTACCGCCATCGGTACCAGTACCACCACCAGTACCGCCACCAGGCCCAGCATCTATACTGCCACACAGGCCCGCTACCAGTATCACCACTAGTGCCGCCATCGGTACCACCACCAGTACCACCACCCGTACCACCGTCGGTAGTGCCACCACCACCTGTACCACCACCTGTACCGCCATCGGTACCATCACCACCACCTGTACCGCCATCGGTACCACCACCACCTGTACCACCATCGGTACCACCACCACCCATACCGCCATCGCTACCACCACCACCCGTACCGCCACCTGTACCGCCATCGGTACCGCCGCCACCACCACCACCCGTACCGCCATCGGTACCACCACCACCTGTACCGCCATTGGTACCACCACCACCCATACCGCCATCGGTACCACCACACAGGCCCACCACTAATACCTCCATCGGTACTACCACACAGACCGCCACCACTACCACCAGCAGTACCATTACACGGGCCCACCAATAAGCACTGCCATAATGTCCCAAAGGGTTTACACACCTGAGGAGGCATATGCCATTCTTGCCATGTCGGATGATGAGAGCAGCGGGGAGCTCCCATTATCCGATTCTGGTTCGGAATACGAGCCAGTGGAGGATAGTGGCTCAGAGTCCGAGTCCCCGGAGGAAACCGTCCCTCCCAAAAGAATGCGATCAGCACCAAGATCAGCACCAAGATCAGCACCAAGATCAGGAGAACTGCCCACCACCAGCAGCGCCATACCCCAGGAAGAGGAGCCCAGTACAAGCAATGGAAATGCACGCCCAACCCGAAGAATCCAGCCCCAATCCTACCTTTCCGATGCCCTGGCAAACCCCTTATGGTTGCCTGCCAACTCAGGATCCGCTATCATCCCCCCTTTCACCGCACAGCCAGGTGTGCAGCCCGAAACTACAAATTTTTCTAAATTTGATTATTTTTGTTTATTTTTCCCACAAGATTTGCTGCAGAATATAGTGGATCAAACGAATCTGTATGCATCCCAATTTATTGCTGCCAACCCCGATTCTTCCTACGCCCGCATGTTCCAGTGGCGGCGTCTAACATTGGAGGAATTTAAATTATTTTTGGGCCTTATGTTCAATATGGGGCTTACAAAAAAGAACGAAGTCCATTCATATTGGTCCAAACGCCCCATCCAACACATGCCCATATATTCCGCTGTCATGTCCAGGAAAAGATACGACATGATTATGCGCTTTCTCCACTTCAATGACAATTCACAGTGCCCTCCCCGAGATCATCCCAACTACGACAAATTGTACAAGATACGCCCCCTAATCAATGCCTTTTCCCAGCGATTTGAAGAAGTTTTCATCCCAGACCAAAAAATTTGTGTGGACGAGTCCCTCGTACATTTCACCGGCCGACTGCAGTTCAAGCAGTACATACCAAGCAAGAGAGCCAGGTATGGGTTAAAATTAAATAAATTATGTGATCGAGCCACTGGATACGTCTGCAAATTCAGGATCTACGAAGGCAAAGACTCCCAGTTCCAGCCCCGTGATTGCCCCACATATATTGGAACCAGTGGGAAAATTGTCTGGGAGTTGGCATACCCCCTGTTCGGAAAAGGTTACCATTTATATGTTGATAATTATTATACCAGCCTGCCCCTTTTTCGCCACCTTTACAGTAAACAAACCCCGGCCTGCGGTACCTTCAAAAAAAACCGGAAGGGATTCCCACAAAATTTATTGACAAAAAAATTGCCACCTGGAGAATCGGCATCCATGAGGAACGAGGAGGTGTTGGCCATGAAGTGGAGGGACAAGAAAGATGTCCACATCCTCTCTACGATCCACAATGACACCATGGTGGAGATCCCAAGAAGACGCGGCTCCATTGTAAAGCCTGAATGTGTCCACGACTACAATTTGTACATGGGGGGGGTGGATTTAAACGACCAGATGCTACAGCCCTACTTATCAACCAGAAAGTCCCATTATTGGCACAAAAAAGTTGCGTTTCACCTGTTTCACATGGCCCTTTTTAATTCGTTTGTCTGCTACCAAAAAGCAACTCAAAATCACCGACTCCACTACCTCCAATATATCGAAGATATCATCGATGCCCTCATTTACCAACAAGATCCCGCCCCAGGAAGCATTCGCTCTGATAGTGTGAGTCAGCTTCACGAGCGACACTATCCCTTTAGCATCCCCCCCACAGAATCTGGAAGAAGACGCCAAAAGAAATGCCGTGTATGCAGCAGAGGAGGAGTAAGAAGAGACACCAGCTATTATTGTCCCGATTGTCCCTCCCAACCTGGCCTGTGCATCGGAAATTGCTTCAAAAATTATCATACATCCATTAGTTCCCCTTATTATTAACAGACTGCCACTTCCCTATTTGCCTGCTACCATGTTACTAACTACCTTCCATGTTAATTAACTGACCCTGGCCTGTTTACCGACGATGCCTCTGCCTGCCGATTTAAACCACGTTTCTGACTTCCACGTGTACCGACCTTGGCCTGTTAATCGACCATGTTTTTGCCTGCCACTTGGACTGATCTTTTGGCCATCTACTTTTAGTACACAGGGGTCTCACATATGTGAGGGGCTTCAGAATAGCGTTCTGAGTAGAGAAAACCAGTTTTTCGTTTTCTGTGCTCCAAGAACAGGGTCTGGTTGCCCGGAGGCTTCAAAGCGATTTGGGTGGGAGAAGCCTCTACCCCTGTCCCCCTGGCCCTAAGCTTGATGGTCCTTCCTGCTGCCTGGACCAATAATTTGGCTGTGCTGACCATATTACTGCCTGTAATGACCCATGACATTATGGACCATGTTTCTTCCTGCTGCTTGGACCAATACTTTGGCTGTGTTGACCATATATCTGCCTGCTGTCTCTACTGACTTTGGACAGCATTTCTGCCGGGACACCTCTGCCTGCTACCTGGACCTGTGCTTTGGCTGTGCTCTGGCTGTGCTGACAGTATCACTGCCTGTGCGAACTATGGACAGTATTCCTGCCTGCTGCCTGGATGATTGCTTTTGCTGTCGCTGACCTCATCCCTGCCTGCTGCCTGGACCGATGCTCTCCTCTGTGGACCACTGCACTTCTAAAACCACAGGTAATCTTTTGTTATTTGGTATGTACCTGCTATGTGTTAGATATATGAAGGGCCTTCAAAAATGTGATCGGTAGTCAGAAAATGATATGTGCAATTAATGCTGCTAGAATGCCTGGAGGTGCTACTTGGATGTTGGGCCTCTGTATGTGGCTGAGGCTGTGTAAAAGTCTCAAACATGTGGTATCGCCATACTCAGGAGGAGTAGCAGAATGCATTTTGGGGTGTAATTTTTGCTATGTACATATTATGTGTTAGAAATATCTTATAAACTGACAACTTTGTGTAAAAAAAAATGCATTTTAATTTTTTCTCCACATTTTCCAAAACCTTCTGCAAAAAAATGAACCGTTCAAAAGACTCATAATGCCTCATAGATTATACGTTGGGGTGTGTGCTTTCAAAAATGGGGTCATTTTGTGGAAAATTCTATTGTCCTGGTGCTCCAGGGCCTTCAAAATTGTAATAGGTGGTTGAGAAAGGATATGTGCGATTTATGCTTGTAGAACGCCTGAAAGTGCTACTTCAATGTTGGGCCTCTGTATATGGCCAGGCTGTGTAAAAGTCTCACACATGTGGTATCGCTATACTCAGGAGGAGTAGCAGAATGCATTTTGGGGTGTTATTTTTGCTATGTATATGCTATGCGTTAGAAATATCTTATAAATGGACAACTTTGTGTAAAAAAAATGCATTTTCATTTTTACTCCACATTTTCCAAAACCTTCTGGAAAAAAATGAACCGTTCAAAAGACTCATAATGCTTCATAGATTATACGTTGGGGTGTGTGCTTTCCAAAATGGGGTCATTTTGTGGAAAATTCTATTGTCCTGGTGCTCCAGGGCCTTCAAAATTGTAATAGGTGGTTGAGAAAGGATATGTGCGATTTATGCTTGTAGAACGCCTGAAAGTGCTACTTCAATGTTGGGCCTCTGTATATGGCCAGGCTGTGTAAAAGTCTCACACATGTGGTATCGCTATACTCAGGAGGAGTAGCAGAATGCATTTTGGGGTGTTATTTTTGCTATGTATATGCTATGCATTAGAAATATCTTATAAATGGACAACTTTGTGTAAAAAAAATGCATTTTCATTTTTTCTCCACATTTTCCAAAACCTTCTGGAAAAAAATGAACCGTTCAAAAGACTCATAATGCTTCATAGATTATACGTTGGGGTGTGTGCTTTCCAAAATGGGGTCATTTTCTGGAAAATTCCATTGTCCTGGTGCTCCAGGGCCTTCAAAAGTGTAATAGGTGGTTGAGAAAGGATATGTGCGATTTATGCTTGTAGAACGCCTGAAAGTGCTACTTCAATGTTGGGCCTCTGTATGTGGCCAGGCTGTGTAAAAGTCTCACACATGTGGTATCGCTACACTCAGGAGGAGTAGCAGAATGTATTTTGGGGTGTAGTTGCAATTATGCATATGCTGTGTGAGAGAAAAAAACTGTTAATATGACCAGTTTGTGTAAAAAAAAAAAACAAAAAAAAAATTAAAAACTCACCACGCCTCTTAGTAAATACCTTGGACTGTCTACTTTCCAAAAAGGGGTAATATTGGGGTATTTGTACTTTCCTCGCTTGTTAGTGTCTCAAGAAATGAGATATCCCTTCAGTACATCAGGCGTGATCAGATGTGATACATTTTCAGTGATTGCCACCATAGTTTGTAGACTCTATAACTTTCACAAAGACCAAATAATATTCACTAATTTGGGTTCATTTTACCAAAGATATGTAGCAGTATACATTTTGGCACAAATTTATGAAGAAAAATTACTTATTTGCAAAATTTTACAATAGAAACTAAAAAAAAGTGTTTTTTTTAAAAAAAATTGCTGTTTTTTTGCTTATATCGCAAAAAATAAAAAACCCAGTGGCGATTAAATACCACCAAAAGAAAGCTCTATTTGTGAGAAGAAAGTGATAAAAATTTTGTTTGGATACAGTGTAGCATGACTAAGTAATTGTCATTCAAAGTGTGAGAGTACTGAAAGCTGAAAATTGGTCTGGGCGGGAAGGTGCATAAGTGCATGGTATTGAAGTGGTTAAGGAAAAACATTTTTTACTCAAGATTAGGGATGAGCTTCGAGTTCGAGTTGAACTCATGTTCGACTCGAACATTGCCTGTTCGCCCGTTCGCCGAACAGCGAACAAATTGGGGTGTTCGCGGCAAATTCGAAAAATCTATGGGAGAAATCTAAAGTGCTAATTATAAAGGCTTATATGCAAGTTATTGTCCTAAAAAGTGTTTGGGGACCCGGGTCCTGCCCCAGGGGACATGTATCAATGCAAAAAGAAGTTTTAAAAACGGCCGTTTTTTCGGGAGCAGTGATTTTAATAATGCTTAAAATGAAAAAATTAAAGTGAAATATTCCTTTAAATTTCGTACCTGGGGGGTGTGTATGATATGCATGTGAAGTGGCGCATGTTTCCCGTGCTTAGAACTGTCCCTGCAAAAAATGACATTTTTGAAAGAAAAAAAGTAATTTAAAACTGACTCGCGGCTATTAATGAATTGTCGGCTCCCGGCAATACATACAAAAGTCATTGATAAAAAAAAAAAAAAGCGTGGGGGTTCCCCAGAATTCAATTACCAGGCCCTTCAGGTCTGGAATGGATATTAAGGGGAACCCCGCCGCAAATTAAAAAAAAATTGACGTGGGGTTCCCCCAAATATGCAATCCAGGCCCTTCAGATCTGGCATGGATTTTAAGGGGAACTCCACCCCAAATTAAAAAAAAAATGGCGTGGAGTCCCCCTAAAAATCCATACCAGACCCCTTATCTGAGCACGTAACCTGGCCGGCCGCAGGGGAAAAGGGGGGGACGAGAGAGCGGCCCCCCCTCCCTCCTGAACCGTACCAGGCCACATGCCCTCAACATGGGGAGGATGTCCCCATGTTGATGGGGACAAGGGCCTCATCCCCACAACCCTTGCCCGGTGGTTGTGGGGGTCTGCAGGCGGGGGGCTTATCGGAATCTGGAAGACCCCTTTAACAAAGGGGACCCCCAGATCCCGGCCCCCCCATGTGAATTGGTAAGGGGTACATTGTACCCCTACCATTTCACGAAGAAAGCGTAAAAAAATGTTTAAAAAACCACACAAACACCTTGAAAAGTCCTTTATTTAAAAAAAAAAAAACATTCCAGCGGTGAAATCCAGTGTCCCGCGGCGATCCCGATGTCCAGCGCTGTCCTTCATTGGTTGTGCCTGAGCGGACCTGATGAGGAACTCCCTCTCAGTATTTTAAATGTATAGACCCGCCCCTTCTAAAGTTCCCCATCAGGTCCGCTCAGCGGACCAGATGCGGAACATGAGAAGGGGCGGGTCTATACATGTATTACCAAAGTGAGAGCAGTTCCACATCAGGTCCGCCCCCTCGGTATGTCGGACCCGCCTACGTCATTGGCTTGAGCGGGGAACTTCCTTCACTGTGTAATTTAAATTTACATAGTGAAGGAAGTTCCCCGCTCAAGCCAATGACGTAGGCGGGTCCGACATACCGAGGGGGCGGACCTGATGGGGAACTGCTCTCACTGTGGTAATACATGTATAGACCCGCCCCTTCTCATGTTCCGCTGAGC
This sequence comes from Rana muscosa, assembly GCA_029206835.1. NCBI lineage: Eukaryota > Metazoa > Chordata > Amphibia > Anura > Ranidae > Rana > Rana muscosa. The sequence goes on from CM055127.1 coordinate 382,837,968, forward strand.
GGACCTGATGGGGAACTTTAGAAGGGGCGGGTCTATACATTTAAAACAGTGAGAGGGAGTTCCCCATCAGGTCCGCTCAGGCACAACCAATGAAGGACAGCGCTGGACATCGGGATCGCCGCGGGACACTGGATTTCACCGCTGGAATGTTTTTTTTTTTTTTTTTTAATAAAGGACTTTTTCAGGGTGTTTGTGTGTTTTTTTTAAACATTTTTTTACGCTTTCTTCGTGAAATGGTAGGGGTACAATGTACCCCTTACCAATTCACATGGGGGGGCCGGGATCTGGGGGTCCCCTTTGTTAAAGGGGTCTTCCAGATTCCGATAAGCCCCCCGCCTGCAGACCCCCACAACCACCGGGCAAGGGTTGTGGGGATGAGGCCCTTGTCCCCATCAACATGGGGACATCCTCCCCATGTTGAGGGCATGTGGCCTAGTACGGTTCAGGAGGGAGGGGGGCCGCTCTCTCGTCCCCCCCTTTTCCCCTGCGGCCGGCCAGGTTGCGTGCTTGGATAAGGGGTCTGGTATGGATTTTTAGGGGGACTCCACGCCATTTTTTTTTAAATTTGGGGTGGAGTTCCCCTTAAAATCCATGCCAGATCTGAAGGGCCTGGAATAGATATTTGGGGGAACCCCACGTCAATTTTTTTTAAAATTTGCAGCGGGGTTCCCCTTAATATCCATTCCAGACCTGAAGGGCCTGGTAATTGAATTCTGGGGAACCCCCACGCTTTTTTTTTTTTTTATCAATGACTTTTCTATGTATTGCCGGGAGCCGACAATTCATTAATAGCCGCGAGTCAGTTTTAAATGACTTTTTTTCTTTCAAAAATGACATTTTTTGCAGGGACAGTTCTAAGCACGGGAAACATGCGCCGCTTCACATGCATATCATACACACCCCCCAGGTACGAAATTTAAAGGAATATTTCACTTTTATTTTTTCATTTTAAGCATTATTAAAATCACTGCTCCCGAAAAAACTGCCGTTTTGAAAACTTTTTTTTGCATTGATACATGTCCCCTGGGGCAGGACCCGGGTCCCCAAACACTTTTTAGGACAATAACTTGCATATTAGCCTTTATAATTAACACTTTAGATTTCGAACGTTCGAGTCCATTGTATTTAATAGGATTCTAAAGTTCACACGAACATTTTGTCTGTTCGCAGGTTCTGGTGCGAACCGAACAGGGGGGTGTTCGGCTCATCCCTGCTCAAGATACAATAAAGACAGAAGGGTTGTTTTCTAACTTGTTGAAGTATAGTAAGTATAGCACCTAAAAAGTCCTGAATATTTCCAATGATGGTGTTTTTGGTTGACTTAATATATAGGATGTTAGTACACTCCTTAATGAAGAGGTGTTTAGCAAATGCCCTATATCATATGAAATCATTCACATACTCAATGTTCTACCTACACAATCAGTTAAAATAATAAAAAGGAAGAATTCTTTAGCAGTGCTTTTAGTAATACACAATTGTGGTCTATAATATTAAATTCAAAACTAATGAAAACAGTTTGTAATAGTTTGCTTTGAGTTACTGTACATCTCATTTATGAGTGGCTTCTGATGAATCCTTAATTAGCTTTATACACACCTCTGGCATTAAAAATGAAATCTTACAGCCAAGTATTCCCCACTGCATAGTCCCACTACTCCTGTTACGACAAGTCTACACTGCATAGTCCTAATCTGCTTGTAACATAAAATAAATATTTAATAGGCAGTGGGACCATTGCAGCTGTCAGTAGTGGGCCAGCTTGGGAGCTCAGATACAAAGATCTCACTATAAGAATCCCAGAGAGACAATGGAGTTGATTAAAGGGGTTGTGTTTTTTCACCTTAATGCATCCTATGCATTAAGGTGAAAAAACTTCTGTCACAGACCAGCCCCCGTTTTACTCACCTGAACCCGTTTGTTCCCACAGCAGAGCTGCGCTCTACTTCTTTGCCCGTTGTCTAGGCTCTTGATTGGATAGATTGAAAGCAGCTCAGCCATTGGCTCCCGCTGCTGTCAAACAAATACAATGACGTGGGCGCCGGGGGCAGGGGCAAGTCCGACATTCTGTGTCTATAGATGCAAAAGCCGGACTCGGGAGAGCGCCTGCACGGTAACTCCCAGGGAGAGTGCTTCTCCTAGGGGGTTTACTGATGCAGGGAAGATCTGATAGCGCAGCCGGGTGACTCCAGAAAGGGTGGATCGGGGCCACTCTGTACAAAACAAACTGCACAGTGGAGGTAAGTATGACATGTTTGTTATTTTAAAAAAAACAAAAAAAAACAAGGGTTTACAACCCCTTTAACTAAAGGCAAATAGACTGTGTACTTTGTAAGTGCAATGCACTAATTTTCCTTAGCAAATACAACGTGGTAAAGCTTCACTTTGTAAAGCATACCCAATCAGGTTCAAGGAAAATAAAAATAAAAAAAGCATGTTTGCTTGCACGTAATTGGATGATGGAAATCAGCAAAGCTTCACCACATTTACAAAGCTCTGGGGAAAATAAGTGCAACTGCACTTGCAAAGTCCACAGTGTATTTGCCTTTAGTAAATCCACCCCAATGGGTGAGTCAGCCTGCTGTCATCTGCCGAGAATTCAATATTTATTTTCGATGGACCAACCCTTAAATAAACTCTAAAGCCCTGTACACACGATCGGATTTCCTATGGTTTTTTAACCAATGGATTTTTCCATCGGAAAACCGATGAAGCTGACTTTCATCAGTCTTGCCTACACACCATCAGTCAAAAAACCGACCGTTCCAAACGCAATGACGTAAAACACTCCGATGAGCCGAGAAAAATGAAGTTCAATGCTTCTGAGCATGCGTCGACTTGATTCTGAGCATGCGTGGGTTTTTTATCCTATGAAGTTCCAGACAGACGATAGTAATTTGCTATCGGTTTTTTAACCATCGGATAAATTTAAAACATGTTCTATTTTTAAACACTGATGGAAAAAAGACCGATGGGGCCCATACACGATCGGTTTGTCCGATGAAAAAAAGTCCATCGGACTGTTTTCATCGGTTAAACCTATCGTGTGTACAGGGCTTAACAATGGATATCAATGCTGTGTTAAATCTGAAGGCTGCCTAGTCACTGACTCCTCTTGCCAATCTTTTCTTGTAATCTCCGTCTCACTTCTCACTGTGTGGCAACACCTACCCAGAGTTTTTAATTAACACTGTGAGATTGTAATCACAGAGAAATGCATCTTTTTGTGAATTCAATTTGCTTTTTTTATTGTGGCACTCATAAAACGTCTGCATTCCGGAACTTTGCAAATGTTTTCAGTTGTGACTGACATAATGCAGCTGTTGGACCTACAACAAAGGCTGAGGTTTATGAGCAGCCCGCATTAGGATGTAGGTTAACCAATTAAACCTCTCACAGCTCCTGCCCCAAAAAAAGAAAACCAATACACTGTGTAGAGAAGGGGGGGGGGGGAAAGAATTGGCGTCCTAGAAACAGAATTTGCTCCAGACAAGATATGCAAATTCTTGCAGCTTGTAACATGACAGCTATGAAGAAACAGTAAAGTTCTGTTACATATGCAGAAAGGTCAAACACATTTCATTAATAAATCTACAGTGATTTTTTTTTAATCAGCTTCAAACATGTCCTATTAAAGGCGTTGAAGCAACTGGATCATAAATCTAAATGACCTTGAACAATGTGAAGGAAGGCAACGCAAAGGGCTATCATTTACACATTGTTACAGGTGCAGTAAAATATTTAATTTTAGTGTGTGTTGTAAACTACACAGTGAATTAGTACAGTCCTCTAATGTGACTAGACATGTCTCACCCAAACTGACCTTACTTCAAAGAATTTCATGTTGCAGGTCTGCTAACAATATACAAAGTGACATCGCACGCCATGATGCAATAGATGTAGTTCTGCAACCTAGAAAAAGAATGAGCCACAATCAAGAATCTCTAAGGCTACCTTTACAGGGATCCTATGTAGAGTTTGGGGGGGTGCCCATGACACCTGGCACCAAATGCCAGGTAGGAAAGGATGTGTCCATTATATAGTGCTCCTGGGCATGTTTATTTGGAAGGAGCCGTGCATATTAGTTGTGGTCATGTGGACTCCTCTATGCACACTACACATCCCCATAGTCGATAGTTCATCTCGAGAGTGGTAGGGGTTTTCTCAGTTAAGCACACCCTCCTCCCCCCCATGCCTGAGCTAAGGCAGATGAATTCCAGGAAGTAAATGCTGCAAAGATCATCTACCCTTGCTCAAGATGACCATGGCTACAAATGTTAGGGGATGTTTTTCAAAGTGATATCTCAAGGAAATAAAGCATGAGGACATTGATGGATGGATGAATAGATGGGTGAGTTTGCTTTGAATATTAAAAATGAATGAAAAATAATTTTCATTTTGTGGTGCTCAGATACAGTTACCGTATATACTCGAGTATAAGCCGAGTTTTTCAGCACATTTTTTTGTGCTGAAAATGCCCCCCTCGGCTTATACTCAAGTCTGCGTCCATCTTCAACCTTGTGCACCTGATCCCGGCCAGCCGTAGGTCCCCTGGACCCCAATCTTGGCACACATGTAGCCTCTTCATCTACAAGTGTGCAAAGTTTGTTGTCCGGGGGACCTACGGCCGGGGAGCACCGATTTTTCAAAGCCGGGCACCCCTTCCATAGACTCCCATGTTAAATGGTAATTTCTCCGGTGATTTTGGGGACCCGGTACTGGCCGGCCCTAGGTCCTCTGGACCCCAGACCTGGCACACATGTGGCCCCACTCTTCCTCTACAAGTGTGCAAAGTTTGTTGTCCAAGGGAGCACCGATTTTTCAAAGCCGGGCATCCCTTTCATAGACTCCCATGTTAAACTTCAGTCTAGTCACACAGCGCAGGAGATCAGGTAGGGAGATTGGGCACAGTGAGGTATGGACACAGCGAGGCATGGGCACAGTGACAGTGAGGCATGGGCACAGTGAGGCATGCACATGGACACAGTGAGGCAAAGTGAGGCATGCAGATGGACACCCTAGGCTTATACTCAAGTCAATAAGTTTTCCCATTTTTTTGTGGAAAAATTAGGTGCCTCGGCTTATATTCAGGTCGGCTTATACTCAAGTATATACAGTAAGTTCCACTTTAAAACAAACCTATGGGTTGGGAAGAAGCATGATAGTCTTAAAATGACATTAAACAATATAATTTTCTCTAAAAAGAATCCATGCACATCCACTACTTAAAGTCTAACTCTAAGTTTACTGTGGCCTTAAAGAGTAACTCCACATTTGTTGAGAACAAAACATTCCCCTCTGGGTGAACTATGTACATTACAAGGATTTTAACAAACTTTGTTGCAGATTCCCACCTTTTGGTATTCTGAAGAAATCCCTGTGTGTTTGTCTGTGTCCATGTTGAAAGTGAATCTGTATGGGAGTGGTTTCATAATTATCAATCAGCTGCTGCACTTGCATGGCTCTAATGAGGAAAATTGCAGAGTCTGCATCCCTTTAGACTTGATTTCCTATTAGAAGTATCTCATAAAAAAGGACATTTTTGTTGCAAGGGATGCCTGAAATCTGTGAAAATCAGTGAGCCAATCACACAAGCAGTAAATTATGTTTCGGGGGGGGCGTTCTGTACACCATCTGTGTACAGAACACCTCCAGGTAGCCATATTGCATTGCATTTTACTGAAAATTACAACACTGCAGATTGAAAAGGAAAGGTAATTTTTAATAACATTCAATCACAATATGACTTTTGTCGCAATTGTATATGGTTTATTTTTATTTTTTTATTTGGTGGGGTTTTTTTTCACGAAAGTGGAGTTACCCTTTAAATAGTTTGTTTGGGCCAAGCTGGGCCAAATAAAGTATTCTTCTATAATAATAGATCTTCCTGTGGTGTATAAACTGTATGTAGCATCAGCTAAAAACAGTAGACTCTGTTCAGTGCTACTCGGCCATTCACAGGAAGCTTTGCATTCTCTGAATTAATGCAAAGCTTCCCTATGATGGGCTGAGGCAAAGAGGCAGGTGGATGATGTCAGGATCTCGGTTTCAGCCAATCATAGGAAGCTTTGTATTCATTACAGAGTACGACTCAATTTTGTTTCAGGAGCAGGACAGGAAGCCTGAACCATAATATATAAATAAATAAAGTACGTGTACAACCATTATATTAGTCTTTCTCAACGTTTTCAATACAGAGGAAACCTAGAAAAAATTTCTGGTTCCCAGGGAACCCTTGCTACAAATCACTATATTGACAACTCATGATACATTAGTATGATGGTCAGTGGGAAGAATGCTCCTTACACTTGTGGTCATTGGGAAGAATTCCCCCTGACAGATCGCTAAAGAGATCAAAAGTGTCAGTGGAAACTTATCTGGAAAACTTATCTGAGAGGCAGAAATTGCTCATTGCTCAAGGAACCTCTAACAACTTCTGAAGAAATCTTAAGCCTCGTACACACAGCCGAGATTCTCGTCAGGAAAAAAACTTTGTTTTTCCTGACGAGAATCTTGACAAGAAACTTGTCCCGGCCGAGTGTACACACGTACGATTCAAAAGAACCGCCATTCTTTTGAATGGCACAAACACGGTGACGTCATCGACTACGACGATCGTGCGCTCATCACATTCGATGCCGTCGCCGCCATCTTGCTACACCCTATGCCTATGCCTAGAAAGCTACCGCGCATGCGTCTAAGTCATTTCGAGCATGCGCGGGTTTCCATGGCGACAGGTAAGTGTACACACGCTCGGGTTTCTCGTCGAGAAACAGGCCGACGAGATTCTCGACGAGAAAAAATACCGCAGGTCGTCTTTTTTCTCGTCGGGGAATCTGGGCAGTTTTCTTGACGAGAAAACTGAAACCGCATACACACAGCCGGTTTTCTCGGCAAGAAAGCTCTCCCGGCAGATTTCTTGTCGTTTTTTGCCGAGAAAACTGGTCGTGTGTACGAGGCCTTAGAGTTGCATGGAACCCTGGTTGAGAAACCCTGCATTATACACTCTCTTCAACTTCCTCAAACAACCCCCGGTACACATTTAAAATCAGATCTTTTGCCCTACATCTTTGTAGGTTAAACATTCCTTCAGGGCTATTTAGAAGATGAGGATACCATCAAATCTAAAAAATTATCTAGCTGTGAAAAATTTATGCTAGAATGATAAAAGTTAAAAGCTGGACCTCGTATTATGGTAATACTCTCCCAAGCTCACAGAAGGTTGTCGGGTGGAGGAGAAACTGGAGTCCCACTTCAAGGATAGTGTCAGGAGAAAGGTTGATTATGGATTTTACAGGTTTTAAGCTGAACTCCATCAGATACAAAAAACATAAAATTAATATAGTTATGTATTCATTAAAAATCACTAAATGTATTTTTAAATGCAACTAGTGTAAACCTCAATTTGACTTGGTATTAACCTCTTCTAATTTCCTACACAGTAAAGCTCAGACTTGAAGAGGGAGGGGCAGCACTAATAGTCAATCAGATGTCTGCTAACATATATGCTTGGGAGGTTGACGCGCTGATGTCATCGCTGAATGGGAGACTGCATGCCTGCCGGCTCTTCCTATGTTTTTATGCCTGAATTTTACCTACTTGATGTAAGTTACCACCTTTTTATTTGAATAAATGCTGTTTGGACGATATACACTATGTGGTTTCCCCTTCTCATTTTTATGACTGGTGAATACTGAGTTCCAATATCGCAAGAGTTCCTCTCCATCCTTGGATATCCATCTAATGCTAAAAAGTAGAGAGAGAAGAGGGATGAGCTTATTAAGGTGCTGTTGCCCCTTCACTGTAACTGTACATCACAAACTTGAGACAGAAAAGTGACCTAGCCATTGTGTTTAAAGAGGAAGTAAACTCTGATGGGTTTTACTTCCTCTTTGTTTCCCTGCAAAGGTAAAGCATAACGGGCTACTATGAGATGCAAAGTAGCCCATTATGTGTCACTTACCTGAAACCAAAGCCTGCGATGTCCCCGATTTCCTTGCTGGCTGGAAGCGTACTTTCTTCACTCCTCTTCCTTCTGGGGCCGCGAACTCCGGCTCTGTGACTGGCCAGAGTTGCGTCACGTCACTCCCGTGCATGCGCGTGGGAGCCGCCAGTCACGGCATGACCCTGGCTTGAAACGGCACAGCGTGCCCTTTCAAGAGTGCGCATGCGCCTAATACATCAGCGCATGTGCAGAAGACGGCATCGTTCCGGGACATTGTAAATGTAGCACTACCCCCCGTAGGAGCTGGTGGTTATATTTTTGGGCCTTGCCGTTACCTTACGGTTCCACCGTATCTGTCATAGGGGTCCCATTGGAGAGTTGTTCACAGAATGTCAACACCAAACACTAAAGCCCCGTACACACGATCGGTTTGACTGATGAAAACCATCCGATGGATGGTTTTCATCAGACCAACCGATCGTGTATGGTACCCATCGGTCTTTTTTCCATCGGTTGGAAAAAATAGAACTTGTTTTAAATTTTTCCGATGGATAAGAAACCGATGGGAATTTCCGATCGTCTATGGGCAAGTCCATCGGTTAAAATACCCACGCATGCTCAGACTGAATTAGGAGACGGGAGCGCTCGTTCTGGTAAAACTAGCGTTCCTAATGGAGAGAGCACATTCGTCATTCTGCAAGTTATTGCTTCGTTTAATGCAGCGCATGTTTTGTTGCTTTCGAACGGTCTTTAAAATTTCATTTTGGCAGCAGATCTTTCTCATGAGTTCTGACAAATGTATGTCTTTCTTCTTTCTTGTGATCTTAGGAATAATTTGTTTAATTCTTCAAGGCCGACCTCCCAAATTACACCTTTTTTTTGTTTTTGTCTTTAAATTTGTTGTGCATTTTTTGGTGTGTCAATTTCTCAGAACAACATATTATTTTTATTTTTTACTCATGGAGGTTGGTGTCCCTTGTTATTAATTACACATTGTATTTATGAAATCTTATTGCTACTTCCAAAAAAAAACACATCAGGCATGTATGTTGGCTGAAATCAAATTTCCCTTTTATTTCGGAAAAAAAAAAAAAACAAAAACCGAAGGGCAACTATTCCGAAATTAGCAGAGAATATAAAGTCATTAGATCCCAAATGCAGACCTGACTATGATCAATAAGAAAATCAACAACAGCATGAAATCAGGAGCAGCAGCCAAAGACATACATCATCCCAAGCTGTGGTACTCCATCGACCTTCAATTTCTGGATGAGCAGCTCGAGGCCAGGGAATCACCTCCTGCTCTTCCCTGTAGCCTTCCTTCCACGCCTCTCTGCAGCGTTCTCTCCACGGCCCCGTCCACGCACCCTTGCAGGCTGGGCCACTGTGGGTGGTGATGTGGCAGGAGGAGGAGGAGAAGGAGGAGAGGGATTGGCCTGCTGCGAGATATGGGTGGCCTCAGTCAGCAGCCCCCTCGCCCCCATGTGTACGGCCATATATATAAGGTGCTCACAAAGGGCCCGTTGTCCCGCCTCCATTCTGAGCAACTTATCCGCCAGATAGGTGCTAAACCCCTTCGTAGGGTTGAGGGGGGCCCTCATGATAGCAGCAGCCTCCTGAATCCTCTTTAGTGACTCCTCCTCCACTTGTGTCATTTGCCGTTGTTTTGGCGGTCTGACGTGGAGGGGAGCCACTTGGGAGACGGTGCTGCCACTAGGCCTGGGGACCTGCTGAGTCCCACTTGGCCCTGCCTCCTCCTGCCTGCCACACTCCTGACCCTCTTCCTCCTGGCTTGCCTCATCCTGTTTTTAAAATAAAATGAAAAATTTGATTATTTGGGGAATCTATCACACACAATTTTGATCTCTTTCCTGTTTTTTTTTTTTTTTTTTTGGGGGGGGGGGTGATATCATTTATGGCTAATCCAAACAGTTCAACACAATATTACTTAGTGGACAATAATTATGATCAAAAATACTATACCTGGCTGAAGATGCGAAGATCTGGCTCTTCTAGCTCGGGAGGCTCCTCCTCCGGCTCTGCAGGGGTGGAGGGAAGGGTGGAAGGAACGCTGAAGGGAAGGGTGGAAGGAAGGGTTGAGGGAAGGCTGGAAATAGATTCCCTGGCCTCGATCTGGTCATCCAGAAATTGAAGATGTCTGTAGTACCACAGCTTGGGCTTTACTACATCGTCGGCTGCTGCTCCTGATCTCTTTGACTGGCGCACTTCCTTGTATTTTTTTTTATAGGAATTACGCAGGTTGTTGATTTTATTATTGATCATAGTGTAGTCTGCATCTGGGATCCATGGCTTCATATCCTCTGCTAACTTGGTAATAGTTGCCCGACGTACATCACTCTTGTGGTACGCAGGGTGTTTCAGTTCCCACAGGTTGCGCTGTTCCTTATATTTTTCTATAAAAATCAGCATCACCTCCGGCTCTCGTAGTTTATGCATCTTTTTGGAACAACAAGTAAAAAACAAAAGAAATAAAAGAAAAGGATCAGAATTGATTCTCCTCAACTTATCACAATATTGCCCTTTACAATCATGAAACATTAGAGGCCACTGCAGGCCCGAGTTCCCTTCTTACCTTAGGTCACTTCGTTGGTTCACTTCCGGTCGTCCTTACTCCGCGCATCCCTAATAACTTCTTTCCCCTTTTTATACCCTGCGCATGCGTGTAACTCCGCCCTCGTCGCCCGCCCATGACGGACTTTTTCAGCATTTCCCCGCCCCTTAACGAACGGCGCACAGTGTGAGACGGCGACATGTCGCAGACACAGGTGGCTTCTTTACTAGAAATTACCGACGAGGAAAGCCCGGAGGCGGAAACGTCACGATCCAGTAAAAAAAGATACAAGGCGACTAATATGTCTTTTTCTGAGATGGCGGAGATGGTGGACATTCTGCGGAGGAAGGATTACGACGGCAAGCATGGCCCATACGACACCCCTAATCTCCGGAAGTCACAAATTATGGACAAAGTGGCGAAGACTCTCTATAAAAAATATGGGGTCAGGAGATCCAAGGAACAACTCCGTAAAAGGTGGTCAGACCTGAAGCTCAGGGAGCCGGAGCAGTATAGGAAGCTTATAAAAAGCATTGAAAAAAGTAAGTTTATTTGACTGTGTTCTTTCACATTGTAATATGTATTCTTCCATGTTTTGCACCATGTGCTTGGCTTGACTGGTTTCACATTTTAAAATCTCAACTTTTATGTTAAGTGGAGAGTCCACTTATTTGCTAAATGTATTGAAAAAAAAAATTGCTGCTCTTCCCCCAAACATGTTTGGCACATATCCACGTAAACTACATGTGGGCATGCCTCATTTTACTTCAACAATGTTTATCTACACATTGTTGGCTAGATGATGTGTTGTAAGGAAATTTATAGAATGTGAATGAAAGAATAAACTGTATTCTGGGTAAAGGAGAGAGACACTCCAGCAGTTGTGTACTCTTTTTTGTTCTTCATCAAGATACTATACTCTGGGCAACATGACCAAATTTCTTAACGGTGTCACACACAGGTGGTCCAGTGGATACCTTGGTGGTTATCCAAGTGTATTTGTGAGTGTCCTCCAAAATAACATGTTGCTTTGTTGAGTTTGCAAGATCTCATATGTTCATCTTGAAACTCAGGGCCAAATATCAATTGGACCCCACTTTAAAACATTGAGAATCCATTTTCAGGCCTAAAAAGTTTGTGTGCTAAAGGATACATTATTTTTGCTATTCCCATAGGGGAGAGGAGAGTGGGAGGACACCATGCTCATGAGACGAGGAACCCAACACCACAGAAACTCCCCGAAGATCCCAAAGCAGAGCAAGTTCAGCAGGTTCAGGAAGCGGAGGGGGAGAAAGTGGAGGTGGAGGAAGGGGAGGTGGAGGAATGAGAGGTGGAGCTTATCAGCACAACAGGTCAGTGTCTGTCACCACAACTTCAAGGTAAATACAGATGTAGGCCTGCATAGTTTTAAAATATTTGTTTATTTTTAGGGACTGAACGTGGGGGTGTGTCAGGAAGTCCAAATCCTTCATTCTCGAGTGCCAGCGCCAAAATAATCATTCAGGAAATCATGGAATGCAGTAGCGAAATGGACATTATGAGAAAGAGAATGATTGTGATTGAGCAAAAATATAAAAACATGATAGATATTTTGGGGAGAATAGTGTGACCCCCCCTTTTTGTGTGTTTTGTTATGTGTCGGAATTTTTCTATGGGATTTCCACCAGCCCAAATGTGAGGATGCACACACTGAAGACTCAACATGTGCTATCTGCCGTCACAGGATATCTATGTCCCTGTTTTGGGGGTACAACCTCTTCCTCCCTCCTCAAGTAGGGGAGAGGAAGGGTTTTCACCCCCAAAGCACGTCCATTGATCCCCCATGATGGCAGATAGCACATGTTTACCCTAGCCATGGGATCATGTTGAAGATACCCATTTGAGCCCCAAAAAGAAAGTGTGGTTCTTCACATTTGGGATGGATCAGGGGTAACATCACCCCATCTCCTGTTTGTATTTTTCACTGTGTTATTTTATTACTTTTTAATGAAAAAAAATGTGGCTTTTGACCCATGCATGTTTCTGCTAAAAAAGCCGCACAAAACACCAAAAAAAAATATTTCGAAAAAAAAACAAAACTGTGTTGCAATCAATAAAAACATTTGGGAAGTCGAAAAAAGGTGTGCCTTGTTGTTTCTATGCTCAATAGCAGTTCTGAAGATACAAAAAGAGTGTTTTTACCTCTGAGATTGGAGGCTATTTACTAAGGAGAAATACACTTGGCACTACTAGAACCTGGGAGACACATAAACCACAAATAAAAGAATGACAACACAAGTTTGTAGTAAATCAAATATTTTTGTTTATTTAAAAAAGGTAAAAACAAAGGTCAGATGTGGTCTGGCATTGCGATGGCCCCCCTACCCGTGAAGTACTCTACGTATTTCTGACGTACTTCACGGGCACTTTGGGGGACCAAGCCAGTACGGGCAGTGCTGAGGCCGGTCAGATTTATCAGTTCAGAGGGACCGGCCTCAGACCCAACTGATGACACATAATTTGTGGAGAATTTTCTTAAAAAATTGTGCAACAAGCAGCAGCAGTACACAATGTTGTTGAGTTTATAATCCGCCAAATTTATAGCTGTCTAGAACAGGCGGAACCGGCTGGCCATTATCCCGAAGGCATTCTCCACAACTCTCCGGGCTCTGGCCAGCCGGTAATTAAAAACCCTCCTCTCCGGGGTGAGGGTGCGTTGGGGAAACGGCCGCATGAGGTGTGGTCCTAGTCCAAAAGCTTCATCCGCAATGAAAACAAACGGTAGCACTTCCACGTTCTCTGCATCTGGAGGCAGTGGAAGACCCCCAGCCTGCAGACGGTGAGCGAACTCCGTCTCAGCGAATACTCCGCCATCGGACATCCGGCCGTTCTTCCCCACGTCCACATACAGGAACTCGTACCGTGCCGACACCACCGCCATTAACACTATGCTATTAAAACCTTTATAGTTAAAATAGTATGACCCCGAACGGGGTGGCGGCACTATGTGGACGTGCTTCCCATCAATTGCCCCTCCGCAGTTGGGGAAATCCCACCGCTGGGCAAATTGGGAGGCCACAGTCAGCCATTCCTGTGGTGTGCTAGGGAACTGTGGAGTCAAACAAAAAGAAGACATTAGTACGGTTTATGTTTACAGTGCAAGCAGATTACACACAAAAACATTGTTGACCAACATCATTCTAACATTATTATTTAGGGGAGTATTTCCTACCAATAAACAAAGGCCCACTTAGCAGATGCCTCACCCCCGCTGAGTGGACATTCTAAAATAATCTAAGGGGGGGGGCCTAAGGTGATTGTGGGGGATCCAAAAAAAGGCTCTACCACTCTGCGGAGCTTGATTGAGAACTAAAAAATTCTTTACATCTTTAGGGGGGGGAGGGAGGGTTGTCAAACTACGAGGGCAATGACCCCAAAAAAAGGAAAAGGAAAATAGAAGGCTAGCTGGGTTTAGCATGCTGGAGAGGTTAGTGAAGGGAAATAGGCATGTAGGGCCCAAAAAGGCCTTTACAGGTAAAAAAATGCATGGGGAAAATGGGGACATTACCAGGATATTACAAACAGGCAAATTTGGGTTAGGAGGGAAAAAATAAGAAGATTCAAAAACAATCAAAACATATAATGTGAGGTTAAAGGAGCAAAATTACCTTCATATAGTCCTTCTGCAGGACCTGAATGATGGCCGAACACGTCTCAGGGATAATGATCCCGAGAGCCTGGGGGGAGATGCCTGTTGAGAACTTGAGGTCCTGCAAGCTTCTCCCAGTCGCCAGGTATCTCAATGTGGCAATAAGCCTCTGCTCGGCAGTGATGGCCTGGCGCATCACAGTGTCCTGCCTCGTGATATAGGGGGACAGCAAATCCAACAGACGGTGAAATACGGGGTCCGTCATCCTGAGATAATTCCTGAAATCATCAGGATTATTCTCATGGATTTCCCGCAGCAGAGGCATATGAGAGAATTGGTCCCGCTGGAGCAACCAATTCTTAGTCCATGAACTCCTCCTCACCCTGTTCACAGACTGAACTCGGGTTACAGTGTTAACTGCAACACCAAGCCCAAAGCCAGCACGAGCTCGAGAACGAGAACGCACTTCAAACATGGTTTTAAACCGGTCGGCTGGTCAGAACGCACTCAAACAGAACGCACCGTGGAACAGCAAGGCCTGAGAAGAACGACCTGAAAAACAGTAAACGAACGGCCAAGAAGGCACTGCAAGGCAGTAACGACCTGACTGCACGCACTGAATCACAAATACAAACCCACAAGCACAAACTGAACACCAGGAAACAATCTGCAAAGCACAGAGACTGAAAAGCGCGAATCGGCTCTCACCAAACTTTTACTAACACGCGGTAACACGAAATCAGCAAAAGCAGCCCAAGGGGTGGCGCCATTAGATTTGTTCGGCCCTTTTATAGCGCGTCGTACGTTTTGTACGTGCCGTCGTTTTCTTGCCGTCGGTTTTTAAACTGATGGTGTGTGGCCAAGACTGATGAAAAACAGTTTCATCGGATTTCCGATGGTCAAATCCATCGGACGAAAATCCATAGGTTATCCGATCGTGTGTACGGGGCTTTAGACTCTTTTCCAATGGTTTTATTAAAGAACATCAATTAGAGGGATGGAGGGTTAGGGGAGATTCAGGTACCTTGATTTGCGGATCACGGGTACTTCTTCGATCCAAAGGACAAACTGTTTCCACACTGGATATAGCAACCACAGATAGGCCTCTCTCACTGACCTAGCAGCCGGTGCGATGCTTGGTCAAAAGTCTCTGCCACAGAATTGATGAATATAATGGAGTCGTTGTACAGTCCTCTGCCACAGGATGGCATAACCACACACTTTGCACAGTTAAAAAGACACAGCTACACAGTACCCTTCTCTTTCAGCCAGCCGGCAGCACTGTGAGGTAGATCAGTCAGACTGCATCCCCCAATTGAGTCTCCAGGCTCTTCTTGAGATACCAGCCCTTTCGCTCGGTCCTCTCTGAGAAAAGTCCTCCCCTGGTTCCTGGTTCCTCCAATTGCTCGGCTTCTTCCCGCAGGCAAGACAACTCCTGGGCCTACTATCAGTAATGGAGCCTCAGGTCAGCAGGCCTCGAGGCAGAAAAACTGCCCTCAGGTTGGGATCGGAAGACGAACCCCGAAAAACGGTGTCTGTCCCTTAAGTACCATCTCCCAGAATGCACAGCGGGTGGACTACTCCCACTGGGCTGCTTCTGGGAAAAGGATACTCAATACACCCAGCCTGCTGCATTTCCAACCTTGACCTGTGGTGACAGCAACACCTACAGTCAAGTGGAAAATGTGCAACACAGATGGACTGGAATAGAAACCAGCAATTTAGCACAATCATTCTGAGCCAAACTACAGCTCAGATAACTTAAATTTACAAATAGCGCCTACTCAATAGGAGCAGGGCGCTACACAAATATCTCCTAAACCGTGTAGGTTTAGGAGATATTTCGAGCACCTACATGTAAGCTTTAATCTAGGCTTACCTGTAGGTGAAAGTGGTCTGTAAAGGTTTACAACTACTTTAACTGCAGCAGAGAAAATTCGGATCACCAGCCTGGCTGTGCTGTCTGGGGGCTCTGTGCAAATTTCATTGGTATTAAAGTGGTTGTAAAGCCTAAATATTTCTCACCTTAATGCATTCCTTGCATTAAGGCAAAAAATGTTTCGGTTAAACTATTACCCCCCCCCCCCCATAGTTACCTGTGTCTTTCCCGAAGGGCTTTCACACTGGAGCGGTGCGCTGGCAGGGCGGCAGGAAAAGTCCTGCCAGCAGCTTCTTTGGAGCACATTAGGAGAGGTAAACTCACCGCTCCTAATGCACTCCTGCCCATTGAAATCAATGGGCAGCGCCGCCGTACCACTGGCAATACTCCGCTGTAGCGGCGCATTGCAGGCGGTTTTAACCCTTTTTCTGCCGCTAGCGGCGGTTAATAGTGCCCCGCTAGCGGCCGAAATGCGCTGCAAATCCGACGGTAAAATAGTGGCGTTTTACAGCTATTTTAACGCTGACGCTATGGGTGGCAGCAGTGTGAAAGGGCTCTAAGACAAACTATGATGAAGTCCAGGCTTGTAACAAACAGTAGAGTTCTTCAGGACACCAGTCACAGCTGCCTATAACAAAGCACCAAAGTGGTAGCTAAAGCACAAGGTCCCCAAGATCTTTCGATGTCTGTACTCACAAGGCCCAAGGACAAATAGAGCCACCTTCCAATTTTCCAAGCGATGCCCTCCAGTGGTACCAGACTGATCTGTGGCAGACAGCTCCCCTCAGTGAGCTTCTTCCAAACACCTGGGTCTCAGCATTCTTCCCTCAGGTTGCCCATCTGAGGCCTTCCCCACTCTGGGACAAGACCCCAAGCTCTGTGTGCTCCCAGAATAAATACAGTCTCCCAGCATGCCTTCAGAGCCTGCCTCTCTGGGATAGGCTGGGGCTGTATCAATATTCATGCTGCCATATGCATAGCTCAACACCTATCATTCAGAAGCTTCTCAAGTTACCTGAATATAGAGGGAGTTACAGTATCCAGCAGACTGGAGCGCACAGATCAGATCTAACTAAACAATCACAGCTCTCTGGGTGCAGTGAGCCAAACTATGCTTTTACCTACACAAAATTAAAGCCACAAAAAAAAGAAAGAAAACAAATGCAGCCACCACATCTAAGAATTGGTAAGCTGCAATGTAATTAATTTAATTTTGGGAGAAAGATCATGTGTACAAAATTAATGTAACGATGCTGCAGTTTACACACATAAATGTTCACATTTACAAAATTCTTCCTCCATTCTTCTAGCTCAGTTTTAAATCATGAACATCCGTTTACATTCATTTATGCAAAAATGATACAAAAATACTGACCATGGATGCAGAACTTTCACACAAAATGCAAAATGCAGCTGTGAGCCAATAATATACAATACTGCTAAATTTAGATCTGTAAAGAAATATGCTATACGGATCTGAACGTAGTGTTTTATTTTTATGCCTATGTGCATGAGCCGTTTTACTGGTTGCACTCTCTAAAAAACATCTGTAAATTTTATAATACATACCCATTCTGACAGTGGAATTTGGCTGACTAGGCTTTAGCATAAATTAGAAAATGTCTATGTGGACCACTAAATAGCCTTGCACAAATTATAGATCATAATGAAAAAAGCTACCACAATTAGTTAAAGACATACAGCAACTCCTTTGGTCTCTGATTTTCTGTTTCTGGTAAATAAGCACAGATTGTCCAGCATTGAAGATTTTCTATGAACTATCAGTTAATGAACCATACAACTCCCTCTTGTGGTACAGACAGAAAATGCTTCTCTTATATATCTCCAAAATGCTGATGCACATATTCTATTCTTTTAGAAATGTCAAAAGATCACATTGTGCACACTTATATTGTTGTTAATTGAATATTTCCTTCTACCCTACTAAATGATCCATAACTCCAGAGCAAGTAGGGCAAGTTATTTGTATTACTACTGTATGGCATTACCCTTTTTGCAACTGTGAACTATAAAAAGACAACTATCTTGACATTTTCATGTATAGTATCACATATAATCTGGGTTATATAAAAGAACAATTCCTAACAATAACAATTGTATGTGCAAGGAATTCTAGTGTTCAACAAAACTAGAGAAGACTAAGATAAAGTTGAATCCTGCAGTACAGAGGAACATACTGTATTCTAGCACAAAGATCACCTCCTGATCAGTAATCAATACTTTTATAGCAATTAAATTCATGGTCATTAAAGTTAGTGATAAAGAGCAAAAAAGTACATATAATGCATTTTTTGTTTCTCTAATTTTCAGCTTCTATGTCTAGCTTTCCCCCCAAAAATACACAGGTGCATGCATCTCTGCATTGGCATTTATAAACACCTTCAATTCAAAGTTGAATAGCAAACATCTATTGAGAAACCTGAATCTACCTTCAGGTCTTCTTAGGCTTCATGTACATCAGTGGCCACCCACTGGTAGCATAGTCAGTCATTCACCAGCCCCACACTTACCCCATCTAGGTCATGGGAAACGCTTCCTTCAGGTGGGGGCACTGTCTTCTCCCCCTGGTGCTTTGCGGCGGCTTCCCCTGCGTCTCCTCCCTCCTCCTCCTCGGCGGCTAATAGAATTGCATCTCCTCTGAGCCAATCAGGTGACGGGTCTCAGGATCCACTTACTGATTGGCTGGGAGGAGAATCAGGAAGACTATAGCGAATATTAATTTGCTATTGTCACACAACTGGGTGGGCTCGGGGTGCAAGAAGGGGAGAGGAGGCGCCTCTGGGTGCAGACTTTTAACAAGTTTTAATATACCGTATTTATCGGCGTATAACACGCGCCGACGTATAACAGGCACCCCAAGTTTAGGAGGGAATTTTAAGGAAAAAAACTTTTAGGAGAGAAGTTTAAGGAAAAAAAAACTTACATTTAAATGCCCATCAATGCAGCCTTATCAATGTCATTTGCAGCCTTGTCAGTGCAGCCTTGCCCCAGTGTCCATTGCAGCCTTTTCAGTGCAGCCTTGCCCCCAGTGTCCCATGCAACCTTGGATGATTTTAAAATTGGCGCCGCCAAGATCGCCGCCGAGACTGGGCGGAGCGGAGCAAACGCCGCCGAGATCGCAGGGACTGGGCGGAGCCGAGATACACATAGCCGATGGCTGCTGTGAGCGTGGACTATTCCCCCTTTTCCCTCTCCTTCCCCTCTCCCCCTTACCTATATTGTCATTGTGTATGAATTTGGACTTCCTCTAAAATAATCATATAGATTGTGGACTTGGGGTCTCATTGCGCATATATTACTATGCTTATCCAGCACATTGATTTAATTATTATTGGATATAAACTGTTTTAGCCTTTTGCGCCATCTACCTGTATAAAATGGGCTCGGGGTGCAGTGCTCTGTGCCCCGAGCCCACCCTTTTTTAAAGCCTATTAGAGCCTCTGGCTCTAATCATGTGCTTCTAAAAAAAAACAAAAAAAAAACCTCATTGAAATCCATGCCTTCAGGGCCCCGCATGTAAATTAGGGGGCCGGACGCATGGATTAGGGGGTGGCCCCTGTGCCCCGTATGGACGGGCCACCTTTTGATGTACATGGGTATATTAAAATACTCTTTATCTACGCTAGATCTTTCTGCCAGGGAATGGCATAAAAATGAAGCATTAAAAAAAATTTGGGTTCGTAATTACGAGTGTTTATGCACGTACAGTATATAGGTGCAGGGCATTTAGAAGCATTTGAGCATAAACTCATTGTACTAACCAGAATATTAATTTATTCTAGCCACTGGAATAAATTTACGTGCATATATACACATTTAGGCATGTACGCATGTCAATTGTGCTCATAAGGTTCTGTGGCCAATCATAGCTCAGGGGGGTTTAGTACACGCCCCACACTATAAAAGGCCGCCATCGCGGCGGCCTTGTGCAGTGTGTTCCGGCGTGCAGGGAAAGAGATACATAGGCAGGGACAGTGTGTTCTATTCTTTTCTCGGGCATCTGCAGGAGTTAGTGGGTGTTGTGTGCCTCCAGCACAGTATACACCTGGATCTACACTTTATTGCTGTTCTCTAAGCTAGATAGGCAGGCAGGGACAGTGTGTTATTTTCTCAGGCATCTGCAGCAGTTAGTGGGTGTTGTGTGCCCCAGCACAGTATACACCTGTATATACCCGTCATTGCTGTTCTCTAATACAGGCATCTGCAGGAGTTAGTGGCACAGTATACACCTGTATATACCCGTCATTGCTGTTCTCTAATACAGGCATCTGCAGGAGTTAGTGGCACAGTATACACCTGTATATACCCATCATTGCTGTTCTCTAATACAGGCATCTGCAGGAGTTAGTGGCACAGTATACACCTGTATATACCCGTCATTGCTGTTCTCTAATACAGGCATCTGCAGGAGTTAGTGGCACAGTGTACACCTGTATATACCTGTGACAGGGGTCACTTGGGGCACAGGGGGAATGAGAACCCCACCATGATTTGGGATAGTCATATTCAAGGCTGTATATACATGGTATATATTGGGTGTATATTGTGTGTGGGCTGTTGTGTAATATTTGCTGTGATGGGGTGTGATTGCATTCTATTGTCTATTGTGGCTTGTGGTAATTAAGTCTGCTACTGTGGTGATGTGGATTGGAACATGGTAGACCGTCTGGCTGCCTATTATGGGATGTTTAAGTGTCTTCCTGTGAGGAGGGGGGGGAATCACCCCTCCTGCTAAGACTGTTTACTGAAAGAGAAGTTTGAACACACCTGACCTGTATGACCATTGTCATTGGACAGTTTAACCCGCCCTGTTCCCCAAGGATGGGAGGGAAGGGTTTTTGAAGAGAAATGTGTTACCATGTGCTTGTAATAAATTCATTCCCTGTTTTTGGAACTTCAACACAGAGTGTTTGTCTCGTATGTTTGGAAGGATTAATCCTATGGGAAGCGGTCGCCTGACTGTGGAGGATCGGCAGTGGATGTGTGTCCAGAGAGGGAATATCTTAAACGGCGTTAACCCCTTTCATACTTGGGCAGCTGTTACATTGGTTGGCAGCGGTGGGATTTTCCCTTCAGTTACTGGGACACTCCAAACCACCACAGTGAATGACCAGCTATGCAGCCTGCAGGAAAGCCACGCTGAAAGACCTACTTGAGAGCGGTGGAGGGACCAGTGGGACAAAGAACAAGGCCACCTTGATCAGGGAGCTAGCCGAGATGGATCAGAGGGATGGTGATGCAGGTCCCCGGTCAGTTGAAGACTTGTTTCAGCAACGAGTTCCACAGCGGTTGGCATTATATGGTGCTAACCCATCAGGGACCGCCATACAGGAAGTCATTAAAGACATCCAGCTGCAGGATGAGAGACAAGAGAAAGAACTAGAGCGACAAGAGAAAGAACTAGAGCGACGAGAGAGAGAACGAGAGCGACAAGAGAGAGAACTAGAGCGGCAACATGAGCGGAGAATGGCGGAAATACGGCAATCGGAGACAAGGCCTAAAGATGCAGCGCCTGTCCGTAAGTTGCCCTTTCGGGCGTTCAAACTATTTAGGGAAGGAGAGGAGGAAATTGAAGTGTTCCTGCAGGACTTTGAGAGACTATGCCAGATACATGAAGTACTGCCCCAAGATTGGGTCGCCTTACTGGCAAGTAATTTAACGGGCAGAGCGGCGGATGCGTATCGGGCCCTGGAGGATGAGGACGCTAAAGACTATGACCGGGTAAAAGAAGCTCTGCTAGCCCGATTTGCCATTACACCCGAAGCCAGCCGGATTAAGTTTAGAGAATCCCGGAAACAAACCCACATAACATACGTGGAGTGGGCACATCGTCTGCAGCGAAACCTTAAGGGCTGGTTCCAGGGAAGCCACGCTCATACCATAGAGGACATCACCCAGCTAGTACTCTTACAACAGTTCTTTAACCACACCCCTCCGGTACTACGGGATTGGGTGCGAGATAAGCGACCACGGACTGTACAGCAAGCGGCTACGTTGGCCGATGAATATCTGGACACTCAAAGGTCAGGCGGAAGTGAGCGCTATCCACTATCTCGGCCCAGTTTATCAGCCTCTAACCCAACTTCAGCACCAACCCCAGCGGCCACTTATCCTCAGCAGCCCAGGTTCAACTCCCAGGACTACGCACAACCCATCAGGTGTTTCGGATGTAAACAGCTAGGACACAAAAAGCCAGACTGTCCATTGAATTCAGCCAGGCAGTCCCAGTCGTGGAGACAGACAGCAGGGGGGAACCCACGCACATCCATGCCTGCGGCCCACTGCATTGAGGAGGAAGAACATTGGGGCGTCTTGCACGAGGCTGATCCCATACAAGCAGCTAACCGGGACAACCGGCAGCAACACAGGCAGACTGTCTGGGTCAATGGAAAGGTAGCCAATGGCCAACGTGATTCTGGTGCCACCATGACCCTACTACAGAAGAACCTTATCCCAGAGAGCCAACATACCGGAGACACTGTAGCCGTAAGAGTAGCGGGAGGTACCATCTTCCGGCTACCCGTTGCCCGTGTTCACCTGGATTGGGGGGTTGGTTCGGGACACGTGAATGTGGGGGTGATGAAGGACTTGCCCGCGGATGTACTACTGGGGAATGATTTGGCCCCCCTCGTTTCTGCTTACGCCCCGATGGGCCCCGCTGAAGCCAACCCAGTGACTACCTGTGCCCAGACCCATGCTGCTGGAACTGGCCTGATTGCGGCTGAGAACGGGGTAAGATTATCTTCCCCGACATGTATCTTAGATCAGGCACAATATCACAGTCTAAAATTGGAATGTGACAAGTTGGCCAGTGAGAAATCAGAGATGCAACGACACTACGTCATGTATTATGAGATGTCCCATGGCTTGAACATTGAAATGCACAAACAGGCTGAAATTGTCAAAAGGTTAAATAGGATTTGTGCCCAGCTTTTGCCTTACCTTTCCCAAGAGCACCAGCAACAAGTTTTGGGAGCCATTGAGAGAGCAAAGCAAGTGACTGTTCCAGAACTGAATTCCATTATTCGTCCCGGCCTCCTAGTGCAATGTTGATGGGTTGTCCAGGCATTAGATGAATGGAAATATGGACTAACTTCGGAGTCAACCCATCTGGGGTCTCCTCCTGTGTTAGTCTCCTGCCGAAAGGGGAGATGTGTGACAGGGATCACTTGGGGCACAGGGGGAATGAGAACCCCACCATGATTTGAGATAGTCATATTCAAGGCTGTATATACATGGTATATATTGAGTGTATATTGTGTGTGGGCTGTTGTGTAGTATTTGCTGTGATGGGGTGTGATTGCATTCTATTGTCTATTGTGGCTTGTGGTAATTAAGTCTGCTACTGTGGTGATGTGGATTGGAACATGGTAGACTGTCTGGCTGCCTATTATGGGATGTTTAAGTGTCTTCCTGTGAGGAGGGGGGGGAATCACCCCTCCTGCTAAAACTGTTTACTGAAAGAGAAGTTTGAACACACCTGACCTGTATGACCATTGTCATTGGACAGTTTAACCCGCCCTGTTCCCCAAGGATGGGAGGGAAGGGTTTTTGAAGAGAAATGTGTTACCATGTGCTTGTAATAAATTAATTCCCTGTTTTTGGAACTTCAACACAGAGTGTTTGTCTCGTATGTTTGGAAGGATTAATCCTATGGGAAGCGGTCGCCTGACTGTGGAGGATCGGCAGTGGATGTGTGTCCAGAGAGGGAATATCTTAAACGGCGTTAACCCCTTTCATACTTGGGCAGCCGTTACAATACCTGTCATTGCTGTTCTCTAATACAGGCATCTGCAGGAGTTAGTGGCACAGTGTACACCTGTATATACCCGTCATTGCTGTTCTCTAATACAGGCATCTGCAGGAGTTAGTGGCACAGTGTACACCTGTATATACCCGTCATTGCTGTTCTCTCATACAGGCATCTGCAGGAGTTAGTGGCACAGTATACACCTGTATATAGCCGTCATTGCTGTTCGCTAATACAGGCATCTGCAGGAGTTAGTGGCACAGTGTACACCTGTATATACCCGTCATTGCTGTTCTCTAATACAGGCATCTGCAGGAGTTAGTGGCACAGTGTACACCTATATATACCCGTCATTGCTGTTCTCTAATACAGGCATCTGCAGGAGTTAGTGGCACAGTGTACACCTGTATATACCCGTCATTGCTATTCTCTAATAAAGGCATCTGCTGGAGTTAGTGGGTGTTGTGTGCCTCCAGCACAATATACACTACCCAATTGCTGGTTTTCACATCTCTCTGCAGGCCATTCCTATGTCTGGAAGGCCAACAAAGAGAGGCAGACAGTCACGAGCCAATAAAAGAGGGCAAGCAGGCTCTGTGTCTAGAGACAACAGTGCTGGTCGTGGACGCGGTGCATTGTCATCAGCACGTGGCCATGGGACACGCTTGTCCTTATTTTCGGCAGCTGGACGTGTTGAGCCGCATCATGCCGAAGACTTGGTAGAGTGGATGACCAAGCCCTCCTCATCCTCCTCATCCTCTCTCACCCAGGCTCAGGGTACTGGCAAAGCAACTGCCAAAGCGTCCTCTTCCCTCGTATCAATGTCATCATCAATCACTCCTTCCCTAGAACCACCATGTCCTCCTGAGGAGTCCCCCAAACTGTTTGAGCACAGTGTTGGGTACATGCTCCAGGAGGTTGCCCAGCGTTTCAAAGGGTCTGATGATGATACCCAGCTAGAGGAAGGCAGTAGCATGAGCGCAGAGAGAGGGGATGCTCAAGAAGGACAGCAATCTGGCAGTCATGTTCCAGCAGCATACTGCCAGATTGGCTCCAGTGATGAGGAGGGAGGGGATGATGAGGTCACTGACTCCACGTGGGTGCCTGATAGGAGAGAGGAGGAGGATGAGGAGGAGGCACATCTCCAACGAGGCAGGATGCCCTCCGGGGGCCAACGTAAGGGCAGCACACGACTGAATCACACCACAGAGCTACGCCTGTGCAGGGCGCTGCCTCTGCCCGTTATTCCAAAAGTTCTTTGGTGTGGGCTTTTTTGAGTCAAGTGCATCAGATCGCACCGCTGCTATTTGCAACATATGTCTCAAGCGTATCTCGCGTGGCCAAAACATCAGCCGCTTGGGCACCACTTGCTTGACTAGACATATGTTTACCTGCCATGCAGCTCGTTGGCAAGCGTACCTTAAAGACCCACACCAAAGAACAAAGAGAACCTCTCCTTGCTCCTCATCAGCTGGGATCTCCAACCCCACAATACCTTCAGTCCTCTCTGAAACCTGCACTGAGAGGATTAAGGGTGTAGAATTAGGTGTGTCACAGCCAAGTACTTGCAGGCACTCTGCTAGCAGTACACCAACGTCCGATTGTAGCAGGCAAATTTCCCTGCCCCAGCTGCTGGACCGTCGAAAGAAGTTCACTCCCAGCCATCCACATGCCCAGCGGTTGAATGCTAGCTTGGCTAAATTGCTAGCAATTCAACTGCTGCCTTTTCAGTTGGTAGACTCGGCCCCCTTCCATGAGTTTATGCAATGTGCGGTTCCTCAATGGCAGGTTCCCAAACGCCACTTTTTCTCACGGAAGGCGATTCCGGCTCTCTACCGGCATGTGGAAGGCAATGTCCATGCCTCGCTGGACAGGGCGGTCAGCGGTAAGGTGCATATTACCGCTGACTCATGGTCCAGCAGGCATGGACAGGGACGTTACCTTTCTTTCACGGCCCATTGGGTCACTCTTTTGGCAGCTGGGAAGGATGCAGGACAAGGTGCAGTAGTGTTGGAGGTTGTTCCGCTGCCACGCCTCTAAAATGCTACTACTGGTTGTGACACACCTCTCTCCTCCACCCCCTCCTCTTCTTCTTCCTCCATGGGCTCTTCCTGTGCTTTGTCCTCGGAACCAGCGGTGCTCCGTAGGCGTTCAAGGGGCTACGCAAGTACGCAGGCAAAAATATGCCATGCCGTGCTTGCGCTGGTGTGTTTGGGGGACAGGAGCCACACTGTGGCAGAGGTTCTGTCAGCTCTGCAGGGGCAGGCCGAGAGGTGGTTGATTTCACGCCAGCTTAAGCCAGGAATGGTGGTTTGCGACAATGGCACCAACCTCCTCTCTGCCCTCCGACAAGGACAACTGACCCATGTGCCCTGTGTGGCTCACGTCCTTAACCTGGTGGTGCAGCGGTTCTTGGGCAGGTACCCGGGCTTACAGGATGTCCTGAGGCAGGCCAGGAAAGTCTGTGTGCATTTCCGCAGATCATATAATGCCAGTGCTCGGCTGGCTGAGCTGTAAAAGGAGTTGAACCTGCCCAAGAACTGCCTTATATGTGACATGCCCACCAGGGGGAACTCAACGTTGGCCATGCTGCAGCGGCTGCACACGCAGCAGAGGGCCATCAAAGAGTACCTGTGCGACTACGGCACCAGGACAGGGTCAGGGGAGCTCAGGTATTTTTCACCACGCCAGTGGGGAATGATCAGGGATGCATGCACTGTCCTGGCACCATTTGAGGAGGCCACGAGGATGGTGAGCAGTGACAGTGCATGCATCAGTGACACAGTACCTCTTGTCCACCTGTTGGAGCATACGCTGCGTGGAATAATGGACAGGGCACTTGAGGCAGAACAGAGGCAGGAAGAGGAGGACTTCCTTGCCTCTCAAGGCCCCCTTTACCCAGACAGTGTTCCTTGTGTCCCACCCATCACACAGGAAGAGGACGAGGAGGAGGAGGAGGAGGAGGATTGTGTCAGCATGGAGGTGGAGCATGGCACTCAGCATCAACAGCAGCAGTCTTTTAGGGATGATTTACAGTCCCAACAAACCCGTGGACGTGTACGTGGCTGGGAGGAGGTGGCTGCGGATCATGTCGTCCTTAGTGACCCAGAGGACTCCGGACCGAATGCCTCAGCTAACCTACACTGCATGGCCTCCCTGATCCTGCAAAGTCTGCGGAAGGATCCTCGTATTCTTCGGATCAAGGAGAGGGACCATTACTGGCTGGCCACTCTCCTTGATCTACGGTACAAGGGTAAGGTTGCGGAACCTTATCTTGCCGTCGCAGAGGGAGCAGAGGATGAGACAACTCCGGGAGGCCTTGCAGAAAGGTCTGTGCAACACGTTCCCAGAGACTGGGAGGTTACAAACTCCTGGTCCTGGACAACGAGTTGCTGAGGCTTCGGTCAGTAGCAGAAGGAACGGTGGAGAAGGTGGCCGTCTGACCGATGCGTTCAGACAATTTTTTAGTCCGCAGCCCCAAGGTATGATCGGTTCCAGCAACCATCACCAGCGTCTGATATACATGGTGCAGGAATACCTAGGGGCAAGGTCAGACTTGGACACCTTTCCCACCGAAAATCCCCTGGCTTACTGGGTCTTGAGGATGGATCACTGGCCAGAGCTTGCACAGTATGCAATTGAGCTACTGGCCTGTCCTGCATCCAGCGTTCTTTCGGAACGCACATTCAGTGCTGCTGGAGGCTTTGTCACGGATCACAGGGTGCGCCTGTCCACCGACTCGGTTGATCGACTGACCTTCAAAAAGATGAACCAGTCTTGGATCACCACCAGCTACCAAGCACCTGAAGCTGATATAACAGAATAATTTATTTTCAAATGTCACATCCCTTCAAGACTGATGCTGATGCTGAGTGACTGTCCTGTTATGTTGACTGACTATCCTCCTCCTCCTCAATGATCCGATTCTTGATGATAGCTTGGAAGAACTTTTTTGTTTCTGGGTGCCGCCACCAGTGGCTAAGGCCCAATTTTTCAGCCCCTGTTTAACAGGGGCATGTAATTACAATTTTTTATGCAATGCTTTGCAGCAGGGCTCATTCCTGCACTCCAACTAGAGTATCTGGGAGAGGTTGCAGTGTCGTGGCACCAGTACCAGTGCCTAAGGCCCAATTTTTCAGCCCCTGTTTAACAGGGGCGTGTAATTACAATTTTTGATGCAATACTTTGCAACAGGGCTCATTGCTGTGCTCCA
Organism: Rana muscosa; assembly: GCA_029206835.1. Taxonomy (NCBI): domain Eukaryota; kingdom Metazoa; phylum Chordata; class Amphibia; order Anura; family Ranidae; genus Rana; species Rana muscosa. Next base: position 382,865,976 of record CM055127.1, read on the forward strand.
AGTACAGTATCTGTGAGGGGTTGCAGTGTTGTGGCACCAGTGCCTAAGGCCCAATTTTTCTACCCCTGTTCAACAGGGGCATGTAATTACAATTCTTGATCTAATAATTCACAGCAGGGCCCATTCCCGCGCCCACCAAGAGTAACTGTGAGGGCTTACAGTGTTGTGGCAACACCACCACCACCACCACCACCAAAAGCCCAATTTTTCTGCCCCTCTTCAACAGGGGCATGCAATTACAATTCTTGATCTAATAATTTACAGTAGGGCCCATTCATGCGCCCACCAAGAGTAACTGTGAGGGCTGACAGTGTTGTAGCACCAGCACCACCACCAAAGGCCCAATTGTTCCTACCACTGTTCAACAATGGCATGTAATTACAATTCCTGATATAATAGTTCACAGCAGGGCGTTCCAGCGCCCACCAAGAGTAACTGTGAGGGCTCACAGTGTTGTGGCAACACCAACATCTAAGGGACAAATTTCAGCAGAGTATATACGGCAGGCCCCTACTTTCAAACATTCAACTTACAAACGACTCCTACTTGCAAACGGAAGGAGACAACAGGAAGTGAGAGGAAATCTACCCCTAGGAAGGGAAATTCTCTCCTGTACGAGTTAATATGGGAAAAAGGTGTCTCCTCTCTACTGATGCTTTATCACCAATCCTTGTTTCAATAAAAACCCCACTTTTCAAAAACATTTGTCATTGGGGCGGAAAGTGAGGTGAAATGTTCTGAACAGGTGCACAGACAGCAAAACAAATGTTACAGGGGTGATAACCCTTCCCTATGTTTTCCAAAAAGCTTAAAAATAGATTTTTTGGCTGGAGCTACACTTAAACAATGTACCTGTTCAAAATTACAAACAGAACATTACTTAAGAACAAACCTACAGTCCCTGTCTTGTATGCACCGCCTGTATACGGCTGTTCAGAGTATATAGGGCCTTTTTTTATTTTGGGTGCGGGGTTCCCCTTAATATCCATACAAGACCCAAAGGGACTGGTAATGGGCTGGGGTGGGGGGGGGGTGAAGGGGTAGCCATGCCATTTTTCTTAAAGATTTTCATCCATATTACCGGGACCAGACATTACATTAAAGCCGCAAGCAGTTTTAAATGGCTTTTTTTCCTTTACAAATGTCATTTTGTGCAGGGACAGTTCTAAACATGGGAAACACATGCCACTTCACAGGCATACTTTAGACACCCCCCAGGTACGATATTTAAAGGAATATTTCACTTTATGCATCATTAAAATGACTGCTCCCGAAAAACGGCTGTTTTTAAAACTTCGTTTTGCATTGATACATGTCCCCTGGGGCAGAACCCGGGTCCCCAAACCCTTTTTAGGACAATAACATGCATATTAGTCGTTATAATTAGCACTTTAGATTTCGAACGTTCGCGTCCATTGTATTTAATAGGGTTCTAATGTTCGTGCGAACTTTCGGTCCGTTCGAAGGTTCTGGTGCGAACCGAAGCGGGGGGGTGTTCGGCTCATCCCTATACCCCACCTTTACTTTATCCGAAATGGAAAAAATTGGCTTTAGTTTTACTTAAAGTTTTGGGAGAGAGTGTTAAAGAGGAACTGAACTCTAAAAGCTGTGTCCACAAAAAGGTAGGAAAAGAGGAAATTACTATTTACCAGCAGGGCCCCCTTCAGGCACATACATTTGTAGGGGCCTGGGGCCCAGGACCGGTGCCAGCAGCATAAGGCAGCTTTGGCAGCTGTTAGTACACCAGAATGGACCAGCTGCCCAAAAAGAACAGACCACGGCCACAGTCAGAGAAGAACACAAGCTGGGGACACTTATTCCTCCCCTACCTTCTCCACCAGCAGCTGATCGGGCACTCACTCCTCCTCAGAACATTGCTGAGGCGGAGCCTGCTTCCAGGCTCACATTTTGATTGGGCTAGACTCAGGGAGGGGGTGTGGCCAGCCTCGGGAGTGATCACACCCAGCCCGCTTTCTCTGGTGCACGACCTGAGAGATCTGCCCAGACATCATACACCACATTACATTGTACTACAGGCATACACCCTGACATCAGGAGAGTCTCCTCTGTCATAAGGAATGAGGGGAGGTACAGGGATGAAGAAGATGATGGTAAAATGGATAGTGGGGATGAGGATGATGGGTGATTATGGAAACAGGGAAGGATAGAGGCTGCTGGAGGGATGAGGATGATGATGGATCATGTGGTGATAATAGAGGCATGAGGAAAGAGCACATAGAGAATACAAGGGTAGGAATGATGGCTGGGCTACAAAGCAGAGAGGAATGAGGATGATTATGAAAAGGGATGGGGATGATTATGGAGAGGGAAGTTGGAGATGAGGATGATGAGGATAGATGTGTAATAAGAATCCAGGGATGAGGATGATTTGGTTACAGTGTGGAAAAGGATAAGGATGATGATTATGGAGAGTAAAGTTTGGGATAAAGATGGTTATGGGAATAAGGATAATTAAAAGGGTTGTAAAGGTTCATGTTTTTTCACCTTAATGCATTCTATGCATTAAGGTGAAAAAACATCAGACGATTACCGGCCCCCCCAGCCCCCCTTTTTACGTACCTGAGCCCTGAAAAGTCCCTCGTCGCAAACGCGCTCGATCGTTGCCCGGGCTTCTCGGCTCTTCTCGGCTTTTCATTGGATAGATTGATAGCAGCGCAGCCATTGGCTCGTGCTGCTGTCAATCAAATCCAATGACGTGGGTGCCGGGGGAAGGGGCCGAGTCCTGCAATTGGCGGTTATGGACGCCGAATGCAGGCCTCGGGAGTGCGCCCGCAAGGTAACCCCCTTGGGAGAGTGCAAAATATAATTCCTAACTGTTAAATCTTGAAAGCACTGATGACTTGGAATACACTTTTCATTTTCATATGTAATAAGTTGTAAGAGTGACGGCCAGTGGGCGTGCCCTGGGGCATAAAGCTGTGTAAGGGGCCCAACAATTTCTGATGGTTGCCCTGGGCAGGCTGTATGGGGCCCCGTGATTTGTAACCGCACCCTTGGGGACACTAGTTCTAGTGACCCTAGTGGCAACCAGGGATTCCCACACTTTGGAGAGATTTCCTCTCACTTCTGGTTTTGGCTATGAATCCTCAATGGGACACACATGGCAAGAAAGAAAGACTAAAAAGCATTCTTACTCTACTTTAAAGGATAAGTTCACTTTTTTGAAAAAAATAAAATAAAATTCAAATTTTTTTGCAGGTAAAAAAATGTGTATTTATTAATATTTTTTTTGGTGCCTGTAAAGCATTGCACCATCAAACAGCAGATCGCTGGTGCCATGTAGGTCTCTAACAGATCTGCCAGTGTATCTGCTTATCCATATGCCCCGTACGGGTAAGCAGATACAGTCTGAGCATGAATGAACTACCATGGCGCTCCACATCGCCATGGTAGTTTATTGAAAACTACAAGCTGACAGCCGCAAAGGCTGCCGGACCTTGTATTTTTCCATGCACAGAGCCCTGTCAATCAGTGACGTGGCTGGGTGGGCAGAGCCCCACTTGGCCATGTTTTGTGACAGCTAGCGGAGAGGGAGAAGGACCCCGCTAGCTGTCACAGTGGGGAACGGGGAGTTGCAGGGCCGGTCTGTTCATAACATGTTACATGTTGCACCCTGAATATGGGTGTAAAATGTTTCGAAAGGTCAACTTATCCTTTAACTGCTTCCCATCTGGCCTACTGGGAGGACATCACATGACGTCCTCCCAGGATCATGCCTCGTGCGCGCCCCACAGGCCACGCTCAGATGCGATCTGTCACCCGCTGTGTCCACCGGACACAGCAGATGACAGATCAGTGTACCGGCCCACTGCCGGTACCATGTGATTGCTGTGACAAATCACAGCAGATCACAAGACAATTTTACATTTTGATCAATGTCATTCACTGTGTACTATCGTGTTGATCCCTGTGATTGGTCACAATAATTGATTACATGTATAGAGACAAGGCCATTTGCAGCCCATCTGTACCATGTGATTAGCTGTAGCCAATCACAGCTAATCACAACAGTACACACTGAATTAATATATTTCATTCAGTAAAAATGGTTGTTTATCATAGTGTGCAAAAAAAATCCTAATCCAGAGTAGTACAGAGTTACCTTAAGAACTGACATAGTCCGTCAGTACATCAGGATTGATCACTTCTCAGATATATCCCAAATGAACCCAAATAACTTTCACACAGACTAAATTATATACACTGATTTGGGTTATTTTCACCAAGGAAATGTACAGTGGAACCTCGGATTGCGAGTAACGCGGTTAACGAGCGTTTCGCAATACGAGCAATTTAAAAAAAAAATCCTGACTCGGTTTGCGAGTGTTGTCTCGCAAAACGAGCAAGATTCAAGTCTCTGCGGTGTGCAGTACCGTATTTGGCCAAAGGTGCAGGGGTGCCGGTGACACTCAGAGCCGTTTAGAGCCGCTCGGAAATACTCGGAAAAACTCCATTCCCGAGTGTTTCCGAGCCTTTTCAGGGGTTTCCGAGAGTATCCAAGTCTCTTCGGCATCCCCCCACCTCTGGTCACATGCGGTATTGCATGAGTCAATGTGGAACGAATTATCTTCGTTTCCATTGATTTCTATGGGGAAACTCGCTTTGATATGCGAGTGCTTTGGATTACAAGCATTCTAATGGAACGAATTATGCTCGTAATCCAAGGTTATACAGTATATTTTGACCTAAATTTATGAAGAAAGATTATTTACTTGCAGAATGTTATAACAGAAACAATGACAAACATGGGTATTTTTTCTAAATTTTCTGTCTTTTTTGTTTTGGCAAAACAAAAACACCAGCGGTGATTAAATACTACCAACAGAAAGCTCTAATTGAGTGAAAAGGTATATAAAAATTTGATGAGTACAGTATTGTCATTTGTCATTTGCAATTGTCATTCAAAGTGTGACAGCGCTGAAAGCTGAAAATTGGCCTGGGCAGGAAGGTGGTCAAAGTGCCAGGTATTGAAGCGGTTTAATATGACCAAGATCTAGCAACGCAGCACACTTTGTACTAGTTTGGTGCTATTGTTTTGTTTTGCCTTTAGATTATGCTGTACTAAAGTTACTCTGCCAGTTATATTAACACATTCCTCTGTAATTTACTTGAAGATGTAGAGTCTATTTTCTCTGTTTTGGTTTTCGATACAACATTATACAGCTTCTCTTTAATTAAGAAACAAAACATTTTAGTTATAACTTTATATGCCGAGCGGTAGAATGATTGTGTATATTTAAGGCAGTAAAGGTTATGAGCACATAATTTTTATTTAGTATGTCTGAAGCAAACTCTGTTATTCAAATTAACTAGAGCAAACTGAACTGGTAACACATAGTGGCAAATAATTATGAAGTGGAAGAAAAATGATAAATGGTTTTAATTTTTTTTTTTTACAAATAAATATCTGAAAAGTGTGGCATGCATTTGTATTCATCCCCTTTACCCTGATACCCCTGACTAAAATCTAGTGGAACCAATTGCCTTCAAAAGTCACCTAATTAGTAAATAGAGTCCACCTGTGTGTAATTTAATCTCAGTATAAATACAGCTGTTCTGTGAGGCCCTCAGAGGTTTGTTAGAGTACCCTAGTGACCAAACAGCATCACGAAGGCCAAGAAATACACCAGACAGGCCAGGGACAACGTTGAAGAGAATATTTAAAGCAGGGTTAAGTTATAAAAAAATATCCCAAGCTTTGAACATCTTCCGGAGCACTGTTCAATCCATCATCTGAAAATGGAAAGAGTATGGCACAAATGCAAACCTACCAAGACATGGCCGTCCATCTAAACTGACAGGCCTGGCAAGGAGAGCAATTATATAGAGAAGCAGCCAAGAGGCCCATGGTAACTCTGGAGGAGCTGCAGAGATCCACAGCTCAGGGGGGAGAATCTGTCCACAGGACAACTTTTAGTTGTGCACTCCACAAATCTGCCCTTTATGGAAGAGTGGCAAGAAGAAAGCCATTGTTGAAAGAAAGCCATAAGAAGTCCCTTTTGCAGTTTGCGAAAAGCTATGTGGGGGACACAACAAACATGTGGAAGAAGGTGCTCTGGTCAGATGAGACCAAAACATAACTTTTTGGCCTAAAAGCAAAACGCTATGTGTGGTGGAAAACTAACATTGCACATCACCCAGAACACACCATCCCCACCGTAAAACATGGTGGTGGCAGCATCATGTTGTGGGGATGCTTTTCTTCAGCAGGGACAGGGATGCTGGTCAGAGTTTATGGGAAGAAGGATGAAGCCAAATACAGGGCAATCTTCAAAAGACTTGAGACTGGGGCAGAGGTTCACCTTCCAATAGGACAATGACCCCAAACATACAGCCAGATCTACAATGGACTGGTTTAGATCAAAGCATATTCATGTGTTAGAATGGCCCAGTCAAAGTCCAGACCTAAATCCAACTGGGAATATGTGGCAATTCTTGAAAATTGCTGTTCACAGACGCTCTCCATCCAATCTGACAGAGCTTGAGCTATTTTGCAAAGAAGAATGGGCAAAAATTTCACTTTCTAGATGTGCAAAGCTGGTAGAGACATACCAAAAGGGGTATGAATACTTTTTCAAAACACTGTATATAAATGTCTAGTAAATTCACTAGTCATTTGTATTCAAAGTTGTTCTTGTATTCATGGGTGGACAACAAAGAAATTTCATAGGAGAAGTACAGAATGAGATCATTGATATCTTTCGACAATACAACAGCTGCTGATTGATTGTTATAAATTACTTTATGATGTTATGGATTACTACACTTTGTGTTACTCTATCACATAAAATCCCAGTAAAATACATTTACGTTTTTGGTTGTAACATGACAAAATGTGGAAAATTTCCAGGGGTATGAATACTTTTTCAAGGCACTGTATAAAAAGAAGGCAAGAAGGAATATTAGGAACTTGGAGCATCGTGCCACTCCTTCCTGCCTGTAAATGTAAATGTAAAATATTTCATATTTTTTAAATAAAAGACCCAAGTACTGAACTTGCATACATACATTTCCCTCCCCTAAAGCAACAGATTGACCAAGTCAGGTGGATCTTCAGATTATAGAAGCTCTAATAACTCTGTCACTTCTGAATCTCCAGGATCTTCAGAGTGTGGCTTCTCTAGATTGGTGCTTCTTGTTTCCCAGGATGAATGACAGCACTATTAAACCTTTGATCATCAAGGTCCAACTAAATTGCACCAAGAGGAGTTCTGGGTTTGATGATCAGCAGTTCCAGAGTTATAAAGGTAATTGAGGCTAAGGTTGGCTATACAGTAGTAGAGTTTAGTTCTAAATATATAGGTTCAAGAATGTTTGTTCGATTTTCTAATTGCTAGTGGGGTCAATTCGGTGTTCACTTCCAACCGCAGAGATGAGAAAATTAGAAAGAGCAGGATGGAAAATGTTTCGCAAGTGAACAGATTTCTAACAGTGGATGCGGTTTTGTTCATGGAAGCCAATTCATTGCAAATCAAAAGTTGAAAGTAAACTAGCCGTAGAAGTACTTTTGAACAACATTCATCAAGTCATCGAGTGCGCTAAGAATTTTCATAAGAATCATATGTACATTAGTTTGAAAATCTACTAGTGTATGGCTAGCTTTAGGGTGATTGCCATCACTATAAGACCCTTTGGGGGAGATTTATTAAAAATTATATTCAAAATATTAGATTTAAAATTCTAACAACAATTTATAAAGCCATTCACAACTCGGCCCCTAGCTACATCACTAATCTAGTCTCAAAATACCAACCCACTCAATCCCTTCGTTCCTCCCAAAACCTCCTGCTCTCTAGTTTCCTCATCACCTCCTCCCATACTTGCCTCCAGGTTTTTTGCCGAGCCTTTCCTATCCTGTAGAACTCCCTACCCCAATTCGTCCTGCTATCTCCTATCCTTTCATTTTCTCCATCAGATTGTCCCCCCACAGTTATTAATTTTTTGTTTCACTTGACCCTCCCTCTTAAATTGTAAGCTCTAACGAGCAGGGCTCTGATTCTTCCTGTATTGAATTGTATTGTAACTGTACTGTCTGCCCTCTCATGTTGTAAACGCTGTGCAAACTGTTGGCACTATATAAATCCTGTATAATAATAATAATATTGATAATAATTTACTAAAACTGGATCACTCTGGTGCAGCTGTACATGGTAGCCAATCAGTTTCTAACTTCAGCTTGTTCAATTAAGCTTTGACAATAGCTGGTTTCTATGCAGAGCTGCACCAAATTTTACACCCCCCAGTTTTAATAAATCTCCCTCTTTATCTTTGAAAGGTCCATTTTAATCTGGGAGTCTGTGTCCTATAAAGAAGGTTAAAGAGAAGCACAATATTGTATGTAGACAGCATTGAGAAATGTATTGGGTTATATATTTTACAAGAATATTCTGCAATATCGATGCCATGCAGGTTTTATATGCTTTGGGCCTATTTTTCCCTTTTTTTTTTCAATATTTCTGCATATTTAAAAAAAACTAATATTATGAGTCCTGATCATTATGCCCCATACACACGATCATTTTTCATGCCATTTTTTAAACCGACGTTTTTCTTGTCGTTTTTTTTTCATGTTTCCTCTCAAGCCTGTCTTGCGTACACACGATCATTAAAAAAAACGCTCGAGCAAAGCGCAGTGACGTACAGCACGTACGACGGCACTATAAAGGGGAAGTTCCGTTCGAATGGCACCACCCTTCATGTTAGTAAAGTTTGTTGAGCGACGATTCGCGCTTTTCAGCCTCGTGCTTTTCAGTCCGTTACTGTGTGATGAATGTGCTATCTCTATTACGAACGCTAGTTTTACCAGAACGAGCGCTCCCGTCTCATACTTGATTCTGAGCATGCGCTTCTTTTTCACGTCGTTAAAGCATACACACTATCGTTTTTCACGTCGTTAAAAAAAACAACATGAAAAACCACGTGAAAAAATAGAGCATGTTCGAAATTTTTAATGCCCGTTTTTCACGTCGTTAAAAATGCTCTGGAGCATACACACGATCGGTTTTAATGCCCATTTTTAAAAATGGCATTTTTAACGGCATGAAAAACGATCGTGTGTATGGGGCATTAGAAAAAGAAACACTTTGCATTATATTAAACCCCCCTGCCACTGCTCCCCAACCGCTATCAATAGTTGCCAAAATCAGAGTCAGTAATTGCTTTGTATTACACAGTAGAGGAAACTGTCAAAATGAAGCCACTCCTGTGTAAAATGACACTTACAGATAATCTGCAAGTGTCACTGAGAAAATACAATGAATCCATGTGATGTAACTATTTCATTCATGGGTAGATCAAATATTTTCATTTGATCTGCATATGACATTTTGACTAAATTTTTTAAATACAAATAATTCATATTTAATAACATATTAAACTTCATTTAACCCCAATCAGTCCTAATTAAGTAAATTTTCCTCTTCTCCCATTAGCTACAAGTGTAATATTCTGCTGTTTTCATTTTTTAATTTCTATTTTTTTTTAGGGCTGTTACTGATTAAAATTTTCGTGTTCGATTAATCGTTTTTTTTTTATCGATTAATCGACTAATTTCGATTAATTATAACGCACATAGATATCCAACTACTTTTAGCTGATCTCCTTGCAGGTGGATTCCCAGTGCAGCTACCAACCACTGGAAAAATCGATAGCAGGATACAAAAAACACACAAAGGCAGCGCTCGATGGGAATAGCATTACAACTTTTATAGTCTTCAAGTAGGTAACAAAATAAATATTGCACTGGAGATAAAATCTATGGTAGCAAAAGCAGTCATAAAAACATGTATCTAAGTATGATACTGGTATAAAAATGTGTACAACGATACCACTGCTGAATCCAGATGAGAAGGGGCTAACATCAGTCCGTCGGCATGTAGATGTCCTGTGAAGGGAACTATCACAACTTCCAGTGGATGGCTGTAGAATCCCAGGTTGATAGAGGGAAATGTAACAGCCCTTGCGTGTGGCAGATAGTAAGGTCCTGCCGGCATGCAGATATGAAGGCACAGCAAAGGAGCCATTCAGATGGACACGGCAAGCCCAAAGAATTTTGATCGAATTTTGATCGATCAAAATAATTTTGATCGATCAAAGCAATTAATCGATTAATCGAGGAATTAATAGTTAATTTCCACAGCCCTATTTTTTTTACCACTTTTTTTTTTCATTTGTTGTGTTTGTTATTTTTCAGTGTTAAAAAGCCTTTTTCATTTGCAAAAAATGTTGTCATACTTTGTACCAGAAACATAATTTCCTGACAGCTCCATGTCAGCCACCACCAGGGTAAAGCCCCGCCCACCCCATGCAATCAGGACCTAACTCATAAATTTGACCCCCACGCCCTGAACGGCATTCTATTTCTTTCCTCTATGTCAGTGGTTCTTAACTCCTGTCCTCAGGACCCACTAACAGGCCAGATTTTAAGTATTACCTTGGTGAGATGCAGACTAGAATACTGCAATCCCTGAGCAGCAAATTATATCACCTGGGATGCATTTCAGTTATCTTGCAAACCTGGCCTGTTGGTGGGCCCTGAGGACTGGAGTTGAGAACCACTGCTCTATGTGGTCAGGACCTGGTGCAGTCTCCTACCTTGCTGGATAATGGATCAATGATCCGGCCGTCCGTCCAGTGTGGGACTCCTGGACTTAGCCTCCGTTATGCCCGCTAAACGCATCGGCTGTGTATAGGGTGACCACATTTTCACACTGCCATTCAGATACAATTTTGCCAAGGACCGGGTGGGGGGGGGGGCTGTGTTGAATGTAGTTTCGGGGTTGACGGGATTTCGGCGGCGAGTGATTTGTCGGGTGAATGGCTGGTTTTAGCACTTATATCATCCCAATACCCTGCTTATATCATCACTTATAGCATCCCATAACCATGCTTGAAATGTATTTCTATTATTACATTGTAATAATAGACCCCCCTCTCTTAGTACAGATCCCCTTCCCTCAGTATAGACCCCCCTCTCCACTAAGTATAGACCCCCCTCCCTCAGTACGGACCCCCCTCTCCACTAAGTATAAGCCCCCTCCCTCAGTACGGACCCCCCCTCTACTAACTATAGACCCCCTCCCTCAGTCCGGCCCCCTCTACTAACTATAGACCCCCTACCTCAGTGCGGCCCCCTCTCCACTAAGTATAGACCTCCCTCCCTCAGTACGGACCCCCCTCTCCACTAAGTATAGGCCTCCTCCCTCAGTAAGAACCCCTTCTCCACTAAGTATAGGCCACCTCCCTCAGTACGGACCCCCCTCTACTAACTATAGACCCCCTCCCTCAGTCCGTCCCCCTCTCCACTAAGTATAGACCGCCCTCCCTCAGTACGGACCCCCCTCTCCACTAAGTATAGGCCCCCTCCCTCAGTACGAACCCCCTTCTCTACTAAGTAGAGGCCACCTCCCTCAGTACGGACCCCCCCTCTACTAACTATAGACCCCCTCAGTAAAGACCCCCCCTCCACTAAGTATAGACTCCCCTCCCTCAGTACAGACCTCCCCCCTCAGTAAAGACCCCCCACTAAATACAGACCCCTTCTCCATCAGTATAGACCCCCCACTAAATACAGACCCCTTCTCCATCAGTATAGAGCCCCGTGACTAAGTATAGATCCCCCTTCAGTACTGACCCCCTCCCTCATTATAGACCCCCCTAAGTACAGAATCCCCAACTAAGTACTGACCCTCCTCAGTATAGAAGCCACCACAGTACTGACCCCCTCAGTACAGACCCCCCCACAGTACTGACCCCCAACTAAGTACAGACCCCCCCTTCCACTTGTGCTAGTATAGAGGTGGGGGTCAGAAACGTGCTGCGGGGCACGTTTTACCCTTTTCCTGATCACTATCCCTGTCACCCTCCTCTGTCCATCTACATACATATAATATAAGCTGAACAAACCTCAGATCAGCGCCAGGAATGTGTATTTGTCTCCTGTGTACTTGTAAATAGCCGAGAAGAGTGAAGGCAGCTTCAGTCTGCTCTGCGGAATGGGGCAGTGAGAAATCCAGGGGCAGAGCCGTGGAGATCGTAACCCACCCAGACTGAAGTGCCGGTGGATTTCTGTCTTTGGGGCTTCACCCGCAGACAGCCTTGTCCGGCATGGCAGGGAGCGTTAGGCGCGGAGGAGGAGAAAGTTAACTAACTCCTCCTCTGCTTTGCATGCTGGGCAGAGTCGCGGCTGTGAGGTCACTGGTTGGTAGACGCCAGGCGGCTCTAGCAACCAGTGGCCAGACTCTCAGGTGGAGCTGGAGCGAGCACCAGCGCTATGGCGGGGTTTACTCGCTCTGTCAATTCCATTCCGGGACACTGTATTGTCCCGGAATAAAGGTGCCCGGGACCTGGGACAGACCTTCTAATTGCAGGATTGTCCCGGGCAATCCGGGACACGTGGGCACCCTAGCTGTGTGGGGTCCCCCCTGCTGGTATTCGGGGCATCGAGAAGCGGACAAAGGGTCTGCAGCAGGGGTGGCATTGTCTCTCCTCTCCTGGACGTTCAACGTCCCATGGGGCCCCAGGGATCCCGCTCTACAGCTACAATCAAGCCCTCCAGCCCTAACAAGATGGTGGTGCGTTCCACAATAGTTCCAGTAAGATGGGTGGACGGAGATCGTGTGAGGTTAGTGACCAATCGGATGTCGTGGGGCGGGGCCAGACGACTTGCTACAGGATTTAAACTGGTGAAGGTTTAGTATAATGCTGCCTCACCAGAGACAGTGTGCTAGCGCTGCTGTGATTGCAAGAAGGAGAGTGAGGAAGGCGGGGCTGCCTGCTGTGGAGCTTGTGGGCTGCGTGAACCATAGATGACCTGTCTTTCTGTGCTTCCTTAACAGTCTGCATTTCCTATTGTTGCAAATGAGACAATGCCAACTTCAAAAGACCAGCATATGCTGAGTAGGTAGGAGGCTCACCCATCGCTACATGAAATGGTCATGTTCCAATTTTTGGCACTTGTGTTAAAAAAAAACACATCTTTTATTTTTATTATGTAGCGCCCTGCTCACAATGAGTGGGCGCTATGCTAAATTTAGAGGGTAGCTGAGCCAATAGTTGGGCTCAGATGTAAAGGATTAATGTTAAATTAGCCTCTGTTCCGGCTATGGCTGTGTTGGAAAACATCCCACTGTTTGCCTGTAAGTGGCGTTACCACCTCAGGCCAATGTGGAAGATTGACAAGTCAGAGTGCATTGGGTACCTTCCCCCGGGAACAGTTCAGTGGGCGTGGTCTACCCGCTGAGCATGCTGGGGAAGGGTACTTAAGGGGCAGACGCCATCTTTTGGGGTCCTTCGTCCCCCCGCGGCCCTCCTGGCGCGGGTTTTTTTTTGTGTAATTTCAGCCTCTGAGCCATGTTGGTCCGAGGCTGCAACTCTGCCGAGTAGGCCCAGTTATGCTGACTGGGGCCTACCCTTTGAAGGTGATCCTGTGCTGTCCATCCTGAGGGAGGAAGCCACTCAATGGAGGAAACCAGGGGAGGACCTGTCCTGGAAAAGACCAAGCGGGTGTCTTGAGGAGGGCCTGGTGATTCTATTGGAATGGCAGCTAAAGTTCACCTCGCAGTCTGCCGGGTTGGCTTAAAGGCTCTTGACTGCTTGGCTGGAAGTCCGGACGTTAAGTCCTGTGGCAGAGGACCCCGGATTATCCAATTTAGTCCACAATGGTCTGTGGCAGAGACTGGTCCTGATCATTGTTCGTGCATCATTCCGGCTGCTAGGCCAGGTGAGACTGGCCTATCCGGGGTGAGCAATATCCACTCAGGGAGGAGTGGTGACTAACTTTATGCTTAAGGAATTTTCCCCAGTGATCTGTACTGTGTGCCTGAACCTACTCCTTCCCTTCACCCTTCTACTATTCTTCGTATGTTTTATGCAAAAGGAAAATAAAACCTCACAACTTAAGGTTTTGCATCGTGTGTGGACATTGGAGTTTCTACAGACTTTCTTCCCCTAGACAACGAATACTGAGGTAACGTGCAAGGCCCAAATTAAAACCAGCAGCTCCTATGGGGGTGTGCTACATTATTATTATAATTTTTTTCTGCCAGCTCATCAAGACACCATTCATCTCCCCGCTCAAAGAGAGAAGCTGGGCAGAACAAGAGTACCGCTCTAGGTCCAGGGGTAGCCAGCGCAGAGAAAGGTCAAGAGACCGACGTGATTGGTCGAGGTCCAGACGCCGTAGCTCCCCTGTGAGGACCCGAAGCCCATCCCACCATCCTCAACCTGGGCCCCAGGTGTGCTGGGCTTGTCCAAAAAGAGTCGCTTCTTGGCAAAACAGTTTGCGAAACCTGCTTTAAGGAGGTAACCAAGGATAAGGAAGCGGGGAAGGGGGAGATGGTGTCCCCTATGAAAGAAGCATTTAAAGATACGCTAAAGTCATTTGCTGAACAGCTGCAACCATCACATCAGCAAGCCCCTTCTGTGTCCCAAGTGACTACACCTCAGCTTAGATCCGGGGCTGAAGAGGCCCAGGCGCTACCCATATCAGCGCAAGAAGACTCGTCTGGAGAGGAAGGGGACACGGGTTATGAAGCGTTTGAATTTCAACCTGGTACAGCCCTTCCTTAAAGTGATACTAAAGGTTCAAATATTATTATTTAAAAATAACGAACATGTTATACTTTCCTCCACTGTGCAGCTCATTTTGCACAGAGTGGCCCCGAACACCATCTTCTAGGGTCCCTCGGCGGCTCTCTCGGTACCTCCCTGCAATAGCTAACCCCCTCTGGGAAGCTCTCTCCCGAGGGGGTTACCTTGCGGGCGCACTTCTGTGTCATACACTCGGCGTCCATAGTCGCAGAGTGTATGACTTCGTCCCACCCCCCGGTGCCCGCGTCATTGGATTTGATTGACAGCAGTGCGAGCCAATGGGAACTTTCCATTCTTCTGAGAGAGGGACTCACCTTCCCCTTCATGGATGAAATTAAAAGCATATTAGAAGATAAGTGGAGGCAGACACTTTTTACTGAGCCGCCTAGCCAAGTTGTTCCCCTTTAAAAAGGAGGATGTTAAACATCTGGAAGACCCACCTCTAGTTGACGCAGCCCTGATGCCTCTAGCCAGGCATGTTACATTGCTGCCAGACGATGCGGTCTCTTTCAAGGACATCCTCTATAGGAGGGTAGACTTGGACCTGAAAAAAGACTACACAGTCACAGGAGGGGCATGTAAGCTATCAATAGCATTGGCAGCAACCTCCAGAGCCATGGAGGTCTGGATAGACAATTCAGAATCAGCCATTGCCAGCGATCGGGAGAAAACTGAGATAATGTCATCGCTCAACAGCCTGAGTCTGACAGTGGGGTTCATGGCGGAAGCTGCCATTGACATAATCAAATCCCTGGCACGTTTAATGCTTGTGCTCAGACTTTGGGTGGCAGACCCATCCTCCAAACAAGGCTGGTGCAGTATCCACGAGGGAGGGTCCCTATTTGGGGACAAGCTCAATACAGCAATCGCCAGGGCGACAGGGGGAAAGTCCAGCTTCTTCCCTCAGGATAGGTGGTTACTCCGCCAGAAAAATCCAGTCTTTGACCTGCCCACCAGAACAAGAGGGAGGGAGTTCCAGCAGGCCTTGGAGTACTCCTGTAAGAGAACCATTAGTTTTCGTCCAATGCGCATGCGCGCGCACACAGGCGCACCAATGCTCATGCGCGCGCAATGGACTGCGTGCACGCGCAGGAGCACGTCCCTAGTGCCAATTGACGCCAAACGGCCTATTTAAGGAAGTGCCCTGACCCCAGACCCTTGCTGACTGGTCTTCAGCTGTTACCCGATATCCTGAACCCTGTTGTGATCCTGCTTGATACCTGTTGCTGAACCTGGCTTGCCTTGACCCTGCATCTGGACTCTGCTCTGTTCTGATTACTGGCTCCTGATCCTGGCTACCTATTTGACCCTGCTTCTGCCTGCTGCCTTGTACTTCGCTGCCCGCCTGTTACTTGACCCGGCTACCCTTGAGACCTTGCATCTGCTTCCAGTGTCACTCCTCTTCAACCTCCGAGTGTCTGCGACTTCAGTCCTGCGACTCTCTGCAACTTCCTGCTGCAAGTCTTCCAGGGACTTAACATCATCTGACGTCCCAGTGCCACTGTTCCAGCGGAGTGCCTCTTTAACCCCGGCTGATCCTTGGTGCGCAGCTGCCTTCCGTGATCTGATGATCCTCCTGCTCGTCCAGGGTCGCACCCCCTGCTACTGGTTTCCGGGTCTACATCTGCAGGCACTCGTGTTCCTCCTGTCCCTCGGTTCCTTCTGTTCCACCTCCAGTGGGACCAGGGCTGGAGATAAAAGAGAGGCCGACCTCGTCACTTCAGTCTCCCTTCAGGTACGTGACAACTCCCTTGGGTCAAAACAGAAGAAGGCAGTCACCCCTG
Source organism: Rana muscosa (assembly GCA_029206835.1). Classification (NCBI taxonomy): domain Eukaryota; kingdom Metazoa; phylum Chordata; class Amphibia; order Anura; family Ranidae; genus Rana; species Rana muscosa. The sequence goes on from CM055127.1 coordinate 382,882,370, forward strand.
CAGGCCGGGAGCCCAAGAAATCGTTTTGACGGTGTTCGTGTCCATGCTTGCCCGATGGGAGCCAGGGGGCACTATTTCTGGCAAGTATGGACGGAGAACGTCCGGGACCGCTGGGTGCTCGCCACCATAAAAGCGGGGAATTTCTGAGAGTTTCTCAAGAAACCGAAGACAAACTTCGTACCGACCGCTCTCCCCTCATGCTCCCTGAAAAGGGAGATTCTGCTTCAGTACGTGAACACACTCCTACAACAGTGGGCAATAGTTCCAGTGCCCCGGAGGGAGTGCTTCTCAGGAGTTTATTCACCGCCATTTTTTTCTACAGAAAAAGTCGGGAGACTGGAGGCCGGTGATCGACCTCAGGTGGCTGAACAACCATGACAGCAATCTCCAGAGCCATGGAGGTCTGCCATGGCTCCACTTCAAAATGGAATCATTACAGACCATCCTGAAGGTGATACAACCCGAAGACTGGCTCCTCTCGGTGGACTTGAAGGATGCATATTTCCACGTGTCGGTCGCCCCAAGCTTCCAAAGGTTTCTGAGGTTTACAATCGGCCCTCTTCACTACCAATTTGTCTGCCTGCCCTTCGGGTTGACGACCTCACCCAGGGTCTTTTCAAAGGTCCTGCTGGCAGTAGTTTATGCCGTATACCTTACGGCAGTAAGGTGAGCGGCTTGCAGACACACAGGTGTCATCACTGAAGATTCTAGGTTTTCAAGCACTTACCCTTTCTCTGGTGATGGGATTGATCTTACATACCTGACACGGATTTTTGTTGGACTTACTTTCCACCACTTTGTACTGTGCAACAGACTTTTTTACTGGATCACTGTTTAATTTTGTTTCTATTTTTATTTTTATGTGGTTATGTTTCTATCACGTTTAATTATGCTCCATCCATTACATTATGTATGAAGGCTTATACTAATGTAGTTTTTATACATTGACTGTTTACTTGACACTGAGTTTACAGGATTTATCACTTACCTATTTGTATTGTGACACAGACTTTTCTACTGGATCATCTTATCGGCCACATTTTTTTTCACGTAGTATTCATCACGTTGTATTTATTGTTGGATTTTTATTGGACTCACTTTCCACCACTTTGTACTGTGCAACGGACTTTTCTACTGGATCACTGTTTAATTTTATTTCTATTTTAATTTTTTTGGTCATGTTTCTTTCACGTTTAATTATGCTCTATTCATTATGTTGTGTATGAAGGTTTATACTAATGTAGTTTGTATACAGTGATTGTTTACTTGACACTGAGTTTACTGGATTTATCACCTATCTATTTGTATTGCGACACAGACTTTTCTGCTGGATCATCTAACTGGTCACGTTCCTTTCACGTAGTATTCATCACGTTGCATTTATTGTTATAGAAGGACACTACTTTGTTATACACCTACAATATTGCTGAGGAGATGCGGGATTCGCATTCATCACTACTTGGATGACATCTGGCTGCTGGACCAAGACAGGGACAAGTTGTTGTCTCACCACGACAGAGTCATCACAACCCTTCAACAGCTCGGGGGGCTCATAAACTGGGAGAAGAGCGAGTTAAATCTGTCCCAGCTGCTGGTCTACCTGGGCGCAGAGCTGGACAAACAAAACAATATGGTGTCTCTACCGGAAGGGAAGCTTCTAGAAGGGGAAAAGTCTGCAAGGTCGGCCAACTGTTTGAAAAAGGGGGGGGGGGGGTGGTAGATGTGGCGCTGTCCAGATATGCAATGTAATAGACAAGGAAATTTTAGGTGATGGTATACCTATGACGGTATCCACTTTAGAGTATCATAAATACAAGAAAAATTAATATATAAATAAAAGAATAAATTAAAATAAAATTGAAATAAAATTGAAAAAATTTAATTGGCTCAGCCGGGTGTTTGTTAAAAAGAATTTTTTGTTAAATTGAAATATTTTGATTGGGTGTCTTTCCAGCAAGACGTGTCCCTCATGTGTGAAGCGAAAATTTTATTTGAAAAAGTGAATAAAATACTTTTTTAATAGAAAAACATTAGTGAGACCGATGGTCGGCCGGGTGTTAGCTAAAACAAAAAATTGTCCAAAATGTGTTAAAGATGTGTTCATAAAGAGATGTGTGATATTGGTAATAGTCTATGCTAGTAAAGGGGTAAATAAGCTGATATGGTCTCAGCCGGGTGTTTACTACTCCTAATATGTTCAGAAAAAAGTGCTGCCTTATAGCATTCAAATGAAGCTTAAAACTATATAAAACATGCGATATACATAGTATAGTGATAACAGAAAAGTCCAATAATTAGGTGGCAGTGAAAAAATGTGACTTTTTCTTGGTATGCTTTATGTTCCTTCAGTTTTCTTATGAGTAAGACAATCCGTAAGAGTTTAAATATATGCACTCACCAGATCCTTCATACCCTCTAGGGGTATGCTGCAGCCACAGTATGTGCCACTGTGTAGCAATCAGGGGATGGTTCCAGGGGTTCCTTGCGGTTCTCCGGGGTGCAGATTCCGAGATGATGAAAAAGTTGTTATAGGAGGGAAGAAAGGATGTCCATAGCGTGAACCCGTTTTAAAATGTTTTAATTTTAAAATCAAAAGGGGGTACTTACAATACGACAAGTAAAATTGAGCGTTTTTGTATAAAATGGCGCTCAGCCAATACAAAGTGATTCCAAGTAGGAAGTGATGTGCCGACGTGCACATCACTTCCTACTTGGAATCACTTTGTATTGGCTGAGCGCCATTTTATACAAAAACGCTCAATTTTACTTGTCGTATTGTAAGTACCCCCTTTTGATTTTAAAATTAAAACATTTTAAAACGGGTTCACGCTATGGACATCCTTTCTTCCCTCCTATAACAACTTTTTCATCATCTCGGAATCTGCACCCCGGAGAACCGCAAGGAACCCCTGGAACCATCCCCTGATTGCTACACAGTGGCACATACTGTGGCTGCAGCATACCCCTAGAGGGTATGAAGGATCTGGTGAGTGCATATATTTAAACTCTTACGGATTGTCTTACTCATAAGAAAACTGAAGGAACATAAAGCATACCAAGAAAAAGTCACATTTTTTCACTGCCACCTAATTATTGGACTTTTCTGTTATCACTATACTATGTATATCGCATGTTTTATATAGTTTTAAGCTTCATTTGAATGCTATAAGGCAGCACTTTTTTCTGAACATATTAGGAGTAGTAAACACCCGGCTGAGACCATATCAGCTTATTTACCCCTTTACTAGCATAGACTATTACCAATATCACACATCTCTTTATGAACACATCTTTAACACATTTTGGACAATTTTTTGTTTTAGCTAACACCCGGCCGACCATCGGTCTCACTAATGTTTTTCCATTAAAAAAGTATTTTATTCACTTTTTCAAATAAAATTTTCGCTTCACACATGAGGGACACGTCTTGCTGGAAAGACACCCAATCAAAATATTTCAATTTAACAAAAAATTCTTTTTAACAAACACCCGGCTGAGCCAATTTAATTTTTTCAATTTTATTTCAATTTTATTTTAATTTATTCTTTTATTTATATATTTATTTTTCTTGTATTTATGATACTCTAAAGTGGATACCGTCATAGGTATACCATCACCTAAAATTTCCTTGTCTATTACATTGCATATCTGGACAGCGCCACATCTACCACCCCCCCTTTTTCATATTCTTGCTTTACCCATCGTGATATAGCAATCTAGTAGAGGCAGCAGTTCAGTCTACTGTGTTTTGATTTGATTTCCTTTGCGCGGAGACACCCCATCCATTTTTCGGCCAACTGTTTCCCCGCCAGGACCTGCCTCCAGCTGTTGGGCACGATGACGTCAGTAACACCCATGATGAAATGGGCCCAGTGGCACGCTGGTCCATTCCAGTATGGGTTCCTCCGGCAGTGGGACTCCCAGAATCTGTATAAAAACATATCCCTAAGAGTCTGGCCTGGTGGGAAAAAAAGCGGAATCTGCTACAGTGTCACTCCCTCCTCCCAACATCCTGGATAGTGATCACCTCAGATGCCAGCAAGTCAGGTTGAGGAGCCCATTGCGGAGACCAGTGGGTGCAAGGCAGATGGTCTCACCCCCCAAAGGAAATTGTGGCCAACAGGTTGGAGCTGAGGGCAGCATATCAAGCTCTCCTGGCCTTTGCCTATGTAATATGTGGGGGCTCGGTCCTCCTAAAGATGGACAACGCAATGGCCGTAGCCTATATCAAGAAGCAGGGAGGCACGCAGAGTCTGTCCCTCCTGAAAGAGGTGGAACCAATAATGAATTGGGCCCAAGAGAACTCACCTCTCAGCAGTATATATACCTGGACATGCCAATCTCCAGGTGGACTACCTGACTACAGTGAACAACATCGAATGGTCCCTTTTGACACAAGTATTCTGTAAGCCTGGTCTTTTCTCCCAGAAATTTACCTTTTTTCATCTCCGGTCAACGCAAAGCTCCCCATATTCTGCAGGAATTTGATTTATCCACGGGTAGCCCTGATGGACGCTCTGACTGTGAAGTGGGACTTTCAGACAGCTTACACTTTTCCCCCGTGCCATTAATACTGCTCTTTCTGAACAGACTGAGGCGGGAAGACATCACGGTACTGGCAGTGATCCCAGATTGGCCAAAATGCCCATGGTATCCTCTACTCTTAAGCATGAGTGTCAGGGCGCCTCGGATGTTACAGACGAGGCCAGATCTCCTGAGCCAGGGCCCAGTTCTACACCCAGCACTGGAGAAACTCAGGTTAATGGCCTGGATATTGAAAGGCGGAGGTTCATAAACCTAAGGTGATCCGCAGAAGTGGTACAGACTCTCATGAAGACCAGCAAAAATAGCACAAACAGTGTCTACAATAGAAGCTGGCAAAAGTTTCAAGAGTATGCAGCATCAGCGGGACACGGGATGGAAGAACTCAGAGCCGGTCACATCCTTGAGTTCCTGCAGAAGGGCCTAGAAATGGGACCAAGTGCAAGTATGCTCAATAGTCAAGTGTAAGCCATTTCCACAGTCACGGAATTCAGTGGGCCTCTAACTAACTAAACATCCAGTTCTTTAAAGCTGTAGTGAAACTAAGGCCCCCCAAAGCACCCACACTTTCCAAGTGGGACCTGCCACTAGTTCTGAGGAGTGTCGCTGCGGGACTTGACGATGAAAGCATCCTTCCTGGTTGCAATAACCTCGGCCAGGAGGGTCTCGGAAATAGCAGCTCTGGGGGCTTAAGAGCCCCACATGTCCTTCAGGGCAGGTAGGGTCATCCTAAGGCCAATGCCAGACTTCATTACTAAGGTAGCCACCAAGTTTCACCTAAGTCAGGAGATAGTGCTACCCACCTATTTCCGGGAGAATGGAAATCAGCCCACTGGATATGGGCAAAACATTGAAAGTGTACCTTGAAGCAACCTCTAGCGTCAGAATCTCGGACTCCAATTGAATACGCAAGGGATATAAGGCCTCCAGACGGATCATCGCCCACCTGGCTCGTAAAGACAATTGCCATGGCATACAAGGATAAGGGGTTGGCATCTCCAGAGAGAATAATGGCTCACTGCAGAAGTCTCCAGAAGTCATATGCAAGGCAGCAACCTGGTTGTCCATGCACACGTTTGTCTCTCACTACCCCATTGATCCGGCAATGTTAACCACAGCCGAATTTGGCAAAACTATTATTTCTGTGGCCAGTGGCTATAATTAAACTAATTTAGCAGCATCCCACCCTTGTATCTAGTTATTTCCTGGTGGTGGCTGACATGGAGCTGTCAGGAAAACGGAAAATTGTATATCAAATACTTACCGCAATTTTCCTTTCCTGACAAGCTCCATGTCAGCACAGACTTCCACCCTATGTACAAAGTTCTAGTTATGTAACGTCGTTCAGGGCATGGGGGTCAAATATATGAGTTAGGTCCTGATTGCATGGGGGTGGGTGGGGCCTTACCGCGGTCTTGGCTGACATGAAGCTTCTCAGAAAAAGGAAAATTGCGGTAAGTATTTGATATACAATTTTCAGTTTTTAGTGCCTTATGGGACTAAATACATTAAATGTATAATTTTTATTTAGAGTAGTTACTTTAAGAAAAGAAAAAAAAACCTAACACTGGTTAAAACAGTAAAAAATGCCTATTTTCATTTTTATATCATTTGTCTTATTGAGGATATATGCGGCCAAAAGACAGCCTAGATTAAAAAAATGCATGTATTACTTGGTTACCTTAACCACTTGCCACCCGCCATATAGCAAAATGACGGCAGCAAAGTGGTTCTGTTATCCTGATCGGACGTCATATGACGTGATCAGGATATCAAGCTGCTGCGTTCCCCTAGGGGAACGCATCGCGGCAATCGTTGTTGCAGCGTGTCACTCTGACACACCACAACTCTGATCTAGGTAAAAAGACTCTGATGGAGACTCTTTACCACGTGATCAGCCATGTCCAATCACGGCTGATCACAATGTAAAAAGGAAGAGACGTTAATCTGCTTTTCCTCACTCAGGTAGAGGAGAGCCAGTCGGCTGCTCTCCTGACAGGGGGGGTCTGTGCTGATTGTTTATCAGCACAGCCCCCCCCGCAGATGCCCACCCAGGACCACCAGGGATGCCACCAGGACCACCAGGGATGTCCACCACTGATGACCACCAGGTATGGCATCCCTGGTGGCCATGGATGGCAATGTGTGCCCACACATGATGCCAATCAATGTGTGCCCACACATGATGACCACCAGGTATGGCATCCCTGGTGGCCATGGGTGGCAATGTGTGCCCACACATGATGCCAATCAGTTCCCACCAGAAATACCTGCCAGTGCCTCCTAATCAGTGATTCCCATCAGTGCCGTCAATCAGTGTCAATCATTGCCACTCATCAGTGCCCATCAGTGCTGCATATCAGTGCCCACCATCAGTGCCGCCTATCAGTGCCCATCAGTGTCGCTTTTCCAGTGCCCACCATCAGTGCCCATCAGTGCCACCTCATCGGCGCTCATCAGTGCCACCTTATCAGTGTCCGTCAGTGTAGCCTCATCAGTGCCACCTTGTCAGTGCAGCTTCCTCAGTGCCCATCAGTGAAGGAGAAGAAGTACTTATTTACAAAATGTTATAACAGCAACAAAGACATTTTTTTTTTTTTTTAAATTACATTTTCGGTCTTTTTTTATTTGTTTAGCAAAAAAAAATAAAAAATGCAAAGGTGATCAAATACCACCAAAAGAAAGCTCTATTTGTGGAAACAAAATGATAAAAATGTTGTTTGGGTACAGTGTAGCATGACCGCGCAATTTTCATTTAAACAGCAACAGCGCTGAAAGCTGAAAATTGCCTTTGGCAGGAAGGGGGGAAGTGCCCTGTATTGAAGTGGTTAATGACAACGTTACAGAACAAACAAACCCATAGTGGAAATGTAAAAATTGTTTTGGTCCCACAGGCATGTATGAGAGCTAAAGTAAGTGGTTACTTGCTATTTTATTTTTGCTTTAAATTTGTTTGCAGTTAAGATCTATTTCCTGTGTCACCTGGCTTCATCCAGCTCATTTGCTTTGAGCCTAGGCACCCCCTGGAGATGTTTCATCACACAGTCTAGATATTTAGGTTTACAAAAAAAACAAAAAAAACAACAGAGCTCTTTAAAACGAAGTTAAAAAAGGAAAAACTATATTCTCCTAATAAGATAAGCAGTAATTATCCTTTGAAGGCCATTTGTCTTCTTTGTCCATGAGTTGTGGGGTTTATTGTTCTTATTGTCTCTTGTTTCCATTCGTTATTGTGATTTTGTGTTGTCTTTGCCGAATGTAACTGCATCTTAATAATTTACCTTTGGGATTAATAAAGTGTTCTGAATCTGAATCCTACAGGAAATCTATATATACACTTGTACTGGAGTCAAAATATAAATTAAAGTTAGCATTATATATTATATACCTATATAAGACCAAAGGTTCACACACCTTCCCCCATGTTCTTTAAATGTAACAGGGAGCATTCTGCTTTAATGACTTTCTATCACATTGTGCAGTTTTAGGCAGGTGTGAAAAAATGTGGTAAATTGAGACTGCTTTCAGAAGTAGAAGTGTTAATAGTTTATCTTTATCAGTTAACAAAATGGAAAGTAAATGAACAGAAGAGAAATCCAAATCAAATCAATATCTGCTGTGACCACCCTTTGCCTTTCAAAACAGCATCAGTTCTTCTAGGTACACTTGCACACAGTTTTTGAAGGAACTCGGCAGGTAGGTTATTTCAAACATCTTGGAGAACTAGCCACAGATCTTCTGTGGATGTCGGTTGCCTTAAATCCTTTTGTCTCTTGATGTAATCTCAGACAGACTCGATGATGTTGAGATCAGGGCTCTGTGGGGGCCACACCATCCTTTTCAGGACTCCTTGTTCTTCTTTACGCTGAAGCTAGTTCTTAATGACATTGGCTCTATGTTTGTTGTCCTGCTGCAGAATAAATTTGGGGCGAATCACATGTCTCCCTGAGGGTATGGCATGATGGATAAGTATCTGCCTGTATTTCTCATTTGATAAATTGACAAGATGCTGTACCCAAACTAAATTTGCGTCCTTTTTTTCCCACAAATAGAGCTTTCTTTTGGTGCTATTTAATCACCTTTGTGGGTTTTATTTGTTGCACTATAAACAAAAAAAGAGCGACAATTTTGAAAAAAAAACAGTATTTTTTACTTTTTGCTATAATAAATATCCCCAAAAATGTTTTTTAAAAAAATGTCTTCATCAGTTTAGGCCAATATATATTCTTCTACATATTTTTGGTAAAAAATCACAATAAGTGTATATTGATTGGTTTGCGCAAAAGTTACAAACTATGGGTAAGATTTATGGCATTTTTATTAATAATATTTTTTTACTAGTAATGGCAATGATCTGGGATTTGTAGCGGTATTGCGACATTGCTACAGACAGATCGGACACTTTTGACACATTTTTGGGATCATTGACATTTATACAGCGATCAGTGCTATAAAAATGCAAAATGCACTGATTACTGTGTAAATGTCTCTGGTAGGGAAGGGGTTAACACTAGGGGGCGTTCAAGGGGTTAAATGTGTGTTCCCTCAGTGTGTTCTAACTGTATGGGGATTGGACTATTTACTTACTAGGAACAAACAACGTGTCTCCTCTTCTCTGACAACACAGTGTCAGAAACCATGAATCAGACCGAGACAGAAGTACAGTTAAATCACACTTGTTTAATAATAAAAATAAAAAGGTAAACATAGTAAGCATAGTCAAAACATAGCCAGAGTTCAGTAACCGGATCGGATAGTCGGCCAAGCCAATGTCAGGGAGCCAGAGATAAACGTAGTAGTACAGCAAGCAGGATCAGTAGCCAGAAGGGACATCAGCCGAGCAAGTCTTCCACAGAACGCAGGAGAAAGTCTTTGTGACGTTGACAAAGGCGAAGGCAGCGATGAAGTGAGCTGGAAGGCTTTAAGTAGGCAGGACTGACGAGCAGCTCATCAACAGGTGAGTCACTGTGGAGAGAAAGGAGCTGGCAATTAGCCAACAGCTGAGCGGCCAGCTCAGAGAAGGAAGGGCTGAGCCCAGCCCTGACACACAGGGATTTGTGTGTTTACACACACAAATCCCCGTGCTGGCTGTAAGAGTCCAGGGCTTACTACGCATGCACCAATGGCGCGTTGCAGCAAGAGGAAATTCTATGCCAACTGAGCATGCACCAAAGACGCCTCAAGTGTGCCAACCCGCACAGAAGACCTGATGAAAAAAGGCAGGAAAATGCCCAGGAGGCACACAGGAAGTGACCCGATGGAAAAAGGCAGGAAAATACACAGGAGGTGCACAGGAAGTGACCTCAACCTGATGGAAAAAAGGCGGAAAAATGCCCAGGAGGCGCACAGGAAGTGACCTCAAACTTCCCTATATAAGCCCAGCCCAGACACTGCCAAATTGCTAGATTATCTTCAGTCCCCCCTTGTTCCTGTGCTAGTGTGTGATCTGTCTGAACTTGTTGTGACCTGGAAACCTATTTGACTATTCTTGATTGCTGCTTGCCATTGACCTCGGATTTGTACCTTGACCATTCTACTTCTTTGCCCCTTTTGTACTCAGCTGCCAGATTGGAACCGACCCTGGCTTGGATCTCGACCATTCTTCTTCTGATTAAGGGAGTGTGTAAAATGTAGCGCTAAAAGTGATGTACAGTAGAAATATACAAAAAATATTCAAATGAATAATCAAATTAAAAATCAAAAGTCCTTTTCACTTAGGGGTGTACTCACTTTTGTTGCCAGCAGTTTAGACATTAACCACTTCAATACCATGCACTTATACACTTTCCTGCCCAAGCCAATTTTGAGCTTTCAGCGCTGTCGCAATTTGAATGACAATTGCGCGGTCATGCAACACTGTACCCAAACAATTTTTTTATCATTTTGTTCCCACAAATGGAGCTTTCTTTCGGTGGTATTTGATTGCCTCTGCGATTTTTATTTTTTGCACAACAAATAAAAAAAGAGCGAACATTTTGAAAAAAACTAAGTTTTTCTTTGTTTCTGTCAATTTTTTTTTGTAAATAAGTACCTTTTCTACTTCAATGACGGGCACTGATAAGGCGGCACTGACGGGCACTGAAAAGGCGACACTGATGGGCACCGATGAGGTGGCACCAATGAGGTGGCACTGATGAGGTAGCACTGATGGGCACTGATGATGGGCACTGATAGGCGGCACTGATGGGCACTGATAGGCGGCACTGATATGTGGCACTTGTATGCGGCACTGATGGGCACTCATAGGCGGCACTGTTGGGCACTCATAGGCGGTACTGATGGGCACTCATAGGCGGCACTGATTGGCACTTATAGGCGGCACTGATGAGCGCTTATGGGTGGCACTGATAGGTGGCACAGACGGGCACTGATAGGTGGGCACTTATGGGCACAGATGGGCACGGATGGGCACTGATAGGTGGCACTAATGGACACTGGTAGGTGGCACTGTTGACACTTGTAGGTGGCACTGTTGACACTTGTAGGTGGCATTGCTGGGCATTGCACATTGTGGTGTGCCAGTCAGTGCCCATTTGTGGGCACTGATTGGCATATGTTTTTTGAGAAATTTTACATGTGGATGGCCATGGGGTACTTACCTGGCCATCCACATGCTTTGGGGTTCCCTGGTGGTCCTGGGGGGCTTCCCTGGTGGTCCAGTGTGGGTATCCGAGGGGGGGCTGCGCTGATAAACAATCAGCGCGAACTCCCCCTGTCAGGAGAGCCGCCGATCGGCTCTCCTCTACTCGCGTCTGTCAGACGCGAGTGAGGAAGAGCCGATCAACGGCTCTTCCTGTTTACATCCTGATCAGCCGTGATTGGACACGGCTGATCACGTGGAAAAAAGCCTCCGCCGGAGGCTTTTTACCGAGATCAGTGTAGCGGTGTGTCAGACTGACACACCGCTCCACCGATCGCCGCGATGCGCGCCCCCCCGGCGGCTGTTATCCTGCAGGACGTCATATGATGTCCAGTGTGGATAACACAACCACTTCCCGGACGTCAATATGCTATTGACTGGGCGGGAAGTGGTTAATGGCTGTGTGTTGAGTTATTTTGAGGGGACAGCAAAATTTACACTGTTATACAAGCTGTACACTCACTACTCTACATTGTAGCAAAGTGTGATTTCTTTAGTGTTATCACATGAAAAGGTATAATAAAATATTTACAAAAATGTGAGGGGTGTACTCACTTTTGTGAGATACTGTAACTTATAACCCCGAAACATTATAATTTTTTTTTAGCAGAGACCCTAGGGAATAAAATGGCAATTGTTGCAATTTTTTATGTCAAAAGGTATTTTCGCAGCAGTTTTGCAAACGCAATAAATTTTTAGGAAAAAATACACTTTAAAGATTTAGAAAAACAAAGCAAAACACAAAATATACCCCAATTTTTTGGTAAAATGTGAAAGATGATGTTATGCTTAGTAAATAGATATCTAACGTGTCACGTTTTAAAATTGTGGATGCTCGTGGAATGGTGACAAACTACCTAAAAATCTCCATAGGCGATGCTTTAGAGTTACAGAGGCAGTCTAGCGCTAGAATTACTGCTCTCTAACTAATGTTTGCGGCAATATCACGTGTGGTGTGTATACCGTTTACATATTTGTGCGCAACTTACATATGCGTTCGCTTTTGCGCACGAGCGCGGAGGGATAGGGCGATTTAAATTTTTATTTTTCTTATTCATTTTACTTTTTATTTTTACACTGTCCCTTTTAATTTTTTTATTTTTTTTTATCACTTTTATTCCTATTACAAGGAATGTAAACATCCCTTGTAATAGAAATAAGGATGCAAGTCATCTTTATGGAGAGGTCTGGGTTTGAAAACTTGCAGAGCTACTCTTTAAACGCCTGTGTGGCCAGCAGGCAGGACCGTTAAATTGTTTCTTGGGCGTACTGTAAGCAGTAAGCTTAAGAAACATTGGTGAGTGGTGGAATTGGGGGGGCATCCCCCCCCCCCCACCGCTTCTGAAAGTGTTCCAGGGACTCATGAGCAGCTCGAACTGCTTACATGAGAAAGCCAGCCGCCAGCTGTGAAAATAAAAGTACCGGGTTATGACTTATATCTTCAGCCATAATCCTGGTAAACTTGCAAACCGCTACGTATATATACAGTATATATTGCGATCGGCAAGTGACTCTGTCTCACCCTGCTCTGCACATGCTCAATTGCTCTCCATTTTTAGGCACTGCTGAGTTTGTAGTGGCCGATCTGCTGACAGCCTTAAAACTGAATTAATCTCTTGTCGACCGCCCCATGTACATGTACTGCGGTGCGGCGGCTCCTGTGCGCAGAATCACATACAGGTACTTGATTCTGCTCTTCTGGGTCTGGGGCGTGCACACGTGCTTCCGGTGACCTGCTCCCCCTGTGAGTGGACACAGCGATGTCTGCCAGGACCCGCTGATCATTCGAGGCACAGGCAGAACAGTGATCTGTAAACAAGGCAGATTGCCATTTTGTGACAAGGGAAGGCAGTGATCTTGTGTTTCTGCTAAGCAGAAACAGGGATCTCTGTCTTCCCACAGTAAATGCATCCCACACACAGTAACCAAGTACTCCCTAGGAACACATTTAACCCTTTGATCTCCCCTGATGTTAACCCCATCCCTGCCAGTGTCATTAGTACAGCGACAGTGCATTTCTTTAGCACTGAGCACTGTATTAGTGTCACCCAAAAGTATCAAAAGTGTCAGTTAGGTGTCCGATTTATCTGCCACAATACCGCTATTAGTCACTGATCGCCACCATTACTAGTAAAATAATAAATAATCAAATAAAAAATCCATAAATATATTCCATCACTTGTAGATGCTATAACTCCAAACCAATCAATATATTCGCTTATTGGGATTATTTTTTTTTACCAAAAATATGCAGAACACATATTGGCTTAAATTTATTAAGAAATTAGATTTTTTAAATTTTTTTATTTTTTTTTATTGGATGTGTTTTATAGCAGAAAAATTGTCTGTCTTTTTTTTGTTTATAGCGCAAAAAAAAAAAAAACCCTGCAGAAGTGACCAAATACCAACAGAAGAAAACTCTATTTGTGGGAAAAAAAGGACATAAATTTTATTTGGGTACAGCGTCGCACGACCGGGCAATTGTCAGTTAAAGTAACGCTGTGCCGTATCGCAAAAAATGACCTGGACATGAAGGGGGGTAAACCTTCTGGAGCTGAAGCGGTTAAACCCTCCTATCCTTTACAGCAGGGGTGTCAAACAAAATTTTATTGTTGGCCACATCAGCAGTATAGTTGTCCTCAAAGGGCCGCTTGTGTCTGGGTCGCGCTACGTACAGAGTGCAGGAGAGCGCTACGTACAGAGTGCAGAGTTCAGCATTACGCTACGTACAAAGTGCAGAGTTTAGGATTATGTCGGGATTATGCTACATACAGAGTGCAGGGTTCAGGAGTGCGCAACATATAAAGTGCAGCGTTCTGGAGTTCACTATGTACAGAGTACAGGGTTCAGGAATGCGCTACATACAGAGTGCAGGGTTCAGGGGCACCCTACAGAGTGCAGGGTTCAGAAGTGTGCTATGTACGGAGTGCAGGGTTCAGGGGTGCCCTATAAACAGAGTGCAGGGTTCAGGAGTGTGCTACAGAGTGTGGGGTTCCGGAGTGTGCTACGTGCAGAGTTCAGGGGTGTGCTAAGCACAGAGTGCAGGGTTCAGGGGTGTGCTACCTACAGAGAGCAGGGTTCAGGGGCACCCTACAGAGTGCAGGGTTCAAGAGTGTGCTACGTACAGAGTGCAGGATTCAGGGGCACCCTACAGAGTCCAGGGTTCAGGAATGCGATACGCACAGAGTGCAGGGTTCAGGGGCACCCTACAGAGTGCAGGGTTCAGGGGTGCCCTATATACAGAGTGCAGAGTTCAGGAGAGTACTACAGAGTGTGGGGTTCAGGAGTGTGGTACGTACAGAGTGCAGAGTTCCGGGGTGTGCTATACACAGAGTGCAGGGTTCAGGGGTGCACTACATACAGAGAGAAGGGTTTAGGAGTGCGCAACATACAAAGCACATGGTTTAGGAGTGTGCTACATACAGAGTGCAGGGTTCAGGAATGTGCTACGTACAGAGTGCAGGGTTCAGGGGCGCCCTATATACAGCATGCAGGGTTCAGGAGTGTGCTACGTACAGAGTTCAGGGGTGCCCTACATAAAGAGTGCAGGGTTCAGGAGTGCGCTACGTACACAGTGCAGAGTTCAGGGATGTGATACGCACAGAGTGCAAGGTTCAGAGGTGTGCTATATACAGAGTGCAGGGTTTAGGAGTGCCGTACATGCAGAGTGTAGAGTTCAGGGGTGTGCTATGTACAGAGTGCAGGGTTTAGAATTGCGCTACATACAGAGCGCAGCATTGATCCTGTTTCTTCTTGCTGGGGGCTGCCAGTTTTCTGAAGCCCAGGGCCCCAGAACAGCAGTAAATCATAAAGCGGAACTAAACCCATCGATTTAACAGTTTCAAAAAACAGTTACATTCCTGGAATGCCAGGATTGCTAAATGTCACATTTGCTTGTGTCCTCAACCAAACTGTAACCACTTCAACACCGGGCTTTTTTTACCACATCAATACCGGGCCTATTCTGGCACTTCTCTCCCACATGTACAAATCATCATTCTTTTGCTATAAAATTACTCAGAACCCCAAAACATTATATATGTTTTTTTAGCAGACACCCTAGGGAATAAAATGACGGTCATTGCAACTTTTTTTCTTGCACGGTATTTGTGCAATAATTTTTCAAACGCCTTTTTTTGGGAAAAAAAAGGGTTTCATGAATTAAAAAATAACAAAACAGTAAAGTTAGCCCAATTTTTGGGGAAAATATGAAAGATGATGTTACGCCGAGTAAATAGATACCTAACATGTCACGCTTTAAAATTTAAAATCACACTCATGGAATGGCGCCAAACTTCGGTACTTAAAAATCTCCATAGGCGACGCTTTACATTTTTTTACAGGTTACCAGGTTAGTTACAGAGGAGGTCTAGTGCTAGAATTGTTGCACGCGCTCTAACGCACGCGGCGATACCTCACATATGTGGTTTGAACGGCGTTTACATATGTAAAGACCCCACATCTCTCCTCCAGGCTGAAAGCATGAGATCGTGAAAATGTTTTCACTGATCTCATACTTACTAGCCACAATGGCGGCTTTGTTTACATATGAGGACCTGGGCGTGATGTCATCACATCGCGCCCGGGCCTCCCACGATCATAGAGATGACTGGTGACCATCTGGTCACCAGTCATCTCTATGCTCGTCACGTGACCCACCACCGGCGCCGGACGATTCTCTCCGGGTCCCCGATGGCACGGGAGAGCCCGGAGAAGCACCGGATGCCGACGGAAGGGGGGGTGTCCCCTCCCGCCGCCTATAAGAACGATCAAGCGGAACCGCCGCTATGATAATTCTTATGGTGCGCAGAATCGCCGGCACAAGAAAATGATATCTGAATGATGCCTCTAGCTGCAGGCATCATTCAGATATCCCCCCTCAAAGCCGAGGACGTCATATGACGCCCACCCAGGATGGGAGATCCCATCTGTGGACGTCATATGACTATGGGCGGTAGGGAAGTGGTTAAACCATCAAATAGCTGGTGTCATAACTGATAGCATGTGCAGCACCATGGCAGTTGCAAGTCAAATGGAAGTGAAGTCTGTCAGCAGATCAGCCTCTACAAACTCTGGAGTGCCTAAAAAATTCCTAAAACAGCGAGCAACTGAGCATGTGCAGAGAACGGTGAGACAGTGTATTACTGGATTTTACACAGTAGACAGTTATTTTTAATGTTTTACATATCTATACATGCAAAAGGGGCCAGTCTGAAGTGACTGCTCTGGGCTTCAGCAAAATGGCAGCCTCCAGCAAGAAGAGACAGGAGCAATGCTGGAGATAATTTACAGCACACACTAATTTTGGTAGTATATGGCCCCTTTCACACTGACACGTTTTTCAGGCGGTTTAGCGCTAATAATAGCGCTGCTATTTGGAGGATATCTACATCTGAGCGGCTCCCTTTCTCTGTTTCTCTGCTTCTCAGCGCTGCTATACCGCCTGAAAAAATCGTGCCCTGCAGTCTTCAGTGTGAAAGCCCAAAGGCTTTCACACTGAAGCGGTGCGCTAGCAGGACCGCTCCAAAAGTCCTGCTAGCCGCATCTTTACAGCGGTGAAGGAGGGGTGTGTTCACCGCTCCTTTACCGCTGCTGCCCATTGAAAGCAATGGGAAACCGCGGTAATACCGCCCGCAAAGAGGCGCATTGCGGGCGGTATTAACCCTTTTTCGGCCGCTAGCAGTGGTTAAATTCACCCCGCTAGCGGCCGAATACCGCGGTAAAAACGAAGGTATAGCGGCGCTAAAAATAGCGCCGCTATACCCACAGCGCACCTTCCCGCCCCAGTGTGAAAGGGCCCTAAGTATTAATGTGGAATGTACGATCCTTGCTAAAGAACCTTATTTTTTATCAAGTTGTTATGGGTAAAGTTCCGCTGTAATAGTTTGTTATGTAACACATTTTCATTATTAAATATAACTATTTTAAATCAGGTCATTCTTTTTGAAACACACCGTATTATCTCATATATGTATATGTATTAACCACCTAAACGTATATGTATTGTACATGTATATGTATTAACCACCTAAAGTTAGCAGAATGCATTGGGAGGGATTTAATAAGACTGGAGCAGCTGTACGGGGCAGCCAATCAGCTTCCAGCTTTTATTTTCAACGTTTTAACTGAACAAGCAGAAGATAAAAGTGGATTGGTAGCTTGCTTTGCACAGCTGCTGCGGATTCTGATTATTTGTAGTATTATGTATATCATTGTTAATATTTGAATTCATGACTTTCCAGTAAATTTGCAACAACATTTCCTATCAGTATACAGCTGGGAGTGGAGGAGTCCTTGTAGTATAATGGTGACAATATATGAGGAAATGGAAGCCTCTTGTCGGTGTCAGGATTCATGTGACAGTAAGGTCACTCACACTTCTTCCCACAAGTCCTCCCAGCCTCAGCCAGTAGAAGCGCTGTGTGCGCGGCCCGGAGTCTCAATAAAGCTGTTACAAAGTGACCTTGAGTGGGTTCTCCTCCCTCCATCGGGGTTGTCTTTATAAAGAGCGTAGCGCGCTTGCGTGGTGTTCTCCGTTCAGTACGACCTCTGGTGCCGGTAAGAGCAGTGATTCGAGTAGGCCCCGGGGCTCGGTTAATCCGCCCTCATCCTTCCTCACGGAGCTCCCCCGGGTACCCTCGGTGTAGGATAGCGGTAGAGCGCCCCTCAGTCTCCGGGCGGCGGGTGATATTAGCCGGGTGTTGTGTGTATTTCTGTGTCAGTCATTCTCTCCGTTCTTTCTCCGCAGAGGGGCTGAGCCGTGACCCGACACCCGCTAAAGGACACTCACACACCTCCCTCCATCATGTATGCCTGTGCGAAGTTCGTCTCTACCCCTTCTCTGGTGAGTAGCAGGCTCTGGGCCTAGTCCGCTGTGCCCGGCCCGTGTAGGTCAAAGTCAATGTCTTTCCGCATACGGGCCGCCCAGCCGGCCTCCTTCCTTCACTGGAGACCAGGGCCCGGCCATGGAGGCTCCACACACTCCCTGCCCGTGTCAGCGGCCTGCAGCCGGCATGTGACCTTAGAGCAGGCCAAGGACATGGCAGTGCAGGATCCGCTCTGCGGGGTGAAGGGCTGGACCGTGATTGGCTGTGAGGACATGCTGTGTGCATTCTACACCTTCTTATACCCTTTCTATTGATTTGTGTCATCTCTGATGGCCGATCTGTTGGCTCACTCCTTTTGACATTGAGCATTATAGTGCATTGCAGGGCACTGTGCATTGGATTAGCATTATGATGCCTGTTCAGCACTGGGGGGTTCTTGGTTTAAATTGGGACACTTGTCTGCATGCTGTCTGCTTTATAATGCCTTGCAGTGCTCGAGTCCTTGGTTTAATTTCCAGGCAGGGCACAGTCTGCATGAAGTGTGCCTTATAATGCTTGGGATCTTTGGTTTAAATTGCAGTCTGGATAATTGTCTGCATGTTTGTTATATTGCCTTGCTGCACTGGGGTCATTGGTTTAAATCCCAGTCAGGGCACTGTCTGCATAGTGTGCCTTTTATACTGCATTGCAGCACTGGAATCCTTGGTTTTAATCCCAGTCAGGACACTTGTTTGCCTTTATAATGCCCTTCAGGACTGGATACTCCCAGTCAGGACACTTGAATGTGTGATTTCAATATAGGGCCTTGCAGCACCAGGGTCATTGGTTTAAATCTCCAGAATTACACTTGTCTGCATAGTTTACATTATAATGCCCTTTAGCACCGAAGTCCTTGGTTTAGATCCCAGCCAGGACACTTGTTTGCATTGTAGTGCCTTGCTGCACCAAGGTCCATGGTTTAAATCCCAGCCTGGACACTTGTCTCCATGAAGTTTGCTTGTTTCCTTTCCTCCTGCACTCTGATCATGTGCTGCAAGGTTAACTGGCTCCTGTCCTAGTAGTGTGGTGGGGACTTTTGATTGTAAGTGAGGGCACAAGATGTGAATGGACAGTAAGTAAGTTGGTGTTATAAAAAAGCTAGTGATGAATAAAATTGTGTTTGTCTGTAGATCCGTGCCGGGTCCAAGGCTCTGTACAGACCGCTTTCTGCATCAGTTCTGTCCCGGCCAGAGGTCCGAACTGGAGAGGTAAGTGGAGTCCTTTTTCTAGTAACTTCTTGGTAGTCAGGTGTTCTACGAATACATAGATTAGGTGTCGTCCTATAGATCACCTTGCTTGATGTCTGAACTGTCACACCTGAGTATAACCTCTGCAGAATGACATGTAGAAATCCTGCTGACCTCTGAAGCTTCAGTGCTAGCGGTCCATTTCACAAGTAACACGCAGAGCTGCCTTCAGTTATACAGGCGGCTTAAGTTTGAAGGGCATTCTGTTGCAGGTCATTGGGTTAATTCAAGGGCATTACTTCAGCCTCTTATGATAAACCAATGCCTGATCTGCAGACGTTTGAGTGACAGAAGCTACATGTACTTGTGTCAATGCAATATTTTAATTTTATGTATATCATTTTTTCTTAGGGAAACGCACTCCTCAGTGGAACACAAAATCCATGCACCCAGCTGGTACTAAGGGGATTTCAGACCAGTGCAGTCAGCAGGGACATTGATACTGCTGCTAAATTCATTGGTGCTGGTGCTGCCACAGTCGGTGTGGCTGGCTCTGGTGCTGGGATCGGAACAGTTTTTGGAAGTCTCATTATTGGTTATGCAAGGTAAGTTTATTTACTGCAGTATCAGTTTAGCATGTTAAGTTTGCTGTCAGTGGACTTGTATAGAGGCGTTTCAGCTTACACTAGTTTACATAACGAACAGGATATCTATGGAGCAAACTTGTACCCCTACCAACAATTGTTGACATGAAGCATTCCAATCTATCAATTGTGGTTTATCTGCACTATGAAGCAATCATCACTTCCTCTTAGTGACACTATGGGAAGTATACACAAGCCACACGACAAAACCTGATGGTAGTCTTAATCTGTCCATGTGGGGGAGGCACAACAGTTTTTTTTTTTACCTTCATGCATGAAGGTAATCCTTGAGCCTTTAGAACAACTTTAAAGTGGTTGTAAACCCTTACAACACACTTTATGCTACAGGTAAGCCTATAATAAGGCTTTACCTGTAGCTACCCTGGATATCTCCTAAACCTGCACAGTTTAGGAGATATCCCCCTGTGTCTGCATGTGCTGAAGTCATCAGCACATGTGCACTAAAGCAATGGCACGTTCCATTGCTTCAGTTAGATGTGCCGTTACCGCATGTGGGAGTGACCTCATCGTGGCTCTGGCCAGTCGCAGCGCAGGAGCCACGATACCCAGAAGTCAGCCGAGAGACGACGGCTGCCGGGGGTAGCTACGAGGACCGTTGCTGGGGCTTCGATCTGAGGTAAGTAATACATAATGAGCTAGTTTGCTATGCATACTGGCTCATTATGCCTTTTGTCTTGCAGGGTTTTTTATTTTTTGGGTTTACAACCACTTTAAGCCTGCCCTGTATGTTTTAAAGGGTAATAAAGGGCTGGTTCTTGCAAAATGACTGGCCATGACAACAGCACACAAGTTAACAGGAGCAACACTTTCTTTTTATGGTGAATACTAGTGGTGCAACTGATCGGTCGTGATCCGAACGGGTCACCCTGTTTGGATCACCACGCGAACCGCGGAGCCTCGGCTGTAGGAAAGGCCGGAGTGGCGGCCATCTAGGTACACCCGGCGGCTGCCGCTGTAGTGACGTTTCGCTGCCATCTTGCTCCACCCCACACTCCTGCACAGTAATGATAGAGAATGGGCCAAGCGGACATCTTGTTACACCCAACAGCGTTTTACATTTCAACACAAAACGGAGCTTATCAGCTTTAATACATGTTTTGGAAATCCATCGGACTGTTTAAATTTTAAAAGCAGCAGCAAACCTTACATGATTGCTAATGTGACTAACACCTCTGATTTTCACATTTAACATTTAGTTAAATGTGAAAATCAGGTGTTCTGTCACATTAGCAACCATGTAAGGTCAGCAGGTTTGCTGCTGCTTTTAACATGTAACATGTAAAGAGTCCGTTGGATTTACAAATACTGTATTTAAGCTTATAAGCTGTTTTTGTGTTGGGGGGGGGGGGCTGAAATCAAATTCCGGTGAGTGTAACATAATTTTTTTTTTGCCGATCCGAAAATGATCCGAGGATCGATCCGTGAGGTTTTTTTTTGATCCGTTGCACCCCTAGTGAATACAATTGCTGGTACATGACTGTCTTAACAGTTTAAATTTGCCACTTTACCTTTGGGCATAACAAGCCTATTGAGTATTTAAATCCCAGGTATATATGTGAAAGTTCTGCTACCAAGCATCCTGAGAATATTTGTATGAAATCCACAAACTTTTTGTGAAGGATAAGTTCACCTTTACAAAAAGTAGATCACTGGTGCCATGCAGGTCTCCTGCAGACTGAGTGTAAGCTGTTTGCCTGTACTTCGTACATCGGCAGGCAGCTTCACACTGACGGGAAGTCTCGCACTACCACAGTGCTCAACAGTGTCGTGGTAGTTCATTGAAAACTACAAGCTGAAAGCCGCAAAGGTTGGTGGTACTTGTAGTTTATTCATTCACAAACTCTGAATGACAAGGCTGTGTAGGCAGAACTCTGCACGCTTTTCAAAAAGTAGCAGCTTGTACTGGGAACTTTTCCCTGTACTGCTGTCACAGGGCGTGGGGAACATGTTGCACCCTAAAAAACAGGTGGAACATGTAGCCTGTTCCAAAAGGTGAATTTATCCTTTAACCCAGTGTCAATACCTGGGTTTCAAGTAACACCTCAATGGTAACTCCTACCTCATGTCCACTACTATTCTCTAAATACATGGCAGATGGCTGGGAAAAATCAATGTGCACTGTAGAACCATGGAAGTTTTTGTTTCCCCCATTCATGGGGAAAAATACACAAGTTTTTCATGAGTGGCATCCTGGCCTGATCATCTTGTGCACATGCCATGTCCCTACTTATTTTTGCAAGCTGTGCTGATGGTGGCTTCCAGTCTTGCAGGCTACAGTCCATCCATTGGAATAAATGGAAGCACACTTTGAAAACATTGGGTTTTTAAAGTGTATCTGAAGGTGCAAGCTGAGGTTTTGGCCATTATCCATTTCCCACTGTTTAGGATTCACTTGCTTGGAGGGATGTTCTGTTTGCTTCACTGCCTGTGGAATAACTATTGCCCTTTCTAAAACATGTCTAATGTTAAACCTTTGTGGGTTTTTTCACCTTAATGCATCCTATGCACTAAGGTGAAAAAACACCTTGCACTTTAAAGCCAATGACCCGGAGGTGGTTCCAAGTCATACACGGCAGCTATGGACACCGACTATGACACAAGTGCGCCCGCAAGGTAACCCCTCAAGGGAGCTTCCCAGAGGGGGTTATCTATTGCAGGGAGGAGCTACCGTGGGACCCAGAACAGGAAGATCGGGGCCACTCTGCAAAACTGCACAGTGGAGGTGTGTGTACTTTATTTATTTTTTGGTGTCCCTTTTAACTAATTGTCTTTAAAGGGGGTTTCAGGATTTTAAGCAGTTCTGAAACAAGTGGCACATTTTGCAAATATACAAATTGTCTACCTTTTAGGCCTGGTTCACACTGGGGCGACAAACGCTCCGACATTGGGAGCTCATGTCGCATGACGTGTGAAAATCAATGTTTCCCTAATGAGAGCCGTCTTAACTGGTCCGACACATGTCGGTCTGACTTTGGGAATGCTCCCTGTACTACTTTGGTCCGACTTCAGCCCATTGACTATCATTGAAGTCGGATCAAAGTCGGCATGGGTTCCCCCTCCAGGAGCATACCAGGCCCTTGGGTCTGGATTTGAAGGGGCGCCCCTATGCCGAAAAACGGCGTGGGGGTCCCCCCAAAATCCAAACCAGACCCTTATCAGAGCACGCAACCTGGCAGGCCGCAGGGGAAGGGGGGGGGGAGAGCACCCCCCTCCCTCCTGAGCCGTACCAGGCCGCATGCCCTCAACATGGGGGGGTTTGGTGCTCTGGGGCAGGGGGGCAACCTGCGGCCCCCCCACCTCAGAGCACCCTGCCCCCATGTTGATGAGGACAGGGCCTCTAACCGACAACCCTGGCCGTTGGTTGTCGGGGTCTGCGGGGGCTTATCGGAATCCGGGAGCCCCCTTTAATAAAGGGGGCCCCCCACCCTATGTGAATGAGTATGGGGTACATCGTACCCCTACCCATTCACCTGGTGGAAAAATGCAATAAAAAAAAACACACAGCTTTTTAAAGTATTTTATTGCACAGCTCCGGGGGTCTTCCGACTTTGGGGGTCTCCGGTGTCGTCGCCGCGCTCTCCGGTTCTTTCTTCTGCCGGGCCACCGCTAACTTCTTTTGCTAGCGGGCCTGGTCTTCTCCGTCGCCTTCTCCCGCTCTCCGGTTCTTCCGCTTCTTTCTTCTGCCGGCCCCTCCACTAACTTCTTTAGCTCTTTTGCTAGTGGAGGGGCCGGTCTTCCTGTCACCGTCTTCTCTCTTCTCCTCGATGTTGACGCGTCGCTTCCTCTCGCTGTAATACTGGCTGTTCGCTCCGCATTAATATAGGCTTCTCATGACGTCAGTCACATGTTCCGGGGCACATGGCCCCGGAGCATGTGACTGTGACGTCATGGGAACATGTTACTGTGACGTCATGAGAAGCCTATATTAATGCGGAGCGAACAGCTAGTATTACAGCGGGAGGAAGCGACACGTCAACATGGAGAAGAGAGAAGACGGCGACGGGAAGACCGGCCCCTCCACTAGCTAAAGAAGTTAGTGGAGGGGCCGGCAGAAGCGAGAGAAGAACCGGAGAGTGGGAGAAGAAGGCGACGGAGAAGACCGGGCCCCGCTAGCAAAAGAGCTAAAGAAGTTAGCGGTGGCCCGGCAGAAGAAAGAACCGGAGAGCGCGGCGACGACACTGGAGACCTCCGAAGTCGGAAGAAGACCCCCGGAGCTGTGCAATAAAATACTTTAAAAAGCTGTGTGGTTTTTTTATTGAAATTTTTTTCCACCAGGTGAATGGGTAGGGGTACGATGTACCCCATCCTCATTCACATAGGGTGGGGGGCCGGGATCCAGGGGCCCCTTTATTAAAGGGGGCTCCCGGATTCCGATGAGCCCCCTGCAGACCCCGACAACCAACGGCCAGGGTTGTCAGGAAGAGGCCCTGTCATCAACATGGGGGCAGGGTGCTCTGGGGTGGGGGGGCCGCAGGTCGCCCCCCCTGCCCCAGAGCACCAAACCCCCCATGTTGAGGGCATGCGGCCTGGTACGGTTCAGAAGAGCCGCTCTCGTCCCCCCCTCTTCCCCTGTGGCCTGCCAGGTTGTGTGCTCGGATAAGGGTCTGGTTTGGGGGGGGGGACCCCACGCCGTTTTTTGGGCATAGGGGTGCCCCTTCAAATCCAGACCAGACCCAAGGGCCTGGTATGCTCTTGGAGGGGGAACCCATGCCGGTTTTTTATTTAAAATTTAGCCTGGAGTTCCCTCTCAAGATTCATACCAAACACAGTGCCCGATATTGGCGGGGATCCAAGTCGGATCCCCGTTCATTGAAAGTCGGACATATGTCGGCTTCATGTCGCAGGGCAAAGTCTGATCCAAAGTAGGACAGATGTCGTGTCGCACTAGTGTGAACCCAGCCTCAAGGCTGTAAGACAGTTGGGAGGCGGAGCAAAGCACAACTATAGTGTAGCATGTAAATTGTTTTGTTAGAAAAAAGCACTCGCAAAGATAAAATTGCGCATGAGCCGGGTAGCCTCTGGGACAGATCAGGCGCACAACCAGGATGCCTTGCCACTAGCAAGGTAGTGGAGCTGGATTGGAAGCGGGGAACTACTGTCACTGAAAAGCCAAAGCAATGGCTGGAAAACGGGGCCCAGGGGAGTATGAAGCCACCTTATGTAGTAGGAAAATGCTGGAACGCATTTCAAAGCAACCTTGCTGCTTCAGCCTGTCCATTCTAGTTTCCACCTTTTTTGATCCTTTCTCCGTAAGGCCAAGTACCTTTTTTGAAAAATGAATTTTTGCAGGAAAATATGCAAATTTTTTTCTATGGTGCCAGAGCAATAATTTGCACCAGTGATCAGATTGTAGGTGCAGACACTGCCTCCCAGCTTTCTTACCTGTATCTCCATATGGGCTGTCAGTTTGGAAGATGGGAGAACTAAAAGCCTTCTGCTGCAGTGGCAGATGGGACTTGGTTTATTCAGATTTCTGTGAATCAATTCTGTGACTGGGTGGAGCCCCACACCATCATGCTGATTTATAAAGTGGCTGTGGGGGAGAGGAACCACCTGTCCCTGCAGTAGGGGTCCTGCATAGTAACATGGGGTATTTTACTAATGGTAACTTACTTTTTAAAGACCTAAGTGCACACAAGTCCAGTTATATGAAATCTACTTAATTTGAACAAGTCCTCAAACTGCATAATTTAATACTCTGATATATCAGTAAGGTGTTTGCTTTTGTGACGGTCTTGTGTGAGCTTTAGCAACAGTCCTTTCTGTGCTGAAATACCAGGCTATTCTAAACCGGCAAAGTTGAAAACTTCTGGGTGGTACCAGTGTCTGCCATCTTCCTGTCCCAACACATTCCTGTTGGGAGATGGCCAGGCTTGGTCTCTTCAGGAAGTACTGGGTCTTTGCCAAGGCAGAATGGACTCTGGCATGAAGGGAGGGGGGAGGGGTTAGAGGATCTGCGTAAGTCGGCCTTGGTCAATTTTGCTTAAGGTCATTAGCTGTCTTGTCAGATAACTGGCATTTGCAGGAGAGGGTAGTCTATTTCCTGCAGTACAGGCTTCTGACAAGTTGACAATTATTTGGAATGGTCTTTGCTTTAAAATGTTTCTGGAGGATTGTGCCTCTGCTGCCTTGTTCACTGCTAGAGTCCTGAGTCTAATCCCTGCTTGGGTTCCCTGTCATTTTTAGTTTAATCTTCCCTCCCCATGTAGTAGTTTTTAGCAGCTGAGAACCTGTCCTTGGCCTGAATAGACAAAGTGACCGGTACCTTTCTGGAGTTTAAAGTCTACAATGTAAGACTTTATGGTATACAGTATAAAACCTGCTTTGAATCTACAGCTGGCCATTGTGATCACAGCCTATTAGGCCCTTTGGAAGGTGTAAAAGGCCATCCATTATTGCACTTGAAAGATGTAGGCTATTTCAGGCTTCATAATAAATGGGATCCTTACAATAGAATGTGCAAACATGCTACTTTAACAGTGATGCATCTCCATATATTTTCCAAAGTTTTGTTTTAATGGCTTTTTTTTTGTTTTCCCTTTTTTAGAAATCCTTCCTTGAAGCAGCAGTTGTTCTCATACGCTATCTTGGGATTTGCTCTGTCTGAAGCTATGGGTCTGTTTTGTTTGATGGTTGCTTTCCTGATCTTATTCGCCATGTAAATGAGCCTGGGAATGTCGACACTCGAGTGAACAGCTGTAAACTTTATTTTACTGTGGCTCCCAAGAAATGTTGTGTTGTCGAAAATGTACCATATTTCCAAAGTCCTTTCATTAAAAATGGTAAAACTAAGATACAGAAGTTTGTACTGTTTTTGTGACTTCAGTCATTGTACAGTCCTGTACACTGAACACAATGTTGTAATCTAAAAATATATAAATAACTGAAGAGCCTCCCCTGGGTATTCAAACACTAATTTTTAAAATGTATTCTGCCACTTTGCAAAAAATGCATTAAAATATCCAGATGTTAACAAATATTCTGTGCTGTGGATAAACTGTCTTCCTTTCTGTAGTTGCATTATGCTAATCGGATTGCTTATATAGCCTGCTAGACACCAAATTATGTTCCAAGATGACATGCAAGGTGCTTTACTCACTGGGAACAGGAAACCTATTGCAGTAAACTTTAAAAGAAATTGCCTCTCACAGAACTGGGCAGTTTGGTGTTTGCCATACAGGGACGAGAAGACATTTTTTTTGGAACTAGAAGGCTCAGTCGGGGTCCTTCCCTGCAACCCCCCCCCCTTAGCTGTGGATAAACAATACTTCCTGGGGATGTGCAAGGTCTTGACAAGCAGTCAAGTGTCACAGCTGGGGGATGTTGCCTCCTTGGTGCCACATTTCCTGGTTCCAAAGCTGCTCAGGTGGAGGGAGAGTGGGTGGGGCATGCTGGTCTTTCAGACATGCCTCCTAATTGAGGGCATGGGAAGAAATTTTGCTGCTCTTCCTTGCTGCCCCCTGTAGTGTCCAGAGGCAGATGGGAGCCTGTGGAACCAGTAAAATGTAAGTCTGGAGTAGAAAGTCTTGTTTCCCTACTACTTGGTTATGTAATCTTTCTGCTCATTTCACCCTCCGTTCTTTGGGACCTGTTGATGGTCTAATTTGTGGGCTTTGGGTGTACTGCCAGTTGGCCATATCTTACACTCGGCATGTGCTTTTGTTCAGAGCATAGAGTTCTCCCGGAAAAGTGCTTCCTTTTGTGGCGATGCCCCTGCACTACAAGGACTGAATGCTGTTTTATCTTGTGTCCATTGAAGGATACTGGTCAACAATAAGCCAGCCACAGATAACCCCTCCAACTGCCATGCCTCAGCTTTATTTTAAAAAAAATATTCTGTTTACATAGCGAATACAGCTGGTCTCTACAATAAAAAGCTATCTACTGTGGTCTAACCACCTCAGGACTTTGGAGTGCTATGACTGGAAATGGTGGGAAGTGACAATCAGAGGAAGCCTTGCATTCATATATAAAAAAACACTGCATTAGCTCTGAAGTACATACTATTCTGCATAAAGTTATTTGTCAGCTTTTTTTTGTCACTGGGTGTTTTTACTAAAACTAGAGTGCAAAATCTGCTGTTCTGCAGCGTAACAAATCCACTTCCCAGTTTTATTGCCAAAGCTTAATTGAACAAGCTGGCTACCCTGTTCTAGTAAATAAACATGTGCTTCTTAAAAGAACCCACTAGTGTGGCAGGCTCTACTGACTGCATCTCTCATTGGGGTGAATGGTGCTACGCTGTAACCACTTGCCTTGTGGTCCTGCATTTAGGAGAATAAAACAGATGCTGAGGAGGTGACCAATTTCTTCCTCACCGCTTTTAAGAGTAGCAGCAAATGCTATTTTGAAGGAGCCCTAAAAGTAGTCTCATTTCAAGTTCTGATTGTACAGGATTAACAGTAATGTACTCACAACTGCATATAGGTTTTTTCCGATTTTGCTATACCTGCACTGTGGAGTGAATTGTTTGCACAGAATTGTAAGGGGAGGTGGAACAGGTCTACCAGAACCCCCCCCCCCCCCCATCTGCTGCTCTGCACACTGTTTCTGATTACCCACTGTGCTGTTGTGCAAATTGGAACTCCACCTATATCTGCTCAACAGGGCTGAGATAACAAAGCTCTAAACATGCTATGATGCAGTGAGAGCTTGATCAGAGTCTCGGCAGCGCTCCACTGAACTTGGAAGGTTGACAGACTGGAGGGTTAGCCTGTTATTTATGGTCTCAGGTCTTTCAGAGCACATAAAGCTGCACAGACCTTCACGTTAACATCTTCATATTCCTCTATGGGAAGTGGAAGCACCACTAAGTGTCTACTAGATTTAGGCCTGCTGCAATTTTGAATGCGTTCCAGAACGCATTGATTCACATGACGGTTGGATCTGGTTTTCCTATGGAGGGTGTTCACACATGAATGTGATGCATTTAAAAAAAAAAAAGATTTTGTGTGTTTAATGTGGTGCAGTTCTAAGCTCCAT
This sequence comes from Rana muscosa, assembly GCA_029206835.1. NCBI lineage: Eukaryota > Metazoa > Chordata > Amphibia > Anura > Ranidae > Rana > Rana muscosa. The sequence goes on from CM055127.1 coordinate 382,911,252, forward strand.
GTAATTCTGCATTGAAAATATTTTTAATTGGGGGGGGGGGATGTCCCTCTGTCTTATGGGGTGAATACTGACAGGCACCACTCCCCCCCCCCCCTTGCATCAAAATTCCTAGTGTTTGGCTTCTCTGTGGAGGAGGTGGATCCTTGTGGGGGCAGGCGGTCTGCCCCAGGTTCCAAAACATTGGGGGGTGTCAGTTGCTTTGTGTTTTTTTTTTTTTTTTTTTTCTTCTCCCCCCCCCCCCCCCCCCCTCCAGCCGGAACACTCCTGGTGCTGCGGCCTGGTCCAGTCTCGTTCTGCTCCTTCCAGCAGCTGCTGTAAACTATGTCCCCAGTCCTCCTTCCTAGCTGCTGCCTGGGTGCATCTGAGGCTGAGAGCCTGCCAGCCAGATAGAGGGGGTTGTGCGTTGTAATGGCAGTGTCCTCTGCTGCCTGAGGGGAGGTGTGGGCTTGCATGGTATCCACTGTCCAGTCACCTGAGCTGTTGTGATAGAAGTGGCTGAAGGGGTGTTTGTGTCTGCCCTGCCACCCTGAGCTGATATGTGTCCATCACCACAACCCAGATATAGTGTAGCTAATTTGATGGGGATGGTGGTGTTGCTGTGTCCACCGCCCACCTATAGTAGTATAACAAATACTTTAGTACACCATTTGGTTCTATATAATTTTTTTTTCTTGTTTTCCTCCTCTAAAACATAGGTGCGGCTTATAGAGCGAAAAATGCGGTAGGTGTTCAAATAGTGATAATGAAATTGTTTGGATTTGCAGCTGAACCTGCACTCGGAGTGATCCTTCAAATAAAAAAAATTCACTGCATCAGTGTAAACCTAGCCCTGGTTCCCACCAGTGTGGCTTTGAAATCAGGCTATGCTGCACATCAGTGCAATTTGCTCTGCCAATTTCATTGCGTCTTGAGACTTCATTTAACAGAAGTCTAAGCGAGTTGCAATAAAATTGGTAAAGTAGTGCAGGAATTTTTTTTCATAATTGCTGTGACATAAAAGGTTCCATTGCCAGCAATGGTGTGTGACTTGTCATGCGATTTGGAACTCAAATCGCATGACAAGTTGCACTGGTGTGAATGGGTCTAGATTTTTGGGGTGAGATTTTGCTATGCAGTGGTCCATACCCACTGGATCTGCAAGTGACCCTACTTAACAGGGAAACCACTAGGTCTGCCTGAGAGACCACTTTGCTGATAATAGCCTTCTTGATCCCCTTCAGTCTGGATTTCGTCTTCAATACTCCACAGAAACTGTTCTGCTAAAGCTAACAAAATGGACACCATTCTGTACTCCTGGACACCTCCTGCCTTTGATACGGTTGACCACCCCCTCCTCAAACTCCCAAGCCTTTTGATCTTTGTGACTACTCTTTGCTGGTTCTTTTCCTACTTATCCAATCGCACCTTTACTTACAATTCTAGCTATTCCTCTCCTCTGCCTTTCTATGTTGGGGTCCCCCAAGGTTCTGTTCTTAGTCCTCTCCTATTTTCAATCTACACCTCCTCCCTGGGTTAGCTGATGGACTCCCATGGCTTCCAATCCCATCTCTACACTGACGACACTCAAATCTATTTCTCTACCCCTCAGCTCACTCCTTCAGTCTCCTCACGTGTCACTAATTTACTCTTGGATTTGTTGGTCTGGATGTCACACCACTTCCTCAAACTTAATCTATCCAAAACTGAATTTTTTATAATTTTTCCTCTTCCCCTGATCTCTGTCAAAATCGATGGCACAACTATAATCCCCACATGCTAAGGTCCTAGGTGTGATCCTGGACACTAAGCGTCACGTCCAATCACTGTCCAAATCTTGCCGCTGCAACATCTCCAAAATACGCCCCTTTCTAACCAATGACACAACAAAGCTCTTAATTCACTCCATGGTCATCTATCGCCTCGACTACTGCAACCCCCTCCTCATTGGCTTACCTCTACATAGTCTATTCCCCCTTAAATCCATCATGAATGCTGCTGCCAGACTCATCCACCTTTCCAATCGCTCTGTGTCTGCTACTCCTCTCTCTCCAACCCTCCCACTGGCTCCCGCTCACCCAACAAATTAAATTCAAAATACTAACTACTTACAAAGCCATCCACACCTCTGCCCCCCAGCTACATCACTGACCTAGTCTCTAATTACCAACCTAATCGTTCTCTTCTTCTCAAGACCTCCTTTTCTCTAGCTCCCTCATCAACTGCTCCCATTTTCTCCATCTGGTCATCCCCCCACCATTGTTACCTTTGTTCCACTTGACCCTTCCTTCTGGAAGGGAAAGCTATAACAAGCAGGGCCCTCTGATCCCTCCTGTATTGAATTGTATCTGTACTGTTTGTCCCATGTTGTAAAGCGCTGCACAAACTTGGCGCTATATTAATAATAGGCCAATAGAGAACATCATCAAATTCTATGATTCCACAGCCCAACAAAGATTTTTTCTTAAAACTCTGTACCTACTTGTGAGCCTCAAAAAAGGTATTCTGGAAAAATATTCCCCTGGCATAGCCCCACTACACGGGAGAAAGTTTTTCCAGGAGTTCTGCTTTAACTTTGCCCTATTCTGGAAGTGACTTTAATCTGTTACCTTTGGCAAAATATGAAGGAACCTAATTCCTTCAAAAATGTGTCTACCTTGGCAGTGGATATTTTCCTGGTGGAAGCGGGGGTGGAGCCTAATGCTTTAGTGATGGGCTGCTGCAAGCATCTAGGCTTGTCTCTCGTATGGATCTGTTGTCCATACAAATGTGCAGAGCACTCTGGCTAAAGTGCTGAGATGCTGATATTGCTTTTAATGAGTGCCTAACCTAAGGTGACCAGATTTTTAAAATGAAATCCGGGAACATATTAGTTTTTTTTTTTTACTAGTAATTGCGGCAATCAGCGACTCTGCCCGTCATCCCCTGTCAAGTCTTAAGGCCCGTACACACGATCGGATATTCCGACAAAGATTGTCCAATGGACGTGTTTTGTCGGATAATCTGACCGTCTGTATGCTCCATCGGACAATTGTCGGAATTTCCAACAACAAATGTTGGCTGTGCATGCTCTCAAATTGTCCGACAACAAATGTGTTCCGCTGGATTATCCGATCGTGTGTACACAAATCCGTTGGACTAAAATCAAAAAGACAAACGCGCATGCTCCGAACCAATGCTAACCATCGGACAACATTAGCAGAAGTTGCCCGAAGTGCGGCGCTAAAGAGCAAAAAAAACACGTAGTTTTGTGAATGTTGGCTGAAAATGTTCTGCCGTCTGTATGCAGAACAAGTTCACGCCCAACGCCCTTCGGGCAAAAATCCACGGATTTGTCCGATGGAAGTCCGATCGTGTGTACAAGGCTTTTTACTTTTTGGGCCTCAGCTACTACTGGGTGGGTAATGGAGGAAGATCACTCCACCAGGGAAGGCAAGGAGATAAGCAGGCAGGCGGCTGGCTGGGATTTGAGCCA